>CM029016.1:194722540-195922540 GCA_016801055.1 Panax notoginseng
TAATTGTCTTAATAACATTAAACTATTACATAGCATAGTAATTCGTTCATTCAGCGACCTTCCCTTTTCCTTTGTTTTTAGCAGAGTTCTCTGGTCGTTCGCACTTAGCTGAAAACATTTAAATTTAAGCAAGGATGAGCATTTGAGTACCCAGCAAGCAATAGCAATTATATATATATATATATATATATATATATATATATATATATATATATATATATATAAGCTGAAAGGATTTAAATGTTTTCTTTGTACTATTCTTCTACAACAAGTCAATAGTTGTGAAGTATTCTGAACCGATAATAATAACATAACAACTCTCTTTCAAATTTTTGAAACTACATAATGACTATATCTGGGGTTATGGTGACATGCCATGAACATTGTTTTCATTTTCGAAAAGGTTAAACAGAAATTCATCTGTAAACCGTCATAACTTACGGGCACGGGGGTGATCAGCCCGTTATGCCCTGCATTGATCAATACTACATTGCTAGAACGATATTATCGTTCATCCTTTGTCCGCCGGAGCGCATAAAAATTTTCCCGTGTAGGGATGTTCATACCTGTCTGGGTTCTAAATCAAAGGTTTTATCTTGTTCAACAATAATCTATAATTCAATATATCTGTATACGGGTAATTGACAAAGGTATATCAACATGTGATTAAATACAATGATTATCCAAGTGGGGACACTTGTTTAACCACTTCTAGAAATTAACGAACAGAATATATATGTCCGAATTATCATATACTAACATGTTGATATTCAATGAGCTTATATAATATAAAGTTCATAATCTGTACAATAATAATATAGTTTAGAAACATTCTTACTCACATCCATTGCATAAAGAAAATGCAAAGGTTAGATACTTGCTTGAAGCGCTGCTTACAACTTGTAATTAAGATCTATCGCTTATCTCACGACCTATCATTAATAAGATAGTTTGTTCGATTAGAACAACATACTATAACACATAACACTGCTTATTGCAGTCAACACATAACCTAATCACATTAGCACCTATGTTTAATAACCATTGAATCACAAATAATCACTTATACAATCAAAATATCTAAGTCCAGATCAATTTCTGAAACATGTCGGTCTACCGACAATTTTATCGGGTAATTATCGAGTCTAAGACTCTATACTATAACTTAACATCAGTACGTATCAGTCATATTATTTTTAAATGACTCAATAAAATTTTAAAACATTTATTATAATTTATCATAAATTTTCAAACATTAGAATCATATTTAAATGATTTAAATACCAATCAATTCTATTATAATAAATATTTAATTAGTATTAAACTATTAATGAAATCATTTCCAAAATATTAAAGTTATGTATAATAACTCAAAATACTTTTAAAGTATTAATACTACCCTTAAATGATTTTTAAAACATTTAAAATCATTTTTAAATAATTATCATTAATATTAAAGTATTAATGTTCTATTTATCAAAATATTAAAAGTCATTATTCATAACTTAAAATATTTTTAATTCATTTATATCCTTTTTAAATGATTTTTAAAGTAATAAAACCATTTGCAAACTATTTATTTAATATAATTATTAAATAAATTTAATATCATAACTAATAACTTAATAATCATTAATATTTAATTATTAATGAAATTATCCTTTAAATATTAAAAGTTATATTTTATAACTTAAAATATTTTTAAACACTTTATTTTCATTTAATATGATTTTTAATATAATAAAATCATTTTTAATTAATTTATTTAATTCATTTAGTAAATAAATTAATTACCATTAATATCAATTTATTAATGAGATTTATCATAAAATATTAAAAGTCATTAAAAATAACTTAAAATATTTTCTTATATCATAATATAATTTTTAATGATTTTCCTAATATTAAAATCATTTTTAAATAATTTATTTAATATTATAATTAAATAAATTAAATACTTTTAATATTTCAAAAATATTAAATATTTATGAAATATATTAAAAATAATTAAAAACTAATTTTTGGAATTTTTAATAATTTTTAATAATTTATTTTGTATTTTTAATAATTAAAAACTAATTTTTTCTATTTAATAATTAATTTCTGAAAAATATTAAATAATCTGTCGCTAAAGACCACCTATAGCGACAGAACCGTCGCTATAGGTGTTCTTCATGTTCTTGGCAAAAACCCAGAACACCATAGACAGTTTCGAGGGACCATGTTTGACCAAGATTAAAAGCGTGCGTGATGTGTTTCTGAACATGTTGTTGATAAGATAATGTAGTACAAGTACAAGACTACACGATCCAACAAACAACATCATCAAACCATGCATAACTAACGAGATCTGAAGCGTTGAACAAACTGTCAGAGCTGTTCTTCATTTTCTGGGTTACCCAGAAATGAAGAACAGTTTGACTGGCTCGTTTTGGGCTTCCACAACTTGTTAATCTTGTAATATTTTTGTGATTTAAAACCGGTAGTGTGTAGCTAACATGTAGGAGAGTAGATCTAACACATAATATCAACAAAAAACATAACAAAATCGTCAGATCCAGACCGGTCAAACCTCGTCAGAAACTGTGTTCATAGGTTTTCTGGGTTACCCAGAAAACCGAATCCGTGAACAATGTACCTACTTTGACCGGCCACTATGTTAAATCCATTTGATGTTTAAGGGATTTAAAAGCATGGATCTATAGTACAACTAACAGGCTACAAGATCTACTAAATATCAACATCAGAACATCTATAACATTACAGATATGAGCTTGACAAAAATGTTGTCAGACACTGCAAACTAGTTTCTGGGTTTCCCAGAATTGGTCTGGTCATGGTCGGTCAACGACCTTTGACCACGAATAACTTGCAATATGTTGAAGCTATGACCTTGATTCAACTTTCAGACTAAAGAACACATACTCGACTACAACTAAAAGCTTTCAAAACACCAAAATCTATACAGATCACAGAGATATAAGGGCTGACATTCACTGTCAGAAGACAAAATTTTATTTTTCCAGATTTTGTAAATCTTCAAATCCGAGCCTCTAGATGTTATGGATCTAACATCTAGCAACCCAGATCATCCTTAGACACCTTATACAACATATTTTAACAATCAAACATAACATCTAACACAGAATCGTTGGACAGAAATTCTAGGGTTCGTTTATACCTTCTTGAGAAAAATTTCTGATTCTCTGGCTTCTGTTTGTTATGGTTGATCGTGGGGCTGGTCTTGGGAACTGATATGCTAGATAAATTCGTTAGTTCTAGTGAGAGAGTGTCAAGGATGAGAGTTGGACAAAAATTAGTGTATCAAATGATTTTCTCTCTCCTTAAATCTATTTATACACTTGTTAGATGCATGAATGGCTGATGAAAGAGGTTGGTTGCTGTCATTTAGAGCATGTGGAGTTGGTAAGGTTGTTCAACAACTCAAAATATGGAAAGATTTGCAAGTTATCTCAAGAAAATATCCAATGAGGGGTATTTTAGTAAACTAATAAAATAATTTAAGGGTATTCTTGTCCATGACACTTGAATCTAGATTCTAATCACTAAATTTTAAACATTAAGGTTTCCTAAATAATTTCTAGGGTTTGAACAATTATGTATAGAGTTCAATAAAAATTAAATTATAACTAAATAATTATAATTAGGGTTTTTAAATAGAAAATTAGGGTTTTAAAAATATATTTAGGGTTTTCTTGATATTATTAGGTTTCCCCAATTTATGTATTAGGTTTCCTAATTAACATAATTATTTACTAAAATAATAATTAGAATTATGATTTTAGCAATTAGGCTTTCAAATTAGAAATTAGGGTTTCTAATTTACAATTAGGGTTTCTAGATTATAATTAGGGTTTAACCTAATTAATCACTTAATACACAACATAAAACATATAACATAGTTATATAACAGTCTTAAGCTCACAATTGATTTTCAATTTAGAGTTTCCCTAAGTGAAATTAGGGTTTAACCAATTAATACTAGGATTTTGAAATTAAACACCATAATTGACCAATTATCATCAATACGTACATGCAGTACATATTCATAGCACTGAAAAATCAAAATATAATTAATATTATATTATTATTCTCATACCTTGGCAATAATCCAAAATTAGGGTTTGGATACCATATTTGATTTATTCTTCCTATTTAACCTTAATAATTAAGGTAAAATAATTAACTTAATAACCTGTACTAAAATTCATATAATAAAATAATTATTATAATTATTCTAAAAATCAGTTCATATATTATTTAAATAATATATGATTATATATTTTCATGAAAAATAATTATTAAAATATTTCTACCATAAATTGATTATTATAAGTATATACTTTTTAATAATCAATAATTTTAAAATAAATTCATTTGTAAATAATTATGTAATAAATATATTTTTACTTACCACATAAATATATATACACATAATCTTGTACAAATCCTCATCCTTAATAAAAAAAAAAATTATTCACAAAATTTCTTATTTATTTATATAGAAAATATCGGGTTGTTACACTCACTAGTTTCTTCAATCATTTTAAAATTTCTTTTGAAGATGAAATTTCTGTTGTTGTGAATGATTCCTTCAGTGTTCATACTCTAAAGCTGTCTCGTATTACTTTAATTGATGGTCAGTTTGTTCGTGTCCACTCTAATAATTCTATTCCTCCACTATCAATTCCATCTTCCCTTGTTGTGCCCCCTACTCAATCTTCTTCTGAAATTATTGAACTGTTGAAACTTGTTCTTAGTAATCAAGAAAAAATGCAACTTGAGATGTCTGGTCTCAACAATCGTATGGCTATGTTGGAGAAAGGCAAATTGCCTTTGGGTGCTCCCGAGATTAACAAAATATATTAGAACATTGAGGATGAATTTATTGATTTACAAGCTGGGTTTGAATTGCAAACCACTGCTGTGGCAGAGGTTATGCAAAAGAAAATTAACCAAAATGCTTGTCAATTAAGTCAGGAAATCAAGTTTGTCAGCAATCAAGTTGGTGAATTGGCTGAGTTTGCAGCTCTACGTTTCAATGACATCAGTTCTAAATTACATATGTAGCGTAAGCATTCTTCCGTTACGGAATGGGTTCATTATAACTAGCTTGCTGAATATATGGGTGATTTCCTTGACGTACCATTGCCAAATACAACTTACATTCCTCGTCCTCCTCAATTTGTTACTGATTATACCCTTGCTGAGAGGATTCACCGTGCCAATCATCGCCCTTACTTCACACAGAGGGATGCTCAGCATGCAGTAGTGGTAGAACTCGAGTGATGGTTATTTCCCTTTTTGTTTGATGACAAAGGGGGAGAAATTTATCGGGGGGGGGGGGTTATTTTTGGTAGACTGAAAAGACTTTAACTTGAATTTGTGTTTCACAAACTTATTTTGTTTAAATTTTTTAAATGTTATGTTAGCAGTTTGATATTTGGTAAATTTTGAACTAACATGATTGCAGGTACATGCACAGATCATAGGGGTTGTTTAAAATTTCAGATACACTAAAATCGACTTTTAGTTAGCTATTATGAGTTTCCTGAAATGATATTATTGCATGAATTTAGGGGGAGCTAATTATATTGTATACATGAAAATAAGGGGAGCTAATGGGAATTAAAAGGTTTTTGGTTGTCATCATCAAAAAGGGGGAGAATGTTGACCTAGTCATATTTTATCCTTAGTTTTGATGGTGAATTGTTCGTATACTAAATTGTTTTATGGCATTTCAGGTATCTAATGATAAGAAACATTAATTGAATATTCAAGTGGTTGAAAAGTTTTTCTTTACTAGGAAATAAAAGTGTAAGGTCAATTGCATAATAATTGATTTTTCATTTAAAGGCTCTAGGACATATCATTTGTATTTTGTTATATGTCTTAAATGAAAAATGATTTAAAATCTAAGGAAAAAGGATTTATAAAATAAATTTGAGATTAGATTAATATATGACATCAAGTATAAGAGAACTTAATACTTTATAAAATGTTACCTACATGTCTAATTGATATATGTTTCTCATACATGTTATCTACTTGGGTTATATTCTGAATTCAGTTGTGTGTATACACATGGATTAAGTGTGCATGCCAAAAAGCTTTATTTTAAAACTTTATATATATATATATATATATATATATATATATATATATATATATATATATATATATGAGTGTTTCACGTGTGCATGCCAGCTATACATATTTGTGATATGATGTGTGAGTGTGCAGTTTTCAAGGATAGTAATTATAAAAGTCTTGGGACTCTAATACCTTGAATATGGGAAAGATAAAGGAAGATTTGTTGTTTGCTGGTACACGCCACTCTAAGAAGAGAAAGATAAAGTCAAAGTTGTTAGTGGTTTAATTTTAAAAGAGTCCAACAGATATTCATTCTTAAAATTGAATATTTATTTGAGATTGCTTCTCAACAAGAATTTTTAACGTTGCATATTTTGTTAGCAACGAAACATTGTTTTACACTTGGACTCTATGTGCAACGGTAACTTTAATTGGATTATAAAAACCGTAAGACATGCATAGATTGAATACGACTCACAGAATACTATTTGCATCAATCACTGATATTATTGGGGAATTTGATTTAATCGGTGCAAACTTTGAGCAGCTAAGCAATTATACTTCTGATATTCTTATAGCTAGTATTTGGTAAGATTTAATTGTTTATCTTTTTGTGCTAATTGATCATTGCATATAGTTGAGCCTTTAATTGTTAAATTGATTATTCTTGCATTGATCATAGACCTCTATATTTCTATTTAATTTTTCTATTTTGACTAAGTGTAGTCTAAAGGTGTTAATCCTAGTGGATCAAAGAAAAAATTTACAAATAGATTCAAGGAAGCAAAGGTGCTTGAAGAGTGCATAGGTGCACAAGGAGCAAGAGTGCTCAAGAGAAATTAATTGCTATTAATTCTTGTAAGAATCCGTTTTGTAATCAGTGTTTTTTATAAAGAAATAAGTAAAGTGAGTTTTCCAATACTAGTTGGTATTGGACGTGGACTAGACTAGGCTATTATTATAGAGGGTAATAGTTGAATCACGTAAAAAATCTTGGTGTTGATTTTCTTGCTTTACTTTAATTACTTACATAAGCTATTTAATTATCTTAATAATTAAAATTTGAATATTTGCATTATCTTAAGATAATTCTTTAACACCAAGTATTTTATTTAAGTTATAAATTCAGCAGGATATTTTCTAAAAAATAATCAGTCAATCAGTAGGCCATATTAATTTAGTAAGCTGAATTTATCAATATAGTAGCTTGAATTTAATAGTTTGATTTAAAATTTAAAAATTGGTCATAGATTGCTCCCACACTTATTCAACCCCCCCTTCTAGGTGTGCCTATTTAAATTTTAGAAAGTGTGGTCGAGGGTAAAGAAGTGAAATACAAGGTTGATGTTGAAGGAATGCTAAGATTCGAGGGACGAATTTGGGTTCCAACAATACAGGATATTAAAGAAGAAATCTTGACAGAAGCTCATAGCTCGAGATACTCGATCCATTCGGGAAGTACAAAGATGTATCAAGATTTGTGACGACATTTTTGGTGGCCAAATATTAAAAGAGACATTGCAGAATGTGTTGCGAAATGTTTGACATGTCAGAGAGTAAAAGCAGAGCATTAGAGGCCAAGCGGATTACTTCAACCGTTGGAAATACAGGAATAGAAGTGGGAGCATATCACAACAGATTTTGTGGTAGGTCTTCCAATAACTCAGAAAGGATACGATGCAATATGAGTGATAGTGGATAGATTAACGAAATCAGCACACTTTTTGCCAATAAAGACTATATTTAATCTTGATCAGCTGGCAAAACTATACGTCAAAGAGATCGTGTCGAGACATGGAGTTCCAATATCAATTGTAGCAGATAGAGATCCGAGGTTCACATCAAACTTCTGGAAGAAACTACAAGAATGCATGGGAACACAATTGAAGATGAGTACGGCGTACCATCCGCAAACTGATGGTCAAAGAGAATGAACAATCTAGACGTTAGAGGATATGCTTAGAGCGTGCATAATGGATTTTAAATGAAACTGGGATGATCATCTACCCTTGGTGGAATTTGCATACAACAACAGTTACCACACAAGCATTGGCATGCCTCCATACGAGGCATTATACGGCAGAAAATGCAGAACTCCACTATGCTGGGATGAAGTTGGTGAACGTCAACTGTTAGGATTGGAATTGGTACAACAGATAACTGAAGTTATCAAGCTCGTCAGAGCAAGACTGGTAGCTGCTCAAGATAAACAGAAAAAGTACGCTGATCAACACAGACAAGATAACAAATTCGACGTAGGAAATTTTGTTTTCCTTAAAGTTTCTCCTTGGAAGGGGAAAATTCGTTTTGGCAAGAAAGGAAAGCTAAGCCCAAGGTTTATTGAACCATTTGAGATACTGTGAAGAGTGGGAAAAGTAGCTTACGAGGTAGCTTTACCTCCAGAATTAGAACATGTTCACAACGTTTTTCATGTTTCGATATTACGACCATATAAACCCAATTACAAACATGTGATCGAGTATGAACCGTTACAGTTCAGTAAGGATTTGTCTTATGAAGAGGTTCCTATCCAGTTAGTCGATAGGAAAGAACAAGTGCTCAGGAATAAGGTGATACCTTCTGTGAAGGTGATATGGAGAAACCACAATGTCGAAGAAGCTACGTGAGAACTCGAAGATAAAATGATGAAGAACTATCCTGAGTTATTTGTTTAATCTGTGTCTTCAATTCTGGGGACAGAATCTTTATAAGGAGAGAAAAATGTGACGAATAAATTATTTGAGTTGTGATTCTGGGGAGGGAAGGATGTAACAATCCAATATTTTATTATTTGTAATTTAAAATATTTATTAAATTAAATAAATATTTTATTGATGTGGTTGTTGTTAGTAAATAATTGTGAATTAAATTTATTATATAACATTATAATTTAATTTAATTTAATAGTTGGAAAGTTGTAAGATAATATAAAATGCTATATTACTGTTTTAATTTAATAATTTATAATGGTATGTTAATTTATTAAATAAAATTATAATGAGATTATAATTTTGTAATAATTGAATTAAGTGAAAAATTTATTTAGTGTGTTTATTGGATATGGAAATCTAAATAAATAATGTGAGATTATAAATTATAGTGTAAATGGTTTATTAAAATAAAATTAAAGTAGCTTTAAATTGATTTAACCAAACAAGGCTTAAAATATTAAGTTTTTATTTTAAAGAATTTTGTCAAACAAAGCCTTATGGCTTTTGAATTTTAAAATTTATTATAATAAATAAAATAAATCAAATAATAAATAAATATATTTTATAACTGATATGTAATTATTATAATAACAAGTATACGTCGGTTTCAGACGTTTGGGTGTGTGCGTTGGGTTAAGTTTTATTTTACGTAAAAAAAAGCATTTGGCCTAAGCCTAAGAAGAAAAAAAGAAGAAGATTACAGAGAGAAGTTGAGAGAGAATAGAGAGAGATTGAGAGAAAGTTTGTGTTTTCTAAGCGATTCTTTGTGGTTAGCAAGGATTACTAAGTAATTGAAGGTATGTTCTATAACCTTGATATATATATATATATATATATATATATATATATATATATATATATATATATATGTTTTACGGCAAAAAAATCAAGTTTTATAGTTGCTGTGAATTCAAAAAAAAAATTATTGTTGCTATACAACTGAATTATGGTGATTATATGTGTTTGTAATGTTAGAGTTTGTAGTTAGACATGAATTAGTATGCTAATTACGTTTAGGCAGGAAGAAAAGTGTTTACAGTGTGTGTTCATACATATGGCTTGTGAAAGTACCAAATATGGTGGTTAATTTGTATACTAATCTATACATTGAGTCTTGAATATGTTAGTTCATTAAGAAATGAAGAGAACGTAGCTTGAATGAGTTAATTTGGACAAGAATTGTGATCATAGTGATGATTTTTGTAAAGGATGTCAAAAATGGTGTTTTTGTATAAAATATAGAATTTAAAGGATTTAAATTAATTGTAGTTGTTGTTTAATTGTTCTAAGTTAGTGTATATGTGAGGAATCATGTTTGTATGAGTCCTATGTCAATTGGATATGCTTCATTTACTGTTTTATAGATGAAATTCGTGTTAGTTGGCTTAGAATATAGTAGAAACTCGCGTTCTGCAAAACTGGTAATGGTGCCGAGCGCGGGCGCGCCAGACTCTAAGGTAATTATGGCGCGGTCGCGCCATTAGTCAGTCAGACCTAGTGAAGTCTGCTACTTCTGCAGACTTTGAACTTGTAAGGACCGAAAATTTTATACGATTATATATGTATATTTTTACGAATATTTTTTTAAAAGCATATAAGTGAATATATGAATTAAGTGAGTTAGTTAATTTAAGTATGATGAATACTTAATCAATTTGTTTAAGGAAGAGTAAGATAAGTTATGTTGAGAATTAACATAACTTGAATGTTAACCTTGATTGGTAAATTAAAAAAAAAGATTTATAATCTTTAAGTGATTAAATTGATATAACTAATCTAAAGTGATTATATGATTATGTAATAACTTATATATTAAGCAAATTATGGCTAACTAAGTTTATGAATTAATAGAACAAAAAAGGAAAGCCAAGAAATTAGAATATTAAATTATTTATCAATATATTAAAAATTTTGTGGCATATATTGAATAAATATGTGGGTAAATAAATATAATAATTATTTATCAATGATGATAAATATGTTATGATATATGTAGGAGATGTTTGTGACTAAATAAATATATATTATAGATATGTATATATATTTATTTATTATATAAAGAGAATTAAAAAGAAAGCTACATAACCTAATTACACATTAGGTATTGAAATTAAATAACCTAAGGGTTATGGTATTGAAGAATATTAGTATTTACAATATATATTAATTAACCTAAGAGATTAATTCTATTATCTCTATTTATTATTTATTTTAAACCTAATTAAAGAAAGCTTAATTGGGTTATGTAATTAAATCAAGATGAGTAATTATTTAAAGTCCAAAATGAGTGAACTAGAAACCCTAATAAAATATATAGGGTAATGTAAAATTTATGTTTTGGACCCATAATAATTTTAGTGGTCCAAACAATTTAAATGAGAGCCCAAACAAATAAAAAGAATGACCCAGACCCTAGCCCATTTGAGATGGACCTTCTAGATGATTTAATAAGCAAATAAAGCAATTAACAAAAAATCAAAATTTGATATTAAAATAGGGAGTGACCGGATACTCGTGGGGGAATGAACCATGTGAAACCCCAGATTTTATGAATAAAGATTTAATTTTTTTAAAATATTTTTTTAAATATTATGGTGTGAATTTGAGATAATGTTATAGTTGTGGGTAGTATTTATAAATTTTACAAAGTATGCAAGTTTTATTATATTTGATTGGTCGGGGAATATTATTTTTGTCGGAAAATATTCGTACGACGGCACAATTATTGGTGGACCCCACAACGAAATTATTGTCGGATTGAGAAAACGACAAAAATATTTTATGTAAATAACGGCGGAAGTTTTATCGTTAATACTGTTGAACTACTCGGTAGTAAAAGTACAGTAATACGTGTGGTTGCATAGTAGCACACGGTATTGATTATTGAGGCTTACGTGATTAGTCACTCAGTTTTGTTTTATTGGTATTATTAATGTAATAAAACAGAAAAGTTGTTTATATAAAACAGAATACTTTTATAAAGTTATTCGTTTTATTAGGCTAATAGTAAAATATTTTTATATAAAACAGAATACTTTTATAAAGTTATATATTTTATTAGACAATAATTAGAATATATTATATTTTATTATGTATAGTATTTGCATAGTGCCTGCTTAGTGTTTGCATAGTAAAATCTTTTATAAAGTTATTCGTTTTATTAGATTATAAATATAATATACTATATTTTATTTAAAAGATTTTGCTTTAAATATGGACCATCAGATTAAAGTAAATCAATCTAGACCGTTCATGAGTTAGTTACTATGCAGTCTATTTTTCTATAAATAGAAGCTCATTCTTTCATTATTTTCTTACGAATTCACTGAAACTCTAGAGAGAGAAAATTATAGAGAGAGAAGAAAAGTGTTCTGCTACTTCACTACTCCTATATCCAGTACTCTTCCTTTCAAGGTAAGGGATATTATTTGTTGTACTTGTAAAGGGTATTCTTTCTTTCTTATTCATGAAGAGAACTTCTGTTATTCCATTCTTTATTATTCTGCTGGAATAACCAGTATATGCGAACTACCCTATACTTGGTGACATTCTTCTATTATTCCGTCATTATTATTATTCTATTGGAATATCCTGTCTGTGCATTTTACGCTGGACCTGGTTTCGTCTTTACTATTATTCTGTTGGAATATCCTGTCTGTGCGTTTTACGCCGGACCTAGTTCCATAATTCATTATTCTGTTGGAATATCCTATCTGTGCATTTTACGCCGGACCTGGTTTCGTCTTTATTATTCTGTTGGAACATCCTGTCGGTGCTTATTACGCCTGACCTGGTTCCGTTATTTAGTATTCTGTTGGAATAACTTGTCTATGCGAAGTACCGCATGCATGGTGATTTTTGTTGTTATTCAATTCTTTATTATTCTGTTGGAACATCATGTCGGTGCGAATTTCGCCTGACCTAGTCCCGTTATTATTATTCTGTTGGAATAACCTGTCTATGCGAAGTACCGCATGCATGGTAATTTTTTTTGTTATTCCATTCTTTATTATACTCAGTTGATTAAAGTTTTGACTTATATACTCCATGAAATTAGTAGAATATCCTTGATATTTGCGCTTCATCCAGTATCTTTTCATGGAAATATTCTTCTGAGCATTCTTGAATTTTACTCTACAAAGTAGTATCATGTTGACAATTTGGACGTTATTAGTTCCTAGATAAATTAATTCTTGAACTTGTTTTTATTGAATTCTTATATCATTGTCATCATCCTCATGTTTATATTTTGTTGAAAGTCATCTATGGCCTGTAATGCATAGATGGACTTGGTATGATTATGACCAGGGATTATTCGGTGTAATCATGACCGTAATGTTACAAATGATGTGGAAAAAGTCCTTATTGGCTCGTAGTGCATTGATGGACAGTTTTTGGTATGATTATGGCTATGGATTCTCTTTAGCCGTAGTGCAAAGATGAATTGTTTTATGGCATGATCAGGACCGTTGATGAAAACATGATTATCTTTAGCCGTAGTGCATGGATAATTCGTGGTCGTGATACTAAAGAATATCCTTGGCCGTAGTGCAAGGGTGATTCGATGACGTGGATTATTTATTAAGCTGAGTTCTAGCGATAAAAGTCATGAAAAACCTTTTATATCATAAAAGATAGTAGATTTTATTCTCTACTTGACTCTTTTAATAGATTGCTGGTTCCGCTGCAGTTAAACTTGATGTCTGTTGTATTTTATCAGTTTAACATTGTTGAAGACTAATGATAATTTATTCTGCATTATCTTAGTCATAATATTTCTTACTGAGCTAGTTGAGCTCACATTTTCTTTCACTGTTCTCTTCAGGAAATGAAAATATAGTTGGGACGAGTCGGGAAACGGAGTGATGGACCAGATGATAGCATTAGTAGTCCTCACTATTCTATGTAATAGTGTGATAATAATTGTAATGAGGACTCCTTTTGAGTATGGATACTCTCTAGAAGACAATATTTGTATTCAAACTCACAATTTATATTTTGTCGTATTGTACAAGACAGTTGTATTATTAAGTTGTATTTTAATTCTGTACCATGTATCTGGCGACTCAAGATGGGTGATGTATACCTAATTTTGGGGGCGTCACAGTTGGTATCAAAGCTTAGGAAATGATCCCTGGTTAGGATGTGAGAATAGAACTAGGAGGGGAGAGACGGGTAATTCCTTCGCTAGTATGACCTACCTAAGTATATTTGGTATTTAATTGGTCGGTCAGAGTATAGGGATAATATGTGATAGGTTAATTAACCCTTGTTTTGTGGCAGTATTTGAAAATGACATCCGAGAATGTTGAGAATAGCAATGGAGCACATGAGACCGTGGAGACACTTCTAATCTCCAACCAAGATAATGTGATTAGAGATATCCATGTGGTGATTGAGGAATTAAAAGTTGCACTCAAGCTAGTCGCAAAGGTAGCAACTAAGAGTAAGGAAGAAGAGGAACCTGAGGAGAATTTATTAGAAGAACTTATTGATCAAAACTTAGAATTACAAAATCGTGTTCGTGAGTTAGAAGAACAGGTTGAAGAACGGCAAGCGGTCGTAGAACAAAGGGATGCAACAATTCAAAATTATGTTACCTGATATGTGATGCTCGAACAAAATCATGCTTTGGCAAAGTGTAAGTTATTAAGGTTGGAATCCGGGAATTTAAATATCAAGGATCAGCTGAAAGAAGAAACAACTGAACGAGTGAGAATGAAGGGTGCGTGGGTAAAAGCCGCACGACATGTTGATATTGTAGAAAGAGACATCCGATCCAAAAAGGCTAAAATAGATGATATGTATTTCTCTTTTTCGACAACAATTAGGAGAACCCAACATCGAGTTTTGAATTACCCTATACATTGCGGTCAACCCCAATTCGATATGGATCGAAGGCTAATGATTCAGATCATGGAGTAGGAGTACGACGAAGTAGTTGAGGGTGGAATACGCCCTATAGCGAAAGTCAATTCTAGTGGTAATGACGACACCAAAGACTGTCCCGAACAAGTCAAATTCGGTAGTTTAAAGGAGAGTGTTTTTCGTGACGAAGAATCGAACGAAGTTATCACGGGTTAGTTAATTATAAATTCTTGCGAAGTCTATGTCTTATTCGATACTGGTTCTACCTATTCTTTTATCTTTCTTGCTTGCACTCAACGTTTAAATTTAACTTCGGAGAAGTTAGACTTTGACTTATTGGTTAAAACTTCGTTAGTGGAAACATTCGTTACCTCTACTATTTATAAATCTTGTCCAAATCAACACTTTCACGTTACCTGTCGATCTTATCTCTTTGAAAATACTTGCCTTTGATATGATTTTTGGAAACGATTGGTTAACTACTCATCATGCTTTTTGTAAGGTTGTTAGCTTTCATACTCCTAACCAACCTGTAATGCGAATTCAAAGTAACCAAACCACTAAAGTCAATCATTGTCATATCAAGCCATAAGTAAAGAGCCCCGATTCTTTCGTTGTTGACTTCCTTGTGTGGGATGCACCGAAGCCAGACTTTTCGTAGGAGACGTTGTGAATGACGATGGCAAGTTGATAGGTATCAATGTGACGTGTTATCCAAGTCTTGGATGAGAGTCGCAATTTTGAATGATATTTCTATTGTTAATAAATTTTCTGATGTATTTTTGAAGACTTCTTAGCCTACCCTTAGAGCGTGAAATCGAATTTTGTATTGACCCCGATATAAAACTCATTTCTTAAATCCTCAAATATTTCTTCAACTAAAATGAACGTAACATGCGCCAAAGACGTTGACTCAAGTTTTTGAAGATTACGATCGTACCATTCAATACCATCGTGGAAAAGCAAACGTGGTAGCTGACGCGTTGAGTAGAAGATCGTATGCGATTACAAGTGCGAATATACGAACCCACGTGAAGATAACGAATATACGATTAGAATCGACTGTAATCAATAAAGTTAAAATCGCTCAAGCTACATACTCAGAGTTGATGAATATGAAGAAGAAGGTTCAAGAGGGCGTTATTCTAGAAGCAAGAATCGACGAAGAGAGAAAATCTCAACCCTCGATTTAATTGGCCCATTTGAAATCCTCGATCAAGTAAGAACTGTGGCTTATAGACTCGTTTTATCTTCAAGTATGTTGCGTGTTCAGAACATTTTTTTTCGTATCGACGTTACGTAAATATGTGGATGACCCGAACCACATTATTAATTTTAAACCGGACGAGATAGCGGATGATTTAACGTATGAAGATGTACCTGTTAAAATTCTGAAATATATTCTACGCTTAAAGGTTATACCTCAAGAGTTAGAATCTGACGAAGTGTCCTCATCTGTTCGGCATACCAAGTACGTACGTAAATTTCGAGGGCGAAATTTCATAAGGAGGGGAGATTGTGAAACCTCAGATTTTATGAATAAAGATTTAATTTTTTCGAAATATTTTTTTAAATATTATGGTGTGAATTTGAGATAATGTTATAGTTGTGGGTAGTATTTATAAATTTTGCAAAGTATGCAAGTTGTTGTATTATATTCGATTGGTCGGGGAATATTATTTTTGTCGGGAAATATTCGTACGACGGAACAATTATTGGTGGACCCCACAACGAAATTATTGTCGGATTGAGAAAACGACAAAAATATTTTATAAAAATAACGGCGGAAGTTTTACCGTTAATACTATTGAACTACTCGGTATTAAAAGTACAGTAATACGTGTGGTTGCATAGTAGCATACGGTATTGATTATTGAGGCTTACGTGATAAGTCACTCAGTTTTGTTTTATTGGTATTATTAGTGTAATAAAACAGAAAAGTTTTTTATATAAAACAGAATACTTTTATAAAGTTATTCGTTTTATTAGGCTAATAGTAAAATCGTTTTATATAAAACAGAATACTTTTATAAAGTTATCTGTTTTATTAGACAATAATTAGAATATATTATATTTTATTATGTATAGTATTTGCATAGTACCTGCATAGTGTTTGCATAGTCAAATCTTTTATAAAGTTATTCGTTTTATTAGATTATAAATATAATATATTATATTTTATTTAAAAGATTTTTCTTTAAATATGGACCGTCAGATTAAAGTAAATCAATCTAGGTCGTTCATGAGTTAGTTACTATGCAGTCCATTTTTCTATAAATAGAAGCTCATTCCTTCATTATTTTCTTACGAATTCACTGAAACTCTAAAGAGAGAGAATTATAGAGAGAGAAGAAAAGTGTTCTGCTACTTACTACTCCTATATCCAGTACTCTTCCTTTCAAGGTAAGGGATATTATTTGTTGTACTCGTAAAGGGTATTCTTTCTTTCTTATTCATAAAGAGAACTTCTGTTATTCCATTCTTTATTATTCTGCTGGAATAACCAGTATACGCGGACTACCCTATACTTGGTGACATTCTTCTATAATTCCGTCTTTATTATTATTCTGTTGGAATATCCTGTCTGAGTGTTTTACGCTGGATCTGGTTCCGTCTTTACTATTATTTTGTTAGAATATCCTGTCTGTACGTTTTACGCTGGACCTGGTTCCGTCTTTACTATTATTCTGTTGGAATATCCTGTTTGTGCGTTTTACGCTGGACCTGGTTCCATTATTCATTATTCTGTTGGAATATCCTATCTGTGCGTTTTACGTCGGACCTGGTTTCGTCTTTATTATTCTGTTGGAACATCCTATCGGTGCGTATTACGCCTGACCTGGTTCCGTTAATTAGTATTCTGTTGGAATAACCTGTCTATGCGAAGTACCGCATGCATGGTGATTTCTGTTGCTATTCCATTCTTTATTATTCTGTTGGAACATCCAGTCGGTGCGAATTTCGCCTGACCTGGTTCCGTTATTATTATTCTATTGGAATAACCTGTCTATGCGAAGTACCGCATGCATGGTGATTTCTTTTGTTATTCCATTCTTTATTATACTCAGTTGGTTAAAGTTTTGACTTATATACTCCATGAAATTAGTGGAATATCCTTGATATTTGCGCTTCATCCAGTATCTTTTCATGGAAATATTCTTCTGAGCATTCTTGAATTTTACTCTACAAAGCAGTATCATGTTGACAATTTGGACGTTATCAGTTCCTAGATAAATTAATTCTTGAACTTGTTTTATTGAATTCTTATATCATTGTCCTCATCCTCATATTTATATTTTGTTGAAAGTCATCTATGGCCTGTAGTGCATAGATGGACTTGGTATGATTATGACCAGGGATTATTCGGTGTAATCATGACCGTAATGTTACAAATGATGTGAAAAAAGTCCTCATTGGCTCATAGTGCATTGATGGACAGTTTTTGGTATGATTATAGCTATGGATTCTCTTTAGCCGTAGTGCAAAGATGAATTGTTTTATGGCATGATCAGGACCGTTGATAAAAACATGATTATCTTTAGTCGTAGTGCATGGATAATTCGTGGTCGTGATACCAAAGAATATCATTGGCCGTAGTGCAGGGGTGATTCGATGATATGTATTATTTATTAAGTTGAGTCCCAGCGATAAAGTCATGAAAAACCTTTTATATCATAAAAGATAGTAGATTTTATTCTCTACTTGACTCTTTTAATGGATTGCTGGTTCCGCTGCAGTTAAACTTGATGTCTATTGTATTTTATCAGTTTAACATTGTTGAAGACTAATGATAATTAATTCTGCATTATCTTAGTCATAATATTTCTTACTGGGCTAGTTGAGCTCACCCTTTCTTTCACTGTTCTCTTCAGGAAATGAGAATATAGTTGGGACGAGTCGGGAAACGGAGTGATGGACCAGATGATAGCATTAGTAGTCCTCACTATTCTATGTAATAGTGTGATAATAATTGTAATGAGGACTCCTTTTGAGTATGGATACTCTCTAGAAGACAATTTTTGTATTCAAACTCACAGTTTATGTTTTGTCGTATTGTACACGACAGTTGTATTATTAAGTTGTATTTGAATTCTGTACCATGTATCTGGCGACTCAAGATGGGTGATGTATACCTAATTTTGGGGCGTCACAAACCACATGCTCATTTGGATTTTTTTTCTCCACAAAATCTTCCAAATCTAGCTTATATGTCCCCTAGTCCTAACCTTATTAATTTATCTAAGATATGCAAGATATTGGAATGAGAAGATAGAAGATTTGTTGGGAGATTTATAGATATATATATATATATATATATATATATATATATATATATATATATATTTATATCCTACTTTAAATACTCCCACATTTCATTTCAATTAAAAAGTTTACTTCATTTTCCATAGAGCTAAAAACTAAAATAGAGAGAGAAAAGAAAGAGGTCTTCGACAGCCACCAAGGGAGGAGAAAGAGAAAGGAGAAATTTTTGCTTGTGCCATCTATCTTTATCTCATACTTTGGTTGGAGGAGAAAAGAAGCCACCATACTTAGAAGATATAAAAACTCATCTAAAACTCTAAAAACTCTAATAATAGGTTATTTGTGTATTTTTATGTTAGACAAAGGAAGTTTAAGCTTTAAATATCTAGAAGCATGTTAGAATGATAGATATATAGTTTAATGGATTTAACTTGGGTATTGATATGTGTTTATGAAGAAAAGTTTAGCATGTTTGAAAACATTTTTACCGACAAACAAACCGTAGTATGTTTGAATAAATTGCTCATTTTGAAATCTATAAATTATTTTTGTGGTTTTATATTTTCTGGTATATTATGGGTAAGTTACGAACAAAATCTAGGTGGAATCATTTAAAAAGAAGTTGAAATGAGTGAGATATGCATTTTTAACCAAAACATGTTCACTATCGTAGCATTGTTAAAGCTGTCCACTTTCGGGCCATTTTCTATGATGAAAATAGAACCAAAATTGATGTTTGATGAATAAAAGCTGTAGTTCGGGAAGATACGAATCCAACGAGTCTGATTGGACCCAAATCGAAGTTGTAGATTTCATTTTAATCAAGTTTTCGTAAAGGACCCCAAATTTGGAAATAATCCGAAAATGTTACAAAATGCACTGCCGGATCACTGTTCACTGTTCACCGAATCGTCGCAATTTTTTCGGTGACCGGTTCACCACTTTTACGGCCGGTTCCGGCGACGACTCTTGGACCAAAAATTTTCTAAAATCATGAGGAATATTATAATATTTAATTTGGAATTTTTCAGTATAATTATGTAATTATTAGTGTAATTAGTGGTTTAAACCCTTTTAAATTATTTAAAATTGCTAATTAATAAATTTTAAATGCTACTAATTGATAATTAAACTAATGAAATCTTATTTATGTAAAATTAACTATTTAATTATTATTTAATTAACATTAAGTAATAATTCGATAGGATTAGTGATATTAAACTAACTATTTATTATTTAATTAATATTAAATAATAAATCGAGAATAAATGATTAATTAATTATTTTTTGAAATTAAAATTAAATAATGATTAAAGAATGTTTTAAACTAACTATTTATTATTTAATTAATATTAATTAATAAATAGGGATTGAATGATTAATTAATTATTATTTAATTAATATTAAATAATATTAAAGAATGTTATAATTAATAAAGTACTTACTTAAATGTTATTTAACTAACATAGAATTAATAA
The DNA here is from genome assembly GCA_016801055.1 of Panax notoginseng. Taxonomy (NCBI): domain Eukaryota; kingdom Viridiplantae; phylum Streptophyta; class Magnoliopsida; order Apiales; family Araliaceae; genus Panax; species Panax notoginseng. The sequence continues at coordinate 194,742,975 of CM029016.1, forward strand.
ATTTAATATTAAATAATAATTAAAGACAAATAAAATTAAATATTTATTATTTAATTAATATTAATATTAAATAATAAATGAGGATAATTAATTTATTAATTATTATTTAATCTATATTAAATAATAATTAAATACAAATGTGATTAATAAGTTGATTATTTATTATTTGATTAATATTAAATAATAAGTAAATATAATTAGTTATTATTAAATAATGACTAAAGGTAATTGATTAATTACTATTTAACTAACACTAAGTAGTAATTAAATGAAGATGAAGTTAATTAAATAACGAGAATTTAATTAACATATTAATTAAACAATTATAATTAATTATTTAAGGAATTAATAAGTGGTTATCCCTTAAGAAAAATATTGTTAAATAATTAAATCATCAAGCTAAGATCAATTAAGTGTCTTATAGGGTTAATGATAGTATGTTAAATTATGTGTGTTATGTGATTGATTTAATTGCTAAATAAATAGCATAAGTAAGTGTATTGATATACAATTATTCCCAGTACTAATTAATACACCAACATTATTAATGTTAGGTCATTCGAAGGGAATTATTTAAAACTAGATATCTGTAGCTCGTCAGTCAGGCAAGTTTCCTAACTCAACTTGAGTTATTAATTTCAAAGCATGATTGGTGGATAATTATTTTGGTTATTCACATCTATAATGATTATTGTTATTCGCACATAGTGCATTTGATTTCATGTTCTATTATTTGAACTAAGTTGTTATTGAAAGATTATGCCATTTATTTCGGCTAGATCAATATTTATATTATATGTTGAAATCATAACATTTCTTTGAAAGCAATCCAAACCATATTGTTGTGGTACGAAATCATGATGTAAGACTGAGATGAACAACCTTTATACAGTGGAAACTTTATTCTCGGGCATCCAACCCTTGCGCTATGTTGAGTATTATGCATAATATAGGGTACAATGAGGCTGATCACTTCATATACTCGCAGAAGAGTATGATTTAATCTTTATGGTTAACTGATACTCTTGAGATAATTCAGTATTAATTAATTGATAATTTCTCTATTAGTTCTTGATCCATTTGTGATCACTCAGTATGAAATCTGGGAATATCCCACTTTATTGAATATTGTTACATTATTGCTAATTGTTCCTAACCAAATGAATATTATTGAAACTTCGAATGAATTTAATTATTTCATTCTTGAAATATTATTTATTCTAGAATTCAAGAAAATTCTTGTTATTGAAAATGATTTATTGTTCAGCTACTTCGAAATCTTTTGAACATTGTTGACATTCTAGAAAGTTAGATTCTTCTATATCTTTTATTGTATGCTTTAACTTGCTGAGCAAACTCGTTGCTCACCCTTGCTTAAATAAAATATTTTAGCTAAGGACGAGGTAGCCGAGGGGTCAAAGAAAGACAAGGGCAAAGACAAAGTTCAAGAGTAGTTACTGTGAACTTTACTTATTATGTTAGTGTATGTAAATTAATTATGTAAACATTTTGAGTATCTAAGGGTATGTAAGATATTTTAAGGTTAGTTAACCTGGGATGATGATAATATAATTATTGTAAGACCCCAACTTATTATAAATGAAATTGAATTTCTCTACTTATTATTTTGAAATAGTAAGGGTTGATTTGATTAATATGGAAAGTTATGGGTAAAATGCTCAAATATCTTAAATAAGCAAGTGGTTATAAAATATTCTTGTTGTCGGGGAATATTCGTTTCGTCGCGGAATATTCTTACTGTCGGGAAATATTCGTACGACGATGCAACCTTGTGTGGGCCCCATAACGGAAAGCGATTGGATGAACAAAACGACAAGTATAAGTTTTAATAAATAACGACGTAGTTATTACCGTTAACACTATTAGAATACTAGGTGGTTTAAACACAGTAGCACACGGTATTGCAAAAATTATTGATTCTTACGTAAGAAGGCACTACTCAATAATTGTTACAGTAATTACTATTCAATATTTTATTTTATTGATTCAATAATTGCTACGTTGATATTTTATATTATTGTTGTTTCAATAATTGTCAGTACACAGTATTTTCTATTATTAGATCAATAATTCATATTATTTGAATAATATTATTAGATAGCATTATTGGCAATGTCTAGAAAGTTCTGTCTAAGGAGATGTTTGGTCACCTAATTGCGCTCCAGTAAGGAGAAATCCTTTCCAAACCACTAAAGTCAATCACTGTTATATCAAACTATAAAGCCATTAGTTTATTAAAAAATGGATGTCAAGCTTTCTTAGCCCATGTCATGAACTTGAACAAAAACACGTCAGATTTGAATAATATTTTTGTTGTTAGTGAATTTCCTGAAGAACTTTCGGTCTACCCCCATAATGTGAAGTTGAATCCTTTATTGATCTTGAACCTGGTACAAAACCCATTTCTAAAACCCCATATCAAATGGCTCTTATTGAACTTCAGGAGTTAAAGGTCTAACTATAGGAGTTGTTAGACATCAGTTTCATTCGTCCTAGTACATCTCCTTGGGGTGCTCTTATTTTATTCGTAAAGAAGAAAGATAGGAGTATGCGACTTTATATTGACTACCAGGAATTGAACCATGTCACCATTAAGAATAGGTATCCGCTACCTCACATTGATGACCTGTTTGACCAATTGCAAGGGCACAATTCATTTTAAAGATTGATCTTCGTTCTGGATATCATCAGCTGAAGATTAAAACTGAGGATATTCCGAAGACTGCCTTTATAACTCGGTACGGGCATTATGAATTCCTAGTAATGTCTTTTGAATTGACTAATGCTCCAGCTCCTTTCATGGATATGATGAATCGAGTATTCAAGGAATATTTAGATCAGTTCGTTGTTATCTTTATTGATGACATCCTCATATATTCCAAAAGCCGTGAAGATTATGAGAACCATTTGAAGCTAGTACTTCAAAGGTTTTGTGATAACAAGCTATATGTCAAGCTGAAGAAATGCGAGTTCTGGCTTGACAAACTAGCATTCATTGGGCACGTGGTGTCAAAACATGGAGTATCTGTTGACCCGGCGAAGATTGAAGCAATACAAAGTTGGGAGCAACTGAAGTCGGTGACCGAAGTACGTAGCTTTCTAGGTTTAGCTGGTTATTATCGGAGATTGTGGAAGGATTTTCTCGAACCGCTACTCCGTTAACTCAACTGACTCAGAAAGATACAAAATTTGTATGGAGCGAGGAATGCGAGAAGATTTTTCAAGATCTTAAGAGGAGACTCATTTCGGCACCTGTTCTGACAATACCATCTGGTTCGGATGAATTTGTTATCTACAGCGATGAATTTGTGTTCTCATTCAACATGGGAAGGTCATAGCTTATGCCTCGCGACAACTCAAAGAATATGAAAGAAATTATCCTACTCATGATCTAGAGTTGCAGCAGTCGTTTTCGCGTTAAAAATCTGGAGGCACTATTTATATGGGGAGAAAATGGAGATATATTCGAATCATAAAAGCATCAAATATTTCTTCACCCAAAAAGAACTCAATATGCGGTAACGACATTGGCTCGAGCTGTTGAAATATTATGACCATACCATTCAATACCATCCTAGAAAAGCGAACGTGGTAGCTGACGCATTGAGTAGAAGATCATATGCGGGAACGAGTGTGATGTTGTCAACACAAAAGCTCATTTTGTGTGATTTACAAAAGATGAAGATAGAATTCAAGACTCTGGGGACCCATGCGATGATGTCAAGTATACTCACAGAACCAACTTTAATTGATAAAGTTAAAGTTACTCAAGCCACATACCCGGAGCTGATGCGTATGAAGAAAAAAGTGCAAGAAGGTGCTATTTCGGAAGCAAGAATCAATGAAGAAGGAATACTTCGAGTCCACTCCAGACTTTATATTCCTAACAACTCTGATTTAAAGTACAAAATCATGATGGAGGCACACAACACACCGTTTGCAATTCACCCTGAAAGTACCAAAATGTATCGTGATCTTCGACATACATTTTGGTAGAGCAATATGAAGAGAGAGATCGCGAAGTTTATCTCGAGATGTTTAACTTGTCAACGTGTAAAGGCGGACCATCAAGTGCCATATTACCATAGATTTCGTTACAACCACTAGAGATTCTGAAATGGAAGTGAGAACATATTACCATAGATTTCGTTCCAAGTCTTCCCAAGGTTTCTCAAGGCATAGATGCGATTTGGGTTATTATTGATAGATTAACTAAGTCTGTTCATTTCTTGCCGATACGGGAGACTTATTCCCTTGAACGTCTTGCTCGTATGTACATAAATGAGATTATGAGATTGCATGGCATGCCAGTATCCATAGTTTCAGATCGTGACCCAAGATTCACTTCACAATTTTAGGTTAGCTTGCAGAAAGCTATGGACACGGATTTATGATTTAGTTCGGCATACCATCCTCAAACGGACGGACAATCAGAGAGGACTATTCAAACTCTTGAAGATCTATTAAGACTATGTGTCCTAGACTTCAAAGGGAGTTGGGATAAGTATTTACCATTGGTAGAATTCTCCTACAATAACAGCTATCATGCAAGTATAGGTGTGGCTCCATTCGAAGCATTGTATGGACGAAAGTGCCGCTCTCCAGTATGTTGGGATGAGGTGGGTGAAGCAACATTGTTGGGACCAGAGTTGGTACATATGACTACAAAAAAGATCCAAATGATTCGACAACGTTTACAAACGGCACATGATAGACAAAAGAGTTATGCGGATCTTCATCGAAAGGACGTGAAAATTAGTATTGGGGATCATGTATTGTTGCGAGTTGCTCCATGGAAGGGAGTTACAAGATTAGGGAAGAGAGGAAAGCTCAATTCACGATTTATTGGTCCATTTCAGATTCTTAATCGAGTAAGAAATGTGGCCTATAGACTCGCGTTACCTCCAAGTATGTCTCGTGTTCATAATGTTTTTCACATATCTGTGCTTCGTAAATATGTGAAAGACCCAAACCACATTATTGAGTTAGAACCAGACGAGATAGCCAAAGACTTAACATACGAGGAGGTACCTATCAAGATCTTGGATAGAAAGGAGCATGTCCTACGCATAAAGGTCATACCACTAGTCAAAGTTTTGTGGAGGAACCATGCAATTGAGGAAATGACCTGGGAGTTGAAATGAAAATGAAAGCGAGATATCCTTACCTTTTTGAAACACAAGGTACGTACGTCAATTTCGAGGGCGAAACTTCATAAGGAGGGGAGGTTGTAAGACCCCAACTTATTATAAATAAAATTAAATTTCTCTATTTATTATTTTGAAATAGTAAGGGTTGATTTGATTAATATGAAAAGTTATGGGTAAAATGCGCAAATATCTTAAATAAGTAAGTGGTTATAAAATATTCTTGTTGTCGGGGAATATTCGTACGACGGCGCAGCCTTGTGTGGGCTCCATAACGGAAAGCGATTGGATGAAAAAATGACAAGTATAATTTTATAAATAACGACGTAGTTGTTACCGTTAACACTGTTAGAATACCTGGTGGTTTAAACACAGTAGCACACGGTATTGCACAAATTATTGATTATTACGTAAGAAGGCACTACTCAATAATTGTTACTGTAATTACTGTTCACTATTTTATTTTATTGATTCAATAATTGCTACGTTGATATTTTATATTATTGTATTTTAATAATTGTCACTACACAGTATTTTTTATTATCAGATCAATAATTCATATTATTTGAATAATATTATTAGATAGCATTATTGGCAATGTCTAGAATATTCTGTCTAAGGAGAGGCTTGGTCACCTAATTGCGCTCCAGTAAGGAAAAATCCTTATTAAAAAGCTCTCTCTTTCCTCGGAACGGCCTGGTTATCATTATTGTGATTCTGTAATATTATTTGTGAATAATTAATTATTGATTTATATGATAAGAAAAATATTCATTTTATGTGGATATAGATGGAGAAAATTTTTAATGTGACAATTGTTAAAAATTGATATTTTATCTTTTCTGATAAAATAATTCATTTAAATATATTATTATATTATAATAATATAATAATGGTGATATTTTTATGATGAATGTGTGATATATGAATAAATGAGGAGAAAGAGTATTTTTATTTCAATAAATGATAAAAACATGTTAAACATGTCGGTGGACCCAATTTTGACTGAAATTTAATTATTGCATGTAAAATCATCCGTATGTGGATTTCAGTCAATTTCTGCTTAGAATTTAAAAAAAACTTGAACTTACAAAGTTGTAGAGAATTGAATTTCCTATGGAATGGACATAAGATTCGAATTTTTCTGATAAAAGGGCTATTTATTATGAATTATTGAAGTTCCGAAATAATTGATTTTTGAAGTTTTAAAATTTTCTTAAAAGAAAAACATGTTTTTCATTTAGGTGGGCCACACATGTGTGGTAAATGAGCTGAATTCAGTTTTCTTTGGTGTGCGTAGGAAAAATTTAAGAAATAATAATATGTTAGTAAATTTTTTGCTTTGGTGTTCTAAGCAATTTTCTATAAATAGGGTCCTTAGGTTAGAATTAAAAATCACACCAGAAACTGAAGTTTTCTCTCTCTATATTATTGAGCGTATTTTTGTGAGTATTTTGATACTTTGAGTGTTGCTATACGGTGCAAGTTTCCTTCAGCACTATATCTAGTATTCCAGTCAGAAGTACTGTCCTTTTTAGGTAAGAGATGTTATTTTTTTATAAATGATATTATTTCTTTCAATATCATTATGCCAGAATATTGGTAAGATTTTTCTTGCGAAATTCTTGTCTTTTTTTGTCGGGGTTACTATTCACGTATACAACACAATTCATGTATACGACACTATTCACGAATACGACACTATTCACTAAAAAATTAAATTTTCGTTCTTTATTCAAGACGTCTATTATGGGTACTGTCTTTGATTGTATCCATGTTTTGATCTTCATTCTTGAATTTTACTCCACTATGGTTATTATGATGTATTTTTGAACTTGGATTGTTTAAAGTACGAATCCCTAATCTTTGTCTTTTTATTTAACTGGATTCGTTTCTTTAAAAATATTTTTCATGATTCTCAGTCCTAAATGATGATATTACTGAATATCTTTGGCCTGTAGTGCAAAGATGAATAATTAACTGATGAATATCTTTGGCCCGTAGTGCAAAGATGAACAGGTGTTTAGATGAACATGTCCAACTGGTGATACATATGAATATCTTTGGCCTGTAGTGCAAAGATGAATATTTGATTTAAGATGTATATTGATTGATGTTACAGGGATAAAATATTGATGATGGACTTTTAAATCTTAGAAGATAGTAGAATTCATTCTCTACTTGACTCTTCTAATATATTGCTATTTCCGCTGCAGTTGTTGATCTAAAATTTGTTGCTTATTATATTCTATTAGATTTTTCTCTGTTGAGGACTAACGATAATTTTTTCTATATTATCTTAGTCATAATATTCTTTATTGGGCTAGTTGAGCTCACCCTTTTCTTTTTTGTTCCATTTTTCTTCTCAGAAAGTGAGAATATAGCGGGAAGTAGTCGGGGTGTGGAGTGATGTTCCAAGGCAGTTGTTATAGTAGTCCTCACAGTTTATTTTTAAACTCACAGTTTATGTGTTGTCGTATTTTGCACGACAATAGTATTAATAAAGTTATAGTTATTTCTGTACCATGTATTTGGCGACTCAGAATGGGTGATGTATACCATTTTGGGGGCGTCACAATTATGTTTTAAGTTATGTTTTATTAAGGACATGTAATGAATGATGTATTTCATCAATGAATGGGTAGTTAGATGTGATATGTATAATGGATCGTAAGCACTAAACCCGAGGTTAGGGAATCTGGATTTGGGGGCGTCACAGAACTCTTAATGTAACCTAGTTTAATGAGGTGTTAATATAATAAAAAGGTAATGAGGATGTTAAAACAGAATCGTATCATCTCTTTGATAATTTCAAAGTTAAAACAGGATTAGTAAGTTACGAACGTGTTATGTTATGACTTAGTGTACACAATGAATGGTAGATAAGTGTTGTGAAGTTAACACTTATGAATTCTGAAATATATATGGTAAAGTAAGACTTGTACTAAAATAACAAGTTTAGCTAGAAGTAAGTGTTATTTTGGAAAGTGGATGTTAGTATATCTAATAAATATTGTAATTCTAATACTATGTGTAGATGAACGTGAGTTATAAATTTATAGCTTACGCACGAGGCAAGTTTTTAAACCTTACCTCTTTACATTGAGTAAATTCCTTACCCTAAACTTTTATTAAGCAAATTCTTTTATTCCTAATCTTTATTTGAGCAAGCTCTAACTCTAACGTTATTCGAGCAAGTTTTGAATTCTAATCATTATTTAGTTATTCTAACTTGTTTATAGTTAATCAAGTTTTCTTAAGTTCTATTCTTTTATGATAAATGCAAATTCTTGTACTCAAATCTTTAACTGAGTTGTTCTATTTCATTTACATAATGCAATGCGAAATATTATTGTTATTTTGAGCAAGTTTCATTCTAAGCTTGTTATTTCTTAGTATATGTTCATAACTCAATTCTTTTATCCTAAGATCATAGCCTTAGCGTAATATTGTTCAAGCAAGGTTTATTGTTTTATTCAATACTTATGATTTTTAGTTGTTTCTAAGCATGAGTTTAATATATAGTTAGTTCACCTTTGAATATTCATTGTTCCATATTATTATTGATCAACAATAGTGTTATCACAACTTATTGATTCAATTAATCCTTTAGTTAATGATTGTTAAACTCTAAATTACCCTTTGAAGCTTATTGATAAGTAGGTTTTATACCTACTTCTCTGATATCTTTTACTTGAATTATTTACTTAATCTCATGTTTCTTAGTTACTTTTCATGCATTTTGTGTTCATTTTGTAGATTGTATGCTTGGGAGCTGAAATCGCAAAGAATTGGTATGAAATTGCAAGGAATTGGTATGAAATCAAAAAGAAAAGAAAATCGGACATAGTTTGAGCTTTAGTGTTTATTTCATGTTCTTGGTGTGGGACTTGGATTACATTGTAGAGCTTTTTCTTAGCTTTCTGGAACATCTTGAATCATTCTAATCGGAGTTCGGATGCAAGGGTTATGACATTTGTACCAACGGACGTCGAACGTCACTATTTTGGGTGGCCATTTGCATAGCAGTCACTTGCAGCCCAATTTTGACCTTCATTCGCTCGTTATGTCTCAATTCTCAAACAATAAAAGTTGCAGATCTCGTCGATATCTTCGATTTGATAGGTGCCAGGCCCTGTAACTCCTCCCGGATCAAAAGTTATGACCGTTTTACCAGAGGATGCTATGACAAAAAATGGACCCCCACCGGGGCGGGCTTTCCCTTAACAAAATGCCCGTCGGGGCAGGCACACCAGCTGCAAATCAGAACCATAGCCTACCGGGACGGGCCCTTTAGAAGGCTAAACCCTCGCCGGGGCAGGGGTACGCGCAGAAAACTCAATTTTTGTCCAAATTTGAGTTCGGGAAGGATTGTGTCGATCCGATTGACTCAAGGACTTCCAAGAGGACTTAAAGACATATAAAGAGACTTATAAAAGGAGGAGAAACACAAGAATTAGAGGGGGAGATTAGATTGTAGAGAAGATTCTATTAGATTAGATTAGAGTAAATTAGATCAAAATCCTAGTTCTTACTAGATTTGGAGATTGAAGCAACTTGGAAACCATTGAAGATTCAAAGTAGGAGCGATGAGGGAGCTTCAAATCTAAAGACAATAGATTCTATCTTCTCATCTTCTTCTATCTTTGTCTTTTAATGTGTATTCAATTGTGGATTCTTAGTTTTAATTCAATAATCATGAACTAATTCTTTGTTTGAAATTACTATAGATCTTATTGTGTAGTTTACTTTGATATGCTTCTTTTTTAGTCTTATTAGCTATATTTGGATTGTCTATTATGATTTGGACTTAATTGCTTAATTGCCTAGCTAACAATTACCGTGATAATCTATATGAACTTGAGAGATGAAATATAGATTTAGATCTGATCATGATAACATATGTTTATGATTTCTGCATAGATGGAATTCATGATTCGTGTTTAGGATAGAGATATGCCTTTACGCCATATGTACTCTAATAAGAACTTGTGCTTAAACCCTTTTTAATTGTAATTCACATAGAGATATAATGGGTTAGTTAATTAGAGTGTTCAAATTGATTCTATCATCTGTGGATTTGATTTGATATGAGTATGGTGCATTGAGAGATGGCCATATTTTACTTCCGTGTTCTCGATTAACAATCTAGTATAAATAATTTGGCTTAACAAGAAGTGTGCTGATTTAAATGAAACAATAAGTGAAATTATAATCTCAAGTCTTCAATATCTTGTTTCATTCTAGGGATAGTTAGTAATAGTTTATTTAATTATTCTAAACTAAATATTAAATCATTTGTTTAAATAAGATTAAATTGGTTATAGTTTAGTACTTGGTAATTCTTGTTAACTAATTCTCTGTGGGAACGATACTCTAGTTTCATTTTATTATTTGTTGACCACGTATACTTGCATGTTGTGCGTAATTAGATTTTACCCAACAAGTTTTTGGCGCCGTTGCCGGGGAATTAGTTAATATATATTTGCCAATATTAGCTTCAATCAAATTTAGTCTTAATTTAAACATTTTTTCCTTGTTATTTAATTCTCTTCCTATTTTTCTTTCCTTTCAGGTACTATGGCAGAATTTAATTATCAATGGTCGTATACGAGAATGACTCAGCCAAGAGGAGATGGGATTGATGGACTCAATGTATTTTCTGCATTATCAGCACAACATGAGACCCTTTTGAGGAGGTTGGACGTTATTGCAGCTTAACGTAATCGAAGGATAGCAGTTACTTGCAATTATTGTGCTGGCAATCATCCGAGTAATCAATGTACCGTTAGTTTTGGGCCGGGACAATATGGTGGTGAATACCTCAACGATTATATATATGCTAATTATCATCAAGTTTGGGGGTATCACCCGGATTCGTCATGGAGCTATACTTATGAAGACTAATACTACACTTCAAATCCAACATACACACCGAAATTTTCATGTCCACCTCCATTGCCACAAGAAGAAAAGTCAAATCCGAGAGATGTAATATTGAAGGGCATAGCAACCCTAGAGGAGATGAGGATTAGCCAAGAGCTGTCAACCCAAAATTTTAATAATCGGATAGAACAACTTGTCACTACTTCAACCAATGGTCCTCAATACATGGCTTCCGAGATTGAGATAGATAATTCAAGGTTAGAGGAATTGTGGTCCAAGTTCGTATCATCAAATGAGGAGAGGAGGATTAATCAAGAGCGGTCAATTCTGAATCAAGAGATATCAATTCAAAATATGCAGAACCAGATGGATCACGTGCTTAAAGCCCTGAACAACTATTCGCAAAACAATTGGTGTTATGACGAGGATTCCGAGATTGATGAAGTGTCTGAGCCATATCTACAACTGGATGAGCCACGAGATGTTGAAAAAGAGGAGAAAAGTGGAGATAATAAAAATAAGGTCAGTGAAGAACTAACTATGAGTCCCAACGAGGATGAGCCGATGTTATTAGTGCCCCAAGTTCCTTCTCCACCATAGATTAAGGGTCCAGTTAGATTTGCAAAACCGTGCATGCTTGGTAGTCATGTCGTCGGTAAGGCTCTTTATGACATGAGAGCTAATACAAATGTGAAGCCATGGTGGGATAAGGAGGAAAAGATAGAAGAAGAGCCCGTTGTTCTTGCCAAGCCTCAAAGCCCCAATCGAATCATAGGCTCAACGGACGGAAAAGCACCTAGTTATTCAACATTCTCAATTAGGCACATATTTAAACAAAGCATGCTAGGCGACTTTAACTCAATAGCCATTACAAATGGGAACCTACAAAAAGCTACATTATTTCCGATGGATGGAGGGTTCCTTAATTTTCAAAGAGGAATTGGATAGCGTTGACCAGACAAAGTCAGACTGAAAGACTGTAAATCAAGTGCTTTACTAGTTTATTTAGTAGATAGGAATTAATTTGCTTATTAAGTTCTCTTACCAATCTAAGTGCTCTTCTAATCAATACTACTGGATTCGTAGGCATGTAGATTAGTTGTATTTCATAGCATGTAGGTTACATTATATTGTGTTGCTTGGTGACAAACAACGGTTTAAGTTTGGGGGTATTTGATAAGTAGGTTTTATACCTACTTATTCGGTATCTATTACTTGAATTAGTTGCTTAAACCTATGTTTATTAGTTACTTTTCATACATTTTATGTTATTTTGTAGGCTATGACATAACATTGGCATGAAGAAGCAAGGAAAAACAATTCAGACATCTTTTGGACTAAAATATGTAAGTAAATACAAGAATGGAAGATTGCAGTGCTTTTAACACCAAGTTGGATGCACGTTCTTGGCATGGAACTTGGAGTATACTGTAGATCTTCTTCTTAGCTTTCTGAAACATCTTGAATCGTCCCAATCGGAGTTCGGATGCGAGAGTTATGGCTTTTTTATCAATAAAAATCAAAACTAAGAGTTGTCATGCATGCCATTTACATAACATCTACTTCAAGCTCAATTTCGATCTTGTTCCATCCAAACTTTCTCAATTCTCAAAGAATGAAAGTTGTAGAGCTCGTCGATATCTTCGATTTGATAGGTGGTGGGCCTCGTAACTCCTCCTGAATCAAAAGTTATGACCGTTTTCCCAAAGGACATCAGAGTAGAAAAGGTACCCCAGCCGGGGCGGGCTTTTCCTTCACAAAATCCCTGGCGCGGTGGGCATACCAGCTGCAAAACAGTGTGTATGCCAGCCGGGGCGGGTGCTTTACAAGTATAAATCGCCGCCAGGGCGGGGGTACACGCAGAAAAGGCGATTTTTTGCCAAATTTGAGTTCGGAAAGGATTGTTTCGATCTGATTGACTCAAGGACTTTCAAGAGGACTTAAAGACATATAAAGAGACTTATAAAAGGAGGAGAATCACAAGATTTGGGGAGAGATTAGAGAGAAGAAGAATTCCATTGGATTAGATTATAGTAGATTAGGAACTCTAGATTAGGTTAGAATTGAAGATTGAAGCTATTGATCATCATTGGAGAAACAGATTGGAAGCAAGAGAATACATATTTTTTTATCTCAATTCTAATTTCTTTTCTTCTCTATTTGTATCTTTTAATGCTTAATCAATTGTGGATGATGGATTCTAGTTTCGTTATGAATTAAACTCTGTTTTGAGATTACTATGGATCTTATTGTGTAGTTTACTTTGAATGCTTCTTTGTTAGTCTTATTAGCTATATTTGGATTATCTATTATGATTTGGACTTAATTGCTTAATTGCCTAGCTAACAATTACCGTGATAATCTATATGAACTCGAGAGATGAAGTATAGATTTAGATCTGATCATGATAGCATATGTTTGTGATTTTTGCATAGATGGAATTCATGATTCGTGTTTAGGATAGAGATATGCCTTTACGCCATATGTAGTCTAATAAGAACTTGTGCTTAAACCCTTTTTAATTGTAATTCACATAGAGATATAGTGGATTAGTTAATTAGGCTGTTCAAATTGATTCTATCATCAATGGATTTGATTTGATATGAGTATGGTGCATTGAGAGATGGCCATATTTTACTTTCGTGCTCTTGATTAACAATCATGTATAAATAATTTGGCTTAATAGGAAGTGTGTTGATTTAAATAAAACAATAAGTGAAATTATAATCTCAAGTCTTCAATATCTTGTCTCATTCTAGGGATAATTAGTAATAGTTTATTTAATTATTTTAAATTAAATTATTAAATCATTTGTTTAAATTAGATTAAATTGGTCATAGGTTAGTAATTGGTAATTCTTATTAAATAATTCTCTATGGGAACGATACTCAACTTATCATTTTATTATTTGTTGACCACGTATACTTGCGTGTTGTGATTAATTAGATTTTACCCAACAAGTTTTTGGCGCCGTTGCCGGGGAATTAGTTAATATATATTTGCCAATATTAGCTTCAATCAAATTAGTCTTAATTTAAACATTTTTTTCCTTTTTATTTAATTCTCTTCCTATTTTTCTTTCCTTTCAGGTACCATGGCGGAATGCAATTATCAGTGGCCTTATTCAAATATGACTCAGCTAAGGGGAGCGGGGATTGATGGACTTAATGTATTTTCTATATTATCAGCACAACTTGAGACACTTTTGAGGAGGTTGGACGTTATTGCAACCCAACGTAATCGAAGGATAGCCGTTATTGCAATTATTGTGCTGGCAATCAGCCGAGTAATCAATGTACTGTTAGTTTTGGGCCGGGACAACACGGTGGTGAATACCTTAACGATTATACATATGCTAATTATCATCAAGTTTTGGGGTATCACCTGGATTCGTCATAGAGCTATACTTATGAAGACCAATACTACACTCCAAATCCAACATTCACACCTGAATTTTCATGTCCACCTTCATTGCCACAAGAAGAAAAGCCAAATCCGAGGGATGTAATATTGAAGGGCATACCTACGAAAAGCTACATTATTTCTGATGGATGGAGGGTTTCTCAACTTTCGAAGAGGAATTGGATAGCGTTGACCAGACAAAGTCAGGCTAAAAGACTGTAAATCAAGCGCTGACTGGGAGGCAACCCATGAATTTTTATATTTATATGCTTTACTAGTTTATTTAGTAGATATGAATTAATTTGCTTATTAAGTTCTCTTACCAATCCAAGTGCTATTCTAATCCATGTTGTCTCTCTTCATTACAGGTATTGGAGGTTCAATGGATAGGAAAATGATCATCGCCGTCATCGCCACCATCACTTCACGCTTAGCTGATTACAGGGAAGTTCTCTTCTACTTATCGCTATATTCTTACAATGAGGACATTATAATTGCTAAGTTTGGGGGAGTTTAGTTTAGTTCTTTATTGCATGTTTAGTTTCATGTTTATGTTATGTTATTTTGCATATGTTGTTAATTTAGTTTAGGTTCATTATGTTTGCATTCATGTAGTACAATTGCATAAGTAGTTGCATAGTAGTATAGTTTGAATAACATTATATTTAGTTTCTTGTTAAAAAAAATCAAAAATAATTGTTAGTTACTATGTTCATCTTGTATGAGTCCAACTGCTTGATATTTACAATTTGTTTTGGCCAATGATGAGATTGAAATTGAGTAGACAAGTATAATACTAATTATTAGAGCTTTGATATGATTTCTTGTTATGAATTGAATCTTTTCCTGTTTGAAACTGGTATAATCAAGGTTAGCACATTAGAACAACTTTGTTGACTAATTAAGTTTAAATTGATACATAATGGACTTTTTAAGGATAATATTAGTTTGAATGAATGAAAGACATGAATAGGCAGAGATGACTAAATTTAGACAAAAGCTTAAGTTTGGGGGGAAATTTTGGGATATATAAGCTTTACTAAAAGAAAAAAAAAGAAAAAAAAGGAATAAATATCGTGGCTAGTTTGTTTCGGGGCCTTTGTTACTTAAGCAAGTACGCCCGAGGGAGTGTCTTTACACCTAGCGCCCTAAGGTCTTATATGGTCTGGGAGTCGTTGGTCAAAATCTCGCTAAGGGGTAGCACTGTTAGCCTAATGGAATGAGACATTGCACAGTCATGGTTAAAAAAAAAGAAAGTAAAAAAAAACGAGAAAAGTGCAAAAAGCCCCTGTAATGAAAAGTAAAGCATAAGTAGCGATTGGACTCTTGAACTTGGTGGTTGTTTGACTTTAGTTGGATCTAGCTTGTTCGTGAATTTTGTGAATTTTCATTGTATGATGCCTTTAAAGAGACCTATTATGTGTTAAATTTGATTTTATATCAATTAGCATGGTTGTTGAGCACACACGCACTATATCAGTGATAACAGTTTAAGATTTGATGATTGACTAGGAAATTGTTGATTAATTTTGATATGATGTATTATCATGTTTACTTGATTTCTCTAAGGCTAGTTGAATAGACTTGTGTTTATCAATACTGCTAGATTCGTAGGCATGTAGATTAGTTGCATTTCATAGCATGTAGATTGCATTATATTATGTTGCTTGGGGACAAGCAACGGTTTAAGTTTGGGGGTATTTGATAAGTAGATTTTATACCTACTTCTCCGGTATCTTTTAATTGAATTAGTTGCTTAATCTCATGTTTCTTAGTTACTTTTCATGCATTTTGTGTTCATTTTGTAAATTGTATGCTTGGGAGCTGAAATCGCAAGGAATTGGTATGAAATCGCAAGGAATTGGTATGAAATCGCAAAGAAAAGCAAATCGGACATAGTTTGAGCTTTCATGTTTATTTCATGTTCTTGGCTTGGGACTTGGATTACATTGTAGAGCTTCTTCTTAGCTTTCTGGAACATCTTGAATCATTCCAATCGGAGTTCGGATGCAAGAGTTGTGACATTTGTACCAACGAACGTCGACCGTCACTATTTTGGGTGGCCATTTGCATAGCAGTCACTTCCAGCCCAATTACGACCTTCATCTGTTTGTTATTTCTCAATTCTCAAAGAATAAAAGTTGCAGAGCTCATCGATGTCTTCGATTTGATAGGTGGCAGGCCCAATAACTCCTCCCGGATCAAAAATTATGACCGTTTTACTAGAGGATGCTGTGACAGAAAATGGACCCCCGCCGGGGCGGGCTTTCCCTTAAGAAAATGCCCGTTGGGACGGGCATACCAGCTGCAAATCAGAACCATAGCCCGCCGGGGCAGGCCCTTTACAAGGCTAAACCCCCGCTGGGGCGGCGGTACGCGCAGAAAACTCAATTTTTGTCCAAATTTGAGTTCGGGAAGGATTATTTCTATCCGATTGACTCAAGGACTTTCAAGAGGACTTAAAGACATATAAAGAGACTTATAAAAGGAGGAAAAACACAAGAATTATAGAGGGAGATTAGATTGTAGAGAAGATTCTATTAGATTAGATTAGAGTAAATTAGATCAAAATCCTAGTTCTTACTAGATTTGGAGATTGAAGCAACTTGGAGACCATTGAAGATTCAAAGTAGGAGCGATGAGGGAGCTTCAAATCTACAGATAATAGATTCTATCTTCTCATCTTCTTCTATCTTTGTCTTTTAATGTGTATTCAATTGTGGATTCTTAGTTTTAATTCAATAATCATGAACTAATTCTTTGTTTGAGATTACTATGGATCTTATTGTGTAGTTTACTTTGATATGCTTCTTTGTTAGTCTTATTAGCTATATTTGGATTGTCTATTATGATTTGGACTTAATTGCTTAATTTCCTAGCTAACAATTACCGTGATAATCTATATGAACCCGAGAGATGAAATATAGATTTAGATCTGATCATGATAGCATATGTTTGTGATTTCTACATAGATGGAATTCATAATTTGTGTTTAGGATAGAGATATGCATTTACGCCATATATAGTTTAATAAGAACTTGTGCTTAAACCCTTTTTAATTGTAATTCACATAGAGATATAGTGGGTTAGTTAATTAGAGTGTTCAAAGTAATTCTATCATCTGTGGATTTGATTTGATATGAGTATGGTGCATTGAGAGATGGCCATATTTTACATCCGTGTTCTCGATTAACAATCCAGTATAAATAATTTGGCTTAACAGGAAGTGTGTTGATTTAAATGAAACAATAAGTGAAATTGTAATTTCAAGTCTTCAATATCTTATTTCATTCTAGGGATAGTTAGTAATAGTTTATTTAATTAGTTTAAAATAAATATTAAATCATTTGTTTAAATAAGATTAAATTGGTTATAGGTTAGTACTTGGTAATTCTTGTTAACTAATTCTCTGTGGGAACGATACTCTACTTTCACTTTATTACTTGTTGACCACGTATACTTGCGTGTTGTGCATAATTAGATTTTACCCAACACTTATCCAAACCAAACCTTCTTTGGTGCGGACTTGTACTCTAAAACTGAGAAGAACAACCCTATTATAGGGGATACGTGATGCGTTTAGATGTTTGTTCACAATACATGGTACGAAGGGCTGATCTTCCTAAGTACGTGAAGTCCTTATAGTATAACTGTTTAGGTTAAAGTTGAAAGATTACTTATAACCGTGGACATAGTTCGTGGTCTTATGACTCTCAGATATATTTCATATTTTGATTTTAGTTTTTGGTTATCATTAATAGAGTACTATTCAGTTTTGATGAACCTATTCATTGGTAGTTATTATTCTTTTGTTGAATCATTGCTATATCTAGTGAGCATTTGTTTTGCTCACTCTTGCATATATATACACTCATTGCAGCTAAAGTTGAGAAGGTCGATGAACCTACCACTAGCAAAGGAAAGGGAAAAATGTGCAAGTGATGAAGACTTGTAATTTCATTTATTGTCATGATGATAGACTTTATATTTAATGATGTGATGTAATTATTTTATTTCCACACTTGATTGATGCTTAAGGTTAGACAACCTGGGAAGACTTTTTGATTATTGATGTAACCCTTTTAAAGGGAGGATTTATGATTTAATTTTATTACATTTGGGTAGTTAGATATGACTAAATGGAAAGTGAACACCAAATCTTGTGGGGATGAAGTACCTGGATTTGGGGGTGTCACAATATGCTTCCTCATAACTTTTAGCCATAAAAGCTCCCCCAGACGCTGCATCAATACTCGTGCGGAGATTACCATTTAGCCCATTGTAGAAAGTTTTCAACTACAACCACTTGGGTAGTTCATGATGCAAACACTTCCTTAGCAGTTCCTTGTACCTTTCCCAAGCTTCATACAGAGACTCCCCATGCTGTTGTTCAAACATAGTAATCTCATTCCTCATCTTCGGAGTCTTCGCTGGTGGAAAAAATTTAGCCAAAAATTTCTGAGCAAGGTCATCCCATGTAGTAATCGACCCTGGCGGTAGTGAGTGTAACCAACTTTTCGCCTTGTCCCGCAATGTGAAAGGAAATAAGCAAAGTCTAACTGCATCATCAGATACCCTGTTGTATTTGAAGGTATCACAAATTTCTAGAAAGCTGACTAGGTGCTCATTCGGATCATCATTGGCTAATCCCCCAAACTGGACTGGATTATGTATCATTTGAATCATCCCAGACTTGATCTCAAAGTGATTCGCAACTATCGTAGGCCTGGTAATGCTCGACTGAATTTCAGTCACCCTGGGAATAGCATAATCCCTTAGTGCTTTCTGATCCTCTGCAGCCATAATTTCCTATTTATCAAAGTTCTCTCAATTTTCCTTAATCCACTTACTGAGTCTCTAAAACCTTCGTTTGATGTCGTCCTCGTAAGGAAGCAAGTCTGGTTTCTTTGACCGAGTTTGCATACACTAAGCCAGAGAACCTGAAACAAGAAATAACAAAAATAAAAGAAAATTGTTTAACTAAAACTAAACTAATTAAACTGATATTGCAAATAATAAAATCAAAAATAGTATCCGGCAACGGCTCCAAAAACTTGTTGGTGTCAAAAATACGCTCAGCATGTAAGTATACGTGGTCAACAAGTAATATAATGCTAAATAGAGTATCGTTCCCATAGAGACAGGGATGAATTCTAAACTAACAATTACAAGTTTTATATTATTCCAATTTTATTAAACTATTCGAATTAATGATTTAAAATACTGAAAAACTAATAACTATAAATAAAAACAAATCAACACAACTAATTACCACAAATTTTAATAAAATAATGGAGAATTAAGCCTACAACTTCACTTTAAGTTTCACTCTGATTATCACACTTCTTTTCAATTTAATTAACTATCACAGTTCATTAATCAAGAACACAAAAGTAGAATTAGCCATCTCTCAATGCATTAACACCATATTAACTTAAATCCACAATTAATAGAATTAAGGCAAACACTCTAATTAACTAAATCACTATATCTCTATGTGAATTAAAATCAAATAAGGTTTAAATTCCAGATTCTTACACAATTACATGCGATTTTAGGTATATCTCTATCTTAAACATACATCAAGAATTCCATCAAAACGCAGAAATCATGAACACATGCTATTATGACTAAGTCTAGATTCATATTTCATCTCTCGAGTCTATACAAATCCACATAAAATTGGTGATCAAAAAATTCATAAATTAAGTACAAATCACAATAGATGAACTGTAAAGATAGATTTATTAAACTGAATTCAAAGTATGATAATCATCATTCCACAATAAAGATCCATTGCAAGCTTAATAAGTAATTTAGTTCATTACAAATGAATTAAAAACTGAATAGATAAAGAAATTCATCATCCCAATTTACAGAAACTGAATTGAAAGTACAAGAATAGTGTAGAGCCACCCTTATCCTCACTTAAATCTGCAATCTTCGTGATCTTGATCTTTTGCTCCACTCCTCCAATGATCTTCAAGAAATTAGGGCTCAAAAGTTCTGATTGATTGTTGTATGAGTGAATAATTAATTTTTTTCTGTGTTACCATGGCATAAGTCATGTAATAGCATATAAAAACGACCACAATTCATTCCTAATCAAAGCCAAAGTCCTTTAGTCCACGAATCTGCAGTATTAGAATCGCATTTAAACTCCTCTATGTCCGCGTACCCCCGCCCTGGCGGGGGTTTTTGCCTATGAAGTACCCGCCCCGGCGGGGTATGAAGTTCCTTACACGTGCACCCCCGCCCCGACGGGGGTTTTTCTTTGTTATAGGGCCCGCCCCGGCGGGGGTCAAACTACAGTTTCTGATTCTTGCTTTTCCATGCTACTTTCTCACCACATTGCCACCAACATACTGCAACTAACACATAACACATTTTGCACACAAAACAAACACAAACACAAGTAAAACTGTACAGAAATAACTGGATTACACATTGTTTAAGTCCAAATAGGAACTCGATTCGTAGGTATACAATCCACTCATCAATAGCATGACAGGATTTAATAACTACACAATAATAACATTGACAGGGAATGGAAATGATATTCATATTTTCTTTTCTTTTCTTTTTTTGTACATTTACATGGAATCGTAATTTACATTTAATCGAATTTTACATGGAATTAAAAGGGAAAGGCAGGAAGAGACTCCCCTTTGCGTTTGGTTTATCAGAAGCTGACCTATCTTAGGCTACTCTCGCGGCTTTTTTTGACATAAAGGTCCCCAGGTCATCGCAATTTACTAGATGGGAAGTTAATCAAAATTTTCAATTGGAGTGGATCTGAGTGGTGCCTTTCTTGAGCCTCGCGGGATTATTCTCCATTGAGTCCAGTAATCAAACACCGACGGGTCCGCCTCTTAGTGGAGGAATCACACAACATACATTTACATACATCGTGTCTCACCGTGTGAAATGATGACATTGTGCGAGGCACTAATACAAAATGCAGTAAATAGAGCATTCATTCACATCAATTTAATGTAAAGGCAACATTCACACAAACGCAAGAAAGGGAATTTGAAAAGATTGAAATGTGGCTTAAGCCCTCTACTGTCCCCAGTAGAGTCGCCACCTGTCGATGTCGAAAAAAATATTCCTTTTTGATCAACATACCTTCTTTTTGATAATTATATTGTTTTAAAACATACCTTCTTTAATCAACTATTTAGATAAGACCTTATTGATACAATTTTAGTAATTGAATAGTTTTAATATTATTTTAGTAATTGAATAGTTTTAATATTAATTTTGTGATGCCTCCAAAATAGGTCCACACAACCCATCTTGGGTCACCAGAAATAACACTACTGACAACTTCATTTATACAACTGTCGTGCAAAATACAACAACACATATACTGTGAGTTTTAATACAAATATTGTAGCGTATATAATACGACAATATTCATACTTAAATTATTATAATGCCATATAAAGTACAACAACAAATATTTCATGTCCCCAAAGGAACACGATAAGATTTTTGTCCTCCTCATTCTAATGGAGTGCATTTTTGACGCTTCCAAATTCGAGTTCGCCTCACCCTATTGTTGTTCACCAAAATTAAATATTAAATGATGTATAAAATATGTCAACCACATTTTAAGTTCTCAGTACAATTATTATGCCACACTGTTTAATTTGATTAGGCTTGTGACTAATTTGTAACACCACTTTATACCCATGTTCTCTCTGCTAATCCCAGCTACACTTTTATTACCTGAAAGGGGTGGTGAAGTAAAAGGGTGAGCACAAATAGCCCAGTAAAGAATATCATGACTTAAGATAAATAAATTATCAATAGCCTTCGCCAATAATAAATCAGATATTTAGAACATATGGCAGTTGATAAAAGTTTTCAACCATAATAGCAGCGAAATCAACAATCCATTAGAAGAGTCAAGTAGAACATAATGTCTACTATCCTCTCCAAATTAAAAGTCCTTCATCAATACTAATTAACAGTTCTTCATTGTACCCAAGACAAAGAGAACTTTCACCACCTATCTTTACCTGAACCACTAAAGATTATAGTTAAATTCACAATTCATATTTATAATCATGTAAATCAACAGTTTCTCCTTGCCACAAAGGCTTAATAGAACGTTTACTCAATATCCTTATCCCAAAGGCTAAAGATATTCAAATGTAATAACAATGATCATACCAATCAATTGTTTATCTTTGACTACGGGCCAAAGATATTCAACTATAAAACCAATAGTCATGATCATACCAATCAATTGTCTGTCAGTGCACTACGACCAAAGACATTCAACTGTTAACTAATGGTCATGATCCTGCCAATCACATCATCGAATTATACATGCACTACGGGCCAAGGATATTCGTTAGTATCACCAGTGATCATGATCATGTCACACACATGTCCATCTTTGCACTATGGGCCAAAACTATCAATCAACAGTTCATCTTTGTACTACGACCAAAGATATAAATCAACATTTCTTCTTTGCACTACGGGCCAAAGATATACAACTGTAAAACCAATAATCAATTGTCCATCTTTGCACTACTGGCTAAAGATGACTTTCAACATAATATAAACATGAGAATGATGACAATGATATATAATGAATGAATATAAATAATCAGAATAATAAGATAAAATAGATCTTAGTGATTTTTAACTTGATTATCCAGAGTCCAAATTGCCAACATGATATTAAATGAAGTACAAACTATTAAGGATATTCTAATCATTTCAGGACTTTTCATCATTTAATGATAAGATGAAGAAACGAATAATAATATCATAATATGGAGTATGAAATAAAATGACATCCTTTTAGCATAAAAATGATACCCCTTACCATAATAATGGCATCCCTTACCTTAGCATGTGACTTGATTCTGCTTTCTATGAAATTGATTAACTTAAACAATGCTTGCATTCCTTATCTACACTTAGAGTAACATTACACTCAATAGAAATACTCACAATATTGTAGTGAAAGAATTTAATATTTTTAGTGTAGTGATGGTGTGTGTTTAGTTACTCAACCGAGCAACCTATTTATACTGAAAATTTAGTAAACAACTAGCACACATGCTTTGACAAAATAACCAAATGAGGTATATAATAATGGTAGTGGAATTTATGGTCCCACCGAGAAAATTAAACCAACTTGTACACGTTTTAACAATATTTGTTCAATAATAGAATTGTGGTCCATATTACTTTAGAAAAAGTAGAGTGTCGGCAAGTCATGCCATACTTACTTTTGTAAAAAGAAAATAATTGAACGAACATCTATATATCATACTTATCTTTAATCAACACCTTTTATTCATCAATTATTTATACATTTTCAATCTTTCAACAATTATTCACAATTATTAACATAGACTCACAATACTTCCAACTAGTTTAATTATATCATATCAAATAATATGAGTTACTGTGCAA
Source organism: Panax notoginseng (assembly GCA_016801055.1). Lineage (NCBI taxonomy): Eukaryota > Viridiplantae > Streptophyta > Magnoliopsida > Apiales > Araliaceae > Panax > Panax notoginseng. Next base: position 194,766,875 of record CM029016.1, read on the forward strand.
TAACTACTGCGATAATTATTGAATGAAAGATTGGGTAAGAATTAATAATATGAATCAATATACAATACCGTGTGCTACTGAGAAATACCGTGTACTACTGTGGAATCATGTGTCTTACTGTATTTTTATCATCGGGTATTTCAACAGCTTAACGGTAAAAGTTTTGTTGTGACAACCCGAGAATTTAGATAATTATTAAAATCCTAAATTGATGGATTAACGGTTATAAGATGAACCTAGACAGAATATAAGTGTATGGAATTGACGTTTCTATGAAGGAATTTTAAGGATTTCAAAATTTTTAAGAAGAACCTATATGGTTTCTTAATTGAATGAGAATAAAGAAATATGGTTTACAAAATTTCAAAACCCTAGAAATGAATTGATATGTATTTGAGTGAATATCAATAATAAGGTATTATGATACCTATAAAATTTGATGTGAATTGAATAGTGTAAGAAATGTTATACTAATACATGTGAAATTTTATTAAGGAGATAAGATTTCACATGAAGAGATGTTATAAGGTTAAACGAAGATGAGTATATGTATAGAAATATATATACTTAGTAAGGTGCTATATATATTTTAGCAAGAGGAGTGATGAATTAAGTTAATGATATAAGGATCAAGATAAAACTATGTTAGTAGTTAACATAGCTTGAACGTTGGCCTTGACTGGCAAATAAAAATTTGAATAAGTAGAAAGTCGTTAATTAATACGATTAACAATAAGAAATGAGTAATTTAAAACTCAAAATTTGAGTTAGAGATAGAATTTTGAAGCACGGACTGCTCGGTTGCGTCCGGGACGTCAAGTTTAGTCAGAATGGACAGTAAACACAAAATGTGTAAATGTTGACTTTTGGTCAAAGTCAACAGTTGACTCTTTATGGAGAAAAGTCAAAATTAGTGTGAGAAGTGAAATATGTTTCTTGAATAATGGTATAATATTTAATATCATACCAAATAAGGTAAAGCTAAAATATGAGATGAGATCCAATATGTAGATATGAATATTGGTATCAAAGTAATTAGTAAATTAAATTCATATTTGAATAAATGATTGAATATATTAAATTATATATTTAATATATAAATAAATTGTTTGAAAACAATTTATGGAGAGGAGGAGGAAATTAAATTTAATTATACAATATAAATTGTATAACTTAAATAAGTTATTTAAATTAAGTATGATAATTAAATAACCTAAATGGTTATTGTTATTTAGTGGTACTAGTATTTAAATATATACTAGTGACCTAATCTAAGAGAATTGTGGAGCATGTCACAATTTATTTAATGATTATGCGAGCAAGTGAATACGAATATTATGTGATGACAAATAAAAGAAACTAGTGTGATCCTAATTATATATTATGAATGAAGAATTAAATAACTTAAGGGTTATGAAATGAGAAAATTATGGTATATAAAATATATACTAATTCTAAGAGATTTATTTTATACATCTCGGTTAATTAATTTTAAAACCTAATTAATGTAAGTTTAATTGGGTTAAAAAATTAAATGTACTTGGATAAGAATTTAAAAGTGTTGGGCTATGTTAATTTACATGACCCAAATAAATATTTAGGAAGTCCAAATGTTTTTATTGGGATGCCTAAAAGATTAAATAGTTGCCCAAGTGTTGACACAATTATGGAGGACATTTTAGACATTTGTTATACTAAGTGGAGCAATAAAAATCAAGTAAAACTTGGACAAGATGAAGGCCACTTGGCCGGATATACATGGAGAGAAAGAGGGAGTGCATATCACCAATATAAGCCACAATTTTGCAAAAGATATTTCACCAAATTAAGCTAGGTGTCAAATATTTTAAGTAGCCACATTTCTTAATACTCTTCCACATATTATGTAATGAGAGAGAGAGAGAGAGAGAGAGAGAGAATTGGTGGAGAATTGTGGAGGATTAAAGGGCCACATGGCCGACTATTGAAGGAAGAAAAGGAGAGGAGATGGTGGTTGCACATCATCAATTTTTAAACACCACATGTTCCAAAGATATTTCATCCAAATCAAGCTAGGCGGCATTGATTTTATGAAGCCACCTTATATACTAATCTCCGACATATCTATGAAATGATTAGTGAGAGAGAGAAAGCAATAGAAGTTGGGAGATTTTTATAGATATACACATTGTATATCTATACATTTTTACTAATAACAAATAAAACATATTCTACTAGCTTCTAAAATTCATTTCTCTTTCATCCCTTAGTTGCTAACATAAGAAACTAAAAAGAACTAGAGAGAGGGAGAGAGAAAGAGGAGGTTCGGCAACCATTTGGGAGATGGAGAGGAGAGAGTAAGGTCCTCCATGGAAGGGAAGAAGAAGAAGGAGAAGACTTGGAGCAAAAAGGTATAAATACCTTTTGTTATGTAATTTTTTTTATTATTATAAATCAAACTTTGAATCTATGTTTCTAAACTCAAAAACTATGAATATACATGTTTATGAGTGTTTCATATTTAGATATACCCATATTGGGTGTTAATTTGTTTGGAAATCGAAAATAAAGAAAAGTGATTTTTCTAGTTTTATAAGCTCTAAAATTTCTATGTACTTTGGATTTCCACCGTTTTTGACCTAAACCTTATTTTTTGCGATCCGTTAAAGAGAGGTGCTAGATATGTAAGTTAACTACTAAACCCAAGTGGTAGCACTCAAAAATGTTGAGTACACAAGTTTTAGTGACTGTTTTAGCAAAAACAGTTTTGTGTTTTTAAGGAAAAATAGACTGTTTTGGACAGTCAAGTGTAGGGACAGTTTCGTCATTTTTTTGGCATTCCAAAAATTCTGGAAAAATTTGGGAGAGTACTATGATAAGTTATCTAACATTTCCAAGTGGAATCACTGAAAAAGGAGTTGTAGATTTCCGTATGAAAAATGTTTAACAAAGCACAAAAAACTGCAAAATGACATTTAGCTTCTGCCCAAAATTTTAAAAGGGCATTTTCGATAACTTAATTTATGAGAAAAATTCTGGCGTTTTGGGACATGAAAATATATGGTATAAAATACCAACTGTCCAAAAATGGGCTCATTCCGAGTTAAAATGAGCAAGTTATGACCATTTTAATTTCTGTGATTTTCCGACGAAAATCGCTATAACCGGAGTTCTATAACTCCGATGGCCACGAAATTTAAACTGTAGGCTCACGTTAAGACGTATAAGATTGTGCCAAGAGATGGGAATTTTTAGAGTTAAGCACGAGGTAGCTAATTTCTTAAGGAATTAACTAAAAATGATTTTTGAAAAATACCAAAGGAAGTTGGAAAATTTTGGAAAAATACTTTTTGTGTATGAAATATATGTATACATGTTTGGACAAAGGATAGAAAAATAATAAGTTGATTTGATATTTTCGTGAAAAGGATATGGAATCCAGCTTGCTGGATTAGAAAATCTGATGAATCCAGCTTGCTGGATTGAAAAGAAGTTTACTGAATTAAAAATTTGTTGAATCCAGCTTGCTGGATTGCAATCTAGTTGCTGGATTTGTAATCCAGTTTGCTGGATTGCAGTTTGGTTTGCTGGATTGGAAATTTGCTGAATCCAGGTTGCTGGATTCTGTATTCAGTTTGCTGGATTGCAGTTTGGCTTGCTGGATTGGAAATTTGTTGAATCCAGGTTGCTGGATTCTGTATCCAGTCTGCTGGATGGGCAATTTGGTTGTTAAATTTAGAATTCAGGTTGTTGGATTAGTATTTGACTTATTAGAGTATAAAGAAGAGCTTATAATGTATAAGATTAAGTGTTTAATCATAATGAATATGATACAGTGATTGAAGAATTATCCAAGAATGATAATAATACCGATGTGTTAGGATGTTATCTAATATTTATTTAAGTGTTAGATAATCTATTGACAAAGTAATTGTATTATGATACAAAGTAGAATATGCTGATTGAAAGACCAATCTTATTATTAATGATAGGTCTTACCAAAAGAAGTTAACTTAAACTGCGTAGCAGTAGTCAACGAATCAGGCAAGTTTCCCTAACTCAAACTTGAGTTGTATGTTCAAAGCATGTTAGTGAATAGTTGCTGTTGATTATTCACGTCTATATTGATTATTGATTTGCACGTTGTGCATATTGTAAACGTTCATCAGGTATGAAAGGCTGATCACCTTCATTACCATTTGTATAAGTTAATCTGTTCATGTTTATGTATGACCATTCATTTTTATTGACTTGGTCGTTCAGCTAAGAAAATTTGTTCATGCTCTTTCACAATGTTTATATTGTTGAAAGTTAGCTAGCTTATTGTTCAATTCTTTCAATCATGATATATCTTTATTGAATTTAAACTTGCTGGGCAAATTTGATGCTCACCCTTGCTATATCATGATAAAATTTTTAGATTAAGATGAAAGCTCGAGTAAAGACAGAAGCAAAGTCAAAGTGCAAGATTAGATTACATTGCAGTTAGATCTATTAAATTTTCTGACGAAAATAGTATTGTAAATCTTCTAAGATATTGAAGGTATGTATTAAGTTAAGGTTGTAGACCTTGGAAATGATGTGTAAAGGTTTATTGTATAAACAATTTATGTTTATATATTCCGCAAATAGTAATAGTTGTATAGAATGATCGAACCGGATCCGAGGTGATTTGGGACCTGGATTCGGGGCCCTTACAGTTGGTATCAGAGCTGTAGGTTATAAACCTTAGGTAGGGGTACTTTAGGCTATAACCATAAAGATGATGATAAGGAATAAACTCAGATCGAGTTTAAGGGATAAGAGATGAATTTAGGAAATTCATCACTAAAGTTAAGAGTAAGATAAATAAGATTCAAAGAAGAATCTTGAAGAGCAGATAAATAAGATTCAAAGAAGAATCTTGAAGAGCTATAAGGATAAGAATTCGGAGTTACATGACTCCAGTAATAGAGATGAAAAGTCATAATAAATAGACTATGTCTATAAGATGAAAGGTATAAACAAAATAATAATATAATATGATTAAAGAGAAGAATAAGAAGATCGTAAAATAAAACGATCGTAAGTATAAGGAGAAATGATTACGAAATAAGATCACGACGTGATCAGATTAAATCGTTGAATAACATAAGATATGTTAAGTGATTGGAATGATATAGTCTGACGCTATAAAGATAATGTACTATGAAATGGTACTATGTAAACTCCGAAAAGAGTGGTAAATGTTAAGATACGGATTAAAGAAAATTCGTATTAAGAAAAGAGAAAGTTAGAATTGTGTAGGATTTCAATTGAGGACTCAGGTCAGCAGCTGAGTTGTATGATTCCTTGTATGGACGGGGAATTTGTACTTGGTTTTAGAATCACTTAGCTTCCTGGTCGATATAGTGGTTAGGTTGACCAATTCTTTGTATGGGCGGGGAATTGTGCGCTTAGCTTACTATATTGATTTGTGACCGAGTTTGGTTTGACGACCACTTAGTTTCTGGTACTGATAATCATTGAAATGTCTGTGTCACACTATTTGCTATATATCTGTTGAGAAGGTGATTCTTTTCTGAGGTGTATAACAGATAGGTAGGGTATAGTTAGAGAATATAAGGTTAAGTACGAGTTCTTAAAACTCATACTTATTGTACGTTCGTGACTCATAATTATATGAAATATTTATGAACCCCTCAGCGAATGGACGCCAAAGGTCTGACTAGGACAAGTTCTTAAACTCATATGATTGTGGAAAGTTCCTGAACTCATAATGTGTGGTAAGTTTGAAGAACTGGGTATAGTTAAATTATAAATGGAGAATTGAGGATGATAGAAATAGATAGAATTATTAAGAAATGGATCAGTAGAGAAAGTGAAGATGATGGAAGCATAGGTATTCCAAATCTTCTAGCTATGCTAGACTTCAAAGTTTTTGATATCAAGCTAAATTCGCATTGATATGCCTTTCGAAATAAAATGAATTTTTGTTATCAGCAACACAGGGTTATAATTGTGTAGAAGTGGGCTTCGTACTACTAGCACATTGTTACCTGTTGTGGCATGATGACACCAAAGATGATTTTTAAAGATTTTTGAACAGTTTAAACAAGAGTCTATGCTAATTGATTCGGCTAGACAAAAATAATTTGAGATGTCAAAATGTATTTTTATATCATTAATGCATCATGCAACTTGGTGCAAAGATGATAAAAATGATGGAGTTATCAATGCAGAATTACTTAGGTTGTGTTTGATAAATCTGGGAATTAAGATCTGAATGATTATGATGTCTTAATAAATTAGATCATCTGAATGGTTATGAGGTCTGAATCTAAAAAATTATTTGATAACAAAAAAGTAAGTTGTCTCTTAATGACACTATTTTACCATTTTAAAGGGTAAAATTTTATTTAATAATTTTAAATATTCAATTTAATAAAAATGAGTGCATAATATTGTTGAATATATTTATATAAAAAAAATTATCAAAAAATTTCATTAAGAGGTACCTCTTAATTATTAAGATTTTATTTTCTGTCTTACCGATTAAGAGACATTCAGAGGTAACAAAAAACAAAACAAACAGCATCATGCCTCTTAGCGAATAAGAGGCAATCCATTAAGAGACAATCAGATGTAAACAAACAGCACCTTAGTGTCGGATGTGATCTAAAGATAGTCAGCCCACTATAGTATGATGTAGTATGACAAAGTCACAAAATGACGGAATCCTCAAACGGACTGTAAATACAGTGTGGTATCATGACGTCATAAAATGATTTTGAGAATTTTAAAGGTAAATTATTGCCAACTAAATTTGGCCAGAAATGTTTCGATTGAAATTCGAATTATTGATATACGTCTAAGCTATTTGATTCAGCTAGACAAATGTTTATGAAATTCAAAGTATTCTTTGAAAGCTTATGCCGAACCAAATTATTTTGATGCGGAATCTTATGATAAGTCTGAGATAAACAACCCTGAAAATGGGGATATACTAATTGGATAAAATATTCCAATCTAAGAACGCATATAGTCGTTCCGATTACTAAGCTATAACAGACTGATCCTCTAAAGTACCCGCATCGGTAGTTTACCTTCTTTGTGATTGTAAACATACCAAATATAAAATATTTCAGAGGTAGAGTACCTTTCTTTCGTAATTGAAAGAGGTAACAGGTAGAAATACCCCTAAACCTCAAAGTTCATAGTTTTTATGATCCCTCAGACAGATATGAAAAGTTTTTTTTAAACTCTTCAGAGTAATGTTGTGGTAGTATGTGATGATGAATATAAAATAGTGTGAATTCGTTGTGTACGAGTAGAATCTGAGATGATTGAATAAAGGTTATTATGACAACCTAGTTTTGAAAATGTTTAGAAGATGTAAACTCCTAGTGAGTAGTTACGGTGAAATGTGATAATAGATGAGAAATCCTCAAATGAGGAAATCGTAAAGGTTAAGTTAAAAACCTAGTTTTGATCAATCGAATAAGCAGAGATTAGTATGCTTTAATTTCGGGGACGAAATTCTTAGAAGAAGGGGTGAATGTGACAACCCGAGAATTTAGATAATTATTAAAATCCTAAAATGATGGATTAAAGGTTATAAGATGAACCTAGACAGAAAATAAGTGTATGGAATTGACGTTTCTGTGAAGGAATTTTAAGGATTTCAAAATTTTTAAGAAGAACCTATATGGTTTCTTAATTGAATGAGAATAAAGAAATATGGTTTACAAAATTTCAAAACCTTAGAAATGAATTGATATGTATTTGAGTGAATATCAATAATAAGGTATTGTGATACCTGTAAAATTTGATGTGAATTGAATAGTGTAAGAAATATTATACTAATACAGGTGAAATTTTATTAAGGAGATAAGATTTCACATGAAGAGATGTTATAAGGTTAAACGAAGATGAGTATATGTATAGAAATATATATACTTAGTAAGGTGCAATATATATTTTAGCAAGAGGAGTGATGAATTAAGTTAATGATATAAGGATCAAGATAAAACTATGTTAGCAGTTAATATAGCTTGAACGTTGGCCTTGACTGACAAATAAGAATTTGAATAAGTAGAAAGTCGTTAGTTAATACGATTAACAATAAGAAATGAGTAATTTAAAACTCAAAATTTGAGTTAGAGATAGAATTTTGAAGCACGGACTGCTCGGTTGCGTCCGGGACGTCAAGTTTAGTCAGAACGGATAGTAAACACAAAATGTGTAAAGGTTGACTTTTGGTCAAAGTCAACAGTTGACTCTTTATGGAGAAAAGTCAAAATTAGTGTGAGAAGTGAAATATGTTGCTTGAATAATGGTATAATATTTAATATTATACCAAATAAGGTAAAGCTAAAATATGAGATGAGATCTAATATGTAGATATGAATATTGGTATCAAAGTAGTTAGTAAATTAAATTCTTATTTGAATAAATGATTGAATATATTAAATTATATATTTAATGTGACGCCCCCAAAATTAGGTATACATCACCCATCTTGGGTCGTCAGATACATAGTACAGAATACAAATACAACTTACTAATACAACTGTCGTGTACAATACGACAAAATAAAAACTGTGAGTTTGAATACAAATATTATCTTCTAGAGAGTATTCATACTCAAAAGGAGTCCTCATTACATTTATCAACACACTATTACATAGAATAGTGAGGACTACTAACTAATACTATCATTCGGACCATCACTCTATTTCCCGACTTGCCCCGGCTACGTTCTCATTTCCTGAAGAGAACAGTGAAAGAAAGGGTGAGCTCAACTAGCCCAGTAAGAAATATTATGACTGAGATAATGCAGAATAAATTATCATTAGCCTTCAACAATGTTAAACTGATAAAATATAATAGACATCAAGTTTAACTGCAGCGGAACAAGCAATCTATTATAAGAGACAAGTAGAAAATAAACTCTACTATCTTTTATGATTTAAAAAGTTTTTCAACACTGTTATCGCTGGGACTCAGCTTAATAAAATAATCTACATCATCGAATCACATCTGCACTACGGCCAAGGATATTCGTGTATTCATTAATGGCCATGATCATGCCAACAACTGTCCATCAACGCACTACGGGCCAATGAGGACTTTTACCACATCATTTGTAACATTACGGTCATGATTATACCGAATAATCCCCGGTCAGAATCATACCAAGTCCATCTATGCACTACAGGCCACAGATGACTTTTAACATTTTATAAACATGAGGATGATGACAATGATATAAGAATTCAATAAAACAAGTTCAAGAATTAATTTATCCAAGAATTAACAACGTCCAAATTGTCAACATGATACTGTTTTGTGGAGTAAAATTCAAGAATGCTTAGAAGAATATTTTCATGAAAAGATACTAGATGAAACGCAATTATCAAGGATATTCCACAAATTTCATGGTGTATAGAAGTCAAAACTTAACCAACAGAGTATAATACAGAATGGAATAACAAAAGAAATCACCATGCATGCGATAGACCGCACAGACAGGTTATTCCAACAGAATAATAAATAATGGAACCAGGTCCGACATAAACGCACAGACAGGATATTCTGACAGAATAATAAATAATGGAACCAGGTCCGGTGTAAAACACACAGACAGGATGTTCAAACAGAATAACAAGACGGAACTAGGTCCGGTGTAAAACACACAGACAGGATGTTCCAACAGAATAATAATAAAAACGGAACCAGGTCCGGTGTAAAACACACAGACAGGATGTTTCAACAGAATAATAGAAGAATGTCACCAAGTATAGGGTAGACCGCGTATACAGATTATTCCAACAGAATAATAAGAAATGGAATAACAACAGTTCTCTTCGTGAATAAAAAAGAATAACACCCCTTACCGTTTTAAAGAAGAGCTGAAATAAGGAAGTAGTTAAGTAGGAAAATACTCTTCTTCTCTCTCTCTATAGTTTCTCTCTCTAGAGTTCAGTGAATTCGTAACAAATAATGAAGGAATGAGCTGCTATTTATAGAAAAATAGAATGCATAGTAACTAATTCATGAACGGTCCAGATTGATTACTTTAATCTGACGGTCCATATTTAAAGAAAAATCTTTTAAATAAAATATAATATATTCTATTTATAGAATAACTTTAATAAAGTATTATGTTTTATATAAAAAGATGTTTCTGTTTTATTACGTTAATAATATGAATAAAACAAAACGTCATTATCGCTAAATAATTCATATTATTAACTGACAATAATTGTATCAAACTGAGTGACTTCTCACATAAGCATTAATAATCAATACCGCGTGTTACTATGCAACCACACATATTACTGTACTTTTACTACCGAGTAGTTCAACAGTAACAATGGTAAAACTTTCGCCGTTATTTTTAATAAAATATTTTTGTCGTTTTCTCAATCCGACAATAATTCCGTTGTGGGGTCCACAAATGATTGTGCCGTTGTACGAATATTCCCTGTTAAAACGAATATTCCCCGACCAATCGAATATTATATAACAACTTGCGTACTTTACAAAATTTATAAATATTACCCACAACTATAACATTATATCAAATTAACTCCATAATATTCAAAAATGATATTTATAGAAAATTCATCTTTATTTATAAAAGTTGGGGTCTTACAACCTCCCCTTCTTATGAAATTTCGCCCTCAAAATTAGGGTACGTACCTGGTATGTCGAAGAGGTACGGATACCTTGATTTCATTTCAGATTCTAACTCCCAAGTCATTTTCTCAACATCGTGGTTTCTCCACAAAACTTTGACTTGAGGTATAACCTTGGAGCATAGAATATGTTCCTTCTTATCAAAGATTTGAACAGGAACTTCTTCATACGTCAAATCCTCCTCTATTTCGTCCGGTTCTAACTCAATAATGTGGTTTGGGTCTTCCACATATTTGCGTAACATGGATATGTGAAAAACGTTATGAACACGAGACATACTTGGCGGTAAAGCGAGTCTATAAGCCACAGTTCCTACTCGATCGAGGATTAAAAATGGACCGATGAATCGAGGATTGAGCTTTCCTCTATTTCCAATTCTCGTAACTCCTTTCCATGGAGCAACACGTAAGAACACATGATCTCCTACATCAAATTCCACAAGTTGATACTGCGTGCCCAAGGAATGCTACCTCCTCCAGCCAGAACTCGCATTTCTTTAACTTGGCATAAAGCTTGTATTCACGAAGCTTTTGGAGTACCAGCCTCAAGTGTTTCTCATGATCTTCACAACTTTTGGAATAAATAAGTATGTCATCAATAAAGACGACCACAAAGTGATCCAAATATTCCTTGAATACCCAGTTCATCATATCCATGAAGGCAACAGGAGCATTAGTCAATCCAAAGGACATGACTAGGAATTCATAATGCCCGTACCGAGTTCTAAAAGCCGTCTTTGGAATATCCTCAGTTCTAACCTTCAGCTGATGATATCCAGAACGAAGATCAATCTTTGAAAAGAATTGTGCTCCTTGCAACTGGTCAAACAGGTCATCAATACGTGGCAATGGGTACCTGTTTTTGATGGTGACATGATTCAACTCCCGATAATCAATACAAAGTCACATAATTCTATCTTTCTTCTTCACGAATAGCACAGGAGCACCCCAAGAAGAAGTACTAGGATGAATAAAGCCAATGTCTAACAATTCCTGCAGTTGGATTTTTAACTTCTGAAGTTCAATAGGAGCCATTCAATATGGGGCTTTGGAAATGGGTTTTGTACAGGGTTCAAGGTCGATACAAAATTTAATTTCACGCTCTGGGGGTAGGCCAGGAAGTTCTTCAGGGAATACGTCAGGGAATTTATTAACAATAGAAATATCATTCAAAACTGACGTATTTTTATTTAGATCCGTGACATGAGCTAAGAAAGCTTGACATCCGTTTTTCAATAAACGAATAGCTTTATGGCTTGAGATGACAGCGATTGATTTTAATAGTTTGGTTGCTTGAATTCGCATAATAGGTCGATTAGGAATATGAAAGCTAACAACCTTACGAAAACAATCAATTTTTGCATGATGAGTAGTTAACCAATCAATCCCTAGAATCACGTCAAATGCAAGTATTTTTAATGAAATAAGATCGACAAGTAATGTGTGGGTACCAACTTGAACCAAACAAGACTTATAAACCGTGGATGTAATGAAGGTTTCTCCCAATGGAGTTTCAACAGATAAGTCAAAGTCTAATTTCTCCGGAATCAAATTTAATCGATGAGCGCAAGTAGGAGAAATAAAAGAATGGGTAGAACCGGTATCAAATAAATTATAGACTTCGTTAGAGTTTATGATAAGCTTACCCGTGATGACCTCATTCGGGTTCCTTGCTTTCTGGGAGGTCACAACAAACGCTCTCCCTTACACTACCGGTTTAGACTTTTCTGGGACGGCCTTTGGTGTCTCCATCTTGGCTGAACTTGTTTTTGGTAAACGACAAAATCGAGCTAAATGACCTTCTCTTCCACAATTATAACATGCTTTAGACGGCATCACGCAGTTTGGACTGATGTGCCCCTCCCCTCCATATTTGAAACATATGATAGGTGGTCGTTCTCCTTCCTTAACAACGGGTGCTGGTGCTGACGTCTTTCCATCATTGTTGAATCTCCTCTTCTTGAAATGACCATTCTTATTGTTTTGACCCTGATTACCACCGAAGTGGTTACCATTTCTGGCCTGTTGATTCCCTCCACGCTTGTTGTCACCGCTTCGATGACTGCTCTCACTGGTATTATCATTTTGCCGACTGCTCTCTTTTGGTTGCGTTGACTCGTTATCGCGCTCCACTAACTGAGCCCTATATACAACATCTGAATACAAACACAGTTTATGAGAAATAAGATGTTGACGTATCTCAGGTTTCAAACCTCGCAAAAATATTCGTGTCATTCGCTCTTCATTATCCACCAAGTGGGACGCAAATCGGGACAACTCAGCAAATTTAGCCTCATACTGCGACACGGTCATATTATTCTGCTCCAATTTGATGAACTCCACCTCCTCCATGTGACGAACACTTTCGGGAAAGTATTTGTCATTGAACAGCTCTTGGAACTTCTCCAAAGACATCTTCAGTGCGGCAGGTTGAGTACGCTTAATCGATTCCCACCAGTAATCTGCCTCTCCTCGCAATATAAAGGCGGCAAAGGGAACCTTTTGCTCCTCGGAGCATCCCAAGACATCAAATATCTTGGTAATCTGCTTTATCCATATTTCCGCTATAAGTGGTTTTGGCTCTCCCTTAAACTCTGGTGGTCCCAGCTCCTTGAACTGTTTAGCGGTGACCGTCCGAGAGTTTTCAGTGTTTCCACCTATATTTTGGACAGGAGCCGCTCTCGCCTACTGTTGTATGAACTGCATAAAGTTTCTGAACATTCCATCATTCATCATCTGGTCAGTGTTGTTGTTTGCATGAGGATTGTCACCTTCCTGATGCACATTATCCTGATTATTGATATGTGGTGAATCAACAGTCGCCTGTGCTCCATTGTTATTCTCAACATTCTCAGATGCCATTTTCAGATACTGCCACAAAATAAAAGTTAATTGATATGTCATATATTATCCTTATATTATGACCGACCAATTAAATACCGTGCAAATAAACTTAAGTAGGTCATACTAGCGAAGGAATTCCCCGTCTCTCCCCTCCTAGTTCTATTCTCACATCTTAGCCAGGGATCATATCCCTAAGCTCTGATACCAACTGTGACGCCCCCAAAATTAGGTATACATCACCCATCTTGGGTCGTCAGATACATAGTACAGAATACAATACAACTTACTAATACAACTGTCGTGTACAATACGACAAAACATAAACTGTGAGTTTGAATACAAATATTATCTTCTAGAGAGTATTCATACTCAAAAGGAGTCCTCATTACATTTATTAACACACTATTACATAGAATAGTGAGGATACTAACTAATACTATCATTTGGACCATCACTCCGTTTTTCGACTTGCCCCGGCTACGTTCTCATTTCCTGAAGAGAACAGTGAAAGTAAGGGTGAGCTCAACTAGCCCAGTAAGAAATATTATGACTGAGATAATGCAGAATAAATTATCATTAGCCTTCAACAATGTTAAACTGATAAAATATAATAGACATCAAGTTTAACTGCAGCGGAACAAGCAATCCATTAAAAGAGTCAAGTAGAAAATAAACTCTACTATCTTTTATGATTTAAAAGGTTTTTCAACACTGTTATCGCTGGGACTCAGCTTAATAAAATAATCCACATCATCGAATCACCCTTGCACTACGGCCAAGGATATTCGTGTATTCATTAATGGTCATGATCATGCCAACAACTGTCCATCAACGCACTACGGGCCAATGAGGACTTTTACCACATCATTTGTAACATTACAGTCATGATTATACCGAATAATCCCTGGTCATAATCATACCAAGTCCATCTATGCACTACAGGCCACAGATGACTTTTAACATTTTATAAACATGAGGATGATGACAATGATATAAGAATTCAATAAAACAAGTTCAAGAATTAATTTATCCAACAATTAACAACGTCCAAATTGTCAACATGATACTGTTTTGTGGAGTAAAATTCAAGAATGCTTAAAAGAATATTTTCATGAAAAGATACTGGATGAAACACAATTATCAAGGATATTCCACAAATTTCATGGTGTATAGAAGTCAAAACTTAACCAACTGAGTATAAAACAGAATGGAATAACAAAAGAAATCACCATGCATGCGATAGACCGCACAGACAGGTTATTCCAACAGAATAATAAATAATGGAACCAGGTCTGGCATAAACGCACAGACAGGATATTTCGACAGAATAATAAATAATGGAACCAGGTCCGTTGTAAAACACACAGACAGGATGTTCCAATAGAATAATAACAAGACGGAACCAGGTCCGGTGTAAAACACGCAGACAGGATGTTCCAACAGAATAATAATAAAAACGGAACAAGGTCCGGTGTAAAACACACAGATAGAATGTTCCAACAGAATAATAGAAGAATGTCACCAAGTATAGGGTAGACCGCGTATACAGGTTATTCCAACAGAATAATAAGAAATGGAATAACAACAGTTCTCTTCATGAATAAAAAAGAATAACACCCCTTACCGTTTTAAAGAAGAGCTGAAATAAGGAAGTAGTTAAGTAGGAAAATACTCTTCTTCTCTCTCTCTATAGTTTCTCTCTATAGTTTCTCTCTCTAGAGTTCAGTGAATTCGTAAGAAATAATGAAGGAATGAGCTGCTATTTATAGAAAAATAGAATGCATAGTAACTAATTCATGAACGGTCCAGATTGATTACTTTAATCTGACGGTCCATATTTAAAGAAAAATTTTTTAAATAAAATATAATATATTCTATTTATAGAATAACTTTAATAAAGTATTCTGTTTTATATAAAAAGATGTTTCTATTTTATTACGTTAATAATACGAATAAAACAAAACGTCATTATCGTTAAATAATTCATATTATTAACTGACAATAATTGAATCAAACTGAGTGACTTCTCACATAAGCATTAATAATCAATATCGTGTGCTACTATGCAACCACACGTATTACTGTACTTTTACTACCGAGTAGTTCAACAGTAACAATGGTAAAACTTTCGCCGTTATTTTTAATAAAATATTTTTGTCGTTTTCTCAATTCGACAATAATTCCGTTGTGGGGTCCGTAAATGATTGTGCCGTTGTACGAATATTCCCTGTTAAAACGAATATTCCCCGACCAATCGAATATTATATAACAACTTGCGTACTTTGCAAAATTTATAAATATTACCCACAACTATAACATTATATCAAATTAACTCCATAATATTCAAAAATGATATTTATAGAAAATTCATCTTTATTTATAAAAGTTGGGGTCTTACATTTAATATATAAATAAATTGTTTGAAAACAATTTATGGAGAGGAGGAGGAAATTAAATTTAATTATACAATATAAATTGTATAACTTAAATAAGTTATTTAAATTAAGTATGATAATTAAATAACCTAAATAGTTATTATTATTTAGTGGTACTAGTATTTAAATATATACTAGTGACCTAATCTAAGAGAATTGTGGAGCATGTCACAATTTATTTAATGATTATGCGAGCAAGTGAATACGAATATTATGTGATGACAAATAAAAGAAACTAGTGTGATCCTAATTATATATTATGAATGAAGAATTAAATAACTTAAGGGTTATGGAATGAGAAAATTATGGTATATAAAATATATACTAATTCTAAGAGATTTATTTTATACATCTCGGTTAATTAATTTTAAAACCTAATTAATGTAAGTTTAATTGGGTTAAGAAATTAAATGTACTTGGATAAGAATTTAAAAGTGTTGGGCTATGTTAATTTACATGACCCAAATAAATATTTAGGAAGTCCAAATGTTTTTATTGGGAAGCCTAAAAGATTAAATAGTTGCCCAAGTGTTGGCACAATTATGGAGGGCATTTTAGACATTTGTTATACTAAGTGGAGCAATAAAAATCAAGCAAAACTTGGACAAGATAAAGGCCACTTGGCCGGATATACATGGAGAGAAAGAGGGAGTGCATGTCACCAATATAAGCCACAATTTTGCAAAAGATATTTCACCAAATTAAGCTAGGTGTCAAATATTTTAAGTAGCCACATTTCTTAATACTCTTCCACATATTATGTAATGAGAGAGAGAGAGAGAATTGGTGGAGAATTGTGGAGGATTAAATGGCCACATGGCCGACTATTGAAGGAAGAAAAGGAGAGGAGATGGTGGTTGCACATCATCAATTTTTAAACACCACATGTTCCAAAGATATTTCATCCAAATCAAGCTAGGCGGCATTGATTTTATGAAGCCACCTTATATACTAATCTCCGACATATCTATGAAATGATTAGTGAGAGAGAGAAAGCAATAGAAGTTGGGAGATTTTTATAGATATACACATTGTATATCTATACATTTTTACTAATAACAAATAAAACATATTCTACTAACTTCTAAAATTCATTTCTCTTTCATCCCTTTGTTGCTAACATAAGAAACTAAAAAGAACTAGAGAGGGAGAGAGAAAGAGGAGGTTCGGCAGCCATGTGGGAGATGGAGAGGAGAGAGTAAGGTCCTCCATGGAAGGGAAGAAGAAGAAGGAGAAGACTTGGAGCAAAAAGGTATAAATACCTTTTGTTATGTAATTTTTTTGATTATTATAAATCAAACCTTGAATCTATGTTTCTAAACTCAAAAACTATGAATATACATGTTTATGAGTGTTTCATGTTTAGATATACCCATATTGGGTGTTAATTTGTTTGGAAATCGAAAATAAAGAAAAGTGATTTTTCTAGTTTTATAAGCTCTAAAATTTCTATGTACTTTGGATTTCCACCGTTTTTGATCTAACCTTATTTTTTGGGATCCGTCAAAGAGAGATGCTAGATATGTAAGTTAACTACTAAACCCAAGTGGTAGCACTCAAAAATGTTGAGTACACAAGTTTTAGTGATTGTTTTAGTAAAAATAGTTTTGTGTTTTTAAGGTAAAATAGACTGTTTTGGACAGTCAAGTGTAGGGACAGTTTTGTCATTTTTTTGGCATTCCAAAAATTCTGGAAAAAATTGGGAGAGTACTATGATAAGTTATCTAACATCTCCAAGTGGAATCACTGAAAAAGGAGTTGTAGATTTCCGTATGGAAAATGTTTAACAAAGCACAAAAAACTGCAAAATGACATTTAGCTTCTACCTAAAATTTTAAAAGGGCATTTTTGACAACTTAATTTATGAGAAAAATTCTGGCCTTTTGGGACATGAAAATATATGGTATAAAGTACCTACTGTCCAAAAATGAACTCATTCCGAGTTAAAATGAGCAAGTTATGACCATTTCAATTTCTATGATTTCCCGACGAAAATCGCTATAACTGGAGTTCTATAACTCCGATGGCCACGAAATTTAAACTGTAGGCTCACGTTAAGACGTATAAGATTGTGCCAAGAGATATGAATTTTTAGAGTTAAGCACGAGGTAGCTAATTTCTTAAGGAATTAATTAAAAATGATTTTTGAAAAATACCAAAGGAAGTTAGAAAATTTTGGAAAAATACTTTTTGTGTATGAAATATATGTATACATGTTTGGACAAAGGATAGAAAAATAATAAGTTGATTTGGTATTTTCGTGAAAAGGATATGGAATCCAACTTGCTGGATTAGAAAATCTGATGAATCTAGCTTGCTGGATTGAAAAGAAGTTTACTGAATTAAAAATTTGTTGAATCCAGCTTGCTGGATTGCAATCTAGTTGCTGGATTTGTAATCCAGTTTGCTGGATTGCAGTTTGGTTTGCTGGATTGCAGTTTGGTTTGCTGGATTGGAAATTTGCTGAATCCAGGTTACTGGATTCTATATTCAGTTTGTTGGATTACAGTTTGGCTTGCTGGATTGGAAATTTGTTGAATCCAGGTTGCTGGATTCTGTATCCAGTCTGCTGGATGGGCAATTTGGTTGTTAAATTTAGAATTCAGGTTGTTGGATTAGTATTTGACTTATTAGAGTATAAAGAAGAGCTTATAATGTATAAGATTAAGTGTTTAATCATAATGAATATGATACAGTGATTGAAGAATTATCCAAGAATGATAATAATACCGATGTGTTAGGATGTTATCTAATATTTGATTAAGTGTTAGATAATCTATTGACAAAGTAATTGTATTATGATACAAAGTAGAATATGCTGATTGAAAGACCAATCTTATTATTAATGATAGGTCTTACCAAAAGAAGTTAACTTAAACTGCGTAGCAGTAGTCAACAAATCAGACAAGTTTTCCTAACTCAAACTTGAGTTGTATGTTCAAAGCATGTTAGTGAATAGTTGATGTTGATTATTCACGTCTATATTTATTATTGATTCGCACGTTGTGCATATTGTAAACGTTCATCAGGTATGAAAGGCTGATCACCTTCATTACCATTTAGTTAAGTTAATCTGTTCATGTTTATGCATGACCATTCATTTTTATTGACTTGGTCGTTCAACTAAGAAAATTTGTTCATGCTCTTTCACAATGTTTATATTATTGAAAGTTAGCTAGCTTATTGTTCAATTCTTTCAATCATGATATATCTTTATTGAATTTAAACTTGCTGGGCAAATTTGATGCTCACCCTTGCTATATCATGATAAAATTTTTAGATTAAGATGAAAGCTCGAGTAAAGACAGAAGCAAAGTCAAAGTGCAAGATTAAATTACATTGCAGTTAGATCTATTAAATTTTCTGACGAAAATAGTATTGTAAATCTTTTAAGATATTGAAGGTATGTATTAAGTTAAGGTTGTAGACCTTGGGAATGATGTGTAAAGGTTTATTGTATAAATAATTTATGTTTATATATTCTGCAAATAGTAATAGTTGTATAGAATGATCGAACCGGATCCGAGGTGATTTGGGACCTGGATTTGGGGCCCTTACATTTGCCGTTGATTTTATAAAAAAGTTATTTAATTCGCTTTCTATATACGACATTTTTTATAATTATTTATATTTATCAAAAAACTATCATTTAATAGCTTCAAAATAGAAATACTAACTCCACATACTTTCATATCTTTAAAATATCATCAATATTAATCTTATATTATTATAATATTTTTCAACAAAATTCATAATTTTTCACCATTCATAGAATTTCCTATGAATTTCCTCTATTTTTAAACTAACCATAAATAGCTTAAAAACACAATAAATATTTATGTTATTCAATAATTTTACAAAACTATCCATAAATTATAAAATAATATTATAAAATTTTTCACCAAGTTTCATAGTTTTTCATCATTCATAGAATTTTCTATGAATTTCTTCTATTTTTAAACTAATTATAAATAGTTTAAAAATACAATAATTACTTCTGCCTTTTAATAATCCAACAAAAATTTACAGAACTTCTAAAATGATAGTATAAGATTTCTGTAAAAATATTTCAGCCCAAATAATTTTTCTGATAAGTTAATTATAAATTCCAATATACAAAAATTTCAATAATTCATAATAATTAGCTCTTTTATCAGAAAAATAAGGATCTTATGTTCTTTCCATGTAAAATTTAATTCTCTACAACTTTGTAGAATAAAGTTTTTCCAAATTTCGCCTCTAACATAGAGAAATATTCTTACCAGAAAATTCTTCTTGAAAATTTGTAACCCATCCACCTCACGAAATTCATAACACATTATATGTTAATCTTTAACGGTTCAAAATTTGTAGACATATACTCAATTTATATATGTATAACATATCCAAAAATTACAACGATCCAACGGTCGGATTAAAAATTATAACTCACGCAATAGAGCTTAATAAAACTGGTTTTTCGGACTATACGTCCTTCGTACCAATTTCACTCAAACTGTCACCACGAAAAATCCACAAAGAGTTTTTGGGTGATTCTAATTTCTGCGTTTAGCTTACTTCCAGGGCTTTCTTTTGATATATGACTCATCTCCTAACCCATTATACAAAAAGAGTTATGGATTTTACAAAATCAAATAGTAAACTAATTTTTCTGAAAATATCCATATTTTGTTCTTCTTTGGATTTCTAGATTTCTCTCATTTGATTCATGTTTATGCAAGTTTAAATCATCCAATACATACATAAGTACGTACTCTTTACAAAAAATCTATTAAAACTAAAATTTTCAACATTTTGAAATTACCTTTCTTGATTTCTTTTTCATTTCTTCTTTATTTCTTTCTTCTTCTTCTTTCTCTTTCTCTCTCTCTATTTTTCTTCTCCTGAATTTCGGGCTATGGGAGGGAGTGTGAGAAAATTCCTCCTCCCTTACTCTCTCTTTATTTCTCCCACTTTTTCCTTCCTTCCTTCCCCTTTTTCTTCCTTCAATTTCTTTTTTTCTTCCTTTTCTCTTTTTCCTTGTCCCACACTACCAATTCCCTCTCCCACAATTCTCTCATAATTCAGCCGCCCACATGGACTGTTCTTCCAAAAATTTATTTCCTTTCCTCTTTATTTACTCATTTATCCGATTAATTATTCATTTGACCATTTATCAATTTAACATTTTATAATTTTAGAATAATAATCATAAATTAAATTAGACTTTTATTTCATAAAAGTCAGGGTCTTACAATCACCCCACCTTATGAAATTTTATTCCCGAAATTTACGAACGTATCTGGAATTCCGAAGAGATAAGGATTTCAAATCCTAGCTCACAGACTACTTCCTCTGTTTCATGGTTCATCCATTGCTCATTTCCAGTATTTCAGATATCATTCTAGAATATAGTTTCAAAACAAGGGTTAATTGACGTGCCACATAGTATCCTTATATTCTGACCAACCATTTAAATAACAAATAAGCTTAGGTAGGTCATACTAGCAAAGGATTTACCCGTCTCTTCCCTCCTGGTTCTAGCCTTAAATCTCAGCCAGGGATCATATCCCTAAGCTTTGATACCAAATTTGACACCCCCAAAATAGGTCCACACAACCCATCTTGGGTCTCCAGAAATAACACTACTAACAACTTCATTTATACAATTATCGTGCAAAATACGACGACACATAAACTATGAGTTTAAATACAAATATTGTAGCGTATATAATACGACAAGGTATATATTGTAACGTCAAGGTTGTTTGACCTTTGCTGAAATGTACTTCAACGGATGAGTATCATCGGACCATCTTCGAGGCTTTGCTGGATTTACTTGCCAACAGATGAATAACATCAAGGTTACTTAACCTTCGCTGAAATGTACTTCAATGGTGAAATCATCGGACCACCTCTGATGTTTCCCTAGATTTACTTGCCAACGGTTGAATGATGTCAAGGTTGCTTGACCTTCATTGAAATGTGCTTCAACGGTGAACATCATCGGACCACTTCTGACCCTTCGCTGGATTTACTTGCCAACGGCTGAATAATGTCAAGATGTCTGACCTTTACTGAAATGTACTTCAACGGATGAGTATCATCGGATCATCTCCGATGCTTCCCTGAATTTATTTGCCAACGGCTGATTAATGTCAAGGTTGCTTGACCTTCGCTGAAATGTACTTCAACGACTGAACATCATCTGATCGCTTCCGATGCTTCGCTGGATTTACATGCCAACGACTGAATGATGTCAAGGTTACTTGACGTTATTTAAAATGAGCTTCAACGGTTGAGATTGTATGAAGTCTCCGATGGGAAGAGGTTCTTTATGAAAAGGTGTGGTTATAGTTGGAATCACAACCCCGAGTTAATGGCATCGGACCTTTGCGAGGTATTGCCAAAGGTAGTTTACAACAACTGTGATCATCGTCTTTGTGAACCCTGTGTCTGGACGAATACCAATGAGTGATGTACAGACCCGCAGTTTAGTCTCTGGAAATTAGGATTTCAGGCTTTTTCGCTTAATCGCGTAGCGTCTTTTTCCCTAATTTGACTTTTTAGCTTATGAGACCTCCTTTGGAACTCAAATTGGATCGATCCGGAGGGGGTGGGACCTAGCTAGGACAGCCACAAGTAGACCTGCGACAACCATAGATAAACATGTGGCCATCCGTGGGTGTATTTGTGCTGACCTTTCCCTTTCACAAGTTATTTTCAAGTCGCACCACACAGAGAATTCGAGAGTTCTTCTCAGATCTACTAAGTTCGGGCTGCTTTCTGCAAAATCCGTCACCGTACAAGTATTATGCACTATCCTGGTAATGTATGCATGTCTTCTTTTCCAGTTTCTATCCGTTAGAAAATGAGTTATCACATGAAATGCTTCTAAACACATAGTAGTGATTATGCATGCTCATATGACTTGATAAAAATTATTCAACATAGTAAATGTGTAAGGACCCCAAAATTCATATAATAATATTCTCCTTCTCGATCGTTAACAATACAACTTTAATCTATCTTTACATCATTATTCAATATTAAAATCACTAAAAATGCGGAATATTTAAACTTTTATACATTTCCTTATGTATTGCCCTAAATCGTAACCGTTACATTACATCTCTTCAATTCAAATTTATATCATGAATCGTTACAACAAAATGACTATACAAAGTCTTACATCAAAAATAGATATCCAAATACACCGGATAGCTCAACTTACAATTCAACAACATGTTACATTCAAAATATTAAATACATTTCTCATAAAACATAAGTAATCTTTGCGAATATGAATCTCTATAATTCACTTAGCTCATATCCTTACCTTAAAATCTTGACCTGCAAAAATGGCTATTTGCAAGGTTGAGCTCGACAGCCCAGTAAAATCTAACAGTTTTCATGCATCACGTACCACATAATAACATGCTCAACATTTATCTCATAATCATTGGACTAACATAACATACATGCTGCAATTCACATAACAAGTATAAAGATTGAGTTCCTTACTCAATCAACATTCAATACTCAATCAACGTAGTCATACATTGACTTTAACGTTTTATACTTTCAACATATATATAACACATCATGCTCTTTGTAATAAAGATTTAAAATAGTTAATCATCAAGTTCACATAGCAAATAGGAACTGAAAGACTTGCCTTGATCGTTGCTTACCAATAACAGTTTAACAACTTACAGTTATCTGCACTTCACGTGCCCTACACAATTATATAATCATTCACATCAACTATTAGTCACATAACAACACATAGTAATTGTAATGTAAACTCTACTCCACATCTCATAATCTTTCCAATTAATTAGCACACAATGTTCAATTAGATTGTTTTTACTTTTTGACTTATGTAATATTCAAAATTCATTCAAGTGCCAGGAATCATTATTGGTTTTATATTAAACCCATTTCATATTTTATAATATCCATTTCATTTGACTTAAAACACTTTTTATGTTCATTAAAACTTATCACGGCATTTCGACGTTTATTCGTCACACGCCCGATTTGCCTCTCTTGTGTATGCTTACTATGCTTCTATAACTTATCTAATACATTATTTATTAATGTTAAGCATCATTATATTTACTAACATTTATGTTTTATAACTTAGAACAATATCTTTTATCATCAGAAGCACTACACATGCATACGTGCATGTCCGACGCCCTCCGATTGCCTCCGAAAACAAAACAGTCCTAAAGATGACAATTTTGACCCCTATTCCCGACCTTAAATTGAAAAATATAAAGAATAAAAGTTATAGGTCTACTCGTTCTCGTTCCGGATCATCTTGAATCACCTCAATCGGAGTTTGTATGAAAAAATTATGTTCATTTTAGTAAAACATGCCCGGTCAGTTTTTTTTCAAAAATTTGGTTAGGCAGCCTACCCCCCCCCCACTGGGGCGGGGGTTTTAGTACTAGGGGGTCTGCTGGGGTGGGGGTCCCTTCTGCTAATTCATGATTTTTCATCTCAAACACTACAGAAAGCCAAATTAGGCCTACAAACTCCTTTCTAACAACCATACCAACCTACCCAAGGTGTAATATGTTTACAAAAATATAAACTAATATTTCTAACACGTTTCTAACCATATAAACAATATAAACATCAAAGATTACAACATTTAATTTTACTATTTCTCTTCTTTCTTCTTCTTTTGACATTCATAGCGAAAATCTTCGCTGTAAATTCATTTTTAAACCAATTCAAGTAATTCCAATTATGATAACTCATATTCTTAAAATACTAACATAATACATGAACAATTTCAACAATAAATCATAACCAAACATCAATTTGATAGTTTCAAAAGCCACTTTTCAGAAATTAATTCACAGAAAATCAATATGAACAAAATTCCTCTTGCTTATCAAAATTACATGGATTGAATTGCTAGAACAACCATATAACTCATAATCAAACACTATGAACATGATTTCATCATGTTCACTATATCTTTATGAATTGAAACCTTTGAACAACTATAAAAATCTCATGTAAGCGTATACATGAAAACATATGAATACCATATATGCATATAAATTCACAATCATGAAAATATAATTTTACAAAGACTAAATACAAAACATCATAATTTAGTATAAGAGTTAGTTTGATACCTTTCTAGTTTTAATTAGGAGAAAAGATGGAGATAATGACTTCCCTTCTTCTTCTTCTTCTTCTTCTTCTTCCTCTTCTTCTTCTCTGTATTCTCTCTTCTTCTCTTTGTTCTTCCTTTCTCTTTTACTAATACGTAATATAAACTGATATATGATAATATAATATACGTATACTTATAATACCTATTAATATACAACATAATTACATATATAACTGATGTCAGTTATATTATTTGAAAATCAAAAGCCATAAGTCTTGTTTGGCTAAACCACTTTAAAAATTAATAACTTACAACCCTTATGTCTTGTTTGGTAAAATCACTTAAAATAATGACTTAATTATTCCTTAAACCTTGTTTGGCAATACAAGATTAAAACAAGAATTTTAAAATGTCCAAGGCTTTGTTTGGTAAAACTAAATTAAAACTCTTTTAATTTATTTTCATAAGTCATTTATAATATAGTTTATTGTCCCGCATGGTTTACTTGGATTTTCATATCCAATCTTAATTAAATAAACTAATTACCATATACTAAATAAATTTCTCACTTAACTAAATATCACAAAATTATAATCTCATTATAATTTTATTTAATAATTAATTTATCACTTTAATTATTAAATTACGACAGCAATATAACAACTCATGTAATCTTTAACAACTCTCTAACTGTTAAATTAAATTAGAGTATTATCTAATAAATTTAATTCACAAATATATACTAACAACAATCACATAAATATAATATTTATTTAATTTAATAAATATTTTAAATTATAAATAAAATTCTGGATTGTTACATCATTCCCTCCTTACAAGGATTCTGTCCCCAGAATCACAACTCAAACAATTCATTCGTCACATTCTTCCCTCCTTATAAGGATTCCATCATCGGAATCACCGAAACCCTATCTTACTCAGGTTTTCATCAAATCTTTTCGTTGAATAATTTCAACACATGACCTTAATATAGGTTTTATATTTCCTACTGCATTCATTTCTTCAACAAATTCTAGGTTTTATTTCATAACTTTCACTTGAACTCAATTATATTCTGAGTATTATATATTCTTTAACCCATTCATTTCCTTTTCTAAAGATCGTTATCATAAACACTCGGGATATTACATTCACCCATTCTTCTAAGAATTTTTTCATCGAAATTTATATTTATTAATCTTTATTCATTCAATCTATCAAAATAGATTTTACGTTAATACTTTATTCATTCATTTGGTTTTATAACCACTTCTTTCCACAAAGATCTTTCTACAATTATTAACTTTTCTATTAAAAGTTTTATATTATTCTTTGAAAACTCATCTCCTTCTCATTTCAAAATTTCTTTTCTCACTTATTCAATATATTCATCATTCAGTGTCGCATTCTACGACTTACTTCTTTATAAGGAATATCATCCTTACCACATTCACCTTTTAGAATAACAAGAATCTTCCACAGTTGCTCAATAATTGGGAAGCAGTATTAATAACTCAGGAATTGAAAAGATTCCAAATCATGCTGAGGGGTCATAAGACCTTGAAGTACGTCCCCAGGTTATCAAGTACTCTTTCAACTTAAACCTTAATAGTCATTAGACTATAGGGACTCCTGTACTTAGGGTGTTAAGCCCTTCGTACGATGTATTGTGCATAAACATTTAAACGCTATGCGTATGTCCATAGTTATAAGTAATCTTTCAACTTAAACTGTAACAGCCATAAGACTATAGGGACTTCTCGTACTTAGGGGGATCAGCCCTTCATACAATGTATTGTGCATAAATATCTAAATGCCTCCGCATAATCCCCTATAAAAGGGTTGTTCATCTCAGCTTTTCAACATCTGAATTCGTACCAAAATAAGTTGGTTTGGCATAACTTCTCAAGAAATGCTTGAATTTCATGACCATTTGTCAATATTCGTCTAGCTAAATCAAATAACATAGACTTCTACAACAATTCGGACATCAATCAAAATATACATATACATATATATACATATATATATATATATATATATATACATTCCCATATCTTAAAGAAATCTCAAAAAAAAAATCTTTTTATGACGTCATGATACCGCACTGGAATTACAGTCTGTTTAAGGATTCCGTTATTTGGTGATTTTATCATATTAAATCATACCATAGTGGGCTGACGATCCTTAGATCACATCCAACACTAAGTAATACTGCATTGATGACTCCATCGTTTTTATCATCTCTGCACCAAGTTCCATGATGCATTGATGATATAAAAAAAATACATTTTGATATATTTAAAATCTTTTTTTTCTAGCCGAAGCAATTAGGATAGACATACGAATAACGGTATTGTTTTTAAAACTCATTAGTTTCATCATTTGATCCAATGTTTTTCAAGAAAATAGAAGTGCAAACATCATCACGAAGTAAAAAATTTTTGAAACTCTAGTATAGCTAGTAGATTTAGAATATCCAGGTATCCATCAACTTCAATCTTTACTTCATTACTTAACCATTCTATCAATCTTTAACTTCATCAATGCTTTCTATACTATAACCATTTTCTACCCAAAATAGTTCATCAAACTTACCACACTTTAGAAATCCAGGAACTTGCCACAATAATATGAGTTTAAGAACTTGTCCTAGTCAGACCATAGGCGTCCATTCGCTGAGGGGTTCAAAATATACCATATTATTATGAGTCACGAACTTACTATGTGCATTAGTTTTAAGAACCGCACCTAATCCTAATAATATCTAACTAATCTTAATAGTTTCTAACTATCAAATATACACATGAGAAAAGAATCACCTTTTTGCCACATATATATTGATAGCACGACACCAACATTCTAATGATGATCAATATGATAAACTGAGTGGAAGCACAAAACCCTCGCCCATACAAAGGTTTGTACAACTCAACCACCACATGAGTCCTCAATTAAAATCTCACCTAACTCTATCTTACTAATAACTTATTTTTAACTTGCCTTTTGCTCGATACGAATTCCTCGTATCACATTATTTATAACTCCTCATGAGTTTATCTTGTACTATTTCATAGTACATCATCTTCATAGCATCAAGCTATAATTATTCAAACATTACAGACCATATTTCTTTTATAACTTAAACAGATCACGTCGTGATCTTATTTTATAATCATCTCCCTTAAAATTCTTTTATTAACTCGTGATCATTTTGTTTTACGATCCTCTTTCTTTCCATTTTTCATCATTTACGACATTATTCGTTATCTTGGCTATTGGAGTTAGGAAACTCTCATTTCTTATCTTTATATCTCTTCAAAATTCTTCTTTGAGTTTTCCTATTTATATATAGCAATTCTTCCTTTAAGAATTTCTAACTTCACTTATATTGCTCAACATTTCATTCGAGTTCAACATTTTCGTCATACGTATCCATTTTCTATACTTGGTACACATTGAGTCTCTAATAGTTTCAATATAGTACGCTGAGTGATTTTCCACAAATAACTAACAAACTAGGTTTCCAGTTGCTAGTTCGTATATACCTCCGCTCTGTGAAGGAATCGTTTAGCCCAGATACCATACATCAACTATTAAAGAGTACAATTGTACCATACTTAAATATAGCTTTCTATTCTTAACTTCTTTATCATTCTCTTTTTATAGACATTATCTATTTATTATCACATTACATCCTTATTATTGGAGTTGGGTAACCCCACATTCATATTCCTTATAACTTTGCGAGATTCTTCTTTGAATCCTTTCACACATGTTTTCATCCATCCTTTATAAATTTCTTAAATTACTTCTTATTGTTCAAACTCTATTTGAGCTTATTCTTTCATTATCTTCACTTCTCTTCTCTAAGGTTATAGCCTAAGGTACTCTTACCTAAGGTTTCTAACCTATAAGCTTTGATACCAACTGTAACGACCCCAAAATTCATATAATAATATTCTCCTTCTCGATCGTTAACAATACAACTTTAATCTATCTTTACATCATTATTCAATATTAAAATCACTAAAAATGCGGAATATTTAAACTTTTATACATTTCCTTCTGTATTGCCCTAAATCGAAACATTTACATTACATCACTTCGAATCAAATTTATATCATGAATCGTTACAATAAAATGACTATACAAAGTCTTACATCATAAATAGATATCCAAATACACCGGATATGTAACGCCCCCAAATTCAGGTACTTGAAACCCGAACTCGGTGCTTTACGATACCATTTCTATGAGCGGAAATACTACTAATAATAATAACAATAATATAAATATCAGACTTAACTTACATTTATCAGAGTCTAATTCCAAGTACGCAACCTTTACTACAACACATTACATGATAGATAATAAATATCATGATCTATATATTGTCTAACTATTACAAAAGATACCATTAAACATAATCTGTTTGCTTTCCTTTTCACTTGTTCTTGGCCGAACCTTCTAGCTTTTCACACTTAGTTGAAAACATTTAAATTAAGCAAGGGTGAGCATTTGAGTTCCCAGCAAGTAATAATAATTATAAATATAATTAGCTGAAAGAAATTAATATTTTCTTTGCACATCACTTCTACAACAAATCTATAGTTGTGAAGTAAACTGAACCGATAATAATAACATAACAATTCTATCTCAAATTTTTGAAACTACGTAATGACTATATATGGGGTTTAGTTTACATACTATGAACATTATTTTCAATTTTCGAATAGGTTTAGCAGAACTTCATCTGCAAATCGTCATAACTTACGGGCGCGAGGGTGTACATCCCATGGGCCCTGTATTGATCAATATTACATTGCAAGAACGATGTGATCGTTCACTCTGTCCGCCTTGGGCGCATAAAAGTTTTCCCTTGATCGGGATGTTCATACTAGTCTGGAATCCGAACCAAAACAATTTTATTGGATACAAAAAAGTTTTATCATATTCAACGATATTTCTAAATCTGTGTCTAGCTGGTCAAATAGCTTAGACGACTATATATATATATATATATATATATATATATATATATATATATATATATATATGAATTACCATATTCTAACATGTTGATAAACAATTATCGGATATAGAATATATGTGACAATAAGGTTAATAATATAGTATAATAATAATAATATAATTCTGAAACTTCTTACTCATGTCCATTGCATAAAGGAAATGCAAAGGTAAGATACTTGCCTGGTCTGCTGCTTACAATACGCAACTTAGATTTATCGTTTATATCATAACCTATCATTAATAAGATCATTTTACAGATTAGAACAACATACTATAACACATAGCACTGCTTATTGCAGTCAGCACGTAACCTAAGCACATTGTCACACATGTTTCACAGTCATTGAATCACAAACAAACACATATACAGACAAATTATACAAGTTCATATCAATTTCTAAAACATGTCGGTGTACCGACGACTTTATCGAGTAATTATCGAGTCTAAGACTCTATCCTGTAGTTCAACATCTATAAGTATCGGTCATATTATTTTTAAATGACTTATAATAATTTTTAAACATTTATTATAATTTATCATGAATTTTCAAACACCGGAATCATTATTAAATAATTTAAATATTAAAAAATTCTATTATCATTAATAATAAATTAATATTAAACTATTAATGAAACCATTGCCAAAATATTAAAGTTATTTATAATAACTCAAAATATTTTTAAAGTACTAATATTACCCTTAAATAATTTTTAAAATATTTTAAATTATTTTTAAATAATTACCATTAATATTAAAATATTAATGAACTATTTATCTAAATATTAAAAGTCATTAATTATAGCTTAAAATATTTTTAATTCATTTATATCCTTTTTAAATGATTTTTAAATATATAAAAATATTTTTAAACTATTTATTTAATATAATTATTAAATAAACTTAATATCTTTAATATTAAATTAATATCATTAATATTAAATTATTAATAAAATTATCCTTTAAATATTAAAAGTTATATTTTATAACTTAAAATATCTTTAAACACTTTATTTTCATTTTAAATGATTTTTATAATATTAAAATCATTTTTAAACTAATTTATTTAATATCATTATTAAATAAATCTAATATCATTAATATTAAAATATTAATATTTTTCATGACAAAATATCAAAAGTTATATTTTATAACTTAAAATATTTTTATAACCTTTATATAATTTTTGTGTAATTTTTAAATCATTAATTCTATTTTTCATCATTTATTTAATACATTTATTAAATAACTTAAATATCATTAATATTAATTTATTAATGAAATTTCATCACAAAATATTAAAAGTTATCAAAAATAAATTAATTTATTTTCTTATACCATAATATAATTTTAAATGATTTTTCAAGTATTAAAATTATTTTTAAATAATTTATTTAATATTATAATTAAATAAACTAAATACTTTTAATATTCTAAAAATATTAAATATTTATGAAATACATTTAAAAACTAATTTTCGGACCTTAAAATAATTTTTAATAATTTATGTTGTATTTTTAATAATTTAAAACTAATTTTTCTAATTATTTAATAAAATAATTAATTTTTAGAAATAAACTGTCACTAAAGACTGCCTATAGTGACAAAACCGTCGCTATAGGTATTCTTCGTGTTCTTGACCAAACCTAGAACCTTCAAGTCAGAGTTCTAGTTGCTAGGTTTGACCAGCTCTAGATCTATGGTTATCAAGTTTCTGAGTTTGCTAATGGTTTATGATTGTAGTATTAATGTAATACTACAATTATCAACAAGTGGTATGCCCAAATATTATCATATCAGTGAGATCTAGCCCATCGAATACCTTGTCAGGACTGTTCTTCCATTTCTAGGTTTCCCAGAAATGAAGAACAGTCAAAGTACCCTCCTTTCGATCCTTATATCTTGTATCCTGGTCTTGTTTAATGTGATCTAAAGGCTTATAAATATAGCCGAGATGTCAAACAACAACTTTGTAACAATAAATCATCATATCATCAACACACAAGAAAGATCAAAGCTGGTCAAACACTGTTAGAGAACTAGTTTAACCGATTTCTGGAATTTCCAGAAAAGAAAATCATGATCAGATGGTCAGGTTTGACCGTACACTACATTTGATCAGTTGAATGTTTGTGGGATCTAAAGAGATGGGTTTAAAGAACATATAACAGACTACAAACTAGTTACAACAACAACATCAAACAACTTAACCAATTGACAGATCAAGGCTTGCAAAATATTGTCAGGCGCTGGAAAACAAGTTTCTGGGTTACCCAGAATTCAGTTGGTCATGGTCAGTCAACCTAATTTGACCAAGAATATCTACCAATCTATGCATGATTTGGTCCTTCTATGAGTTACAGAACACAGATCTCATGACATACTACATGTATCAACCTTTAAACAACAAATCACATAAACAGAATGAGAGTTTACAGGGTCTGACATTCGTTGTCAGACCACTAAATTTTTTTTCCCAGATTTTGAAAAACTTAAATTTCGAGCACTTTGATGTTATGGATCTGGAATCTAACAACCCAGATCACTAAATAACATCTTATTACACAATATTAAACAACAAACAACAAGATCTAACATCAGATCTTAAAATTTTTAAATTCTAGGGTTTATACCTTTAAACTTTGATTTCTTGATTCTGGACTTTTGATCTGTTAATGGTAAACGTGGGGCTTGTTTAAGGGACTGATATACATATATAATTCGTGGGTTCGAAGAGGTATAGACTTGGTTGGGTGTATGAGAAAAAATGAGACAAATAATGCACTTTTCTCTCTCTAATTGCTATATATAATAAGTTGTAATGAACTTGGCTGGCAATCCTTGGCTGATATGAGTAGATTTCAGTCACATGGGGTTGGTAAGATTAGGTCACCCACTAAAGTTTTGTCCAAAATACAAGTTAGCTTCAATTATGTACAAAAGGGTAATCTTGTCAAATGGCTAGCAATTTAATGGTATTTTGGTAGCTTGTCAAACTCTTAGGGTTTAGGGTTTGAACCATTTTAGGTTTTAAAAGCAAAATTCTAGGATTTCCAAAAATAGGATTTTAAAAATAAATAACAATTTAGTTTCCAAAAAAAATGTAATTAGGGTTTCTTAATCAATTACTTAGCACGTTGCTAATTAGGTTTAAGAGACACTAATTAACATTACACTTCCCACTTTAGCGATTAGGGTTTACCTTAATCAAATTAGGGTTTATAATTTAGAAAAATAAAATAATAAGGGTTTATATATATAAAAAAATATTAGGGTTTTGAAACTTAGGGTTCACACTTAGTAAATTAGGGTTAGCAATTAGGGTTTCTAATTAGCTATTAAATTTTATAACAATTAGAGTTTCCAAATAATAATGATTAATATCTAAATTAACATTAATCATATAACCTAATTTCATACTAACCTTAAACTCCGGTTTGAGTTTTTAAATTAGAATTAAACCAATTAATACTACGGTTTATAAATATTAATTAGGGTTTCAAAAATTAGGGTTTTCCTAATTTAGAAAATTAGGTTTTTCCTAACTAATAAAAAAAATATAATACCTGCATTAGACACATTACCACAGCATCACGACAACATAATGACTCAACCAAATCTTAAAGTCGTAATTGACTTTCGAATTAGGTTTTATCAGTAATTCTAGTATTTTAGCGTAGAATACCATAATTGATCAATTATTTGTCGTACACACATACAGTGCATAATTATAGTACTGAAAAATCAAAATATAATTAATATTATATTCTTATTCTCATTCCTTGATCAAAATCCAAAATTATGGTTTGGATTCCATATCTGATTTATGTGGCTTATATACCTTTATTAATTAAGTTAAAATAATTAACGTAATTAATATAAATTAAATTCATATAATAAATAATTATTATAATAATTCTAATAACCATTTCATATATTATTAAATAATATATAAACATATTTTCATGGAAAATAATTAATAAAAATATTTTTATTGTAAAATTAATTATTATAAGAATATAATTTAAAATGATCAATAATTCTAAATTAAAATTATTTGCAAACATTCATGTAATAAATATATTTTTATTTATTACAATAATTACATAAGCTTTATCTTGTACAAATCCTCATCCTTAAAAAAAAATTTAAAAAAATTTTTATACATAAAATTTCTAATTTAATTATATAGAAAATATCGGGTTATTACATTCACCCTCCCTTATAAAGATTCCGTCCCCGGAATCACCATTTTAAAACCTATACATACTAGGGTACATAGCATACACCATCAATGCTAGTAGATCTTGATCAACTTTAATCGAACTGATCTTTAACTATTCACATAATCTTGTCTATCTAATTTAATGGAAATTTGATTTCTAAAAGAACTCAAATTCCTCCCTCAAATTTCTTTATAAAATAATTTACTATATATAAGAAAATAATATGTAAGAAAATAAAATTTGTTCGAATAATACCTGGAGTTGCATCCCCGGTTGCTTCAGTTTCTTGAACGGTCATGTTGAAGACGCTTGCGGTTGATTCTGTTGGTTCGTTTGTTGATGTTGGTCCCGTTATCGCCAATGTCCTGCTACCTTTCCTTGTTTGCGCATTCCTTGCGTCCCTTCTCCTTTTTGAACAGTCTTTCACCTTATACTCCATTGATCCACAGTTAAAACACCTACCGTAAAATCTTGGATTGGGATAGTTGGGAGAGATATGTCCCCTCTGCCCACACTTATAACACACCGACTTGCCCTTTTATCTCCTTTCTTTTTATCGTATAGGTGACGAAACTGTCTTTTGCCCCTTCGTTATCCTAGCTATCACAAACGTTGTTACAGTGTCAGTTGATCCTCTAAATCCTAGCAGTACGATTGCCTTGAAGCATTTGATATTTGTCGTTCGATTATCTGGCTGATCTTACCACGGCTGGTATTCCGTTCTACATATCTTGATCGTCCATATTCACAAAATTCTGTATCGGGTCTGGTTGTCTTCCAGCTTTGTTGACAGGTTCTTCTATCCTTGGGTTTCATTTTCATCTTGGCGGCGTTATTATAAATTATTCTTACATTCTAAGCCTTATCATATAAGTTTAACATATAACACAAGACTTTCTATTCGAATAATCCTGTACTCAAAACATTAGATTTTGAAATTTTGGTTTTCTACATTAACCAGTACTCATATATTTAACCACTATCTTTATACCAACTTATTTCATTAATCGAACATACACTTATATTCATAACACTTGACATACCATAGCACATTTTGTTTTAAACATCCGCTATCCCTTTGTGACTCAAAAGTCAGGAATCGCTGCCACATTTATATAAAAGTTAAAAATATTATCTTATACAGACATACCTATCATATACATAACATAGAATCATACCTATTCACGTAAAACTAATACTACTTATTTCTTACGCCTCCACTAAGGATCAATTGCTTAGTAATCTGTCTATTCCCATTATCCTCAATAATCCATTCACACCTAACTATACCTAGTTCGTCCAACATACCGTACATTATGAGTTTAAGAACTCACCACAAACATATGAGTTTAAGAACTCGACATTGACCACATATTCTTTAACTATACTTTTTCTATCAGTTATACTATCGTTTCTGGGTCCGGTACTATACTTTCGAAAATAACCACCTCATTGAGGTAGCTTTCAATGTGAGCCTCTATTTTAGCTATTGGTTTTGATATTGGCTCTGTTATATAGATCTGCTCTTTCTTTACAATCTGAGGGTATTCTAATTCTTTTCTATCTGACATTTATACACATAAATAATCCTGATTAACACATAATATATACACACTGCAAATAATAATTTTATACAAGTTATCTTTTATTTGATTTGACGGTGAACTTATTCAATTCATCTCCTTTTTAAACTCTATACGAGTTATTTGTATTTTCAACGTTTCCCTCTGTTCTAAGGTTATAGCCTAAGGTCTACCCCACCTAAGGTTTTTAACCCTAAAGCTCTGATACCATGATGTAACGCCCCCAAATTCACGTACTTGAAACCCGAACTCGGTGCTTTACGATACCATGTTTATGAGCGGAAATACTACTAATAATAATAACAATAATATAAATATCAAACTTAACTTATATTTATCAGAGTCTAATCCCAAGTACGCAACCTTTACTACAATACATTACATGATAGATAATAAATATCTTGATCTATATATTGTCTAACTATTACAAAAGATACCATTAAACATAATCTGTTTGCTTTTCTTTTCACTTGTTCTTGGCCGAACCTTCTAGCTTTTCACACTTAGCTGAAAAATATTTAAATTAAGCAAGGGTGAGCATTTGAGTGCCCAGCAAATAATAACAATTATAAATATAATTAGCTGAAAGAAATAAATGTTTTCTTTGTACATCACTTCTACAACAAATCTATAGTTGTGAAGTAAACTGAACCGATAATAATAACATAACAATTCTATCTCAAATTTTTGAAACTACGTAATGACTATATATGGGGTTTAGTTGACATACTATGAACATTGTTTTCAACTTTTGAATAGGTTTATCAAAACTTCATCCGCAAACCGTCATAACATATGGGCGCGAGGGTGTACATCCCACGGGCCCTGTATTGAACAATACTACATTGCAAGAACTATGTGATCGTTCACTCTGTCCGCCTTGGGCGCATAAAAGTTTTCCCTTGATCGGGATGTTCATACTAGTCTGGAATCTGAACCAAAATAATTTGATTGGATACAAAAAAGTTTTGTCATATTCAACGATATTTCTAAATATGTGTCTAGCTGGTCAAATAGCTTAGACGACTTATATATATATATATATATATATATATATATATATATATATATATATATATATACTAACATGTTGATAAACAATGATCGGATATAGAATATATGCGACAATAAGGTTAATAATATAGTATAATAATAATAATATAATTCTGAAACTTCTTACTCATGTCCATTGCATAAAGGAAATGCAAAGGTAAGATACTTGCCTGGTCTGCTGCTTACAATATGCAACTTAAATTTATCTTTTATATCACAACCTATCATTAATAAGATCATTTTACTGATTAGAACAACATACTATAACACATAGCACTGCTTATTACAGTCAGCACGTAACCTAAGCACATTGTCACATGTTTCACAGTCATTGAATCACAAACAAACACATATACAGACAAATTATACAAGTCCATATCAATTTCTAAAACATGTCGGTGTACCGACGGCTTTATCGAGTAATTATCGAGTCTAAGACTCTATCCTATAGTTCAACATCTATAAGTATTGGTCATATTATTTTTAAATGACTTATAATAATTTTTAAACATTTATTATAATTTATCATGAATTTTCAAACACCGGAATCATTAATAAATGATTTAAATATTAAACAATTATATTATCATTAATAATAAATTAATATTAAACTATTAATGAAACCATTGTCAAAATATTAAAGTTATTTATAATAACTCAAAATATTTTTAAAGTACTAATATTACCCTTAAATGATTTTTAAAATATTTAAAATTATTTTTAAATAATTACCATTAAAAGTCATTAATTATAACTTAAAATATTTTTAATTCATTTATAACCTTTTTAAATGATTTTTAAATATATAAAACCATTTTTAAACTATTTATTTAATATAATTATTAAATAAACTTAATATCATTAATATTAAATTAATATCATTAATATTAAATTATTAATAAAATTATCCTTTAAATATTAAAAGTTATATTTTATAACTTAAAATATCTTTAAACACTTTATTTTTATTTTAAATGATTTTTATAATATTAGAATTATTTTTAAACTAATTTATTTAATATCATTATTAAATAAATCAAATATCATTAATATTAAAATATTAATATTTTTCAAGACAAAATATCAAAAGTTATATTTTATAACCTTTATATAATTTTTATGTAATTTTTAAATTATTAATTCTATTTTTCACCATTTATTTAATACATTTATTAAATAACTTAAATATTATTAATATTAATTTATTAATGAAATTTCATCACAAAATATTAAAAGTTATCAAAAATAACTTAATTTATTTTCTTATACCATAATATAATTTTAAATAATTTTTCATTTATTAAAATTATTTTTAAATAATTTATTTAATATTATAATTCAATAAACTAAATACTTTTAACCTTCCAAAAACATTAAATATTTATGTAATATATTTAAAATAATTAAAAACTAATTTTTGGACCTCAAATTAATTTTTAATAATTTATTTTGTATTTTTAATAATTTAAAACTAATTTTTCTTATTATTTAATAAAATAATTAATTTTTAGAAATAAACTGTCACTAAAGACTACCTATAGCAACAAAAATGTCGCTATAGGTGTTCTTCGTGTTCTTGGCCAAACTTAGAACCTTCAAGTCAGAGTTCGAGTTGCTAGGTTTGACCGGCTCTAGATATGTTGTTATCAAGTTTCTGAGTTTGCTAATGGTTTATGATTGTAGTATTAATGTAATACTACAATTATCAACAAGTGGTATGCCCAAATATTATCATATCAGTGAGATCTAGCCCATTGAATACCTTGTCAGGACTGTTCTTCCATTTCTGGGTTTCCCAGAAATGAAGAACAGTCAAAGTACCCTCCTTTCGATCCTTATATCTTGTATCCTGGTCTTGTTTAATGTGATCTAAAGGCTTATAAATATAGCCGAGATGTCAAACAACAACTTTGTAACAATAAATAATCATATCATCAACACACAAGAAAGATCAAAGCTGGTCAAACATTGTCAGAGAACTAGTTCAACCGATTTCTGGAATTTCCAGAAAAGTAAATCATGATCAGATGGTCAGGTTTGACCGTACACTACATTTGATCAGTTGAATGTTTGTGGGATCTAAAGAGATGGGTTTAAAGAACATATAACATACTATAAACTAGTTACAACAACAACATCAAACAGCTTAACCAATTGACAGATTAAGGCTTGCAAAATATTGTCAGGCGCTGGAAAACAAGTTTCTGGGTTACCCAGAATTCACTTGGTCATGGTCGGTCAACCGACTTTGACCAAGAATATCTACCAATCCATGCATAATCTGGCCCTTTTATGAGTTGCAGAACACAGATCTCATGACATACTACATGTATCAACCTTTAAACAACAAATCACATAAACAGAATGAGAGTTACAGGGTCTGACATTCGTTGTCAGACCACTAAAAAAAATGTCCCAGATTTTGAAAAACTTAAATTTCGAGCACTTTGATGTTATGGATCTGGGATCTAACAACCCAGATCACTAAATAACATCTTATTACACAACATTAAACAATAAACAGCAAGATCTAACATCAGATCATAAAATTTTTAAATTCTAGGATTTATACCTTTAAGCTTTGATTTCTTGATTCTGGACTTCTGATCTGTTTATGGTTAACGTGGGGCTTGTTTAAGGGACTGATATACATATATAATTCATGGGTTCGAAGAGGTATAGACTTGGTTTGGTGTATGAGAGAAAATGAGACAAATAATGCACTTTTCTCTCTCTAATTACTATATATAATAAGTTGTAATGAATTTGGCTGGCAATCCTTGGCTGATATGAGTAGATTTCAGTCACATGGGGTTGGTAAGATTAGGTCACCCACTAAAGTTTTGTCCAAAATACAAGTTAGTTTCAATTATGTACAAAAGGGTAATCTTGTCAAATGGCTAGCAAATTTAATGGTATTTTGGTAACTTGTCAAACGCTTAGGGTTTAGGGTTTGGGTTAGGGTTTAGGGTTTGAACCATTTTAGGTTTTAAAAGCAAAATTCTAGGATTTTCAAAATTAGGATTTTAAAAATAAATAACAATTTAGTTTCCAAAAAAAAAAGTAATTAGGGTTTCTTAATCAATTACTTAGCACGTTGCTAATTAGGTTTAAGAGACACTAATTAACATTACACTTCCCACTTTAGCGATTAGGGTTTACCTTAATCAAATTAGGGTTTATAATTTAGAAAAATAAAATAATAAGGGTTTATATATATAAAAAACATTAGGGTTTTGAAAATTAGGGTTCACACTTAGTAAATTAGGGTTAGCAATTAGGGTTTCTAATTAGCTATTAAATTTTCTAACAATTAGAGTTTTCAAAAAATAATGATTAATATCTAAATTAACATTAATCATATAACCTAATTTCTTACTAACCTTAAACTCCGGTTTGTGTTTTTAAATTAGAATTAAACCAATTAATACTAGGGTTTATAAATATTAATTAGGGTTTCAAAAATTAAGGTTTTCCTAATTTAGAAAATTAGGTTTTTCCTAACTAATAAAAAAAAATATAATACCTGCATTAGACACATTAGCATAGCATCACGACTACATAATGACTCAACCAAATCTTAAAGTCGTAATTGACTTTCGAATTAGGGTTTATCAGTAATTGTAGGATTTTAGCGTAAAATACCATAATTGACCAATTATTTTTCATACACACATACAGTACATAATTATAGTACTGAAAAATCAAAATATAATCAATATTATATTCTTATTCTCATTCCTTGATCAAAATTTAAAATTATGGTTTGGATTCCATATCTGATTTATGTGGCTTATATACCTTTATTAATTAAGTTAAAATAATTAACTTAATTAATATAAATTAAATTCATATAATAAATAAAATAAATAATTATTATAATAATTCTAATAACCACTTCATATATTATTAAATATTATATAAACATATTTTCATGAAAAATAATTAATAAAAACATTTTTACTGTAAAATTAATTATTATAAGAATATAGTTTAAAATGATCAATAATTCTAAATTAAAATTATTTGCAAACATTCATGTAATAAATATATTTTTATTTATTACAATAATTACATAAGCTTTATCTTGTACAAATCCTCATCCTTAAAATTTTAAAAAAAAAAATTTATACGTAAAATTTCTAATTTAATTATATAAAAAATATCGGGTTATTATAGGATAACTCAACTTACAATTTAACAACATGTTACATTCAAAATATTAAATACATTTCTCATAAAATATAAGTAATCTTCACGAATATGAATCTCTATAATTCACTTAGCACATATCCTTACCTTGAAATCTTGACCTGCAAAAATGGTTATTTGCAAGGTTGAGCTCGACAGCCCAGCAAAATCTAACAGTTTTCATGCATCACGTAGCACATAATAACATGCTCAACATTTATCTCATAGTCATTGGACTAACATAACATACATGCTGTAGTTCACATAACAAGTATAAAGATTGAGGTCCTTACTCAATCAACATTCAATACTCAATCAATATAGTCATATATTGACTTTAACGTTTTATACTTTCAACATATATATAACACATCATGCTCTTTGTAATAAAGATTTAAAACAGTTAATCATCAAGTTCACATAGAAAATAAGAACTGAAAGACTTGCCTTGATCGTTGTTTACCAATAACAGTTTAACAGCTTACAGTTATCTGCACTTCACATGCCCTACACAATTATATAATCATACACATCAATTATTAGTCACATAACAACACCTAGTAATCGTAATATAAACTCTACTCCACATCTCATAATCTTTCCTATTAATTAGCATACAATGTTCAATTAGATTGTGTTAACTTTTTGACTTATGTAATATTCGAAATTCAATCAAGTGTTTAAATCTTGCTAGGAATCATTATTGGTTTTATATTAAACCCATTTCATATTTTATAATATCCATTTCATTTGACTTAAAACATTTTTTACGTTCATTAACACTTATCACGGTGTTTCGACGTTTATTCGTCACACGCCCGATTTGTCTCTCTTGTGTATGCTTACTATGCTTCTACAACTTATCTAATACATTATTTATTAATGTTAAGCATCATTATATTTACTAACATTTATGTTTTATAACTTAGAATAATATCTTTTATCTTCAGAAGCACTACACATGCATACGTGCATGCCCGACGCCCTCCGATTGCCTCTGAAAACACAATAGTCCTCAAGATGACTATTTTCACCCCTTTTCCCGGCCTTAAATTGAAAAACTTAAAGAATAAAAGTTGTAGGTCTACTCGTCCTCGTTCCGGATCATCTTGAATCACCTCAATCGGAGTTCGTATGAAAACGTTATGTGCATTTTAGTAAAACATGTCCGGTCAGTTTTTTTTTCAAAAATTCGGTTAGGCAGCCTACCCCCCCTGCCGGGACGGGGGTTTTTGTACTAGGGGGGCCTGCCGAGGCGGCTGTCCCTTATGCTAATTTGCTATTTTTCCTCCCAAACACTACAGAAAACCAAATTAGGCCTACAAACTCCTTTCTAACAACCATACCAACCTACCCAAGGTGTAATATATTTACAGAAACATAAACTAATATTTCTAACACTTTTATAACCACATAAACAACATAAACATCAAAGATTACAACCTTTAATTTCACTATTTCTCTTCTTTCTTCTTCTTTTTACATTCATAGCGAAATTCTTCACTGTGAATTCATTTTTAAACCAATTCAAGTAATTCTAATTGTGATAACTCATATTCTTAACATACTAACATACTACATGATCAATTTCAACAATAAATCATAACCAAACATCAATTTGATAGTTTCAAAAGCCACTTTTCAGAAATTAATTCACAGAAAATTATTATGAACAAAATTCCTTTTGTTTTATGAAAATTACATGGATTGAATTTCTAGAACAACCATATAACTCATAATCAAACACTATGAACATGATTTCATCATGTTCATCATATCTTTGGGAATTGAAACCTTTGAACAACTATAAAAATCTCATGTAAGCGTATACATGAAAACATATGAACACCATATATGCATATAAATTCACAATCATGAAAACCTAATTTTACAAAGACTAAATACAAAACATTCTAATTT
The DNA here is from genome assembly GCA_016801055.1 of Panax notoginseng. Taxonomy (NCBI): domain Eukaryota; kingdom Viridiplantae; phylum Streptophyta; class Magnoliopsida; order Apiales; family Araliaceae; genus Panax; species Panax notoginseng. Next base: position 194,809,941 of record CM029016.1, read on the forward strand.
AGTATAAGGGTTAGTTTGATACCTTTTTAGTTTTAATTAGGAGAAAAGATGGAGATAATGATTTCCCTTTCTTCCTCTTCTTCTTCTTCTTCTTCTTCTTCCTCTTCTTCTTCTTCTCTGTATTCTCTCTTCTTCTCTTTGTTCTTCCTTTCTCTTTTACTAATACGTAATATAAACTAATATAATATATGGATACTTATAATACCTATTAATATACAACATAATTACATATATAACTGATGTCAGTTATATTATTTGAAAACCAAAAGCCATAAGGCTTGTGTGGCTAAACCACTTTAAAAATTAATAACTTACAACCCTTATGCCTTGTTTGGTAAAATCACTTAAAATAATGACTTAATTATTTCTTAAACCTTGTTTGGTAAAACAAGATTAAAACAAGAATTTTAAAATCTCTAAGGCTTTGTTTGGTAAAACCAAATTAAAACTCTTTTAATTTATTTTCATAAGTCATTTATAATATAGTTTATTGTCCCGCATGGTTTACTTGAATTTCCATATCCAATCTTAATTAAATAAACTAATTACCACATACTAAATAAATTTCTCACTTAACCAAATATCACAAAATTATAATCTCATTATAATTTTATTTAATAATTAATATATCACTTTAATTATTAAATTACGACAACAATATAGCAACTCATGTAATCTTTAACAACTCTCTAACGATTAAATTAAATTAGACTATTATCTAATAAATTTAATTCACAAATATATACTAACAATAACCACATAAATAAAATATTTATTTAATTTAATAAATATTTTAAATTACAAATAAAATTCTGGATTTTTACAAAATGTTAGTATTTAACCATGTTGAACGTAATGATGTAAAAAAATTTGACTTTTGAAACAGTCAAATTGGAACCTTTTTTCTGCTATTTCTTATCCTATTTGAGGACAAATTAGCAAAGGTTATAAAGCAAAGTAATCCCGATAATTATGCTACCCTTATGGATTATGAATTTGACATTTTTATGCATATAGGATGTTTATGACTTTGGGTTGGTGTGCTATTGAATGGCCACCTAGTTATGTCTACGTGCATGTGAATTGTCCTTTTTACAAAGGAGACTCTGGCAAAAATTTTCCATTAGTCTAGGCATTGAATAGACATGCATTTTTAACTCTACTATAGGTGTATGTTAAAGTAACGCATGCATGCATATAGACACAAAAATGCATTAAAAAAGCTCTGGTTAGAATTTACCACGCCCTTTCTGAGGTGATTTGGAGACTTTTGTCCAGATACATGGATCCAGACCAGCCAAGCAGCTCCCGTAGGACCTCTTCAGGTGTGAGGCGGAGAGTTTCTGATGTGCCTCGGTCTCGCACAGTCCGACAGCCTCGTCGGTTGGTGGATGCAGTGATTCGTCCTATCTAGGCTGAGGTATCGGATGTTGAGAACAGGGAGGAGGATGTACCGGTCGCGGCTCCCGCTTCTGTTGCTCATACTCCCCGCAGGGATCTTCCCGGCATTAATGTGACAATTCCAGAGCTTCTGGATGATTTGAGTTGCCAACCCTCGGTCTACTTGCATGCGAACGACGTAAAAGCTGGGTTTGATCTTCCTTTTTCCTATTGATAATGAGCAAGGGTTCTGACGTTGATTTGTATTTGTGATGTAGGTTCCCAGCTTCACGCAACCTCGAGGGAACTAGTTCAGCATAAACTCTCTATATCAGACTCTTCATCTAGAGTATCGAGAGATTGTGCATGGTTGGGGTTTTGAGGCGTTATTTTCCATCCTCCCTCGTCGTTGCCCCTGGGGTTACCTCAAGGCATTATTTGAGCGCTGGTTTCACCAGACCCAGTCTCTCCATTTGTTGGATTATGAGGTGATGATGACGCCGATGGATTGAAGATTTATCACCGGTATGGAGTTTGGAGGGGCGTCAGTGCCTTGTGTGGCAAATATTACCTCGACTGCCGTCAGATCCTTGCTCGGAGTTCCGGCTGAGGCGCTCAAAGGCAGGACAGTTTGCACTAGTCCTTTGAGTGTAGATGCTATAAATGGGGCATTGATTGAGCCCATGCTCGATGATGTGAGAGTCAAGGATCGCATTCTTTGACTATTATTCCTGGTCATCCTCTGAGGTTGTTTCATAGCGGATAACTCTTCCACGGTATCGTTCACTTTAGTCAGTGCCACACGAGAGGTGGACCGCATTGGAGAGTATGATTGGGGCTCCTATACCTTTACCTATTTCTTCAGGGGAATGCGCATGTGTTCGCGGGGCTTGACAGGCTTGGCTAGGATTTTACCCATTTCTGCTGGTGAGTGTTTCTCTTTTTATTTCCCATGTACAGGTTAAGAGTGTTAACTGGCCGTAGATGTTTGCCCTTGAATTGACAGTTTTGGGCCTATAAGAAGCTTCAATGTCTGCGTCCCATTAGCATGTTAGGTTTAGACATCTACCCATGGGGAAGGTGATGGCATCACTCCACGTTGGCGGAGGTTCTTATAGCTGAGGGTTTCACCCATTGTCACCTATAGCTGGAGTTATTGACAGCCGATGTCATTACATGGGTTCCCTATTCTGGGGACCATTTGACAGTTGGCTTTGAGGATGGTTTCCCGACTGGCGTTGAGCATGTGATATCCACCCGTCGAATTCCTCTCTTCACAGATGGAGGATGGGAGCTCTATTTAGGAGAGCGTGCTATCAGGAGCATTACAGGAGAGATCCGTATATCTATCTGTCCTCATGTCAGGCGTTATTGGCCTGTGTCGCAGTCATCAATCAGTGATATCCCGTTGATGGGAGTTGACGGCTTTACTTTGTCAGAGGGACCGTTCACTCAAGAGGCATTCTACTGCTGGTGGTGTCCTTGTACCATTGGAGCCCAAACCCGCGCCACTCAGTTCATGGGGGATATGGTTCCTGGATCCATGATGATGACAAATTGGATTGCCTGCGTCCGAGAGCCTAATCATTTGACGCAGATTGATAGCTTGACCCGTGTTGGGTAAAATCTATATACGCTCACACGCAAGTGTACGTGATCAACAAGTAATATAATGATAAGTTGGGTATTGTTCCCATAGAGACTAGTATGAAATTAATCCTAACAATTACCAGCTTTATATTAATATAAATTTTATTAAACTATCCAATTCAGTAATTATAATTATTAATAACTAAAAACATAAAACTACTAAGCAATCAACAAACTCAAAAGATGTAATTTTAAGCAAATTATGGAGAATTAGGCTTACGATTTCACTTTAGGTATCACTCTAATCATTACACCATATTCCAGTTTAATGCATTATCCCAGTTTATTAATCAAGAACACTAAAGTAGAAATAGCCACATCTCGATGCACTAATACCATATTAACTTAAATCCACAAATTAGATATAATTAAGCTAAACACCTTAATCAACTAATTCACTATATCTCTATGTGAATTACAATCAAAGAAGGTTTAAATTCAAGTTCTCTATCTGATTACATGCGATGTTAAGCATATCTCTACCCTAACATACATCAAGATTCCATTCATTCACAAAATTCAAGAACACGTGCTATAATAACTAAGTTTAGATTTGTATTTCATCTCTCGATTTCATACAATTCCGCACAAAATTGGTGATCAAGCAATTCATAGATTCAAGCACAAATTAATATAGATAAACTGAAAGATAGATTATTAAACTGAAATTAAAGGTTACATAATCATCGTTTAACCAAAAGATCCGTCATAAGCCTAATAAAGAATTTAGTTCATCATAACCGAATTAAAAAATGAAATTATCAAAGACATCATCCCAATTATAAGTAATGAATTAAGGAAAAATAGTGAATCTAGAACCACCCTTCTCCTTAGACTTCAATCTGCAATTATCATTAAAATAATCTTCAAGTCTTCCCTTTAATGCTCTTACTCCAAATTCAGCTCTAAAGATGTTAATTGATTGAATGAATCCTTTCCCTTGTTATCTCTTGTTAATTACCAGCCCAAGACATGTATTCTCAGTGTAATTCGTCATCAATCACAGTTCCTCATCATGCCAACCACAATCTTCCATGCCACTGCAACAGTCCTGACAAAAATAGAAATCTTCTTTTCCCGTACCCTCGCCCCGGCGGGGGTACTATGCTTTAAATGTCCGCCCCGGCGGGCATGGCTTCTATTAGTTGATCAGTACCCCCAGCCTCGCCGGGGGTTTTATGTGTATGAAGTCCAAATGCCATGCCACCATACCTAAACACAAAACGACACTAAACAAGTAAAACTAACATAAAAATAAAGAATTAACACATATTAAGCTCTAATTAGAGGCCGATTCGTAGGTATAAAATCCACTCATCAAACTCCTTCAAACTTAAACACGCGCTAGTCCTCGAGCACAAAACAAACAAACATGTTATACAATGCAATACAATAGAATGTAATGCAACTAATCTAAATGCCTACGAATCCAGCAGTCGTGATAGAAACCAGTCTGTTCAACCGGCCTCAGAGAAATCAAGTAAACATGACAATACTTCATACCAAAACTAATTAACAATTTCCTAGTCAATCATCGAATCTTAAACTGTTATTACTGGTATAGTGCGTGTGTGCTCAACATCTATGCTAACTGATATAATGCTAAATACAACACATATTAGATCTCTTTAAAGGCATCATACTACGCAAACTCACAAAATTTACGAATAAGCTAAATCCAACTAAAGTCAAACATCCACTAAATTCAAGAGTCCAATCCGGGATACTTATGCTTTATTTTTCATTACAGGGGCTTTTTGCTTTTTTCCCAATTTATTATTTTTTTTCCAAACCATGACTGTGCAATGTTCCATTCCATTAGGCTAATAGTGTTACCCCTTAGCGAGCTTTCGAACAACGACTCCCAGACCATAAAAGACCTTAGGGCGCTAGGTGTAAAGACACTCCCTCGGGCGTACTTGCTCAAGTAACAAAGGCCCCGAAACAAGACTAACCACGGTATTTATTCAACTTTTTTTCTTTTATTTTTTTTTATTTTTTATGGAATAAACATAACATAATTAAAAACTACTAAAAACTATTTACAAACTACTATAAAACTATTACACTACATGCATGCAAACATATAATGAACCTAAACTAACATATGCAAATCTAACTAATAAAATTAAACATCCAAACATAAAAATTAAACCAACTTCCCCAAACTTGAAAATTACAATGTCCTCATTGTTAAGATAAAGCATTAAATAAATGAGGACTTCCCTGTAATCGCCTAAGCTGGAGGTGGTGGTGGTTGTTGCTCTTCATCTGAATCAGAGGGTGGGAATCTTGGCATCGGGGCAGGTTATTTGTATGGGAACTGTGCGGTGGGGTTGAAACTCTGGAGCGTCACGTTCAAGGAGGCAAAAGACATATTCATTGCTTCAAACATATGGTCCTACCTAGCCATGAGTCTCCTCATCATTCTGTTAGCGTCTTTGTTGTACTCATCCATTTGTCTCTGGATGCTCTGAAATTAAGGACTAAATGCATCATCATTTTGCTGCATTCCCTCAGTTCCTTGCTCTCCCATCGTCTCTTCCACCTGGCACTCGGCATCATTCTAGGTGTCCTCAGCTTTAGCCTCATCCTCTGAGGCTAGTGGAAATATGAATCTAAGTCCTCTAGGGTGCGACTCGCCCCTGGGCCACACTGAATACTGCGTAATCATCCTCGTGTCTAAAGTCTATAATGGCATCTAGGTGGTCTCATCATCGGACCATCTAACTCACGCTTGCCTACACAACCCACAAATGAGATATGGGTGTGGCAAGCCGCCAGAAAATGGTCCTCGCAGGCATCTATGGATAGAAAAACTGATGTAGCACCCACGTCGATGAAAAAGTCTTGGACGATGGCATATAAGAGAAGTATCTTCTCCTTGGTTACCTTTGTCAAGTGTGTGGATGGAATAGCTTGGCGTAGATGAACATGTACCATATCTTTCCATACCAACTGAGATCCTTACGGTGGAAGATAGTGCCCCCTCTACATTTTTTTACCCATGTGGTACCTGACTTTGTAATTTCTGTCAAAATTGCCTCATAGTCGGGATCATGGTCATGCAAGTAAGCATATTAGCACTCTCTAGGAACTCGTAATCGGTAGTACGCATTGATGGCATCAGCACTGAAAGGAACTTGCTTACCCCAGACAAATGCTGTGCATGGGACCTTATCCTTTGCGTTGGCATAGAATTCTTTTACCACATTCACAATTGCTGGCTCGGGCTCTTCCGTGAACTTATTCCATCCTTTTTCATAGATTTGTTGCATCATTTCGCCGTCAACGTGTTCAGGTGCTAACCCACGCTCTAGTGTGAGTGCCTTGGTCACAAGATAGTCGTGATGGTTGGTGATGATGACACTTATGAATTTTTGCTTGCCAAAAGTCTGAGTTGGTGGTGTGGACCCTGAACTCTCACCTTGTTTTCACTTTGATGTCATTTTAGGTGCCATTGGATTTGAATTGATGCACTGCAAGCCAATTTCTCCCCCAAACTTCACTCAAACAAATCATTAAACACTTGGCGTGCTTAACTCACAATTCCCCCAAACTTAATAATTGGATTTCAAGTGTTGTGGTATGTGATGAGAAATTGTATGAACAATCACTTACCTGAAGTGTATGGACGAATTGTTGAATTTCCCCTCTCTCTTTGCTATCAAAAATTCGCCCAAAAAGAACCGTAACTTTGAAGTACTAAATTGGTATGAACTTAGGTGGATAGATTGTGTTGTTGGGGTATGGATTTATATAGAGGAGATAATGTAGAGAGATGATAGTTAAAGTAATGGGTAAGTGGGGAGTGAGTGAAATAATGGGTGAGAGATAATGCAGTCGTGGGTTGAGTGTGGAGAATTTATGTATCAGGTATGGTTAGAGGAAGTGGAAGAGAAGAAGATGGGTTCAATATGTGTAGCGACTGACTTGAAGTCGGTTGAGTTCACGTACCCCCGCCTCGGCGGGGGGAACTATGCTTTAGAGGCCCGCCCCAGCGGGCATGTGTTCTATTAGTGAATCAAGACCCCCGCCCCGGCGGGGTTTCTCTTTGTAAATTCTCCGCCCTAGCGGGCATGTCTACTGTTAACGAGTCAAGCACCCCCACCCTGGCCGGGTTTCCTTCTTACAAAGTCCACCCCAACGGACTAGTCTTCTGCAATTGCACTTAATTTTTCCCATTCTTTGCATCCTAATATATCCATGAGCATTTTAAGTACCTGAAACACCAAAAAATGATAATCTTAAGATAACAACATAGACATTTGAACATTGAAGGTTTAATTCACTTAACGTCATGAATCACTTACTACCTAATACATAAAAATAAACCAACAAAATTCTAAACTTATACTCTAAACTACAAATTAATTAGCATGCTCTAAAATATTAAAAATAAAAGTAAAATTGGGTTACTTCCCAATTAGCGCTTGATTTTAAGTCTTTCAGCCTAACTACTCCATGTTTATGGTGCGTTGTCGAGTGTGATTGCGATAACATCATAGTTGGAGTCGCCACCCCAATAATGCTTTAGTCTTTGCCCGTTGACTTTGAAGGTTTCGAGCGAATTTCTGCTATATAGATCCATGGCTCCATGTGGGAAGACCTTCTTGATAGTAAATGGACCCAACCATCTAGATTTGAGCTTTTCAGGAAATAATCTCAGTCTTGAATTAAATAATAGTACTGACTGCCCCGGTTCGAACTTTCTCTTCAAGATTTGTTGATTGTGCCATTTATTGACCTTTTCTTTATACAACTTCAAGTTCTCATATGCTTGTAGGCGAAATTCATCAAGTTCATTTAATTGAAGTAACCTCTTTTCTCCCGTCGCTGTTTGATCGAAGTTGAGCTTTTGAATTGCCCTGTAGGCTTTATGTTGTAGCTCCACAGGTAGGTGACATGCTTTTCCATAAACAAACTGATACGGAGACATCCCAATTGGCATCTTGTATGTTGTCCTGTATGCCCATAGTGCGTCATCTAATTTTAGAGACCCGTTTTTTCTGTTCGGGTGGACTACCTTCTCTAAAATTTTATTAACCTCCCTGTTGGAGACCTCAGCTTGCCCACTTATCTGGGGGTGATATGATGTTGCGACTCTATGATTGACCCCGTATTTTCCCAAGAGAGCTGTGAATGCTTTATTGCAAAAATGACTTTCCTCGTCACTTATGATTGCCCATGGTGTGCCAAACCGGGTGAAGATGTTCTTTTGTAGGAACTTGAGAACAACTCTGGCATCGTTCGTAGGAAGTGCTACAGTTTCCACCCATTTTGTTACATAATCCACCGCAAGTAAAATGTATAAGTTATTGAATAAGGGAGGAAAATGCCCCATAAAGTCCATTCCCTACACATCAAAAACTTCTACTTCCATGATTGTGTTGAGTGGCATTTCATTCCCTTTTGAGATGTTGCCCACCCTTTGATATCTGTCATAGCTTTTCCCAAACTGGTGGGCATCCTTAAACACTGTAGGCTAATAGAACCATGCTTGCAGAACTTTGGTTGTTGTTCTCTCACTTCCATAATGACCCCCATATGCAGACAAATGACACTCGTGCAAAATATTCTTCACCTCACTGTAGGGTACACACCTTCGAATCATCTTGTCAGAACACTGTTTGAATAGGTATGGCTCATCCCACATGTACCATTTGACATCATGTTGGAATTTTTTTTTCTGTTGTCTCGTTAGATCAGGGGGAAGGATGTTGCTCTCCAAATAATTAGCAAAATCCACATACCATGGAAATTCTGAATTAACCCCAAATAGTTGTTCGTCCGGGAATGACTCATTAATTACACACTTATCCTCTTCATCTTTACCCGAATTTTCCAGCCTAGAAAGATGATCTACAACTTGATTCTCTGTCCCATTTCTATCTTTTATTTCTAAATAAAATTTATGTAGGAGGAGGATCCATCTAATAAGTCGAGGCTTAGCATCCTTCTTCGCAATTAAATATCAAATTGCCGAGTCATCCGTGTAAATCACCACCTTTGTTCTAATTAGATATGCGCAGAATTTATCAAAGGCATATACCACTGCAAGTAACTCTTTTTCTGTAGTTGTGTAGTTCAATTGTGCATCCGTAAGAGTTTTGCTTGCATAGTATATGGCATGAAATATCTTCTCTCGGCGTTGACCCAAAACATCCCTTACTGCATAGTCGCTCGCATCGCATATTAGTTCAAAGGGCATAGTCCAATCCGGTACAACGATCACTAGAGCTGCATTCAACTTTTTCTTCAATTGTTCAAAAGCTATCTTGTAATCCTCATCAAACTTGAAAACTGAATCTTTCTCTAAAAGACTGCACAATGGTTTTGCAATCTTAGAGAAATCTTTAATGAATCTTCGGTAGAATCCCGCATGTCCCAGAAAACTGCTTATTCCCTTGACTGTAGTTGGCGGTGGTAGATTTTCAATTATTTCCAACTTAGCTCTATCAACCTCTAATCCCTTCGTTGAAACCTTGTGCCCTAAGATTATTCCTTCTTCGACCATAAAGTAGCACTTTTCCCAGTTAAGCACCAAATTTGTCTCTACGCATCACTTTAAAACCATGGAAAAGTTCTCTAAACAGACATCAAAATTATTTCCAAAGACAGAGAAGTCGTCCATGAAGACTTCCATATTCTTTTCCACCATGTCTGAGAAGATGGCCATCATACACCGTTGGAAGGTTACGAGTGCATTACACAAGCCAAAAGACATTCTCCTGGATGCAAAGGTGTCGTATGGGCACGTGAAAGTGGTCTTCTCTTGATCTTCAGGAGCAATGACTATCTGATTATATCCCGAATACCCATCCAGTAAGCAGTAAAATTCGTGCCCCACCAACCTGTCCAACATCTGATCGATAAAAGGTAGAGGAAAGCGGTCTTTGCGGGTTACTTTATTCAGCTTCTTGTAGTCCATGCAAACCCTCCAACTGGTCACTGTCCTCGTCCTCATTAGAATTAATTCATTATCATCATTCTTTACTACGGCCATTCCTCCCTTTTTCGGCACACATTGAATGGGACTGACCAAAGAACTGTCTGAAATTGGGTGATTCCTGCGTCCAACCACTTCAGAATCTCTTTCTTCACCACTTCTTTCATGATCGGGTTTAGCCGTCTCTGTTGTTCCACTGTTGGCTTTTCACCCTCTTCCATAAGAATTTTGTGCACGCAAAAGGATGGACTGATTCCTTTGATATCTGTTATTGTCCATCCTATAGTCGATTTGTATTCTCTAAGCACTCTTAGCAACTTATTTTCCTGCAATTTGTTAAGTGCAGCAGTAATAATAATAGGTAAAGTATTAGAATTGCCTAAATATGCATACCTAAGGTGTTTAAGAAGTGGTTTAAGCTCAAGTATAGGTGGCTCCTCCAATGACTATTTCATCCTTGTCATGACTTTCTCTTTTGTGTGTAATGGCTCAAATGGTGTCTTAAATCTACTAACTCGTGGCAGAGAATCAAGCATATGCAAATAATCCATGAATTTTGGCTCGTTCGAATCTTTATCTCCCAATAATGTAGTTTCTAATGGATCATTCACCAAGATCTTAACCATGTCTTCATTAATTATCTGATCAATGACATCCATCCGAAAACACTCTTCTTCATCCGTAGGGAATTTCATAGCTTTGAACATGTTGAACTTGACTTCCTGATCTTGGACCCTCATGGCTAATTCTCCTTTTTGCACATCGATGAGAGTCCTACCCGTAGCCAAGAACGGTCTCCCTAGGATGATTGGGATATTTTTATCTTCCTAAAATTCTAGAATTATGAAGTCTGCTGGAAAAATGAATTTGTCCACCTTGACCAAAATATCCTCCACAATGCCTCTTGGGTATGTGACTGACCTAGCTGCCAATTGTAGAGATATATTGGTCAGTTTCGGAGTTGGTAAACCCAATTCGGTGTATACTGATAATGGCATGAAGTTCACACTTGCCCCCAAATCACATAAACACTTTTTGAACGCCATGTTCCCAATTGTGCACGGAATGGTGAAACTCCCCAGATCTTTTAACTTTGGAGGTAACTTCCGCTGTAGAACTGCACTGCACTCCTCTGTTAATGCCACCATTTCAAAATCCTCTAACTTCTTTTTCCTAGATAGAATACCTTTATAAACTTGGCATAACTAGGCATCTGATCTAAGGCTTCAGCGAAAGGGGTGTTAATCTAAAGTTTCTTAAAAACTTCTAAAAATTTAGCGAATTTCTTGTCTAATTTCTATTTTTGGACTCTTTACTGAAACAGCGGAGGATACACAACTGGCTTGTCATCTTACTTTGTCTATTCAACTTGCATTTTCTCACCCTTTTTCTCTTCAACCACTTTATTTTCATCAACTTTGTCATCCGTTCTAACTGAATTTTCTATAATTTTCCCATCTATCTATTTTTCGATTCTCAAAGTGATTGCCTGACACTGCTCGTGATTTCCCTTCGAATTCTTTTCTGTGTCACTTGGTAGAGTCCCTTGCGGCCTATTATTTAATGCAAGAGCAAGCTGTCCCATCTGATTTTCTAAGTTCTTGATGGCTACTGCATGTGATTTCATAAGCGCCTCGTTGCTCGTTATATATTTTGACAACAACTCTTCTAAATCTGTTTTCTTATCTTGATGCTGAGTTGTTTGTTGATGTTGATTCTAAAATCCCGGGGGATAAGAAGGTCGTGGAGCTTGCTGATTTTGATTATTGCTCCATGAAAAATTAGGATGGTTCCTATTCCCTGGATTGTAGTCATTTTGATATGTATTCTGCGGAATTCAATTGTAACTGCCCACAAATTGAACCGATGCTGGGTTGATGGCACACTGCTCCATTGGATGTTCTCCAGTATATAACTTGCAAACATATGCCACCTACTGTGGTTGCGGACCCGTCAGAGTATCCATTTTCTTTGATAAGGCAACAATCTGTGCTGCCAATGCGATTAGTCCGTCTACCTCTAAAACTCCAGCTACCTTAAGCTGTGTCATTCTCGATGTAGGCCACTGGTAGTTATTAGCTGCCATAGCTTCAACTAACTCATACGCTTCCTCGTAGCTCTTGATCATAAATGCTCCACCCGAAGCTGCATCTATACTCGTCCTTAGATCCCCATTCAACCCGTTATAGAATGTGTTCATCTGTAGCCATTTGGGTAGTCCGTGATGAGGGCATTTTCTGAGGAATTCCTTGTACCTCTCCCATTCCTCATATAATGATTCCCCATGCTGCTGCTCAATCATGGTAATCTCATTTCACATTTTTGCAGTCTTTGCTAGTGGAAAAAATTTGGGAAATTTTTGAGCGAGGTCTTCCCATTTAGTTATTGATCCCGACAGTAGTAAGTGTAACCAACTCTTCTCCTTGTCCCTTAGAGTGAATGGGAACAAGCGAAGTCTAACTGCCTTATCCGACACCCCATTGTATCTGAAAGTGTAACATATCTCCAAAAAGCTGACCAAATGTTCATTCGGATCATCATTTGCAAGTCCCTCAAACTGAACTGAGTTTTGGATCATCTGAATTGTGACGCCCCCAAATCTGGGTATCTTCCAACCAGACAGATGGTGCTACATGGTACTCATAACTGTACATTCATTCTATTAAACCAACATCAAAATGAGTGTGTCAACGATATTCTTATTATATTGATAATAATAAATCCCATTCCCAGGTTCTGAAACCGTTACATTCTTTGTTCATCATAATATGATACATACAACTTACTAGTCTACTATAAGGTAAACTAATCGTTCATCTTCTCCTTGCCTTTATCTTTGCTAGAACCCTAGGCTCGCTCGACCTTAGCTGCAATCATATGATTCAAGCAAGAAGTGAGCATAACTAGCTCAACAAGTCTAACAATATATTATATAAATACCACTTCGAGAATTATATGATTATTCTTCATTAACTGAATAATAGTTATGAAGTACTTTGAAACGTTGAATAACAGTTCTCATCTCATAAACAATGTCGAAGTACATATAGTAGCTTAGAAATTCTGAGTAGGCCCATAGACCATGAACATTCTCTTTAGCTTTTATTCATGAAAAGGACAACCCGGTACTAAGACCGTAAGTCCAACATTTCTTAGGAGCACTTCTAGGTGATCAGCCTATAATACTCTATGTTGATCAACACTCATCCGTTAAACGTATTTTCGTGTAAGTTTTGGCAACCTCGCGTGCCCATCGAATAATCGATGTAAAATACATTTGTTTATTCATACTCAGGCTTACCTTGAATCCGTACCAAACAATTGGCATATGATAGCGTTATCAATTCTATATTGAAAGACTTGTAAAGAAATCAATCAATCTTTCAAGATTAGTCTAGCCGAGTTAAAACTGGCATCGACCCTTTCTTTAAAACAATTCATGCATCTCATACACGAATCACCGAAAACCTGGCTAACACGAAGGTTAGACAAGCATTAAGAAAACTTGCCTTCAGCGTCTGCTACAGAAAACTTACTTTTCCTTTGAGTCTTTACAGTCTCTACAATACATAACCACATAACATACCACATTAGGTCATAAATGAACATACATGGTTCCTAATGAATTTTACCCTTCTTCTCAGTCTAATCATATATTAGATTTGTTATCATTGGTTCCGACTTGCCGTTATAATTTACATCGTTCTTACCAACTTCTTTCTCTTCTATGTCTTAAATGAATTTGCTTCATTAATAAAGGTCAGTTCGACTTCTTAATCTTCCTTATAGCTTACTAACGCTCTTACATTATTAATCGAAACTCGATCATCATTGATTCAGTACACTTATTGCATACCGTTCACGTTCACATAACCTTTAACAACTTTTAGTTGTAATTCTCAACGTTATAGTCATCATCGAGGATGCTACTTTAAGTTAATTAATTCATCATCAATCAACTATCTTTCATTTCATATACTTAACCAAACTTATTCCATTAACAAACTTGTTTCATGTAATTATCTGCCCTTACGGCTTATTATCATTCATCGTTCTTACATTCATGTTCAAGTACTTATCTTCAACCTCTAGTGGTATAACTTAAGGTTTTTATCATCTTAATTGATGTTACTTTAGGTTTAATATTGATACAATTCACTAGGTTCCTCTTTACATTCAAAAACCTTTCTCTCTATGCTTCACTTAGTGTTGGCACTGCGGCACCACTCTACAGTGGCAAAGAACCCGACCTTGCGCTGCGGCGCCACGCTTAGTACATTCGGCCGCACTGCGACGCGAGACTCCAGTAGCTCCTGGACACTCTTGGTGCTACGGTGCCACTTATGGTGCTTTGGCTGGCGCTGTGGTGCCAGACCTCAGTACCAGAAAGTTTTGACAGATTTCTTACATAAACGAATTTCCTGGATTCCTAAATCGATCTTTTTAAGTCCGAATTGGCTCGTTCAAAAGCCATTAGCTCACATATCACATACTCTACATGTTCATGCAAGAATTTTCCACTTTCGAATCCATTAACTCAAAATTCATCTATTAGTTCATTTTAACGAAAATGATAAACGTTCGTGAACGTTCAACGCTCCTTTCTTCGTTCTAAGTCGAAATTCGGTCATTTTTGAGTCCGCAACTCTAAAATGCCAAATGAGACTATACTCCATCGAAAACCAACATTTCCGAGCTCAATATCAAAATTCGACTTTCATTCCGAGAATTTCACGATTTCGAAGATTAACGTCTAATCTCGTGAATTTTGTCATAACTTCGTTACTTGAGATTTTTAAACCGCTTCAAATGGATTCAATCCATTATACTAACATCTTAACATACACATTTCATTAACTTATTTACATGATAAATTATTACTTGTTCTTCATGAGTTTATAACTTATAAAAGTATAACTACTTATGATTTCACTTCACATGACTTATCAAAGTTTAAGTTTTCTAACCATCATCCTCACATCTTCTAATCATACAAATTTCATTCATGTAAACATATTACAAGTTTTTACAAGTTCTTCCTTAGTTCATAACTTATATATGAACAACTTGCTTATTCAAGCTTATTAAGACTTAAGTCCTTTGATTAATCATTCCTACTTCTTCTTAGCATACAAGTCCTACCATTACTCACTTCTCTAATAATTGAAGAGAAAGAGATTCATGGTTTAGGATCTTACCCTTGAAGATCACTTGATTAAGCTTTGATCTTCTTCTTGCTTCTTGAACTATGAAAGACTAGCTTTTCTAGCTTTTTCTGTCTAACCAATAAGTACTTATGATGTTGGATGAAATGAAAACAACCAACAAATGAGCTAGCATCCTTCTTATTTATAGAAATCACAAGGTGAGGGCTTAATAGTCAATAAGCCATCCACCTCCTTAATCACCTCCTTACTATTCATTACTTAAGCACTAAGTTAACTTGCTCATCACATTATTTACTTGCTCACCACTTAACTTATCCTTTACTTACCCCTTAAGTTTACTTGCTCATTACTTATAAGCACTTTACTTAGCCATTAAGTATAAGCAATTTACTGAGCCACCAAGTTTACTTAATCCTTACATAACTTATCCCTTACTTAGCCATCAAGTATAAGCACTTTACTTAGCCCTTACTTAACTTATTCTTTGCTTAACCATTAAGTTTACTTGCTCATCACTTTGGATCACCCATGGTTTGCCCCATGGATTTTAACCATCCGATAACCCATCGGTTCTTACTTTGGGCTTTTAACTTAATTAACTTATCTTCTACTTTGGGCTTGCATTAAACAAACACTTGGGCTTGTTCATTAATTCATATCGGACTTATCCATTCCTACACTTGGGCTTTATCATAATTCCAATTGGACATTACAATTTACTACACAATCCTACAAGTCCATTACATATGGCTTAAAGCCTTATAACGTATTGTCTACGTATTATTCTCGTATACTAACTCGTATACTTATTCATCATATACGACATACCATCATTCATACATACTCGTATAATACCTCGTATTATACTCGTATTCATTATCTCGTATAATACTTACGCATCATACGATTATCGTTTAATTCATTATACGCATTTCATTTCCTTCTCGGAAATCACTTTCCCTAACCGTTGAGTTTTAAGTCCGCAGGCAAAAATCTGTGTTTGCCATAACTGAAATATTATTGGATATTCCATCTCACCTCAATATTCTATTGTTACGTATTTCTCGGAAATTCAAAAATAATTTCCGAGCAGAAATCAGTGAATAATGTTTTTTAGAAAATTTCTCGGAAAACTTTTATTTTCGTCTTAGAAATTCAAACACTTTAATTCATTTACGTAGCCAAAATACTATGACATTCTGATAGGATTAGGTTATAGAACCACCTTCATCTTGTTATCACATAATAATAACAACTAAAATAATTTTATTCATTATTTAATTAAATAAAATTATTTTACAAATTGATCGATTTTTTGGGTCGTTACATGAATAGTCCCAGGCTTGATTTCAAATGTATTTGCAGCCATCACTGGCCTGGTGATACTTGACTGAAGCTCAGTCACCTTAGGTATAGCATAATCTCTCAACGCTTTCTGGTCTTCGGCAGCCACTGTATCCTCTTTTTCAGAATTCTCAAAGTCTTCCTTTGTGTCTTTTATCTACTTACTTAGCCTCTGAAACCGTTTCTCAATATCGTCCTCAAAAGGAAGCAAGTCTGGGTTTTTGGACCGAGTTTGCATAAACTGACTTCAAGAATCTGAAACAACAAAGAACAAAAGAAAAGAAAAATGTTGAAGTAAAATTGTACTAATTAAACTGATATTGCAAAATATTAAGATCTATACTAAATCCCCGGCAACGGTGCCAAAAACTTATTGGGTAAAATCTATATACGATCACACGCAAGTGTACGTGGTCAACAAGTAATATAATGATAAGTTGAGTATCGTTCCCACAGAGACTAGTATGAAATTAATCCTAACAATTACCAACTTTATATTAATCTAAATTTTATTAAACTATCCAATTCAGTAATTAAAATTATTAATAACTAAAAACATAAAACTACTAAGCAATCAACAAACTCAAAAGATGTCATTTCAAGCAAATGATGGAGAATTAGGCTTACGATTTCACTTTAGGTATCACTCTAATCATTACACCCTATTCTAGTTTAATGCACTATCCCAGTTTATTAATCAAGAACACTAAAGTAGAACTAGACACCTCTCGATTGACTAATACTATATTAACGTAAATCCATAAATTAGATAGAATTAAGCTAAACACCTTAATCAACTAATTCACTATATCTCTATGTGAATTACAATCAAAGAAGGTTTCAATTCAAGTTCTCTATCCGATTACGTGCGATGTTAATCATATCTCTACCCTAACATGCATCAAGATTCCATTCATTCACAGAATTCAAGAACACATGCTATAATGACTAAGTCTAGATTCGTATTTCATCTCTCGAGTTCATATAATTCCACACAAAATTGGTGATCAAGCAATTCATAGATTCAAGCACAAATCAATATAGATAAACTGAAAGATAGATTTTTAAACTGAAATTAAAGGTTATATAATCATCGTTTAACCAAAAGATCCGTCATAAGCCTAATAAAGAATTTAGTTCATCATAAACGAATTAAAAACTGAAATTATCAAAGATATCATCCCAATTACAAGTAATGAATTAAGGAAAAATAGTGAATCCTGAACCACCCTTCTCCTTAGATTTTAATCTGTAATTATCGTGAAAATAATCTTCAAGTCTTCCCTCCAATGCTCTTGCTCCAAATTCAGCTCTAAAGATGTTAATTGATTGAATGAATCTTTTCCCTTGTTATCTCTTGTTAATTACCAGCCCAAGACATGTATTCTTAGTGTAATTCGTCATCAATCACAGTTCCACATCATGCCAACCACTATCTTTCATGCCACTGCAACAGTCCTAACAAAAACAGAAATCTTCTTTTCCCATACCTCCGCCCCGGCGGGGGTACTATGCTTTAAATGTCCACTCCGGCGAGCATGGCTTCTATTAGTTGATTAGTACCCCCTGCCCCGGCGGGGGTTTTATGTGTATGAAGTCTGCCCCAACGGGGTGTCTGTCTGCTAATGTCCAAGTTCAGCTCTTGATCTTACCAAATCTTTCCATGAATCCACTTTTGAAGTCCAAATGCCACGCCACCATACCTAAACACAAAACGACACTAAACAAGTAAAACTAACATAAAACAAAGAATTAACACAGATTAAGCTCGAATTAGAGGCCGATTCGTAGGTATAAAACCTACATATCAACCCAACAATTGGACCAGACACATTTTTTCATCCGGCATTTGGGCAGAGATCCTTCCGAGGTGGATACTTTTGATCCTTCTAGCTCAGGGGTTGGTCCTTCAGGTGGCCCATATGGTTTTGCCGGTGCAGATCCTCCATTATATCGGCCTGATATCCCTCTTGGCGGAGATCCAGTGATTATATCAGATGGATAGGTTAGATGATGTAGACATCAACACTATTGATTTCTTCTCATGTATTTCTTGCTATATCTTTTGTTAGGCCTCTGTTAGATACTGGGTGGTTATGCCCAATTCTCGTTATATCTTTTGATAGGCCTATATTAGTTGTTGGGCAGTTGTGCCCAATTTCCCTGTATTTTCCAGCTGTATACAGAGTGATGTATTAGATGATGATGTACTTAAGAATGTATGTACCGTTTTCCATTCCCTACATCATATTGCCATCTTTTGTTTATCATGCATGTATTATGTTATGCATATGTATGTCCAGTGATGTTCAGCATTGACCCCTGGATGGTTTTATGATATGGCCCACACAAATGTCTTCCTTGACAGTTAGCCACATTGATCACACCCCACCAGTATTGGTAGCCTCATATTTGAGATCGTGGTATGATAGTTTATCACCTCCAGATCGGATGACTGTTGATCAGCTGTTACGGCACTCTATAACCCTCCTGATGTTTCAGGTTCCATTGGGCTTTGTAGAGGGCATGCTAGAGCACTGGGTACCAGATAGGTAGGTGTTCCGGTTTGAGACCCGGGAGTTAACTCCTACCTTATAAGAGTATGAGCGTTTGACAGCTTTGCCACTGGACATGCCTTATACTCGGATGGCTGCAGGGGATATAAGCCGACAGTTAATGACCCTCACTGGTTTGAGGCACAGAGTAGCCCAGGATGCGATCACTTCCGGGCATGTAGTGTCCATTCATTTTTTGATAGACAGATTTGGCTCTTTAGACAGTTATACGCAGCACTCCAGGGATTTCACCACGTCGGAGGATGAGTGGTGTGTTGTCAGAGTAGACGTACTCTTGATATGTGTAGTGGCTTATCTGTACATGCCACTGTACATGGATTATTTAAACATCGGTGTTGTTATGGCAGTGCGGGCTCTTTGGGAGGGACATACCATTGTACCGATGATTGTGACAGAGACCTTGAGGTCGACTATATATTGCCACACCCATCCTGTAGGGGCATTTACAGGCAGCTCGGTCTTGCTGTATGAGTGGTTCATGCCACACCTGAGACTGATTGGCACATTCTGACGCCATGGGTATTGTTTTTCCCATGAGATAGCCATGTCTTACTCCTTTCAACTGGCAGAGTATACAGACGCTGCTTCCTGGTCGGTGTTCTTGGCAGGGATCGAGGATCTATTTGATATTTTGCCGTGTTTAGAGCTTTGTTCTCCCTACAGCTTCATTACTCATGCATCTGGCATGGATTATCTCCCTCTGGCTGGTTTGAGGGTCATGACCACGTATCACCCACTGGCTATGATGGCACAGTTCGACCAGTTTCAGGATGTTCATCCTTTTGAGGGGGCATTGGGTCAGCGTTTAGCTTCTCAGCAGAGGATAGATCCAGGGTTTATGCCTGTTGGGCCCAACGTGAGAGGGTTAATTTTACTACTAGCTATCCAAGTCATTCTATATAGTATTCTGCACCGGCTGGGGTTGTATTCACAGAGCCGTGGATTAATTCTGACAGTGGGGAGCCCATGGAGGATACTGATTCTCCCATTGAGGATGAGTTGTTTACTGGTTTGACAGTAGCTCTCGTTTATTCTCCCAGTATGACTGCTATTGTGAGCCCGCATTTGGCAGAGTATTTAGATTAGAGTCTGTATCTGATGACATTTGAGAGGGATCAGGCTAGGGCCTTGATGTTGACAGCTCTTTCTAGGAGAAATGCTACTCTAGTCGAGAGAGATGATGCTTTAACTCATAGAGACACCGTTGTTGCTGAGCGGGATGAGGCTAGATCATCTAAAGATGCAGTTGTTACTGAGCGGGATGGTGCTTTATCTACCCGGGATGCTGCTATTACAGATAGTACTGCATTGAGGTCTCATACTACTGATATCATTGTAGAGATGAGCACGTTCATTGATGAGCATAGTGTCACCATGCAGATGGATGTGGATCTCTTGGCTCGTGTTGATACCATAGGGCAGGAACTCACTGAGTTACCCCCTTTTTCTAAGAGGGATGCTATGTTGGATTTGATAGCGCGCATATACACTGATTTGTAGATGGGCTTGGATTTTTCTGCACAGACTAACTTAGCCATTTTTGTCATGTACAATACATATTGTGTATATCGAACAGTATTATATATGGCAGGAAAATATATTTTGATTCACTTCCCTTTTATTTATTCCTTGTTACTTGCTTGATATCTACATACTTTTCCAGGGTTTATGATCTTGATGTATTCTGAATTCCCCCTTGATGGATGGACATTGAGATGTCTTAGGATCTTTCAGAATGGATCATTGATCTGTGTGTGTTCCCTACCCATTAATGTATTGGGACTGGTTTCTGTATGTGGTTATGGAGAGGAGTGTGGCTTTCCTCTCCGAGGTAGACCGCCCCACAGATGGTCACCGGTACTCCTTTGTATTGGGTAGCCCAGGTAGTTCCATCTCTTATGGATTGGTGTTTCTCTTTGAGGACTCAACCACAGCTTAGATGGTCGCCAATTCTATCATTGGTATGGGGAAACCAGGTAGTTCCATCCCTTTGGTCTAAGCCGATGACATGTGGTTTGAAAGATGATCCTAGTACCATTTGACAAGTTTTTATGTTTTGGTAAGGGTGAGACCGAACCATGAATAGATGCCTACGTACTCCCATTGAGAAGGGGAGATCAGGTCTAGGTAGTTCGAACCTAGCATGAAAATGTTCAAAGTTGAAGGTGGTAAAGAGGGTGTAGATTTTTTATTTTTTCTGTAGTTAGACCGGACCATAAAAATGGCTGCCTATGTTGTAAGACCCCAACTTTTATAAATAAAGACGAATTTTCTATAAATATCATTTTTGAATATTATGGAGTTAATTTGATATAATAGTTGTGGGTAATATTTATAAATTTTGCAAAGTACGTAAGTTGTTATATAATATTCGATTGGTCGGGGAATATTCCTTTTAACAGGAAATATTCGTACAACGGCACAATTATTGGTGGACCCCACAACGGAATTATTGTCGGATTGAGAAAACGACAAAAATATTTTATTAAAAATAACGGCGGAAGTTTTACCATTGATACTGTTGAACTACTCGGTAGTAAAAGTACAGTAATACGTATGGTTGCATAGTAGCACACGGTATTGATTATTAATGCTTATGTGAGAAGTCACTTAGTTTGATTCAATTATTGTCAGTTAATAATATGAATTATTTAGCGATGATGACGTTTTATTTTATTCGTATTATTAACGTAATAAAACAGAAATATCTTTTTATATAAAACAGAATACTTTATTAAAGTTATTCTATAAATAGAATATATTATATTTTATTTAAAAGATTTTTCTTTAAATATGGACCGCCAGATTAAAGTAATCAATCTGGACAGTTCATGGATTAGTTACTATGCATTCCATTTTTCTATAAATAGCAGCTCATTCCTTCATTATTTCTTACGAATTCACTGAACTCTAGAGAGAGAAACTATAGAGAGAGAGAAGAAAAGTATTCTGCTACTTAACTACTTCCTTATTTCAGCTCTTCTTTAAAACGGTAAGGGGTGTTATTCTTTCTTATTCATGAAGAGAAATGTTGTTATTTCATTTTTTTATTATTCTGTTGGAATAAACTGTATACGCGGTCTACCCTATACTTGGTGACATTCTTCTGTTATTCTGTTGGAACATCCTGTCTGTGTGTTTTTCACCGGACCTGGTTCCGTTTTTATTATTATTCTGTTGGAACATCCTGTCTGTGTGTTTTACACCGGACCTGGTTCCGTTTTTATTATTATTCTGTTGGAACATCCTGTCTATGTATTTTACACCGGACCTGGTTCTGTCTTGTTATTATTCTGTTGAAACATCCTGTCTGTGTTTTTTACACCGGACCTGGTTCCATTATTTACTATTCTATCGGAATATCCTGTCTGTGCGTTTATGCCGGACCTGGTTCCATTATTTATTATTCTGTTGGAATAATCTGTCTGTGCGGTTTATCGCATGTCGGGTGATTTCTTTTGTTATTCCATTCTTTATTATACTCAGTTGGTTAAGTTTTAACTTCTATACTCCATGAAATTAGTGGAATATCCTTGATAATTACGGTTCATCCAGTATCTTTTCATGAAAATATTCTTCTAAGCATTCTTGAATTTTACTCCAAAAAGCAGTATCATGTTGACAATTTGGACGTTGTTAATTCTTGGATAAATTAATTCTTGAACTTGTTTTATTGAATTCTTATATCATTGTCATCATCCTCATGTTTATAAAATGTTGAAAGTCATCTATGGCCTGTAGTGCATAGATGGACTTGGTATGATTATGAACAGGGATTATTCGGTATAATCATGACCGTAATGTTACAAATGATGTGGTAAAAGTTCTCATTGGCCCGTAGTGCATTGATGGACAGTTGTTGGCATGATCATGACCATTAATGAATACACGAATATCCTTGGCCGTAGTGCAGGGGTGATTCGATGATGTGGATTATTTTATTAAGTTGAGTCTCAGCGATAACAGTGTTGAAAAACCTTTTAAATCATAGAAGATATTAGATTTTATTTTCTACTTGACTCTTTTAATGGATTGCTTGTTCTGCTGCAGTTAAACTTGGTGTTCGTTATATTTTATCTGTTTAACACTGTTGAAGGCTAATGATAATTTATTCTGCATTATCTTAGTCATAATATTTCTTACTGGGCTAGTTGAGCTCACCCTTTCTTTCACTGTTCTCTTCAAGACATGAGAATATAGCTGGGACGAGTCGGGGAACGGAGTGATGGACCAGATGATAGTATTAGTAGTCCTCACTATTCTATTAAATAGTGTGACAATAAATGTAATGAGGACTCCTTTTGAGTATGGATACTCTCTAGAAGATAATATTTGTATTCAAACTCACAGTTTATATTTTGTCGTATTGTGCACGACAGTTGTATTAGTAAGTTGTATTTGAATTCTGTACCATGTATCTGGCGACCCAAGATGGGTGATGTATACCTATTTTTGGGGGTGTCACAGTTGGTATCAGAGCCATAAGTAAAGAGCCCCGAGCCTCTATCTGGTGACATCCTGTTGATGGGGAATGCACCAAAGCCAGACTCTCCGTAGGGGACGCCGTTCTGCGGTGGCAAGCTGATAGGTACCTTTGTGAGGTGCTGACACATGATAGTGTCCAATGTCACAGTTGGTATCAGAGATTAGGGATATAATCCCTGGCTAAGATGTGAGAATAGAACTAGGAGAGGAGAGACGGGGAATTCCTTCGCTAGTATGACCTACCTAAGTTTATTTGTGTGGTATTTAATTTGTCGGTCATCATGTAAGGATAATATATGACATATCAATTAACTTTTGTTTTGTGGCAGTATCTGAAAATGGCATATGAGAATGTTGAGAATAGCAATGGAGCACAGGCGACTGTTGATTCACCACATATCAATAATCAGGATAATGTGCATCAGGAAGGTGACAATCCTCATGCAAACAACAACACTGACCAGATGATGAATGATGGAATATTCAGAAGCTTTATGCAGTTCATGCAATAGCAAGCGAGAGCGGCTCCTGTCCAAAATATAGGTGGAAACACTGAAAACTCTCGGATGGTCACCGCTAAACAGTTCAAGGAGCTGGGACCACCGGAGTTTAAGGGAGAGCCAAAACCACTTATAGCAAAAACATGGATAAAGCAGATCACCAAGATATTTGATGTCTTGGTATGCTCCGAGGAGCAAAAGGTTCCCTTTGCCACCTTTATGTTGAGAGGAGAGGCAGATTACTGGTGGGAATCGATTAAGCGTACTCAACCTGCCGCACTGAAGATGTCTTGGGAGAAGTTCCAAGAGCTGTTCAATGACAAATACTTTCCCGAAATTGTTCGTCACATGAAGGAGGTGGAGTTCATCAAATTGGAGAAGAATAATATGACCGTGTCGCAGTATGAGGCTAAATTTGCTGAGTTGTCCCGGTTTGCGTCCCACTTGGTGGATAATGAAGAGCGAATGACGCGAATGTTTTTGCAAGGTTTGAAACTTGAGTTACGTCAACATCTTATTTCTCATAAACTGTGTTTGTATTCAGATGTTGTGAATAGGGCTCAGTTAGTGGAGCGCGATAACGAGTCAACGCAACCAAAAGAGAGCAGTCGGCAAAATGATAATACCAGTGAGAGCAGTCATCGAAGCGGTGACAACAAGCGTGGAGGAAATCAACAGGCCAGAAATGGTAACCACTTCGGCGGTAATCAGGGTCAAAACAATAAGAATGGTCATTTCAAGAAGAGGAGATTCAACAATGATGGAAAGACGTCAGCACCAGCACCCGTTGTTAAGGAAGGAGAACGACCACCTATCATATGTTTCAAATGCGGAGGGGAGGGGCACATCAGTCCAAACTGTGCGATGCCATCTAAAGTATGTTATAATTGTGGAAGAGAAGGTCATTTAGCTCGATTTTGTCATTTACCAAAAGCAAGTTCAGCCAAGATGGAGACACCAAAGGCCGTCCCAGAAAAGTCAAAACCGGTAGTGCAAGGGAGAGCGTTTGTTGTGACCTCCCAGAAAGTAAGGAACCCGAATGAGGTCATCACGGGTAAGCTTATCATAAACTCTAACGAAGTCTATACTTTATTTGATACCGGTTCTACCCATTCTTTTATTTCTCCTACTTGCGCTCATCGATTAAATTTGACTCCGGAGAAATTAGACTTTGACTTATCTGTTGAAACTCCATTGGGGGAAACCTTCATTACATCCACGGTTTATAAGTCTTGTTTGGTTCAAGTTGGTACCCACACATTACTTGTCGATCTTATTTCATTAAAAATACTTGCATTTGACGTGATTATAGGGATTGATTGGTTAACTACTCATCATGCAAAAATTGATTGTTTTTGTAAGATTGTTAGCTTTCATATTTCTAATCGACCTATTATGCGAATTCAAGCAACCAAACCATTAAAATCAATCGCCGTCATCTCAAGCCATAAAGCTATTCGTTTATTGAAAAACGGATGTCAAGCTTTCTTAGCTCATGTCACGGATCTAAACAAAAATACATCAGTTTTGAATGATATTTCTATTGTTAATAAATTCCCTGACGTATTCCTTGAAGAACTTCCTGGCCTACCCCCAGAGCGTGAAATTGAATTTTGTATCGACCTTGAACCCGGTACAAAACCCATTTCCAAAGCCCTATATCGAATGGCTCCTATTGAACTTCAGGAGTTAAAGATCCAACTGCAGGAATTGTTAGACATTGGCTTTATTCGTCCTAGTACTTCTCCTTGGGGTGCTCCTGTTGTGACAACCACAAAATAGGTCCATTCCATCCAACCTATTCTGAGTCGCCAAATACATGGTACAGAAAATAACTATAACTTTATTACAACAATTTTCGTGCAAAATACAACAACACATATGCTGTGAGTTTGGATACAAATATATACCAAATGTGACTAATGTTCCAACCGTGGACATCACCTCACAATGACACCTTACATAAAGGTATAGTCAAAAACTGTTTTAGAAATTAGAATCTTTGGGAAGTGCTCAAGGAAACCTTCGTACATGGGAGGCCATGCGTCTAGGTTATGATAGATATCATATGGCCACAGAATTATTCTTGGTTGACCTAATGGACTCCAAAGAAAAACGAGAAGATTACTATCATATTCTTCCCAATGGTGAGTCTTCTCTTGACATATCATTATCTCTACTGTCTCTAATTGAGAATTATACTTCAAACAAACACCAAGATTATATAGGTAGTGCTCGTATATATACTCAGCAAGTGGATGAGCACATCCCTGTCTTATGATGACACGAGGTTGTATGTCGTTAGACATCTTGTATGATAGTGGCAAACCACCCTTCCAACGTTGGGTACACCTTACCCTATTGGATTCACCAAATAAAACTACTAAATGAACTTTTCTATACTGCTTCGGGAGAACATCCACAGCTAGAGACCACCGTTCTATTTCCCCGTTACCCTCGCTCGACCCAGCTACACTCTTATTACCTGAAAGGAATTGTGAAGCAAAAGGGTAAGCACAACTAGCTCAGTAAAGAATATCATGACTAAAGATAATTAAATTATCAATAGCCTTCATCAATTATAAATCAGAGATTTAGAACATATGGTAAATGATAAAAATTTCAACCATAGTTGCAGCGGAACGAGCAATCCATTAGAAGAGTCAAATAGACTATAAAGTCTATTATCTTCTCCATGTTAAAAATCCATCAACAATGTTTTATCCCTGTAACATCAATCAACAATTCTGGTTCACAATCATATGAATAACTCATAATCATAACTGTAGTTCTAATTTCCTCTTCTCATCGAGGACGAAGATAATTTTCATCACCTATCTTTACCTGAAACATCAAAGATCATGGTTACACCAAATCATATTTCCTGTTTATAATCATACTAATAACTTCATCTTTGCACTACGGCCAAAGATATTCATTTGTATCACCAGTTGGTCATGTTTATCTTAACATCTGTTCATCTTTGCACTACTGGCCAAGATATTCAACAACATGTCATCTTTGCACTATGGGCCAAAGATATTCATCAACAATTCATCTTTGCAATACAGGTCAAAGATATTCCTCAACAGTTCATATTTGTATTACAGCCAAATATATTCATCAACAGTTCATATTTGCACTATAGGCCAAATATATTAATATCTCAAAGAATTATATAATCATTTATATAAACAATAATTATAATCATGTTGATCATTTCACCTTTGCACTTAAGCTGAAGATATTCAATTATAAATTCAATGGTCATGATCATACTAGTCAATAATTCAACTTTGCACTACTGGCCAAAGAGAACCCAAATTCATGATCATACCAATAATCTACCCATCTTTACACTCAAGTGAAAGAGAATTTCAACATCAGGGTTATAAAAATGTTATATATGATAATAAAAATAATATGATCAACATATAGATTTAATCTCAAGAGTAATATTCATAAATTAACTATAATTTGGTTAGAAAAAGAAACCAATTTTATCGTGAATAGTAACTCGTGAATAGTAACTCATGAATAGTAACTCGTGAATAGTAACTCATAAATAGTAACCCCGACACAAAAAGGTAGAAATTTCACAATAAAATACATACCAATGTTTCAGTATAATGATATTAAAAGAATAATATTTCTTAAGCTTATAAACAATTTATTTTAATTGTTTACACTTTACTAAATAATGCATTTAATTATTCTAAAATGTCAAACTCATAAGATTTTATCACCAATAACCAAAACCCTCACCAAAAATCTGCATATACCTCATATAGGATTCTCAAGTCATAAAATCTTATTTTCCAATTTTCTTACTTCACAAAACATATTTAATTCTTTTACTCATAACTAGACTATTTTCATGAAAAATACCAAATCAGTTCCAAAAATATTTCATTTATGGGATTTAGGATAATATAGTCTCATAGTGAACATATATTTTTCTCTGAATTTTTAAAAGTCATTTACTATTTTTCATATGGCCAAAACAGTCGAATATTTAGACATTTATCAAAAATTGTACTTTTGTCCAAAAATTTTGAAATTTACAGAGTATACTTCTATCATATACATGTACTCCCAATAAATATTTCATCAATTTTGGAGTTAACCACAAGGAATTATAAGCGATTACTTTTAAAATAGTATTTTCTCATAAAATTCATAACTCTCAATCTATACATCCAAAAATCACCATTTTTGGACACAATCAAGAAAACTCATCAAAATATCATTTCAAATTTTTCCAGAATTTTTGAAGGTCAGAAAAATTACGAAACTGGAAAATATAACAACCCTTAAAATCCCTTACTATCCCCTACCTCAAAAGAGCAGTACTTCTGATCGGTATAAGGCTGAAGGAAACTTGCACTGATAAATAGAAACTCACAAAGTATCTAAATACTCACAAAATATGTTTCATAATATAGAGAGAGAAAGAGATAAAGCTTATGTTTCTAGTGTGATTTTCAATTCTAACTTAGCCCTCTATTTATAGGAAAATGTTAGCACGCCGAATCAGACTTAACCTGTAACCTGATGGCTTTACCTGCTACTATTCCCACCCACCACATTTGAATAAAAATCTCAGCACATTTTTTCACCAACCAAGAGTGGGGCCCACCAATTCTAGAATTTTCCACCAAAATGACTAACTCCGAAAATTCAACAATTTCTGAACCAGTCATCTCGTAAAATTCATAACAAATCATACGTTCATTTTTAATGGTTCAAAATTTGTGGACATATACTCAACTTATATATGTATAACATATCCAAATATTACCACGATCCAACGATCGGATTAAAAATTATAACCCTCACAAAATATCTTAAAAACCCTAATTTGATTTTCAATACCTCCGTTCCGACAAAAATACAGATAAAACACCTCAACATTAACTCCTTCATTTTTAACCACAAAAATATATCCTTCATTTATATCCACATAAAATAAATATTTTCTTATCATATGAATCAATAATTAATTATTCACAAATAATATTACAGAATCACATTTATGACAACCAGGCCATTCCCAGGAAAGAGGGGGCTTTCCAATAAGAATTTTTCCTTACTGGCGCGCAATTAGGTGACCAAACCTCTCCTTAGACAGAACTTTCTAGACATTGCCAATAATGTTATCTAATAATATTATTCAAATAATATGAATTATTGATCTGATAATGGGAAATACTGTGCAGTGACAATTATTGAACAACAATAATATAAAATTTCAACGTAGCAATTATTGAATCAATAAAATAAAATATTGAACAGTAATTACTGTAACAATTATTGAGTAGTGCCTTCTTACGTAAGAATCAATAATTTCAAAAATACTATGCAATACCGTGTGCTACTGTGCAATAACGCGTATTACTGTATTTTAACCACCGGGTATTCCAACACTGTTAACGGTAACAACTACGCCGTTATTTGTAAAAACTCAAATTTGTCATTTTTTTTACCCGACATTTATTCATTATGGGCCCCACAAATAGCTGCGCCGGCGTACGAATATTCCCCGACAGAAAGAATATTCCACGACCAAACGAATATTCCCCGACAACAATGATTATTTTATAACCACTTGTTTATTTTGAAAAAATTTCACATTTCACCCATAACTTTAACTTTTTATCAATTTAACCATTTACTGAATTGTAATTATAAGAAAAATTGAATACTTTTATTTCATAAAATTCGGGGTCTTACAATCTTCCCTCCTTATGAAATTTCGTCCCCGAAATTTACATACCTGATATTTCGAAAAGTTGAGAATACCTTGCTTTCATTTCATATTTCATCTTCCCTGTCCTCATGATTTCTCCATTGCTTATCTCCTGTATTTCAGATATCATTCTAGAATACAGCTTCAAAACAAAGGTTAATTGAACAAATTAACATATCACATAATATCTCGATATTATGACTGGCCAACAAATAAGCTTAGATAGAGCACACTAGCGAAGGATCTACTCATCTCTCCCCTCCTAGTTCTATTCCCCGATCTCCGCCAGAGATCATATCCCTAAGCTCTGATACCAAATGTGACAACCCCAAAATAGGTCCATTCCATCCAACTTATTCTGAGTCGCCAAATACATGGTACAGAAAACAACGACAACTTTATTACAACAATTGTCTTGCAAAATAGAACAACACATATGCTGTGAGTTTGGATACAAATATATACCAAATGTGACTAATGTTCCAACCGTGGACATCACCTCACAATGACACCTTACATAAAGGTATAGTCAAAAACTGTTTTAGAAATTAGAATCTTTGGGAAGTGCTCAAGAAAACCTTCGTACATGGGAGGCCATGCGTCTAGGTTATGATAGATATCATATAGCCACAAAATTATTCTTGGTTGACCCAATGGACCCCAAAGAAAAACGAGAAGATTACTATCATATTCTTCCCTATGGTGAGTCTTCTCTTGACATATCATTATCTCTACTGTCTCTAATTGAGAATTATACTTCAAACAAACACCAAGATTATATAGGTAGTGCTCGTATATATACTCAGCAAGTGGATGAGCACATCCCTGTCTTATGATGACACGAGGTTGTATGTCGTTAGATATCTTGTATGATAGTGGCAAACCACCTTTCCAACGTTGGGTACACCTTACCCTATTGGATTCACCAAATAAAACTACTAAATGAACTTTTCTATACTGCTTCGGGAGAACATCCACAGCTAGAGACCACCGTTCTATTTCCCCGTTACCCTCGCTCGACCCAGCTACACTCTTATTACCTGAAAGAAATTGTGAAGCAAAAGGGTGAGCACAACTAGCTCAGTAAAGAATATCATGACTAAAGATAATTAAATTATCAATAGCCTTCATCAATTATAAATCAGAGATTTAGAACATATGGTAAATGATAAAAATTTCAACCATAGTTGCAGCAGAACGAGCAATCCATTAGAAGAGTCAAATAGACTATAAAGTCTATTATCTTCTCCATGTTAAAAATCTATCAACAATATTTTATCCCTGTAACATCAATCAACAATTCTTGTCCACAATCATATGAATAACTCATAATCATAACTGTAGTTCTAAATTCCTCTTCTCATCCAGGACGAAGATAATTTTCATCACCTATCTTTACCTGAAACATCAAAGATCATGGTTACACCAAATCATATTTCATGTTCATAATCATACTAATAACTTCATCTTTGCACTACGGCCAAAGATATTTATTTGTATCACCAGTTGGTCATATTTATCTCAACATCTGTTCATCTTTGCACTACTGGCCAAAGATATTCAACAACATGTCATCTTTGCACTACGGGCCAAAGATATTCATCAACAATTCATCTTTGCACTACAGGCCAAAGGTATTCCTCAACAGTTCATATTTGTACTACAGCCAAATATAGTCATCAACAGTTCATATTTGCACTATAGGCCAAATATATTAATATCTCAAAGAATTATATAATCATTTATATAAACAATAATTATAATCATGTTGATCATTTCACCTTTGCACTTAAGCTGAAGATATTCAATTATAAATTCAATGGTCATGATCATACTAGTCAATAATTCAACTTTGCACTAATGGCCAAAGAGAACCCAAAGTCATGATCATACCAATAATCTACCCATCTTTACACTCAAGTGAAAGAGAATTTCAACATCAGGGTTATAAAAATATTATATATAATAATAAAAACAATATGATCAACATATAGATTTAATCTCAAGAGTAATATTCATAAATCAACTATAATTTGGTTAGAAAAAGAAACCAATTTTATCGTGAATAGTAACTCATGAATAGTAACTCATGAATAGTAACTCGTGAATAGTAACTAATGAATAGTAACTCCGACACAAAAAGGTATAAATTCCACAATAAAATATATACCAATATTTCGGTATAATGATATTGAAAGAATAATATTTCTTAAGCTTATAAACAATTTATTTTAATTGTTTAAACTTTACTAAATAATGCATTTAATCATTCTAAAATGTCAAACTCATAAGATTTCATCACCAATAACCAAAACCCTCACCAAAAATCTGCATATACCTCATATAGGATTCTCAAGTCATAAAATCTTATTTTCCAATTTTCTTACTTCACAAAACATATTTAATTCATTTACTCATAACTAGACTATTTTCGTGAAAAATACCAAATCAGTTCCAAAAATATTTTATTTCTGGGATTTAGGATAATATAGTCACATAGTGAACATATATTTTTCTCTGAATTTTTAAAAGTCATTTACTATTTTTCATATGGCCAAAACAGTCGAATATTTAGACATTTATCAAAAATTGTACTTTTGTCCAAAAATTCTGAAATTTACAGAGTATACTTCTATCATATACATGTATTTCCAATAAATATTTCATCAATTTTGGAGTTAACCACAAGGAATTATAAGTGATTACTTTTAAAATAGTATTTTCTCATAAAATTCATAACTCTCAATCTATACATCCAAAAATCACCATTTTTGGACACAATCAAGAAAACTCATCAAAATATCATTTCAAATTTTTCCAGAATTTTTGAAGGTCAGAAAAATTACGAAACTGGAAAATATAACAACCCTTAAAATTCCTTACTATCCCCTACCTCAAAAGAGCAGTACTTCTGATCGGTATAAGGCTTAAAGAAACTTGCACTGATGAATAGAAACTCACAAAGTATCTAAATACTCACAAAATATGCTTCATAATATAGAGAGAGAAAGAGAGAAAGCTTATGTTTCTGGTTTGATTTTCAATTCTAACTTAGCCCTCTATTTATAGGAAAATGTTAGCACGTCGAATCAGACTTAACCTGTAACCTAATGGCTTTACCTGCTACTATTCCCACCCACCACATTTGAATAAAAATCTCAGCACATTTCTTCAGCAACCAAGAGTGTGGCCCACTAATTCTAGAATTTTCTACCAAAATGACTAACGCCGAAAATTCAACAATTTTTGAACCAGTCATCTCGTAAAATTCATAACAAATCATACGTTCTTTTTTAACGGTTCAAAATTTGTGGACATATACTCAACTTATATATGTATAACATATCCAATTATTACCACGATCCAACGGTCGGATTAAAAATTATAACCCTCGCAAAATATCTTAAAAACCCTAATTTGATTTTCAATACCTCCATTCCGACAAAAATACAGATAAAACACCTCAACATTAACTCCTTCATTTTAAACCACAAAAATATATCCTTCATTTATATCCACATAAAATAAATATTTCATTATCATATGAATCAATAATTAATTATTCTCAAATAATATTACAGAATCACATTTATGACAACCAGGCCGTTCCCAGGAAAGAGGGGGCTTTCCAATAAGAATTTTTCTTTACTGGCGCGCAATTAGGTGACCAAACCTCTCCTTAGACAGAACTTTCTAGACATTGTCAATAATGTTATCTAATAATATTATTCAAATAATATGAATTATTGATCTGATAATGGGAAATACTGTGCAGTGACAATTATTGAACAACAATAATATAAAATTTCAACGTAGCAATTATTGAATCAATAAAATAAAATATTGAACAGTAATTACTGTAACAATTATTGAGTAGTGCCTTCTTACGTAAGAATCAATAATTTCAAAAATACTATGCAATACCGTGTGCTACTGTGCAATAACGTGTATTACTGTATTTTAACCACCGGGTATTTCAACAGTGTTAACGGTAACAATTACGCCGTTATTTGTAAAAACTCAAATTTGTCGTTTTCTTTACCCGACAGTTATTCGTTATGGGGCCCACAAATAGCTGCGTCAGCGTACGAATATTCCCCGACAGAAAGAATATTCCACAACCAAACGAATATTCCCCGACAACAATGATTATTTTATAACCACTTGTTTATTTTGAAAAAATTTCACATTTCACCCATAACTTTAACTTTTTATCAATTTAACCATTTACTGAATTGTAATTATAAGAAAAATTGAATACTTTTATTTCATAAAATTCGGGGTCTTACACCTGTGCTATTCGTGAAGAAGAAAGATGAAAGTATGCGACTTTGTATTGATTATCGGGAGTTGAATCATGTCACCGTCAAAAACAGGTACCCATTGCCACGTATTGATGACCTGTTTGACCAGTTGCAAGGAGCACAATTCTTTTCAAAGATCGATCTTTGTTCTGGATATCATCAGCTGAAGGTTAGAACTGAGGATATTCCAAAGACAGCTTTCAAAACTCGGTACGGGCATTATGAATTCCCAGTCATGTCCTTTGGATTGACTAATGCTCCTGCTGCCTTCATGGATATGATGAACCGGGTATTCAAGGAATATTTAGATCACTTTGTGGTCGTCTTTATTGATGACATCTTTATTTATTCCAAAAGCCGTGAAGATCATGAGCAACACTTGAGGCTGGTACTCCAAAAGCTTCGTGAATACAAGCTTTATGCCAAGTTGAAGAAATACGAGTTCTGGCTGGAGGAGGTAGCATTCCTTGGGCACGTAGTATCAAGTCGTGGAATATCGGTTGACCCGACATAGATTGAAGCTATTCAAAGCTGGGAGCAACCTAAATCAGTGACCGAAGTACGTAGCTTTCTTGGTTTAGCTGGTTATTATCGGAGATTCGTGGAAGGATTTTCTCGAATCGCTACTCCATTAACTCAGCTAACTTGGAAAGACACAAAGTTCGGTTGGAGCGAAGAATTGAGAAGAGTTTTCAAGAACTCAAGAGGAGACTCATTTCAGCACCTGTTCTAACAATACCATCTGGCTCGGAGGGATTTGTCATCTACAGTGATGCTTCGAGCAAAGGGTTGGGATGCGTTCTCATGCAACATAGAAAAATCTTAGCCTATGCATGAAGATAACTCAAGAAATATGAGAGGAATTATCCTACTCATGATCTAGAGTTGGCAGATGTTGTCTTTGCAGTTAAAATTTGGAGGCATTACTTGTGTGGGGAGAAGGTGGAGATCTTTACGGATCATAAAAGCCTCAAATATTTCTTCACTCAAAAGGAACTCAACATGCGACAACGACGTTGGCTTGAACTATTGAAAGATTATGATCATACCATTCAATACCATCCTGGAAAAGACAACGTGGTAGCTGACGCATTGAGTAGAAGATCATATGCAAGTACGAGTGTAATATTGTCAAAACAAAGGCCCATTTTGTGTGACTTGCTAAGGATGGAGATAGAGTTAAAGACTCCAGGGACCCATGTGATGATGGCGAATATACGAGTAGAACCAACTTTAATCGATAAAGTTAAAGTTGCTCAAGCTACAGACCTGGAGCTGATGCGTATGAGGAAGAAAGTGCAAGAAGGTGCTATGCCGGAAGCAAGAATCGATGAAGAAGGAATACTTCGAGTCAACTCCAGACTTTGTGTTCCTAACAACCCTGATTTAAAGTATAAAATTATAATGGAGGCGCACAACACACCGTTTGCAATCCATCCTGGAAGTACCAAAATGTATCATGATCTTCGTCATACATTTTGGTGGAGCAATATGAAGAGAGAGATATCGCTGTTTATCTCAAGGTGTCTTGTCAACGAGTCAAAGCGGAGCATCAAGTACCAAAAGGTCCATTGCAACCACTTGAAATTCCAGAATGGAAGTGGGAGCACATTACCATGGATTTCGTTACCGGTCTTCCTAAGGTTTCTCAAGGTATAGATGCGATTTGGGTCATTGTTGATAGATTGACCAAGTCTGCTCATTTCTTACCAATACGAGAAACTTATACACTTGAACGTCTTGCTCGTATGTACATAAACGAGATTGTAAGACTGCATGGTATGCCAGTATCCATTATTTCTGATCGAGACCCAAGATTCACTTCACGATTTTGGGTTAGTTTACAAAAAGCTATGGGCACGGATTTACGATATAGTTCGGCATATCATCCTCAGACGGACGGACAATCAGAGAGGACTATTCAAACTCTAGAAGATTTATTAAGACTCTATGTCCTTGACTTCAAGGGAAGTTGGGACAAGTTCTTACCATTGGTGGAGTTTTCTTACAACAACAGTTATTAAGCAAGTATTGGCATGGCTCCATTCGAAGCATTGTATGGAAGAAAATGTCGTTCTCCAGTATGCTGGGATGAGGTGGGTGAAGCAACGTTGTTGGGATCGGAGTTGGTACGTATGACTACAGAAAAGATTCAAACGATCCGACAACGTATAAAAACCTCACAAGATCGACAAAAGAGTTATGCTGATCTTCATCGAAAGGACGTGGAATTTGATATAGGAGATCATGTGTTCTTACGTGTTGCTCCATGGAAAGGAGTTACGAGATTTGGAAAGAGAGGAAAGCTCAATCCTCGATTCATCGATCCATTTTTAATCCTCGATCGAGTAAGAACTGTGGCTTATAGACTCGCTTTACCGCCAAGTATGTCTCGTGTTCATAACGTTTTTCACATATCCATGTTACGTAAATATGTGGAAGACCCGAACCACATTATTGAGTTAGAACCGGACGAAATAGTAGAAGATTTGACGTATGAAGAAGTTCATGTTCAAATCTTGGATAGGAAGGAACATATTCTACGCTCCAAGGTTATACCTCAAGTCAAAGTTTTGTGGAGAAACCACGATGTTGAGGAAATGACTTGGGAGTTAGAATCTGAAATGAAATCAAGGTATCCTTACCTCTTCGACATACCAGGTACGTACCCTAATTTCGACGGTGAAATTTCATAAGAAGGGGAGGTTGTAAGACCCCAACTTTTATAAATAAAGACGAATTTTCTATAAATATCAATTTTGAATATTATGGAGTTAATTTGATATAATAGTTGTGGGTAATATTTATAAATTTTGCAAAGTACGCAAGTTGTTATATAATATTCGATTGGTCGGGGAATATTCGTTTTAACAGGGAATATTCGTACAACGGCATAATCATTGGTGGACCCCACAACGGAATTATTGTCAGATTGAGAAAACAAAAATATTTTATTAAAAATAACGATGGAAGTTTTACCATTGATACTGTTGAACTACTCGGTAGTAAAAGTACAGTAATACGTATGGTTGCATAGTAGCACACAGTATTGATTATTAATGCTTATGTGAGAAGTCACTCAGTTTACTTCAATTATTGTCAGTTAATAATATGAATTATTTAGCGATAATGACGTTTTGTTTTATTCGTATTATTAACGTAATAAAACAGAAACATCTTTTTATATAAAACAGAATACTTTATTAAAGTTATTCTATAAATAGAATATATTATATTTTATTTAAATGATTTTTCTTTAAATCTGGACTGCCAGATTAAAGTAATCAATCTGAACCGTTCATGGATTAGTTACTATGCATTCCATTTTTCTATAAATAGCAGCTCATTCCTTCATTATTTCTTACGAATTCACTGAACTCTAGAGAGAGAAACTATAGAGAGAGAGAAGAAAAGTTTTCTGCTACTTAACTACTTCCTTATTTCAGTTCTTTTTTAAAACGGTAAGGGGTGTTATTCTTTCTTATTCATGAAGAGAACTGTTGTTATTTCATTTTTTATTATTCTGTTGGAATAACCTGTATACGCGGTCTACCCTATACTTGGTGACATTCTTCTGTTATTCTGTTGGAACATCCTGTCTGTGTGTTTTACACCGGACCTGGTTCCATTTTTATTATTATTCTGTTGGAACATCCTGTCTGTGTGTTTTACACCGGACCTGGTTCCGTTTTTATTATTATTCTGTTGGAATATCATGTCTGTGTGTTTTACACCGGACCTGGTTCCGTCTTGTTATTATTCTGTTGGAACATCCTGTCTGTGTGTTTTACACCGGACCTGGTTCCATTATTTATTATTCTGTCGGAATATCCTGTCTGTGCGTTTACGCCGGACCTGGTTCCATTATTTATTATTCTGTTAGAATAACCTGTCTGTGCGATTTATCGCATATCGGGTGATTTCTTTTGTTATTCCATTCTTTATTATAATCAGTTGGTTAAGTTTTAACTTCTATACTCCATGAAATTAGTGGAATATCCTTGATAATTGCGGTTCATCCAGTATCTTTTCATGAAAATATTCTTCTAAGCATTCTTGAATTTTACTCCACAAAGCAGTATCATGTTGACAATTTGGACATTGTTAATTCTTGGATAAATTAATTCTTGAACTTGTTTTATTGAATTCTTATATCATTGTCATCATCCTCATGTTTATAAAATGTTAAAAGTCATCTGTGGCCTATAGTGCATAGATGGACTTGGTATGATTATGACCAGGGATTATTCGATATAATCATGACCGTAATGTTACAAATGATGTGGTAAAAGTTCTCATTGGCCCGTAGTACATTGATGAATAGTTGTTGGCATGATCATGACCATTAATGAATACACGAATATCCTTGGCCGTAGTGCAGGGGTGATTCGATGATGTGGATTATTTTATTAAGCTGAGTCTCAGCGATAACAGTGTTGAAAAACCTTTTAAATCATAGAAGATAGTAGATTTTATTTTCTACTTGACTCTTTTAATGGATTGCTTGTTCTGCTGCAGTTAAACTTGATGTTCATTATATTTTATCAGTTTAACACTGTTGAAGGCTAATGATAATTTATTCTGTATTATCTTAGTCATAATATTTCTTACTGGGCTAGTTAAGCTCACTCTTTCTTTCACTGTTCTCTTCAGGACATGAGAATATAGCTGGGACGAGTCGGGGAATGGAGTGATGGACCAGATGATAGTATTAGTAGTCCTCACTATTCTATTAAATAGTGTGACAATAATTGTAATGTGGACTCCTTTTGAGTATGGATACTCTCTAGAAGATAATATTTATATTCAAACTCACAGTTTATATTTTGTCGTATTGTGCACGACAATTGTATTAGTAAGTTGTATTTGAATTCTGTACCATGTATCTGGCGACCCAAGATGGGTGATGTATACCTATTTTTGGGGGTGTCACATATGTACTCCCATGTATTGGGGAGATTAGGTCTGTGTAGTTCACCCCGTGTACAGGACAGACTGCAGATGTGAAAAGTTTGGTCCATGGTGGGACAAACTGAAGATGTGAAAAGTTTTATCTCTGGTGGGATAAAACTGAAAGTGTGAAATGTTTAATCCCTAGTGGGTTTTATCCCTGGTGGGATAAAACTGAAAGTGTGAAATGTTTAATCCCTACTGGGAAAAACTGAAGGTGTGAAATGTTTTATCCATGGTGGGACAAAATTGAAAGTGTGAAAGGCTTTGAAAACCTGAGTTGAGTGATGGATCTGATGATCCGGAACCAGGCTACTAGTTTGAAGGTGTGTTTGTCCCTGATGGGGCAAACAGATGTGAAGAAAGGTTTTATGTAGTGAATGGTTTTGAAAACCTGAACTGACTGGGGATCTGGTGATCCAAAACCAGGATACTGGTTTGCTGGTGACTTCAGACATAGTACCGTTTCACGGTGTCTGAGTTGATGAGTTGTGGAAATTCATCGCCATCCATTTCATGTAATTTGAGGACTCCTCTTGTCAACACCTCCTTGACAACAAATGGGCCTTCTCAGTTTGGGGCAAATTTTCCTTTAGATTGATCTTGGTTGTCAAGAACCTTCTTCAAGACCAAGTCATATTGTTTGAAA
Organism: Panax notoginseng; assembly: GCA_016801055.1. NCBI lineage: Eukaryota > Viridiplantae > Streptophyta > Magnoliopsida > Apiales > Araliaceae > Panax > Panax notoginseng. The sequence goes on from CM029016.1 coordinate 194,849,645, forward strand.
TGCCGTAGCTGGACTTTTCTGTTGTAGGATCTAGTGATCCTTTGTTGGTATAACTGAGTATGGAAGATGGTTGCGGCTCGCCTTTCATCTATTAGAGACAATTGGTGGTACCTATCTTGTAACCATTGGTCTTCATCCAGCTGAGCATCTATCAACACTCTGAGGGATTCTATTTCCACCTTTATGGGGAGCATTGCTTCCATGCCATAGGTTAATGAGTAGGGGTTACCCCGGTGGAAGTGCGCATTAATGTTCTATAGGCTAATAGAATCAGAGGCAATAATTCAGGCCATCCTTTATGATTGGCGGACATCTTTTGCATTATCTTTTTGATATTCTTATTAGCCACTTCAACAACACCATTCATCTTTAGATGGTAGATGACGCAGTTGAGATGTTTGATGCTGAATTTACTGCATAACTCCTCCATCATTTGGTTGTTGAGGTTTTGGCATTGTCTGACACAATCACCTCTGGTTATCCATATCAACAAATGACATTATTTCTGATAAAAGCAATGATAACTTCTTTAGTAACCCTGGGGGAAGAGGCCGCTTCTATCCACTTGGTGAAGTAGTCGATCGTGGTGAAGATAAACTGATGCCCATTACTGGCTTTGGGCTCAATGAACCCGATCACGTCCATTCCCCACATTGAGAAGGGTCAGGGAAAACTCATATTGTGGAGCTCCCTTGGAGGGGCGTGGATAGCATTCCCATGAATTTGGCATTGGTAACATCTCTTGACGTGATCATCGCAATCAGCCTTAAGAGAGAGCCAATAATGCCCTGTTCTTAGGATTTTCTTGACAAGTAGAGGGCTGCTCATGTGTGGGCCACATACTCCACCATTGATTTCATCCATGAGCCTCTGAGCTTGGTCTTTGTCTAGATATCTAAGAAGACCTAGTCCTGCATCTCTTTTATAGAGTGTGTCTCCGCTCAGGTAGAATTTCACAGCCATTCGATGGATCCGCTTTCTTTCAGCCTGGCTCGCCTCAGCGGGTGTAGATCCATCTCGCAAATACTTCTTGATATGTTGATACCAAGGGTGTTGGATGGGAGGTAGTTCATCAGATACTTCTCCAATGTAGTTCCCATAGGTTAGTGCCTTTTGTCGGGCGAATGTGATATTTGACATGTCTTCCTTGTCAAGTATGTTGATCAAGGAGGCCAAAGTTGCTAGTGCATTCACAAAGTGATTCCTATTATGAGGAATATGGAGGAAGGATATTTATTCAAACTCTAAAGCCATCTGGATAACCTGCTGATGGTAAGGCAGTAAATGTAGCTCTTTGGTATGATAGATTCTAGTGGTTTGTCTGATTACCAATTCAGAATCCCCAAAGACAGTTAATCTTCTGATGCCCATGGATAGGGCAAGTTTTAACCCCATGATACAGCCTTCATACTCAACTGTGTTGTTGGGGGGCAAACTGTAATTTGACGGCAACGGGATACTGCTCTCCCGTAATGGATATCAGAAATGCTCCAACTCCAGAACCTTCCATGTTTACAGCTCAATTAAAGTACATCTTCCATGGTTGGTGTGTATCGTCTTGATGGTGTTGCTGAACTATCATTACCCCTTCATCGGGGAAGTATGTTTCCAAGGGTTTGAAATCCCCTGAAGGTGCGAAGGCCAGTTGATCCGCAATTCCTTGTCCTTTGATAGACTTTTGAGTCATGTAGACGATGTCAAATTGTTGTAGGATCAACTGCCATTTGGACAGTCGACAATTCAACATGAGTTTACTGAACACATACTTGAGAGGATCCACGCAGGATATGAGATGGGTTGTGTGACCATGGAGATAATGTTGTAATCTCATGGAAGCCCATGTTAAAGCACAACAAATTTTCTCAATCAGAGTATACTTTTGTTCAGTGCTGCTGAATCTTTTGCTGAGGTAATAGATAGCTCTTTCTTGGCCTTTATCATTTTTTTGTCCCATCATGCAGCCCATGGCATTGCCATTGATTGACATGTACATAAACAGGGGAACACCATCCCTGGGAGGTACCAAAATTGGAGCTTTAATTAACTGCTATTTGATGAGAAGAAAGGATTTTTGACACTCATCATTCCATTTCATGGAGGAGTTCTTCCTTAGAAACTTGAAGATAAGCTCACATATTGCTCTGAGTTGGGAGATGAATCGGTTGATGAAGTTGATTCTTTCCAAAAATTCTCGTACTTCCTTCTCTATCTGAGGTATGGGCATTTCCGTGATGGCCTAGATTTTTGTAGGATCCAGCTCAATCCCTTTGTGACTGACTAGGAATCCTAACAACTTGCTTGATTTGACACCAAAGGCGCACTTGGCTGGATTCAGCTTCAAGTTGTACTTACGCAACCGGCTGAAAAGCTTTTTGAGATGATTTAGGTGGTCTTCCTCCCTTCGGGATTTGACAATGATGTCATCCACATAGATTTATATCTCTTTGTACATTAAATCATGGAAAAGAGCCATCATAGCTTGATGATAAGTAGCTCCGACATTGATGAGGCCGAATGACAACCGTCTGTAGCAAAAGGTTCCCCAAGGAGTGATGAATGCAGTTTTCTCACGATCCTCTTCAGCAACCATGATTTGATGGTACCCCGCAAAGCAGTCAACGAAGGAGTACATGTCATATTGAGTTGTATTGTCAATCAGTATGTGGATGAATGGCATGGGAAAGCTATCTTTAAGACAAGCTTTGTTCAGATCCCTATAATCCACACAAACTTGCACCTTCCCTCTAGGTTTAGGCATGGGGATTATGTTTGATAGCCACTCAAGGTATGTTGATACCATGATAATGCCGGCTTGAAACTGTTTCACAATTTCTTCTTTAACTTTTAAACTCCACTCAGGTTTTAATCGCCTGAGTTTCTGCCTGACTGGCTTAAATCCCTCTTTGATGGGAAGGTGATGAATGACGATGTCAGTGGATAAACCGACCATGTCTTCATGAGACCATGCAAACACATCCTAGAATTGGGTCAATAGAGTAACCATATCATTCCTTTGGTTTGGAGTAAGGTCCGTACCAATCTGGATTTGTTTGGGGTTTTCTAAGGTTCCAAGGTTAAAAGAGGTGGTTTAATCAAGATTTGGCTTGGATTTATCTTCAACCCATTCTTTGATCTCCTGAGGTATCTCATAGTCCTCTTATTCAATCTTCATCAAGTCTGAGTCCAACTTTACATCAAAGTTACAGTCCTTGTGAAGAATATGCACCTCATCAGCAAGTTTAGGCACATCTATCTTTAGAGACCTGAAACGAAATGCTTTCACTTAATATATGAAACTGTTCAATCATACAAAGTGTTAGCATGTAATGACAAAAATAATTGCTAATACTGTACAGCAAAAGTAAGTAGTTATTGTTATCTACAGGGCAGAGGGAGTTTCTACCCTTTTTACCCTTGTCAGAAAATGGAATGAGTGCTGCTCCAATTGCCAAGGGTGAAGTCCTAGTGGACGGCTGTGATGAAGGGGTTGTTATCGTCCTGCTTCTATTGAATGATGACCATGATGTCTGGACAATCATCATCTGGGATGTCTCTGTTCATATCTTCCGTATGGACCAGGACACACATGTTTAACAAATGTCTCTTAATGAGTGCATATTATTCATTTATTTTGATTCCTTTATATTTAGTTTTATTGTATGTTTCATGTCTATATGAGCTTATTAAGGTGTTTAATAATTTTAGGAAGAATTGGAGCTGAAATGAGGAAAAAGAGGAAAATTTCTTGGTTTTTAGCATTAAGTTGGATGCATGGTCTTAGCTTGGGACTTAGATTTTATTGTAGAGCTTTTCCTTAGCTTTCTGGAACATCTTGAATCGTCCCAATCGGAGTTCATTTGAAAAAGTTGTGATCTTTTTACTAGACAGAAGTTGAACCTCAAAGTTTGGAAGTTGGAATTTGCATAGTAGTCACTTGGAACCTGATTTCGACCTTGATCCAGCTAGAATATGTCAAATATCAAAGCTTGAAAGTTGTAGATCTCGTCGATTTTTTTGTTTTGATAGGTAGCAGTCCCCATAACTCCTCCCAGATCAAAAGTTATGCTCATTTTACCAAAGGACATCACAGCATAAAATGAAAATTCACCCCAGCGAATTTGAGCGGGAATATTGGTAAATCTTGGATTTTTGGAAAGTTTCTAAATGTAGGTTTTGGCAAATTTCAACATGGAATGAGATTATTATTTCTATTAGCTTTAGGATTTACTTTAGACTAAGATTTATTTCCAAATTGGATTCTATTTCTTTATGGAAACTAGTTATGATTTGTAATTTATTTTAGGATTTGGATTTCTAATTCCCACAGGATTTAGGATTTTGTAAAGCACTATAAATAGAGGATGATAATCAAGGTTTTATTCATTCAATCATCTACTACATTCTCTCATCTACAACATTGGAGAATTGAAGACATTAGCTATGTTCTTTTTATTCAGTTTTAAGGGATGGTGAACCTTGTTTGTAATTAATGGTTAATTGAGTATTCATTATTTATTTCTTCTCACATGAAATTCATTCTTGATAATCTGATTTAATTTTTGAATGCTATTTAGCTTAACTGATTTGATTTCTGCAGGATTGAGTTGGTTAACGAATATCATATGCTAGATCAAGGAATAATATTACATATAATTAATATTATTTCTAATCACAAGTAGTAATTAGTAATACCTGATTATGAACAAGCTTTTGAGTATTGCTATTATTATCAGAAGACAAGTCAAACAATCTGAGCTTATGTGTTTGTTGCTTGGAATAGTCTAATTCCCTAGTTCTTAATGCTGTTGTTATATTAAATCTAGAGAGCTTGTTCTAGGTTATATAATTGTTAGAATCTTGTGAAGAGCTTATTTCATTGAGTGACAATCTAAGGGGAGTTTCTGGTAGCAGAGCTTGTTGTTACCTAGGGCTATTAGTTTCATTGAAGGGTAAATAACGTTACACTTTATTAATCTATTATTGTAAACAGGTAATACTGAACTGAAGAACTGAAGCTTTTTATTCATTATTTATTCTTATAGTTTATTCTTGTTAATTTAGATAATTAATTCAAAATCCCCTTTTAATTAGAAATAATAGGATAAATATAAAACAAATAACTCTCTATGGGATCAATCCTTACTTATTACTATGCTAATTGTTTGAATTTGTAAAGTGAAAGTGAGGTTAATTTAGGAGTGTAAACGACAGCTCCCAAATTTTGGCGCCGTTGTCGGGGAGTGTTATTTGTTTTGTTTATTCTTTGTTTTCGTTTATTTTTATTATTTCCTTTTTGTTTTATGACTTAATCCTCTCAATCTATTGACATAAATTTTGTTTAAGAGATAGAGAAAACTACAGATATAAAAGAAGCTCTTGTTCCATCACTTGAAGAGGAAAAGATGGTGGTGCCAAACAAAAATAGGACTTTTAAAAAATTAACTATTCTCGATCTTGATCAATCATCTTTTTGTATTAGGTATCCTACTTTAGATGTTGCTTTTGAACTTAACTCTAGACTAATTCGTCTTTTGCCTACTTTTCGTGGTCTTACATGTGAAAATCCATATAAGCATCTAAAGGAGTTCCATATGGTATGTTCCACGATGAAAGCACAAGGAGTGGCAGAGGAGCAGATAAAGCTTAGACTTTTTCCATTCTCATTAGCATATTTGGCTAAAGACTGATTATACTATCTACCTTCAGGATCAATACAATCATGAACCGATATGCAAAGGCTATTCTTGGAAAGGTACTTCCCTGCATCAAGAGTCACCCACCTAAGGAATAAGATATGTGGAATCAGGCAGTTCAATCGAGAAACTCTCTATGAGTATTGGGAATGGTTCAAGAAGTTATGTTCTACCTGTCCACCTCACAGAATTGATGACCATCACTTGATCCGGTACTTCTATGAGGGGTTGCTACCAATGGAAAAAAGCATGATTGATGCAACAAGTGGAGGAGCACTGGTAGACAAAACTCCAGAAGCTGCAAGGAACTTAATTGCAAACATTGCAGTTAACTCACATCAGTATGGTACTAAGATGGATCACACATCACAAAGGGTAAATGGGGTAAGCACGAGAGACTTGGAGCAGCATATTTCTGAATTAACTGCTATAGTTTGACAAATGGCTGCAAGGAATACACAAGGTTTTTAACAAGGTCAACCTCAGTACCACACAGAAAACTAAGAAGTACCTATCAATTCTGGGACATCTATGGAGGATATGTTGAAGGCATTCATGAACCAAACACAACAGTTCATGAATCAAACACAACAATTCAAGCAGGAGACAAGAACTTCTATTCAAGACCTGAGGAACCAAGTTGGTCAGCTTGCAACCACAGTGGGAAGGTCACCTTCTCAAACTTTTGAAAATGTAAGTGTCATAACATTGAGATGTGGTGCAGAGGATCAGCAGCAAGGAAAGTCAATACAAAATAAGTCAGACAATAGTGAAATAAACAGTAGTGTTGTACTCAAGCATAAATTTCTACCTCTTTCAGCTTATGAACCGAAATTATTTTTCCCCAAGTTCTAACAAGGAATTAGAAAGTTGGAAAGAATTCAACGTGGTATACAGAGTCTAATGAAAAATTCCTTGAAGAAATGGCAAATAGGGAACAAGAACTTAAAAATGATAAAGAGTTCACTAGTGGAAACCATTTGAAAGTGCTCGAGACTACTGCTAAATTTGAAGAAGAAATCAAGTATTCAAAGTCGAAAAAGGTTGAACAAGAGGTAGAGATCGAATAATTAATAATTCCTACAAATTTCTATAAGGAGGACATAGATGATTATGCTTTCCTTGTACCAGCAACAACACAGAATGATAAACACCATGGGTCCTTACACATGGAATTGGACAACGCACATGTCCAGTTCGACATATATGAAGTTAAGAGGTATCTTGGTAATGTTAATTCTATTTTTTCTATTGATGTTGTTGAGTCTATAGTGTAAGAATCTCTTGAGTAAATATACGAGAAGGATTTGAGGGTTGAAATGGAGCAAACTCATGATCTGAAGGATGCTCCTAGTGAATTAAAATTGTTATCAGTCCACTTGAAGTACACAAGTTCAATTACATAGGATGAGAAGGATGATGTCAAGCCAATGACAATAAATAAGGGCAGTTGCTTGGGAGGCAACCCAAGATCTCAGATTTGATTTTTTTATCCCTTCACTTTTTAGTTTTTTTTATTGCATGTTAACTAGTAGTTTTTTTTTCTTTGCATGATTTTCTTACATTGGAGACAATGTAAGGTTTGAGTGTAGGGGGAAGATTTAGGTTTTTATTTTATTAAGGAATATTGATCCTATTTTGATGGGAAATTTGAAAAATTGATGCTTTTGAAATTTTTTTAAAAAAATTTGGTTTCATGATTCTATTTTGCTGTGTTAAAAGGTTAAAGTCAAAAATTGAGAATTAATACAGAATTTTAGAATCTATTTAATCCTTAGTTAGTTAATGAATGATGAAGACTAAACCATGATCCATCGTAATTGATTTGAATTGAATTTATGATACATGAGTACATGAATATGAGAAACAAGTTTATTTGGCTAAGTTATTTATGGAGTTGTCTATGTGCACTGATTTTATGACTTAGAACTGTTTAACTTGCTTATGTTCTTGTAGAACAATGTGAAAAGAAATTATGAATGAAAAAAAAAGAGAAAATAAAAATTTGGTGATTGAAAAATCTGCTTCAATGTCCATTGTGCAAAATAACTGGGTATCCAAGCCTCGGGAAGCATTGGTATTCACGTTAAAAAGTGTGATGGATAAAAGCAACTTGACTAGTCGACTTTTGTGGCCTTTGTTACTTGAATAAGTAAGCCCTAGGGGTGTCTCTGTAAAGCCCCCAAATTCGGGTACTTGAAACCCGAACTCGGTGCTTCACGATACCATTTCTATGAGCGGAATAATACTAATAATAATAACAATAATATAAAGATCAACTTAATTTACATAATTATCAGAGTCTAGCTCCCAAGTACGTAACCTTTATTACATTCATTACATATCATGATAGATAATATATATATCATCATTGTCTTAATAATAATATCAAACTATTACATAACTACCACATACCTTATTTGGTTAGCCTTCCTTTTCCTTTGTTTCTGCATGAGCTTTCTGGTTCTTCGCACTTGGCTGAAAACATTTAAATTAAGCAAGGATGAGTATTTGAGTGCCCAACAATTAATAACAATTATATATATATATATATATATATATATATATATATATATATATATATATATATATATATATATATATATATAAGCTGAAAGAATTTAAATATTTTCTTTATACTATCCTTCTACAATAGATCAATAGTTGTGAAGTAATCTGTACCGATAATAATAACATAACAACCCTCTTTCAAATTTTTGAAACTACGTAATGACTATAACTAGGGTTAAGGTGACATACTATGAACATTATTTTTAATTTTCAAATAGGTTAAACAGAACTTGATCTGTAAACCGTCATAACTTACGGGTACGGGGGTGATCAGCCCGTTGTACCCTGTATTGATCAACACTACATGCAAGAACGAGGGTCTCGTTCACTCTGTCCGCCTTGGGCGCATAAAAGGTTTCTTGTGTAGGGATGTTAATACTTGTCTGGGTTCCAAATCAAAGGTTTTATCTTATTCAACCATAATCTATAATTCAACATACATATACGGGTAATTGACAAAGGTGTATCAATATGTGATTAAATACAATGATTATCTAAGTTGGGACACTTGTATAACCATTTATAGAAATTAACGAACAGAATATGTATATCTGAATTATCATATACTAACATGTTGATAAGCAATGAGCGTATATAATATAGGGTTAATAATATATACAATAATAATATAATTTAGAAACATTCTTACTCATGTCCATTGCATAAAGAAAATGCAAAGGTAAGATACTTGTCTGATGCGCTGCTTACAATATGTAACTTAGTTTTATCTTTTATGTAATCACCTATCAGTAATAAGATCATTTTACTGATTAGAATAACATATCTCAACACATAACACTGCTTATTGCAGTCAGTACATAACCTAATCACATTATCAACCATGTTTAACAACCATTGAATAACAAATAATCACATATTTAATCAAATTATCTAAGTTCAGATCAATTTCTGAAACATGTCGGTCTACCGACGGCTTTATTGGGTAATTATCGAGTCTAGGACTCTATCCTGTAGCTCAATATCGGTAATTATCAGTTATATTATTTTTAAATGACTTATAATAATTTTTAAACATTTATTATAATTTATCATGAATTTTTAAACATCGAAATCATTATTAAATGATTTAAATATCAAATAATTATATTATCATTAATATTTAATTAATATTAAACTATTAATGAAATTGCCAAAATATTAAAGTTATTTATAATAACTTAGAATATTTTTAAAGTGTTTAAATTACCTTTAAATGATTTTTAAAATAATTAAAATTATTTTTAATTAATTACCATTAATATTTAAATATTAATGTACTATTTATCAAAATATTAAAAGTCATTAATTATAACTTAAAATATTTTTAATTCATTTATATCTTTTTTAAATTAATAAAATCATTTTTAAACTATTTATTTAATATAATTATTAAATAAATTTAATATCATTTAGTATTAAATTAATATCATTAATATTAAATTATTAATAAAATTATTCTTTAAATATTAAAAGTTATATTTTATAACTAACACTTTATTTACATTTAAAATAATTTTTATAATATTAAAATCATTTTTAAACTAATTTATTTAATATAATTATTAAATAACCTTAATATTAATAATAATAATTAATTAATAAAATTTACCTTTAAATATTAAAGTTATTTTTTATAACTTATAATATTTTTAAATACCTTATTATCATTTAAAATAATTTTTTTAAAATAATAAAATCACTTTTTAATTTATTTATTTAATTTATTTATCAAATAACTTAATTATCATTAATATTAATTTATTAATGAATCTCATCACAAAATATTAAAAGTCATTAAAAATAACTTGAAATATTTTCTTATATCATAATATAATTTTAAATGATTTTTCAAATGTTAAAATCATTTTTAAATAATTTATTTAATATTATTATTAAATAAATTAAATACCTTTAATATTCAAAAAATATTAAATATTTATGAAATATATTCAAAATATATAAAAACTAATTTTCAGAATTTAAAATAATTTTTAATAATTTATTTTTTATTTTTATTAATTAAAAACTAATTTTCTATAATTATTTAATAAAAATATAGTTTTTATAAATAAACTGTCGCTAAAGATCACCTATAACGATAGAACCGTCACTATAGGTGTTCTTCATGAAACCCAGATCATCAAGCCAGTAACCGAGTGACCACGTTTGACCAAGATTCAAGATCGGATCGTGATGTTTGAGTGAATGTTTCTGGCCAGGTCCTGTAGTATAAATGTAACACTACAAGACTCACTAAGAAACATGATCAAAAAACATCACAATCAGAAGATATAAGCCTTCAAAGTGGCTGTCAGAGCTGTTCTTCATTTTTGGGTTTTCCCAGAAATGAAGAACAGTTCGACTGTCCTACTTTGGGCTTCCACTACAAGATATCCTGTTGTTGTTTTTGTGATATAAAACCTTCAATGTATAACCAATATGTAATACTACATATCTATTACTTAACATCAACAAAACAACAAAACAATAATGAGATAAAGACCGGTCAAACCTTGTCAGAAACCACGCCCATGAACTTTCTGTGTTTACCCAGAAAGTTCATCCGTGGACTTCCTGCTTGGTTTGACCATGTCCCAAATCCAGCATGTTCATGATATAAGAGATCTAAGAGCATTAACATGTAGTATAACTACCATACTATATATTTAATATAACAAAAAACACAAATAATCAACAACATGCATGATCTGTGCCTTTAAACATCCTGTCAAAACAATCTAGGCATGTTCTTGACTGCCCAGATTTCCTTCAGTCATGGTCGGTCAACGACCTTTGACTAATAATAACTCAAATTCGGGACATGAAACGACCACGATTCCAGTTCCAAAACAAAGTGCTAGTGTCAGACTACACATTTGAAGCTTAAAACAACAAAAATAACAAACAGGCAAGGATCTATGGGCTCTGACATTCGTTGTCAGACATCCCAAATTTTTTTTTTCCAGATTTTGTAGATCTTCAAATACGAGCATCTAGATGTTATGGATCTAACATCTAGTAACTCAGATCATCATTATACACTAAAACCAACATGTTTTAACAATAAAAACTAACATCTAACAACAGATTATTGGACAGATTTTCAAGTTAGGGTTTATACCTTCTATGAAAAATCTTTGATTTTATGCTACTGATGTTGTTATGAAATTCGTGGAACTTGATTTTGTGACTTTAAAACTTACAATTTTCGTGGGTTTGGGTTGAGAGAAAAGGTGTAAGACCCCGAATTTTATGAAATAAAAGTATTCAATTTTTCTTATAATTACTATTCAGTAAATAGTTAAATTGATAAAAGTTTAAAGTTATGGGTGAAATGTAAATTTTTTTTCAAAATAAGCAAGTGGTTATAAAATAATCATTGTTGTCGGGGAATATTCGTTTGGTCGTGGAATATTCTTTCTGTCGGGGAATATTCGTACGACGGCGCAGCCATTTGTGGGCCCCATAACAGAATAACTGTCGGATGAAGAAAACGACAAATTTGAGTTTTTACAAATAACGGCGTAGTTGTTACCGTTAACACTGTTGGAATACCCGGTGGTTAAAATACAGTAATACGCGTTATTGCACAGTAGCACACGGTATTGCATAGTATTTTTGAAATTATTGATTCTTACGTAAGAAGGCACTACTCAATAATTGTTACAGTAATTACTGTTCAATATTTTATTTTATTGATTCAATAATTGCTACGTTGAAATTTTGTATTATTGTTGTTCAATAATTGTTGCTGCACAGTATTTCCTATTATCAGATCAATAATTCATATTATTTGAATAATATTATTAGATAACATTATTGGCAATGTCTAGAAAGTTCTGTCTAAGGAGAGGTTTGGTCATCTAATTGCGCGCCAGTAAGGAGAAATCCTTATTGGAAAGCCCCCTCTTTCCTGGGAACGGCCTGGTTGTCATAAATGTGATTCTGTAATATTATTTGTGAATAATTAATTATTGATTCATATGATAAGGAAATATTTATTTTATGTGGATATAAATGAGGGATATATTTTTGTGGTTAAAAATGAAGGAGTTAATATTGAGGTTTTTATCAGTATTTTTGTCGGAATGGAGGTACTAAAAATTAGGGTTTTTGAGATATTTTGCGGGGTTATAATTTTTAATCCGACCGTTGGATCGTGGTAATTTTTGGATATGTTATACATATATAAGTTGAGTATATGTCCACAAATTTTGAACCGTTAAAAATGAACGTATGATTTATTATGAATTTTACGAGATGACTGGTTCAGAAATTGTTGAATTTTCGGAGTTTATCATTTTGGTGAAAAATTCTAGAATTGGTGGACCCCAGTTGTGGTTGGTGAAGAAATGTGCTGAATTATATTTCAAATGTGGTGGGTGGGAATAGTAGTAGGTAAAGCCATCAGGTTGCAGGTCAAACCTACCAAAATTTTCCTATAAATAGAGGGCTAAGTTAGAATTGAAAATCACACCAGAAACATAAGTTTTCTCTCTTTCTCTCTCTATATTATGAAGCATATTTTGTGAGTTTTTAGATACTTGGTGAGTTGCTATTCATCAGTGCAAGTTTCCTCTAGCATCATATCCGATATCCAGTCAGAAGTACTGCTCTTTTGAGGTAAGGGATTGTAAGGGATAGTAAGGGATATTAAGGGATTTTAAGGGTTGTTATGATTTTCAGTTTCGTAATTTTTCTGACCTTCAAAAATTCTGAAAAAATTTGAAATGATATTTTGATGAGTTTTCTTGATTGTGTCCAAAAATGGTGATTTTTGGATGTATAGATTGAGAGTTATGAATTTTATGAGAAAAGACTATTTTAGAAGTAACAGCTTATAATTCCTTGTGGTTAACTCCAAAATTGATGAAATTTTTATTGGGAGTACATGTATATGATAGAAGTATACTCTGTAAATTTCAGAATTTTTAGACAAAAGTACAATTTTTGATAAATGTCTAAATATTCGGCTATTTTGGCCATATGAAAAATAGTAAATGACTTTTAAAAATTCTGAGAAAAATATATGTTCACTATGGGACTATATTATGCTAAATCCCAGAAAAGAAATATTTTTGGAACTGATTTGGTATTTTTCATGAAAATGGTCTAGTTATGAGTAAATGAATTAAATATGTTTTGTGAAGAAAGAAAATTAGAAAATAGGATTTTATGGCTTGAGAATCCTATATGAGGTATATGCAGATTTTTGATGAGGGTTTTGGTTATTGATGATGAAATTGTAAGAGTTGGCATTTTATGATGATTAAATGCATTAATTAGTAAAGTGTAAACAATTAAAATAAATTGTTTATAAATTTAAGTAATGTTATTCTTTCAATATCATTATACCGAAATATTGGTATGAATTTTATTGTAGAATTTCTATCTTTTGTGTCGGGGTTACTATTCATGAGTTACGAATATTACTCTTGAGATTAAAACTATATGTTGATCATATTATTTTTATCATCATATATAACATTTTTATAACCCTAATGTTGAAATTCTCTTTCACTGGAGTGTAAAGATGGGTAGATTATTGGTATGATCATGACTAGGGTTCTCTTTGGCCTGTAGTGCAAAGTTGAATTGTGACTGGTATGATCATGACCATTGAATTTATAATTGAATATCTTAAGCTTAAGTGCAAAGGTGAATTGATCAACATGGTTATAATTATTGTTTATATAAATTCTGAAATGATTATATATTTCTTTGAGATATGAATATATTTGGCCTGTAGTGCAAATATGAATTGTTGATGAATATCTTTGGCATGTAGTGCAAAGATGGCCTGTTGATGAATATCTTTGGCCTGTAGTGCAAAGATGAACTGTTGTTGAATATCTTTGGCCCGTAGTGCAAAGATGGTTTGTTGATGAATATCTTTGGCCCGTAGTGCAAAGATGGTTTGTTGATGAATATCTTTGGCCGTAGTGCAAAGATGGATTTGTTAGTATGATTATAAACAGGAATTGTGATTTGGTATAACCATGATCTTTGATGTTTCAGGTAAAGACAGGTGATGAAAATATTCTTCGTCCTGGGTGCGAAGAAAAATTTATAGTCACAATTATGATTATGAGTTATTCATATGATTGTGGAAAGGAACTGTTGAGTGATGTTACATGGATAAAACATTGTTGATGGATTTTTAACATGGAGAAGATAATAGACTTTATAGTCTATTTGACTCTTCTAATGGATTGCTCGTTCCGCTGCAACTATGGTTGAAATTTTTATCATTTACCATATGTTCTAAATCTCTGATTTATTATTGATGAAGGCTATTGATAATTTAATTATCTTTAGTCATGATATTCTTTACTGAGCTAGTTGTGCTCACCCTTTTGCTTCACAATTCCTTTCAGGTAATAAGAGTGTAGCTGGGTCGAGCGGGGGTAACAAGGGAATAGAACGGTGGTCATCATTTAGTAGTTATATTTGGTGAAGAAAATAGGGTGAGGCGAACCCAACGTTGGAAGGGTGTTTTGTCACTATCATACAAGATGTCTAATGACATACAACCTCGTGTCATCATAGGACAGGGTTGTGCTCATCCACTTGCTGAGTATATCTATGGGCACTACCTATATAATCTTGGTGTTTGTTTGAAGTATAATTCTCAATTTGAGACAGTGGAGATAATGATAAGTCAAGAGAAGACTCACCATTGGGAAGAATATGATAGTAATCTTCTCGTTTTTCTTTGGGGTCTATTGGGTCAACCAAGGATAATTCTGTGGCCATATGATATCTATCATAACCTAGACGCGTGGCCTCCCATGTACGAAGGTTTCCTTGAGCATTTCCCAAAGATTCTAATTTCTAAAACAGTTTTTGACTATACCTTTATGTAAGGTGTTATTGTGAGGTGATGTCCACGGTTGGAACATGAGTCACATTTGGTATATATTTGTATCCAAACTCACAGCATATGTGTTGTTGTATTTTGCACGACAATTGTTGTAATAAAGTTGTAGTTGTTTTCTGTACCATGTATTTGACGACTCAGAATGGGTTGGGTGGAATGAACCTATTTTGGGGTTGTCACAGGTGGTATCAGAGCTTAGGGATATGATCTCTGGCGGAGATCGGGAAATAGAACTAGGAAGGGAGAGATGAGTAAATCCTTCGCTAGTGTGTCCTACCTAAGCTTATTTGTTGGTCAGTCATAATATCGGGATATTATGTGATATGTTAATTTGTTCAATTAACCTTTGTTTTGAAGCTGTATTCTAGAATGATATTTGAAATACAGGAGATGAGCAATGAAAAAATTATGATGGCAAGGAAGATGGAATCTAAAATGAAAGGAAGGTATTCTCAATTCTTTGAAATACCAGGTACGTAAATTTCGAGGACGAAATTTCATAAGGAGGGGAGATTGTAAGACCCCGAATTTTATGAAATAAAAGTATTCAATTTTTCTTATAATTACTATTCAGTAAATAGTTAAATTGATAAAAGTTTAAAGTTATTGGTGAAATGTAAATTTTTTTTTAAAATAAGCAAGTGGTTATAAAATAATCATTGTTGTCGGGGAATATTAGTTTGGTCGTGGAATATTCTTTCTGTCGGGGAATATTCGTACGACGGCGCAGCCATTTGTGGGTCCCATAACAGAATAACTGTCGGATGAAGAAAACGACAAATTTGAGTTTTTACAAATAACGGCGTAGTTGTTACCGTTAACACTGTTGGAATACCCGGTGGTTATAATACAGTAATACGCGTTATTGCACAGTAGCACACGATATTGCATAGTATTTTTGAAATTATTGATTCTTACGTAAGAAGGCACTACTCAATAATTGTTACAGTAATTACTGTTCAATATTTTATTTTATTGATTCAATAATTGCTACGTTGAAATTTTGTATTATTGTTGTTCAATAATTGTTGCTGCACAGTATTTCCTATTATCAGATCAATAATTCATATTATTTGAATAATATTATTAGATAACATTATTGGCAATGCCTAGAAAGTTCTGTCTAAGGAGAGGTTTGGTTATCTAATTGCGCGCCAGTAAGGAGAAATCCTTATTGGAAAGCCCCCTCTTTCCTGGAAACGGCCTGGTTGTCATAAATGTGATTCTGTAATATTATTTGTGAATAATTAATTATTGATTCATATGATAAGGAAATATTTATTTTATGTGGATATAAATGAGGGATATATTTTTGTGGTTAAAAATGAAGGAGTTAATATTGAGGTTTTTATCAGTATTTTTGTCGGAATGGAGGTATTAAAAATTAGGGTTTTTGAGATATTTTGCGGGGGTTATAATTTTTAATCCGACCGTTGGATCGTGGTAATTTTTGGATATGTTATACATATATAAGTTGAGTATATGTCCACAAATTTTGAACCGTTAAAAATGAACGTATGATTTATTATGAATTTTACGAGATGACTGGTTCAGAAATTGTTGAATTTTCGGAGTTTATCATTTTGGTGAAAAATTCTAGAATTGGTGGACCCCACTTGTGGTTGGTGAAGAAATGTGCTGAATTATATTTCAAATGTGGTGGGTGGGAATAGTAGCAGGTAAAGCCATCAGGTTGCAGGTCAAACCTACCAAAATTTTCCTATAAATAGAGGGCTAAGTTAGAATTGAAAAACACACCAGAAACATAAGTTTTCTCTCTTTCTCTCTCTATATTATGAAGCATATTTTGTGAGTTTTTAGATACTTGGTGAGTTGCTATTCATCAGTGCAAGTTTCCTTCAGCATCATATCCGATATCCAGTCAGAAGTACTGCTCTTTTGAGGTAAGGGATTGTAAGGGATTGTAAGGGATATTAAGGGATTTTAAGGGTTGTTATGATTTTCAGTTTCGTAATTTTTCTGACCTTCAAAAATTCTGAAAAAATTTGAAATGATATTTTGATGAGTTTTCTTGATTGTGTCCAAAAAGAGTGATTTTTGGATGTATAGATTGAGAGTTATGAATTTAATGAGAAAAGACTATTTTAGAAGTAACAGCTTATAATTCCTTGTGGTTAACTCCAAAATTGATGAAATTTTTATTGGGAGTACATGTATATGATAGAAGTATACTCTGTAAATTTCAGAATTTTTAGACAAAAGTACAATTTTTGATAAATGTCTAAATATTCGGCTATTTTGGCCATATGAAAAATAGTAAATGACTTTTAAAAATTCTGAGAAAAATATATGTTCACTATGGGACTATATTATGCTAAATCCCAGAAAAGAAATATTTTTGGAACTGATTTGGTATTTTTCATGAAAATGGTCTAGTTATGAGTAAATGAATTAAATATGTTTTGTGAAGAAAGAAAATTAGAAAATAGGATTTTATGGCTTGAGAATCCTATATGAGGTATATGCAGATTTTTGATGAGGGTTTTGGTTATTGATGATGAAATTGTAAGAGTTGGCATTTTATGATGATTAAATGCATTAATTAGTAAAGTGTAAACAATTAAAATAAATTGTTTATAAATTTAAGTAATGTTATTCTTTCAATATCATTATACCGAAATATTGGTATGAATTTTATTGTAGAATTTCTATCTTTTGTGTCGGGGTTACTATTCATGAGTTACGAATATTACTCTTGAGATTAAAACTATATGTTGATCATATTATTTTTATCATCATATATAACATTTTTATAACCCTAATGTTGAAATTCTCTTTCACTGGAGTGTAAAGATGGGTAGATTATTGGTATGATCATGACTAGGGTTCTCTTTGGCCTGTAGTGCAAAGTTGAATTGTGACTGGTATGATCATGACCATTGAATTTATAATTGAATATCTTAAGCTTAAGTGCAAAGGTGAATTGATCAACATGGTTATAATTATTGTTTATATAAATTCTGAAATGATTATATATTTCTTTGAGATATGAATATATTTGGCATGTAGTGCAAATATGAATTGTTGATGAATATCTTTGGCATGTAGTGCAAAGATGGCCTGTTGATGAATATCTTTGGCCTGTAGTGCAAAGATGAACTGTTGTTGAATATCTTTGGCCCGTAGTGCAAAGATGGTTTGTTGATGAATATCTTTGGCCCGTAGTGCAAAGATGGTTTGTTGATGAATATCTTTGGCCCGTAGTGCAAAGATGGATTTGTTAGTATGATTATAAACAGGAATTGTGATTTGGTATAACCATGATCTTTGATGTTTCAGGTAAAGACAGGTGATGAAAATATTCTTCGTCCTGGGTGCGAAGAAAAATTTATAGTCACAATTATGATTATGAGTTATTCATATGATTGTGGAAAGGAACTGTTGAGTGATGTTACATGGATAAAACATTGTTGATGGATTTTTAACATGGAGAAGATAATAGACTTTATAGTCTATTTGACTCTTCTAATGGATTGCTCGTTCCGCTGCAACTATGGTTGAAATTTTTATCATTTACCATATGTTCTAAATCTCTGATTTATTATTGATGAAGGCTATTGATAATTTAATTATCTTTAGTCATGATATTCTTTACTGAGCTAGTTGTGCTCACCCTTTTGCTTCACAATTCCTTTCAGGTAATAAGAGTGTAGCTGGGTCGAGCGGGGGTAACAAGGGAATAGAACGGTGGTCATCATTTAGTAGTTATATTTGGTGAAGAAAATAGGGTGAGGCGAACCCAACGTTGGATGGGTGTTTTGTCACTATCATACAAGATGTCTAATGACATACAACCTCGTGTCATCATAGGACAGGGTTGTGCTCATCCACTTGCTGAGTATATCTATGGGCACTACCTATATAATCTTGGTGTTTGTTTGAAGTATAATTCTCAATTTGAGACAGTGGAGATAATGATAAGTCAAGAGAAGACTCACCATTGGGAAGAATATGATAGTAATATTCTCGTTTTTCTTTGGGGTCTATTGGGTCAACCAAGGATAATTCTGTGGCCATATGATATCTATCATAACCTAGACGCGTGGCCTCCCATGTATGAAGGTTTCCTTGAGCATTTCCCAAAGATTCTAATTTCTAAAACAGTTTTTGACTATACCTTTATGTAAGGTGTTATTGTGAGGTGATGTCCACGGTTGGAACATGAGTCACATTTGGTATATATTTGTATCCAAACTCACAGCATATGTGTTGTTGTATTTTGCACGACAATTGTTGTAATAAAGTTGTAGTTGTTTTCTGTACCATGTATTTGACGACTCAGAATGGGTTGGGTGGAATGAACCTATTTTGGGGTTGTCACAAAAGGTTTGAGTGTTTGGTACAAAAATGGCTAACAAATGCAATCTTTTCTCTCTCAATCTATATATAGAAGTCTTGGATGCATGAATGGTTGATCAAAATGGCTGATGGTTGTCAATTATAATCACATGGGGTTGTTGGGTTTCGTCACCAACTTCCCCTAATTGTCTAAACCTATACTAGCTTTAATAATACAAGAGGGGCAAAAAGGTCATTTGGCAAATCATTTTAATGGCAAAATTATAACTTGTCAAACCCTTAGTATTTGACCCTTAGGGTTTAACCTTTAGGGCTTAACCCTAAGGTTTAGCACAAATTAATTGTTGGATTTCTAATTTAGGGTTTGCTCAAAAATAAAATTAAATAAATTTTAGTTTCTAAAATTTTGAAATTAGGGTTTCCTAATTATGATAAATTTTCTAATTATTTATACAGGAACATTAGGGTTAAAAATATAATAATTATCGTTGACCTAGCTAATTTAGCAATTAGGGTTTACGATTATTATAATTAGAGTTACTAAATTATAATTAGTATTTCTAATTACCAAATATATTAGGGTTTTAAATTACTAGTTAGGTTTTCCATAATTAGCAATAAAATCTACTGTACATGATATTAATCACATTAACACAATTTCTAACTAATCACAAACTCCAGTTTAGGTTTCAAATTAGGGTTTCTCATTTTAAAAATTAGGGTTTTACAATTAGGGTTTTTCTAAAGATTAATTAGGATTTCTAGATTTTAATTAGGGTTTACATAATTAATCAATTAATCATAAAACATGTAACACAGTCATGTAACAGTCTTAAACCCGCAATTGATTTTTAAATTAGGGTTTCCCACGGTAAAACTAGAGTCTTGACATTAAACACCATAATTGACCAACCATCTTCAATACGTACATACAGTACATATTTATAGCACTGAAAAATCAAAATATAATTAATATTATCTTAGTATTCTCATTCCGTGATAAAAATTCAAAATTAGGGTTTGGATTCCATATCTGATTTATTCTTCCATATTTAACCTGAATAATTAAGGTAAAATAATTAACTTAATAATCTGTACTAAAATTCATATAATAGAATAATTATTATAGTTATTCTAAAAATCACTCCATATATTATTTAAATAATATCTGATTATATTTTCATTAATAAAAACATTTTTGCTATAAATTAATTATTATAAGAATATACTTTATAAAAATCAATAATTCTAAAATAAAATTATATGTAAATATTCATGTAATAAATATATTTTTATTTATCACATAAATACATATACACATTATCTTGTACAAATCCTCATCCGTAAAAAAAATTTATACGTTAAATTTCTTATTTATTTATATAGAAAATATCGAGTTGTTACATTCACCCTCTCTTATAAAGATTTCATCCCCCGAATCACCGTTTTAAAACCTATACATACATGGGTACATAACACACACAATCTTTGCAAGTAGATCTCGACCAACTTTGATCGAACTGATCTTTAACTATTCACATAATGTTTGTCTTTCTGATTAAACGGAAATTTGATTTCTAAAAAAACTCAAATTCCTCCCTCAAATTTTCTTTATAAAATAATTTACTATATATAGGAAAATCATGTAAAAGAAAATAAAAGTTATACGAATAATACCTGGAATCCCATTGCCAGCTGCCATCGCATCCTGAACAGTTATTTTGTAGACCCTTGCTGTTGATTTTGTTGGCTTGTTTGACGAAGTCAGTCCTGTGATTGCTAAAGTCCCGCTGCCAGTGCCAGTATTCACACTTTCGACCTTTGTCCTCCTATTCGAACAATCTTTCACCTTGTGTTCAGTCGACCCGCATAGAAAACATCCACTGTTCATCCTAGGATTAGGGCAGTTGAGAGAGATATGGCCCTCCTGCCAGCACTTATAGCAAACAAACTTTCCTTTCAAACACTCACCTGTATGGTTCTTTCCACAATTCTTACACGACACTACCTGCTTCTTCACACCTTCTTGTTTTACCTGTACACTTCCAAAGTTGTTCACCTTCCTCTTTCCATCTCCACCCCTGCTCCCACTATTAATTCCTACCTTCCCAGCTCCTTTTACCTTACCCTTATTCTTCCTTTCCTTGTTGCAAAGGCTCATGGCCTCACTCTCCTCCTCAGTAATAATAGCTTTCTCCATGAGTGCTGCAAATGTAGGAATCTGCAACACTGTCACCTTGTTATAGAGCAAGAGTTTTAATACCAGCTCAAATCTTCTCGCTTTCCTAGCCTCCGTATCAAATTGATGTAGACCGAACCTAGCTAACTTATTAAATTTTGCGGCGTATTCTGACACCGTCATGTTTTCCTGTTTCAACTCTAAAAATTTCACCTCCATCCTAGTCTGCATACTAGGTGAAAAATAGTTTTCGAAAAATAAAGTTTTGAACCTATCCCATGTAACTACACCTTCTCCTTCCTTCGCCTGATTCGCTTCCCACCAAAAATTTGCCTCACCCTTCATCATGTAAGTGGCAAAAGTAGTCTTCTGCCCTTCAGCTACCCTAGCTATCACAAATGCCTTTTTAATCTCTTTAACCCAAGTCTGGGCTTCAATAGGGCCAGTGGTACCTTTAAATTCTGGTGGTCCCACAACTTTAAAATCTTTAAAGTTCGCCAAGCGATTTAACTCATTAAATTTTGCGGCGTATTCTGACACCGTCATGTTTTTCTGCTTCAACTCTAAAAATTTCACCTCCATCCTAGCCTGCATACTAGGTGAAAAATAGTTTTCAAAAAATAAAGTTTTGAACCTATCCCATGTAACTACACCTTCTCCTTCCTTCGCCTGATTCGCTTCCCACCAAAAATTTGCCTCACCCTTCATCATGTAAGTTGCAAAAGCAGTCTTCTGCCCTTCAGCTACCCTAGCTATAACAAACGCCTTTTTAATCTCTTTAACCCAAGTCTGGGCTTCAATAGGGCCAGTGGTACCTTTAAATTCCGGTGGTCCCACAACCTTAAAATCTTTAAAGTTCGCCAAGCGATTTAACTCATTAAATTTTACGGATTATTCTGACACCGTCATGTTTTCCTGCTTTAACTCTAAAAATTTCACCTCCATCCTAGCCTGCATACTAGGTGAAAAATAGTTTTCGAAAAATAAAGTTTTGAACCTATCCCATGTAACTACACCTTCTCCTTCCTTCGCCTGATTCGCTTCTCACCAAAATTTGCCTCACCCTTCATCATGTAAGTGGCAAAAGCAGTCTTCTGCCCTTCAGCTACCCTAGCTATCACAAACGCCTTTTTAATCTCTTTAACCCAAGTCTGGGCTTCAATAGGGTCAGTGGTACCTTTAAATTTCGGTGGTCCCACAGCCTTAAAATCTTTAAAGTTCGCCAAGCGATTGTCCGGCTGATTCCCAGCGACTGGTATCCCTTGCTGCATAGCTTGTGCTATCATATTTGCGAAGTTCTGCATCGGGTCTACTTGTTGTTGTCCCTCAACGTTGTTGGCAGATTCTTCTGCCCTTTTATTTCTAGTTCGACGTCTTGGCAGCATTATCTGATTAAATAAAATCATAAATTTAACTTACATTCTAAACTTTATCGCATAAGATGAGTATGTTAAACTTGTTTCATTTCTTAAACTTAGATTCATATTCATTCAACGAATATTTTACATAGCATAGCACATACTGTTTTAAACATCAGCTATCCCTTTGTGACTACAAAAGTCGGGATTTACTAACTTGATCATTACAAAAGTTTTAGAATATTACATTACACAGATATACTAAACACACATATTACATTAAACACACCTACACAACCGAAGCTATACTACCTATTTATTACACCTTTTTCTTGGACAACCTTTCGCCTGATGACCTTCTATCCCACAGATAAAACATGCTCCTGGTTTGTAGTCGGGACAATACAGAGTAGTATGTCTTTCATAACCGCAAAGATAATATATTCTTTTCCCTTTCTTCTTGTCGAATTTTCCTAAGTCCTGATCTTCTATCTTTTTTTTTCCTTCTTGCTCGGAGCTGCACACGATGTGTTGCTTGTGGCTCCCATCTGATCAATTTGGATTTTAAGCTTATCTTGTTCTTCCATTGTTTCTATTAACGCTTGATGCAACTGACTATTCAACAGCTTTTCTATCTCCCACAACCTTTCCAAAGAAGAAACCTTGTTCCTCAGATCCTGCACCTCCGTTGATGCTTGATCAGCTTTAACTTTAGTGTCTGAATCACTATCTATCAGTTCCACCATCTCCGGATCTGGTACTACGTTTTCTACAATAACCACCTCGTTGTGAGCCTCTATTTCATCTATTGGCTTCAATATCAGCTCGGGTGTATGGATGCAATCCTTCTTCATGCTATAAGCATATAACAAACATTTTCTACCAGACATCTACACACATAAATTATCCTGATTAGCATATAATATATACACATAGCAATTAATAGTTTTATATAAGTTATCTTTTATTTTGTTTGACGATGAATTTATTCAATTCATCTCCTTTTTAAACTCTATATGAGTTATTTATATTTTTAACGTTTTCCTATGTTCTTAGGTTATAGCCTAAAGTCTAGACCACCTAAGGTTTTTAACCCAAAAGCTCTGATACCAACCTGTAAAGTCCCCAAATCTGGGTAGAACTCGGTGCTTCACGACACCATTTCTATGAGCGGAATAATACTAATAATAATAACAATAATATAAAGATCAACTTAATTTACATAATTATCAGAGTCTAGCTCCCAAGTACGTAACCTTTATTACATTCATTACATATCATGATAGATAATATATATCATCATTGTCTTAATAATAATACCAAACTATTACATAACTACCACAAATCTTATTTGGTTAGCCTTCCTTTTCCTTTGTTTCTGCATGAACTTTCTAGTTCTTCGCACTTGGCTGAAAATATTTAAATTAAGCAAGGATGAGGATTTGAGTGCCCAGCAAGTAATAACAATTATATATATATAAGCTGAAAGAATTTAAATATTTTTTTTATACTATCCTTCTACAACAGATCAATAGTTGTGAAGTAATCTGTACCGATAATAATAACATAACAACCCTCTTTCAAATTTTTAAAACTACGTAATGACTATAACTAGGGTTAAGGTGACATACTATGAACATTATTTTTAATTTTTGAATAGGTTAAACAGAACTTCATCTGTAAACAGTCATAACTTACGGGCAAGGGGTGATCAACCCGTTGTACCCTGTATTGATACACTACATGTAAGAATAAGGGTATCGTTCACTCTGTCCGCCTTGGACGCATAAAAGTTTTCCCGTGTAGGGATGTTCATACTTGTCTGGGTTCCAAATCAAAGGTTTTATCTTGTTCAACAATAATCTATAATTCAACATATATATACACGGATAATTGACAAAGGTGTATCAACATGTGATTAAATACAATGATTATCCAAGTGGGGACACTTGTATAACCATTTATAGAAATTAACGAACAGAATATGTATATTTGAATTATCATATACTAACATGTTGATAAGCAATGAACGTATATAATATAGGTTTAATAATCTGTACAATAATAATATAATTTAGAAACATTCTTACTCATGTCCATTGCATAAAGAAAATGCAAAGGTAAGATACTTGCTTGATGCGCTGCTTACAATTTGCAACTTAGTTTTATCTTTTATGTAATCACCTATCAGTAATAAGATCATTTTACTTATTAGAATAACATATCTCAACACATAACACTGCTTATTGTAGTCAGCACATAACCTAATCACATTATCACCCATGTTTAACAACCATTGAATCACAAATAATCATATATTTAATCAAATTATCTAAGTCCAGATCAATTTCTGAAACATGTCGGTCTACCGACGACTTTATTGGGTAATTATCGAGTCTAAGACTCTATCCTGTAGCTCAATATCTGTAATTATCTGTCATATTATTTTTAAATGACCTATAATAATTTTTAAACATTTATTATAATTTATCATGAATTTTCAAACATCGGAATCATTATTAAATGATTTAATATCAAACAATTCTATTATCATCAATATTTAATTAATATTAAACTATTAATGAAACCATTGCCAAAATATTAAAGTTATTTATAATAACTTTGAATATTTTTTAAAGTATTTAAATTACCTTTAAATGATTTTTAAAACAATTAAAATTATTTTTAATTAATTACCATTAAAATTTAAATATTAATGTACTATTTATCAAAATATTAAAAGTCATTAATTATAACTTAAAATATTTTTAATTCATTTATATCCTTTTTAAATGATTTTTAAATTAATAAAATCATTTTTAAACATTTATTTAATATAATTATTAAATAAATTTAATATTATTTAGTATTAAATTAATATCATTAATATTAAATTATTAATGATATTATTATTTAAATATTAAAAGTTATATTTTATAACTTAAAATATCTTTAAACACTTTATTTACATTTAAAATGATTTTTATAATATTAAAATTATTTTTAAACTAATTTATTTAATATAATTATTAAATAACCTTAATATTAATAATTCTAATTAATTAATAAAATTTACCTTTAAATATTAAAGTAATATTTTATAACTTATAATATTTTTAAATACCTTATTATCATTTAAAATGATTTTTTTAAAATAATAAAATCATATTTAATTTATTTATTAAATAACTTAATTATCATTAATATTAATTTATTAATGAATCTCATCACAAAATATTAAAAGTCAGTAAAAATAACTTAAAATATTTTCTTATATCATAATATAGTTTTAAATAATTTTTCAAATGTTAAAATCATTTTTAAATAATTTATTTAATATTATTATTAAATAAATTAAATACCTTTAATATTTCTAAAATATTAAATATTTATGAAATATATTCAAAATAAATAAAAACTAATTTTTAGAATTTAAAATAATTTTTAATAATTTATTTTGTATTTTTATTAATTAAAAACTAATTTTCTATAATTATTTAATAAAAATATAGTTTTTATAAATAAACTGTCGCTAAAGATCACCTATAGGGACAGAACCGTCGCTATAGGTGTTCTTCATGAAACCCAGATCATCAAGCCAGTAACCGAGTGACCACGTTTGACCAAGATTCAAGATCAGATCGTGATGTTTGAGTGAATGTTTCTGGCCAGGTCCTGTAGTATAAATGTAACACTACAAGACTCACTAAGAAACATGATCAAACATCATCACAATCAGAAGATATAAGCCTTCAAAGTGGCTGTCAGAGCTGTTCTTCATTTCTGGGTTTTCCCAGAAATGAAGAACAGTTCGACTGTCCTACTTTGGGCTTCCACTACAAGATATCCTGTTGTTGTTTTTGTGATATAAAACCTTCAATGTATAACCAACATGTAATACTACATATTTATTACTTAACATCAACAAAACAACAAAACAAAAATGAGATAAAGACCGGTCAAACCTTGTCAGAAATCACGCCCATGAACTTTCTGTGTTTACCCAGAAAGTTCATCCGTGGACTTCCTGCTTGGTTCGACCATGTCCCAAATCCAGCATGTTCATGATATAAGAGATCTAAGAGCATTGACATGTAGTATAACTACCATACTATAACTTTAATACAACAAAAAACACAAATAATCAACAACATGCAAGATCTGTGCCTTTAAACATCCTGTTAGAACAATCTAGGCATGTTCTTGACTGCCTAGATTTCCTTCAGTCATGGTCGGTCAACGACCTTTGACCAATAATAACTCAAATTCGGGACATGAAACGACCACGATTCCAGTTCCAGAACAAAGTGCTAGTGTCAGACTACACATTTGAAGCTTAAAACAACAAAAACAACAAACAGGCAAGGATCTATGGGCTCTGACATTCGTTGTCAGACATCCCAAAAAAAAAATTCCAGATTTTGTAGATCTTCAAATTCGAGCCTCTAGATGTTATGGATCTAACATCTAGCAACCCAGATCATCATTATACACTAAAACCAACATGTTTTAACAATAAAAACTAACATCTAATAACAGATTATTGGACAAATTTTTAAGTTAGGGTTTATACCTTCTATAAAAAATCTTTGATTCTATGCTACTGATGTTGTTATGAAATTCGTGGGGCTTGATTTTGTGACTTTAAAACTTACAATTTTCGTGGGTTTGGGTTGAGAGAAAAGGTTTGAGTGTTTGGTACAAAAATGGCTAACAAATGCAATCTTTTCTCTCTCAATCTATATATAGAAGTCTTGGATGCATGAATGGTTGATCAAAATGGCTGATGGCTGTCAATTATAATCACATGGGGTTGTTGGGTTTGGTCACCAACTTCCCCTAATTGTCAAAACCTATACTAGCTTTAATAATACAAGAGGGTCAAAAAGGTCATTTGGTAAATCATTTTAATGGCAAAATTATAACTTGTCAAACCCTTAGGATTTGACCCTTAGGGTTTAACCTTTAGGGTTTAACCCTAAGGTTTAACACAAATTAATTGTTGGATTTCTAATTTAGGGTTTGCTCAAAAATAAAATTAAATAAATTTTAGTTTCTAAAATTTTGAAATTAGGGTTTCCTAATTATGATAAATTTTCTAATTATTTATACAGGAACATTAGGGTTAAAAATATAATAATTATCGTTGACCTTGCTAATTTAGCAATTAGGGTTTATGATTATTATAATTAGGGTTACTAAATTATAATTAGTGTTTCTAATTACCAAATTAGGGTTCTAGATATTAGGGTTTTAAATTACTAGTTAGGTTTTCCATAATTAGCAATAAAATCTATTGTACATGATGTTAATCACATTAACACAATTTCTAACTAATCACAAACTCCAGTTTAGGTTTCAAATTAGGGTTTCTCATTTCAGAAATTACGGTTTTACAATTAGGGTTTTTCTAAAGATTAATTAGGGTTTCTAGATTTTAATTAGGGTTTACTAATTAATCAATTAATCATAAAACATGTAACACAGTTATGTAACAGTCTTAAACCCGCAATTAATTTTCAAGTTAGGGTTTCCCACAGTAAAACTAGAGTCTTGACATTAAACACCATAATTGACCAACCATCTTCAATACGTACATACAGTACATATTTATAGCACTGAAAAATCAAAATATAATTAATATTATCTTAGTATTCTCATTCCGTGATAAAAATCCAAAATTAGGGTTTGGATTCCATATCTGATTTATTCTTCCATATTTAACCTTAATAATTAAGGTAAAATAATTAACTTAATAATCCGTACTAAAATTCATATAATAGAATAATTATTATAGTTATTCTAAAAATCACTCCATATATTATTTAAATAATATATGATTATGTTTTCATTAATAAAAATATTTCTGCTATAAATTAATTATTATAAGAATATACTTTATAAAAATCAATAATTCTAAAATAAAATTATTTGTAAATATTCATGTAATAAATATATTTTTATTTATCACATAAATACATATACACATTATCTTGTACAAATCCTCATCCTTAAAAAAATTATACGTAAAATTTCTTATTTATTTATATAGAATATATCGGGTTGTTACAGTCTCTACACCTAGCGCCCTAAAATCATCTGGTTTGGGAGTCGTTGGTAGAAAGTTCACTAATGGGTAACTCTGAAAAGCCCAAGAAATTGAGACATTGCACATGTCTAGGAAAGAAAAAAAAATACGTGAAAAGAATGAAAATACATTCATCTGTGCTAAAGAGAAGGTTCTATAAAAAAAAATTAAAAAGCAAGGAAAAATTTGTTCTTCGTTATGAGTCAGTGTGAACGGTTCTTGTTCCATAATAACCAAGTTGAGTAAGTATGTGGACTGTAAGAAAGTTTCTTTTGTAGTTACACGTTGGTTTAATAAAGTTCGTTGGTGAAATGGTAAGGTTGTTCATTGTGAGTTAACTGCTGAGGTATTGATTAGATTTCTATGAGTTTAGTGTTAAAAGTCATGATTTGTGTCTTGAAATCTTTTGACATAATGGTTGAATAGAATTTTTTTGGAAATTAAACTTTTGGTTTACACGAGGACGTGTAAAGACTAAGTGTGGGGGAATT
This sequence comes from Panax notoginseng, assembly GCA_016801055.1. Lineage (NCBI taxonomy): Eukaryota > Viridiplantae > Streptophyta > Magnoliopsida > Apiales > Araliaceae > Panax > Panax notoginseng. Next base: position 194,879,225 of record CM029016.1, read on the forward strand.
GGATGAGTGCATATTATTCATTTATTTTGATTCCTTTATGTTTAGTTTTATTGTATGTTTCATATGTATATGAGCTTATTAAGGTGTTTAATAATTTCATGAAGAATTAGAGCTGAAATGAGGAAAAAAGGAAAAATTACAGGATTTTTAGCATTAAGTTGTATGCATGGTCTTGGCTTGGGACTTAGATTTTATTGTAGAGCTCTTCCTTAGCTTTCCGGAACATCTTGAATCGTCGCAATCGGAGTTCATATGAAAAAGTTGTGATCTTTTTACAAAGATGGAAGTTGAACCTCAAAGTTTGGAAGTTGGAATTTGCATAGCAGTCACTTGGAGCCCGATTTCAACCTTGATCCAGCTAGAATCTGTCAAATCTCAAAGCATAAAAGTTGTAGATCTCGTCGATATCTTTGTTTTGATAGGTAATAGGCCCCGTAAGTCCTTCCAAATCAGACGTTATGCTCATTTTACCAAAGGACGCCGTAGCAGAAAATGTAAATTTGCCCCAGCGAATTTGAGCGCGAAAAATGGAAAATCTTGGATTTTTGGAAAGTTTTTAAATGTAGAATTTTGCAGAGTTCAACATGGAATGTGATTATTATTTCTATTAGCTTTAGGATTTACTTTAGACTAATATTTATTTCCAAATTTGATTCTATTTCTGTATGGAAACTAGTTATGATTTGTAATTCCTTTTAGAATTTGAATTTTTAATTCCTACAAGATTTAGGACTTTGTCTAGCACTATAAATAGAGGATGATAGTCAGGGTTTTATTCATTCAATCATCTACTACATTCTCTCATCTACAACATTGGAGAATTAAAGACATGAGCTAAGTTCTTTTTATTAAGTTCTAAGGGATGTTGAACCTTATTTATAATTAATGGTTAATTGAGTATTTATTATTTATTCCTTCTCAAATGAAATTCACTCCTGATAATCTGATTTAATTTTTGAATGCTATTTGGCTTAACTGATTTGATTTCTGCAGGATTGAGTTGGTTAACGAATATCATATGCTAGATCAAGGAATAATATTACGTGTAATTGATATTATTTCTAATCACAAGTAGTAATTAGTAATACCTGATTGTGGACCAGCTTTTGAGTATTGCTATGATTATCAGAAGAGAAGTTAAACAATCCGAGCTTTTGTGTTTGTTACTTGGAATAGTCTAATTCCCTAGTTCTTAATGCTGCTGTTATATTAAATCTAGAGAGCTTGTTCTAGGTTATATAATTGTTAGAATCTTGTGAAGAGCTTATTTCATTGAGTGACAATCGGGTAGCAGAGCTTGTTGTTACCTAGGGCTATTAGTTTCATTGAAGGGTAAATAATGTTACACTTTATTAATCTATTATTATAAAAAGGTGATACTGAACTGAAGAGCTGAAGCTTTTTATTCATTATTTATTCTTATTAGTTTATTCTTGTTAATTTAGATAATTAATTCAAAATCCCATTTTAATTAGAAATCATAGGATAAATATAAAACAAATCAATCTCTGTGGAATCGATCCTTACTTACTACTGTGCTAATTGTTTGAATTTGTAAAGTGAAAGTGAGGTTAATTTAGGAGTGTAAACGACAGCTCCCATCTCTCTATCTCTTGTTTGCGCCTTCGATTCCTTTCCTCTACCTCTGGGTCTGGAAACATAACTTCTTTTCCTTTAACCAGTATTAGCTTAGGAAACAACATGGCTACCACAGGGGCCGGAACTTTTAATAAAGGTCGTACAGGATTATCATCTGTAGATTTAGGCAGACGTCTTGTAAATGAATGAACTTATTTATGCTTATGAGGGTTTCTGTGACTAGACCCAGAAGCATAGCCTAGTCCGGCTGTCCCTGTCTGACTGGGAACTTGAATTGGACATTTGATTCCCTGATGACCCTTTCTTAACCCTTGTCCAGGTTGAAAGCCAAAGGATATCATCTCTTGACTTGTCGACATTACCTCGGTAGAAACTCTGGGCTTTAGAGGTGGGGCCCCAATAGGTTGATAGTGAGTGTTGCTCACTTCTAGGGCCTAGAAGCTAATAGGCTCAACTTCTGTATTAAAACTGATAAGGGGTATATCACTTTGAATAGGACATTCTGGCTCAGCACTGATAGTGACCAGACTACTGTTAATGATAAATTTGAGTTGCTGATGAAGAGTGGATGGGACGGCTCCAACCATATGTATCCACGATCTTCCCAAGAGTAGGTTGTATCCCGTAATGATCTTAAGAACTTAGAAGGATATGTAGAATGTATGTTGACCGATTTCCACGGACAATTCAATCTCTCCGACAGCATTTCGCCGAGATCCATCAAAGGCTTTGATGATTGTATGGCTGCTTCGAATCTTGTTGAGATTGATGTTCATTTTCTCCAATGTGGCATAGGGGCAGATGTTTAGGGATGATCATCTATCTATCAACACTCCTCCAAACACATATTCGGAAAACATAACCGCTATGTGAAACGGTTTGCAATAACCCGTCCCCTCGAGAGGTATGTCATCATCGGTGAATGATATCGCGTTGCTATTGAAGATGTGATCAACCAGGTGATGGAACTTTTCAACATCCACTGTCTTTGGCAAGTGGGCTTCTTCTAATACTTTTAGTAAGACCTTCCAGTGATCTTCTGAATAAAGAACCAAGTCCAGAATAGAAATCTATTGTGGAGCTTCTTTCAAGCTTAAAACGACTTTATTGTGTCCCATAGTATGGAGGAATTCTTCAATCTTCTCCATGGACACTTTCCCCTTTGATATGATGATAGGCTTCATCACCCATTGAGGAAGATACAATGGATTTTCCTTCGACACTGCAGCAGTTGTGTCAGCCTCTCCATAGTTTCATGGCACTTTCTGTAGGCTGACAATAGGATACTGTGGCCTGAATGGTAGTATAATTGGCTTTGGTGCAGCCACTTTCAAAGGATTTTCAACTCCTTTGAACTAAATTGATTAAATTGTAAGTGGCATGGTAGCCAAATCTCCCTCAGTAGATATAACTGCTACAACTTCCTTCCATCCTGGAGGAAATGTGTCCCTACTCTCAAATGATATAGCGTCGTTATCTGCAATTTGCAGGTCACCGCTGTCAATCATGTTCTGAATAAGATGGCGGAGTGCTATGATCGCGAGAGTGGGAGTGGTATTGACATACTCCATTAGCATCAAACCGTTTTGAGCGTGGGTTGACTGGAGGCAGCAATGTTGTGATTTTTCATTCATTAATCAGCATTTGCAATATCTCTTCCATCGGTTGGCCTAAATAGGTGAATTCCCTTTTGTTGGTGAAGTCCTGACGGGCTTTAGCTTTTTCTCTTTTTGTAATCTTTTCCTCCAGTGTTTCACTTTCTGGAGTAAGTGGTGGAGGATTTGTAATGAGAGGAAGGAGGCTAGCATACTCTTGACTAAATAATTGACGTGTGAATTGGTGTTGATGAATCACCAGTTTTGCCAATTGATTGACTTGTTCGCCAAGAGACTTTAACTCCCGTTCCATCATGAACTAAAACTGTGAATAATCCCATCTGTCAGAATTATCCTTGTTGATTTGGGATGAATCACCCATATACTTGAGGTACTTGGAGGTCTCTCCACTACCCCAGTTGATCATGTTAACCTCCTCTTCCTTGTGTTGAGGGAGAGGGTTATCTTGAACGTGAGGTTGGTCGGGCTTGGTCACCACAATCTCACCATTGTCAATTAAACCTTGGATCTTATGCTTAAGGGCCCAACAATCTTGAGTGGCATGGCCTGGAGCTCCAGCATGGTAAGCACACATCTTGCTTGCATTGAAACCCTTTCCACTCGGGTTGACTGGTGGAAGGAGATGAGTAATTTTCTTCTAAGCTGTCAGAAGTTTGAGAATGTTTTCAAGTGAATCCCCTAAGGGTGTGAACACTCTTGTACGTCTGACTTCTCTATTCTTTGGCAAGGGAGGATTTGAAGACTAAGCTTGAAAAGGGGAGTAGTTTTTCCTCTGAATAGGCAAGTTTGGATTGCCTTTTTGTCCTTGCAGTTTCAAGGAAACATCCTCTTCTTTCTTCTTATGGACCCTCCGAGGGTTGTTCCCATAACTTCCATATTGGATGTGCTCATCTATGGCTTTTAGTTCGGCGAGGTCTTGAATCTTTCCTGATTTCAATCCCATTTTAGTCATTTCTCCGTGCTTGATCATTTTTTGAGAATGGCTTGCCTATTCTAGCCAGTGCCTTCTCATAAAAGGGAGCTTCTTGAATGTCTATGAAGATCATCACCATTTCATACTCGAACACTGCCATCTTTGGGCATACTCTCTAAATGACTCATTGACTTATTTCTTGACCTTGGTAATTTGATACTGGTATAGAGCCATCTGAGTTTGAAAGCTGTATTGACTGAGGAAAGCATGGGCTAACTCCTCCCAGTTGTGAATTTTGGAGTTATCCAATCTAGTGTACCATACTCTGGCTTCTCTAGTCAGACTTTTCTGAAATAGCTGCATTATGAGCTTTTCATTCTCGGCATAAGATTCAAGCTCTCTAATGAACACTTTCAAATGGGAATAAGGATCTCCCAATCCATCATATTTTTCAAAATCGGGAGTCTTGAATTTCTCAGGGTAGTGAACCCTGGGGAAGATGCAAAGGTCTGAATATGAAACACTCCCTTGTGCTCCAATCCCTGTGATGGACCGAATGGTTTCTTCCATTTGTAGAACCTTCTTCCTAATATCACTGGTGTCTTGATCTTCTTTGAGATGGGTAATTTCAGGGGTTTTATTGGTCTTATCAGACTGAGACTCAGGTGCTGGAATTTCCTTGTCTGGACCCTGGGTTCCTCTATGTGCAGAGGATTCTATATGGATGGGTATTTGTGGACCCTGAGTGAACTTGTGTAATTCTTTGAGCAGAACAACCAACTTTGTTATTTGATTGCTTAATCCTTTGAACTCCTTGCGAAAGACAGGAGTAGGATTAGGCTGGCCAAATGTAGCCATGTTTGGCTGTAGGCTTACTGCCTTTTTGGATTTAGAACGGGTAACTGGACCAATTGCTTCCCTACAAAAAGACTTATATAGTTTAGTCTTAGGGAAATGTGGCAATGCTACATGCTATGTGATGTGTCCATTTTTTAGGGGTATTATCCTGCAAAACGGATGTCAATTTTTTTAATGACAGGATAGCATGATAGGTTTTGATATGAAAAGGAATGCATGTTCATATAATCCTTTATATTTTCTAATACATTGAGATTAACATGGAAATGAAATTACAAGTAATTGAAATGGGAAGGTGTGAAGAGACTTCCCTCCGCGTTTGGTTTATCAGAGGTTGACCTATCTTAGGCTACTCTCGCGGCTTTTTGGCATGAAGGTTCCCAGATCATCACAATTTACTCGACGAAAAGTTAATCTAGTCTTTCAACTGGAGTGAATCTGGGTGGTTCCTTTCCTGAGCCTCGTTGGAATTAGTCTCCCTACGAGTCCAGTAATCAAACACCGATGGGATAGCCTCCTCGTGGAGGGACCACACAACATACATTCACATACATCGTGTCTCACCGTATAGAAATGATGACATGTGCGAAGCACTAATATCACAGGCAGATATGGTGCAAAGCACTAAGTGCAATAAGTAAATGCATTAGTATACATTCGTTCAAATGTAAATGCAATATCCACGCATAAGCAGATAAAAGTTTTGAAATGTTTTTAATAGTAGCTTAAGCCCTCTTACTGAGGTCCCCAGCAGAGTCGTCACCTGTCAACGTCAGGATTTTAATTTGTCCCTTTTTGTTCTTATCTTTGGGTGTTCTCATGTTAGGTGAGATTTGTTTGAAAAAACAAGTTTGAAAAGGTCCGACATGTATATGTCAACGATTTGACTGTTAGAGTCGCCAGTTGGTAATTTTAAATGGTTGCACCAACTCAACTGAGAAATGGTTTGCACATAGACCTAGTGATGTGACACTGTTTAACTGGTCTGTAAAATCGAAATTCGTTAGGGTCTGGGGGCTTGATTATGCGGAGGGAAGGCGTTAGGCACCCCCGACATCTATGATAACACGGTTACCGCCACTTTTTAATTTAAACTTTTATCTGAATGTGTGTATGGGGGTGGGTCTATGTGCAGTTGTTTAGAAGTAGTGTTATGCCTCGTTTGCACCTATATACAAAGGGTTTGAATTTTGCATAAAAGTTCAATTTTAACGAGATATGGCAATGATGTTTTGTAAAACAAGTTTTTCAAACCCTTGTACTCAATAGTAATTGAGGCCTTTGACACTTCCATTTTTATTATGTGTTCAACTAGATTGCTTTTATTATTTTCGAGATGCGAAGCATCTTCGAGAAATTAAGATACATAGCAGCGCCGAACTCCTTGTGGGCATGAGAGTCATCTAAGAAAATTCAGAGACCGTGAATAATTTAGAAGCTGGCTACAGCTGAAAATGTCCATCACGGGAAACGAATCTATATTCTAGAACTGAATCAATTATCACATGATTCCTAGGCTCAATGAAAAAGAAATATGTACAAAAGCTAGAAAACAAACTAGATTTGAGTAAATCTGAGCTTTCCAGCTTCAACGGTTCCAGTTTAGTCACCATTAACCAGTTAAAGTGAAGATACCCAGATTTAGGCAAATCTAGCCCGCAGGCTGATAAATAGTATATATATATATATATATATATGAACAGTCAACTGCCACGAAGTGAACTCCAGGCAGGACATGAAATGTAAATATATATGTATATATATATATATAAGCTATAAAAGTCTACGAAGTGAGCTCCAGGCCAGACTGAAATATATATATATATATATATATATATATATATATATATATATATATATATAATGAGATCATGTCCGGACTCCCGGACCTGACTAAAATACAGAACTTTATTTTTATTTTATTTTTACATTTTTTTTAAAATAACTATAAAAAAAAAGTTTAATATTTTATAAAACTTGAATTTATTCATAATACAGTGTTTTTGGTGTGATTTAGTTGTTTTAAAACAAAAAAAAACAAAAAAAAGTTCGTATTTTAACAAAATCCAGGAGTCCAGACCTGATCCGGACTACATATATATACATACATAAGCGATAAACGCACCGGATGTATATCCAGGCTCAATCAAACAAAGTTTGATGACAATAAGTATATATATAAGTATTTATATATATACGAAAGCAGTAAACGCTCCGGATGTATATCCAGGCTCAATCAAACAGAGTTTGATGGGAAGATATATATATATATATATATATATATATATATATATATATATATATATATATATAAGCAGTAAACGCTCCGAACATACATTTGGGCTCAATCAAAGCATAGTTCGATAATAATAATAATAATAATAATATGTATATATATATATATATATATATATATATATAAAGCAATAAAAGCTACGGATCGATGATCCAGATATACACACATAACACGACTCTCAATGTGAATAAATATGTGTGGATAGAAGTGAGAAAAAGCTTAAAAATCTGAGGTGTCTTATAGTGGGCTGCCAAGAAGACTTCAGATAGCTTCTGATGAATGAATACTCGGTTTCCACCTGTTAAGTTGCAATATGCTGTGAAAAACAAGCTTACAAATGTTTAGGAAAAAGAAGCACTCAGTTTGGATCACTATAGAAGTGTGTACGGAGTGAAATAGACAAGGGTTCTTCGCTATTTCTCTTGAAAATGGCCACCCCAAGCCCTCTATTTATAGAGGAGGGAGTCGCAGGTCTACTTGCGGCAGCCGCAGGTCCACCTGTGGCTGCCCGGGGTGCCCCGGGCTCTGCGGGTCCTGCTGTCTCGAAGTACGTGCACTTGTACAACGCGTTGTCCGCTAGAACCTTCATAATTTTCAATCCGGGCATCCGATTGAGGCATTCTATACCTTTCTAGAATGTTGTTGTCAAGAGCTACACAATGACATAAGATAAGAGGTTGTACGAAGTCGGGAAGATGGGTTTATGACCAGATCTTCAGGTCTTTAAATTCTATCCGGTGTGCTATCTTGTGTAGTAGTCACTCTGGATTTTGAGCTATGGTTATTGTGGGACACTTCTGTGTATAATGTGGGTTGAAATATTGTTAAGATGGCGTTAATATAGTATCACATTGGCAAAATAACGATTTTGCTCTTCACCAGGGTTATCTCCGATTTCTGGACTGATGTAGCAGTCGTTGCTCAGGGTTATCTCTGAGATTAGGCTGCTGTGAGTACTAAATGTCCTCAGGGTTATCTCTAAGGTGTGATTGACCTCCCGGGGTTACCTCTGGGGTTGGAACTAAGTGCCTCGGTATTGTCTCTGAGGCTAAAACTGACTTCTCCGGTGTTATCTCCAGAACTGGAACTGCATCCCTCGAAGTTATCTCCGAGATTGGAACTGAATCTCCCGGGGTTGTCTCCGGGATTGGAACTGAGTATCTCGGGGTTGTCTCCTAGATGGAAAACCAAGTATCCCGGGGTTGTCTCCAGGATTGAGCTGATTTGACTTCTAGGGTTATCTCCGGAAGATGATTTTGCCTTCCTGCAGGGTTAGTAACAGGAATGCAAAATTTTGAGTGTCTACAGGCTCTAACAAACTTTCTTTTATGATAGCTTCGAGTCGGTGGCAATGAAACCTCACCCCTTTGGCGCTTGGAAGGAGTTTTAGGTGCCATTGGTATCACACTAACAGTAATAATTCCCCCAAACTTGTCTTGAGCAAATTTAAAAATAGGTGATATGCACACCAAATTGAATACCCAAATTGAACAATTGCAATCCAAACTTTGTGAACAACTTGATAAAAATGGCTTACCCACAGTGATTTTCTCCAATTGGTGATAATATTGCAGTGATCGTTTACCAATTTCGAACTTTCCTTTTTCTTCCTTGCTACAAATCTGAACAATGATGAACCCTAGGTTTATGGTGCCTGAAATTCAAAGGATTTGATGTGTAATGGGTGTGGGATTGAATGAATTAGGGTTTAATTTATAGAGGAGTGGAGTAATGGGCAAAATTGATTTGAGATTAAGGGAGTATGGAAGTAATTCGTGGGTTTAGGGATTTTTAGGTCCGGTTATGGAAAAGGAAGTGGGGAAAAACCAAGTTCAGAAGGCGTTTTAAAAAATCTGGAATTCCCGTACCCCCAGCGGGGCGGGGGGTAAATAACCTACAAAGGCCCACCGGGGCGGGCATGGACAGAGGACCCCCCCCGTCGGGGTGAGTGTGTCAGGCCAAGAAATGCACGTCGGGGCGGGGGTCCCTTTTTTGCAAAACTTTAGTTTTTCAGTTACTTTACCCCGTAAGCATGTAATACTTCATTAATAGTACCTGAAACCCATAAAAATCAAAAATATAAGATAAGTACATGGAGTTTGAGCAAGCAAGATCAAAATTAAAAATTACTAACTAGTTAACTACAAATTGTACAAAAATGAACCAAGTGATACTAAAATTATGAACTACACTGTGAATTGAATAACATGAAACTAAAATAACTGTAAATGATATAAAAATTGGGTTGCCTCATAATGAGTGCTTGTTTTTTAGTCTTTCAGCCTGACTACTCCCTGTTTCATGATGCATCGGCAAGAGTGATTGTGGTAGCTTAGTTGTCGATGTCGCCACCCCAGTAATGCTTTAGACGCTGCTCGTTAACTTTAAACGTTTCAAGTGGATTCCTGCTACATAATTTAACGGCGCCATGTGGGTAGATTGTCTAGATCGTAAATGGACCCAACCATCACGATTTGAGTTTTCTGGGAAACAATCTCATTCTTGAGTTGTATAATAGAACAGATTGGCCCGGTTCAAACTTTCTCTACATAATTTTCTGATCGTATCACTTCTTGACCTTTTCTTTGTATAGTTTTGAGTTTTCGTAGGCTTACAGACGAAACTCGTTAAGCTCATTCAGTTGTAGAAGTCTCTTCTCACCTGTAGTTGTTTGATCAAAATTAAGCTTTTGAATGGCCCAGTATGCTTTGTGTTGAAGTTCCACTGGAAGATGACACGCTTTCCCGTAAACCAGTTGATATGGAGACATCCCAATTGGTGTCTTGTATGCTGTCCGATAAGCCCATAAAGCATCGTCTAGCTTTAGAGACCAGTCCTCTCTGTTTGGATTTACCACTTTATCTAAAATTCGTTTCACCTCTCTGTTTGAAACCTCAGCATGGCCACTCGTTTGGGGATGATATGTTGTTGCAACTCTGTGATTAACCCCATATTTTGCCAAGAGAGCTGATAGACACGTAATTCATACATTTTATTATCCCTAATTTTGTCCTTTTAATTATATTAGTTTATTAAATTAATATATTTTATTTTATTTTTTAGGATTTAATATTTGTTGTAATAAAGTCAAAATCTTAGTGATCAAGTGATATTTTATGCTCTTATTCATATAAGGAATGTCCAAGAAGAATCCTACAAGGAAAAGGAAAGAGGTGGACAAATCTTGGTGTGCAAGTCAAATCCAATAAGAGAAGAGATAATATATCTAGAATATCTTTTTGAGAAGTTGATTAGGGACAAAACTGTCCAAGTTCAATGAACCTAAATTAGGGTTCCAAGTTATTTTTCCTATAAATAGGCCTCTTGTTTTAGAGAGAAGGGGATGACTTGTTATTTTATGTTTCTTAGTTTTTCACTAGTGTAGGAGGAAGAAGATATTTGGAGTTTGTCTCTCTTATTCCAATCACGCGTGGAACATACTATCAGGGAGTATTTGTAACTTTCTTTTATTTATATAATAAAAATTCTCTTTTTAATTATTGTTCTTATTTCATGCGAATTATAGTACTAATATTATTTGTTTTTGTTTTTAATTCCATGGCTAGCTAAATTTCTAATACCTAGGATTATGATAAAACTAAGTATTTCATAATAATATTTTCTTTCCGTTCCAAAATTAATGCCTAATTATTTTCGCCTTCATATTTTCCTCCGCATAAATTGCATATGATTTTTATATTGATTGCGAGGTTTTGATAAGTTATAGTTAATCTATGAATTTTTCATAACTTATGCTTGCCCATATTAATTATATGAATCATTATTTTTAAAGTGAAGGGAGAATAATTTGGGAATTGATTTAAGAAATAAGAAATTATTTTTTATGTTAATATTTGGTGGATTCTGATTCCTAGGTATCTTTTCTCATTAATAGTTTTCGTTATTAATTAGTAGTTTGAATAATTTAGTTAATAAATTTTCTCCTCCATATTTATTTCTAATTCGCCTAAAATATTATTCAAGGATATATTAAAGAATTAATCTAGTCTATGTGGGTTCGACCTGTACTTGTCAGTTCTTCAATTTGACAATGTGCACTTGCAGTTACATATTTTTATCACATCAAGTTTTTGGCACCGTTTCCGGGGACTAGTATTAATTTTTATTTATTCCTTAATTTTTATTTATTCGAATTAGATTTAACTCTCTATTTTTTTTTTCCAGGATTATTGAATCTTGTCGAAGGAGCGAAAAGATAAAGATTTTGTTGCTGCGCTTTCTTCGGTACTTCGTATCTCTATATTTTTATTTTTTTTAAATTAAAAAAAAATAAAAAAAAATAGTAGTTTAGTTTTTTTATATATTTTTTTATTTTGTCGCATTTATGCATTTACTCACGTAGAGCACATCCTGTTAGGTTTTATTTTAATTTTTTTATTTTTTATTTTTTTTGTCAAATATAAACTGTGGTGATTGCTGGAGGATTGAGGTACGTCAAAATTTCTCTTTCTTTTGTAATTCACATAATTTTAGGACACTTTATTTGTTTATATTATTTTTTTTATTTGTGCATTTTCATCTTTAATCTAACATTAAGGGCACAACCTGTAACAAAATAAGGTGGGGATTTCATCACCCTTCCTTGGCCCACAAACAACCCAATTTGCATTTTGAATGACCATGACCTAATAAAATCAAGTAGATGTTGGCTCTTAGGATTACTGGTGTCTAGGCAAGTGGTTCAAAAGGTATACGCCTAAAGATTGTGTGGTTATTTAATTAGTCATCGTATCTACGGAGAGACTCCCGCCTTTCTTACACTTATCTGGCTAGTGGTGTGATTAATTTCGAATTTGGTGGACCTTGCGGTGTAACTTGGAACAGTTAGGAGCTGTCTAGGTTTTATTTAGGTTAACCTTAGAAGTAATTTTTTATTTTTTTATTTTTTTATTTTGTGCTTATCTGATTATTTGTTAATTAGTGTATGCAAAAAGTGTGGATTAGGGACGAAACATCCCGATTAGTGAGAAAACTTAATTTTTCGGATTTCACTTTAAAAGATCTCACTTTAAGAATAATGGAGGGCGCACAAACTATTTCTTTAAGGGATCGATGTTATCCTTCCAGCTCTGCCCAACCTTCATGTATCAGTCTACCACCGGTAGCTGGTAACAATTTTGAACTTAAGCCACATTTTATAAATATGTTACCTAGGTTCACAGGGATAGAAAATGCATATTTATTTATTCAGGAATTTGAGGAAGTTTGTGCTCTAATGAAAATTCAACAATTGTTTGATGACTCAATTAGGCTAAGATTTATAACATTTGCTTTAAAAGATAATGCTAAAAAATGGTTATATAGCCTACCAAATAATTCCATATCAACCTGGGAGGGATTTGTTGTTACATTTTTTAAAAAATATTTTCCAAATCATAAAACTGCTAAAATTAGGACTGCAATTCATCAATTTTGCCAACTTGAAAAGGAGTCCTTTTGGAAATATTTTGATAGATTTAAAAATTTGTTATCCCAGTGCCCACACCACTGAATTGAGAAATGGAGATTGTGTCAAATTGCTTACGAAGGTTTAGACTATCCCACTAAAATAATGTTAGAGTCAATGTGTCAAGGGGATTTTTTGAATAATGATGAGGAAAAAGCTTGGGAGTTTTTAGAAAACTTAGCAGAAAAAACCATGCAATGGGAAACCACCCGAGAGACCGATAAACCTAGTTCATCTAGGGGTGTTCATATAATTGACAATTCAATTGCTACCGAAGCTAAGTTGGCTTGTGTACTTAAAAGACTTAAAGCTTTAGAAACTAGGGGACAATCACACGTGAACCAAGTCTCAACACCAACACCTTTGTGTCTAAGTAATTCACCAAGCCATGTGATTGAGGAATGTCCTAGAGTCATGTCCCAACTCGAAGAATATGAACAAGTCAATTCAATGTTTCAAAGACCTGCGAATGACCCATTTACACCCACTTATAATCTAGGTTGGAGAAATCATCCTAATTTTGCATGGAACCAAGGACCCCACCCGAATAACTCTTCAAATCAGGTCAATCAGTCTCTAAATCAATCTTTTCAACCTTATCAAAAGCCAAATCCTGGTCCGTACCAAAATTCAAGTTCAACAACCCAATATCCACCAGGTTTTTCTAATGAAAGTGAGAAGAGACTTAACGTTTTAGAGAAGAGTATAGAAACTTTAATGAAATCTCATAATAATTTCAATAATTTCATGCAAAACACTAACCAAACCTTATCTCGTCTAGAGATCCAAATGAATCAATTGGCCATTATTGTTAGTGAAAGAGAGAAGGGTAAACTTCCTAGTCAACCCGAGAGTAATCCAAAATTTCCAGTCCCTAATCAAAAACCTTATCATGCTAATTCACATGAAAACAACCAAGTCAATCATGTGAATTCTGTAATTTCTTTAGGGTCTAGAAATTATTTTAACAATTATGCTGGAATTGATAATGAAGAAGAGAAAAATTTAAATGTTGAATCTAATAATCCATCTTCAAAGTTAGCCCAGCCTGAAAAGCCCACAAACTCTGAGTCAGTAGGTCTATCTACTCAGCTTGTGTCAAAAAATGATCAAACCACATCTTCTGAATCAAATGAAAAAGTCTTCAAACCTAAAGCCCCATTCCCTCAAAGACTTATTTCAAATAAGCAGTCAGCCCAGTTGGACAAAATTTTAGAAGTGTTCAAACAAGTAAAAATTAACATTCCTCTTCTAGATGCCATTCAACAAGTTCCCTCATATGCTAAATGTCTAAAAGATTTGTGCACACATAAAAGAACCACTCATGTTCCTAAAAAAGCTTTTCTAACAGCCCATGTTAGTTCTATCTTGTCATGTCAAGTCCCTGTGAAGTATAAGGACCCCGGTTGTCCTACAATTTCATGCATCATAGGTGACACGTTAATTGAAAAAGCTTTGCTTGATTTAGGAGCTAGTGTGAACCTGTTACCATTTTCTGTGTAGCAAACCTTAGGCTTAGGGGAGTTGAAAAAGACAAGTGTCACACTCCAACTAGCTGACCGTTCTGTTAAAGTACCAAAAGGAATAGTTGAAGATGTACTCATTAAGGTTGGTGATTTTGTCTTCCCTGTTGACTTTATTGTCCTTGAAACCCAGCCTGTTGCCAATCCCAAGGGTCAAATTCCTGTCATTTTAGGTAGACCATTTCTAGCAACTTCTAATGGGTTAATTAATTGTAGAAATGGACTAATGAAATTGACATTTGGGAACATGACAATTGACTTAAATGTGTTTAATGTGCGAGAGCAACCTAGTGATTTGTTTGACCAGTCCGTTGAAGTGAACATGATTCAACAAATGTCGGGAAATGAGCTTATGGGGGAAGATGAAATTATTAACTTTTGTCTAAATTATTTTGGTCAAAATTGGGATGAAACTGAATACTTGAATGAGGTCAATGAGATGTTGGACTCCACAGCCCAAAAATCTTACTCTAGATTGGAACCTGTAGTTGAATCAAGTTTGACACATTTTGAGCATTTTCACGAGAATCAAATTGACCTTCAATCCTCTTATGATCATTTTGAGTCTACCTTGGGTCCATCCGACGCGCCTTCCAGAAACACTAAATGTGATTTAACAAATGAACCAAAGGTTGTGGACAATGATAATCTTCCATGTTTAGATAATGAGATCATATCTCCCATTTCAGATAATGCATGTGTTAATCAAGTGGTGTCTAAACATCTTGGTCTAATATTTATTCAAAATGATGAAAATGTTTTAGTGCCCCATGGTAACAAATATGGATGGCAAGTTTAGATAGATTTTACGAAGTTAGAATATTTCAAAAGGAACCATCATTTTTCGTTATCATTCTTTGACTCAATTTTAAAAGAATCAGTCGGGTATGCTCACAATTGTTCTTCTGTTGCAAATTCTAACTATTTCCAATTACCCAGACCTCCTGAAAATCATACGCAATCCACTCTAGGTTGTCTGTTTGTATCCCCGATCATTTATAGTCGCATAGTTTTTAGGATGCATAAAATTTGTAGATATGTACATTTGTTTTCTTTCTCACCACATATTCTTGCAGAACAAATGCCCCGCATACAAGGTATAATTTTTTTTCACATCTTTGTTCTCTTTTCTTCATTTGCATACATTGAGGACAATGCATGATTTAGGTATGGGGGAACTTTGTTTGTATTATTATATTAGATTTTTTTTTATTTTTTATTTCTCTTTTTAGGAAAAAATAGTAAAAAAAACACGAAAAAAGTATTAAAAAAATTTTGTTTGACTTTTTATGCATTGGATTAATTTTAATAAGTGTTTGTGGATCAAAACTCATAAGTAAGATTGAAATATTTAGAACTCTTAAATTTTTGATAAGATACAAAATCTAGTTAGAAATACCATCTGAATTAAAATTAATTTCACAAGCATTTTTGCACTTCACGTTTGCACTAATACTTAGTTGTGGGGTATAAACCATGATTCGAGTAATTTCAACAAAAAAAAAGAAAAAAGAAAAAAAGAAAATAAAAGAAGAAAGAATGAAAAAAAATGAAGTTGAGAAAAGTTAAAAAAAAAGAAGAAGGAATAAATAACTGCTTCAATGTCCATTAAGTGAAATAACTGGGTATCCAAGCCTCGGGAAGCATCGATATTCACGCTGAAAAGTGTGATGGATAAAAGCAGCTTGACTAGTCTAGTTTTGTGGCCTTTGTTACTCGAGTAAGTAAGCCCTTAGGGGTGTCTCTACACCTACTGCCCTCAAGCCATCTGGTTTGGGAGTCATTGGTCCAACGCTCGCTCTACATGGGTAACTCTGAAAAGCCTAAGAAAATGAGACATTGCACAAGTCAAGAATCAAAAAAATAAAAAAAAGAAAGAAAAAGAAAAATGAGCTTGCTTGGTTTTCATGTTAAAAATCCCTACTAAGAGTTACATCATATACACATGCATGCATCACATGTAATTGATTTAATGAAGGATGGTGTCTAAAGTAAAGATTGAGTATTTTTAATAAGGTAAAAGTGTGATTTTGAATTTAATCTTGCTTATGTATAATGTCCATGGATATTTAGAAGTTTTATTTCAATTTCATAATTTGTTGAACCCAAAAAATATATTTTTGAATTTTGTGGGTATATTCACTGCAAACCCTCACGAGACACAACTCGTCCACTTGGGATGGGGTAGTGTAATTTTTGTTTTATTTTTATTTTATTTTTATTTTACTCGAGGACGAGCAAAAGCTAGGTATGAGGGTATTTGATAGACACGTAATTCATACATTTTATTATCTCTAATTTTGTCCTTTTAATTATATTAGTTTATTAAATTAATATATTTTATTTTATTTTGTAGGATTTAATATTTGTTGCAGTAAAGTTAAAATCTTGGTGATCAAGCAATATTTAATGCTCTTATTCATATAAGGAATGTCCAAGAAGAATCCTGCAAGGAGAAGAAAATAGGTGGACCAATCTTGGTGTGCAAGTCAAATTCAACAAGAGAAGGGATAATATATCTAGAATATCTTTTTGAGAAGTTGATTGGGGACAAAACTGTCCAAGTTCAATGAACCTAAATTAGGGTTCCAAGTTATTTTCCCTATAAATAGGCATCTTGTTTTAGAGAGAAGGGGACGACTTGTTATTTTATTTTTCTTAGTTTTTCACTAGTGTAGGAGGAAGAAGATATTTAGAGTTTGTCTCTCTTATTCCAATCACGCGTGGAACATACTGTCAGGGAGTGTTTGTAACTTTCTTTTATTTATATAATAAAAATTCTTTTTTAATTATTGTTCTTATTTCATGCAAATTGTAGTACTAATATTATTTATTTTTGTTTTTAATTCCATGGCTAGCTAAATTTCTAATACCTAGGATTATAATGAAACTAAGTATTTCATAATAATATTTTCTTTCCGTTCCAAAATTAATACCTAATTATTTTCGCCTTCATATTTTCCTCCGCATAAATTGCATATGATTTTTATATTGATTGCGAGGTTTTGATAAGTTATAGTTAATCTGTGAATTTTTCATAACTTATGCTTGCCCATATTAATTATATGAATCATTATTTTTAAAGCGAAGGGAGAATAATTTGGGAATTGATTTAGGAAATAAGAAATTATTTATTATGTTAATATTTGGTGGATTCTGATTCCTAGGTATCTTTTCTCATTAATAGTTTCCGTTATTAATTAGTAGTTTGAATAATTTAGTTAATAAATTTTCTCCTCCATATTTATTTCTAATTCGCCTAAAATATTATTCAAGGATATATTAAAGAATTAATCTAGTCTCTGTGGGTTCGACCTGCACTTGTCAGTTCTTCAATTTGACACTGTGCACTTGCAGTTACATATTTTTATCACATCAAGAGCTGTAAAGAATCTATTGCAAAAGTGACTTCCCTCGTCACTTATAATTGCTCTCGGCGTGCTAAACCTTATAAAGATATTTATCTGTAGAAATTTCAGAACCACTTTGGCATCATTAGTAAGGAGTGCCACAGCTTCAACTCATTTCGATACGTAATCTACCGCTAACATGATGTACAAGTTGTTGTATGAAGGTGGAAAAGGTCCCATGAAGTGCCACCCCCCATACATCAAAAATCTCGACTTTTAATATTATGTTTGTAACGACCCCAAAAATACATACATTTCAAATATCGACCTTGGTCGTTAATAATGTGTCTAACTTCTGATTTTACATCATTATTCGATGTTAAACTTAATAAAATGCGAAATAATTTAAACTTTTCTATCTTCTTACTTTAATTTCCTGAATCAAAACCTTTATCATCTATATGTCTTTGAATCATATATAATCCATGATTCACTTTATGAGAGTTAATATATATATATATACATATTTAATTTCCTGAATCAAAACCTTTATCATCTATATGTCTTTGAATCATATATAATCCATGATTCGCTTTATCAGAGTTAATATATATATATATATATATATATATATATATATATATATATATATATATATGCTTACATATCAAATCAATATCCTTTAAACATCGGATAGCTCAAACTTTAACTTTACAACTCAACATAAAATATACATCATAAAACATTGAGTACATCTCATGAACTTAATCATGGTTTAAAGAAATAACAATCTTTAGCTAAAATATTAATCTTCGTGTATTATTTTTGATCCACGTCATTCAAGTAGCACATAGTGTTACCTTCTATCCTTAACCTACAAAAATGGTTATTTGCAAGGTTGAGCTCGACAACCCAGCAAATCAAACAGTTTTCATGCAACACGTAGCACTTAAATAACATGTTCACCTTATACATCATAAACATTGGACTAACAAAACATACATGCTACAATTCATATAACAAGTATAAAGATTGAGTTCCTTACTCAATCAGCATTCATTACCCAATCAACGTAGTCATAAATTGACTTTAACGTTTCATACTTCCAACATATATATAACACATCATGCTATTTTCAGTAAAGATTTAAAACACTTCATCATCAAGTTCACATAACAAATAGGAACTGAAAGACTTGCTTTGATTGTTGTTTACCAATAATAGTTTAACAGCTTCCAACTATCAGCACTTCACGTGCCCTACACAATTATATAATCATGCACATCAACTATTAGTCACATAGCAACACATAGTAGTTGTAATGTAAATTTTACTCTACAACTCATAATCCTTCCTATTAATCAATACACAATATTCAATTTGATTGTGTTAACTTTGGACTTGTATCTCACTATATTTCTTACTCGAAGTTCATTCAAGTGTTTAACTCTTGTTAGGAATCATTATTGGTTTTATATTAATCCCATTTCACATCTTATAATATTTATTTCATTTGACTTAAAACACTTTTTACGTTTATTAAAACTTGTCACGGTATTTCGACGTTTATTCGTCACACGCCCGATTTATCTCTCTTGTGTATGCTTAGTATGCTTATACAACTTATCTAATATATCATTTATCAATGTTAAGCAACATTATATTTACTAACATTCGTGTTTTATAAATTAGAACAACATCTTTTATCGTCAGAAGCACTACACCTGCATGCGTGCATGCCCGACTCCCTCCGATTGCCTTCGAAACACAACAGTCCCAAAGATGGTCATTTTGACCCCTTCTAACGACCTCATATTGAAAAACTTAAAAATTATAATTTGTAGGTCTATTCGTCCTCGTTCTGAATCATCTTGCATCGCCTCAATCGGAGTTCATATAAAAATGTTATGGCCATTTTACCAAAATAGGTAAAAACAGTAACACATGACACGCTACGGGCACGGCCGCGCCCATTTCCTTCACAACCCCAGCGCGCCCGTGCCATCTAGCAGCACCCAGCCACGTGCCCGCACTCTTGGGCAGCGCGCCCGCGCTCCTGGGCAGCGCGCCCGCGCTTGGCTTCGCCCAGATTACAGATTTTGTAATGTTTTTACATCAAACCTTCATAACTTCTTCATTTTAAGTCAGAATCAGTTGGTTTTCGACTCTATGAACTCGTGAAACACTGAACTACTCATCTACAGAGGAATTATAACACTTCAAGAACATTAACAATTCATTTTAAGGGTTCCAATTCAATGTTCATGCTAATTTTTCATGTTTTAAACATATTTAGCGAATTCATTCACTACGAATTCGTTTTACATCCGTTTTGACACGTTCAACTTGGGTTGTTTTCGTTTTTCATTATACTAACGACATCTATAATCAATTTTAGATTATATCATGAATTTATCATCAATTTTTGATTCCAAAACAAGCCCTAATGTACATATATCTATAAAACTCAATTTCTTCTTGTTTAATCATACTTTCATGAACTTGATCGCCTTAAAAACAACTTTTAGATGTTATAAAATGGGTTATACCAACCCATAAACATATTTATTCAATAACTTATCAAATCATACAACCAAATAACTTCTATATAAAACTCAAGAATTGAGGTTTGAGGTTTTAGAATTGATTCTTACTTTGAATCTTCTTTAGCCTTGATAGAGGATAAAAATTGCTTGCCTAATCCTTCTTTTCTTCCTTGATATAGGATAAAAATTCCTTGATAAAAATTTTGGCTTAAGGTATGATTACCCGATTACAAACACGTCATTGAATATGAACCCCTACATTTCGACAAAGACTTATCTTACGAAGAAATTCATGTTCAAATTGTCGACCGAAAAGAACAAGTTCTGAGAAATAAAGTAATATCTTTTGTTAAGGTAATTTAGAGGAACCACAACATTGAAAAAGCTACGTGGGAACTCGAAGAGAATGTGATGAAGAATTATCCTCATTTATTTACCTAGATTGTTATAAGCGATTCTAGGGACATAATCTTTGTAAGGGGGGAGAATGTAACGGGTCAAATTTATTGAGTCGTGATTCTGGGGACAGAATCCTTTTAAGAGGGGAAAGATGTGACAACCGAGATTTTATAATTAATTTTAATATTTATTGAAGTGAATAAATATTTTTTCAATGAATTAATTATTAGATTAAATAATTATTTGATGAAATCATGGTTGATTAATTTAATTACATGTATTGTATTTATTAAATTGATGTGGAGAATTTTATTATTCGATGCATGTATTTATGTGAGCTTATTGTATTAAAAGAAATATTTAATAAGCCTATTGGTATTTTAATTAATTTAATTATTAATTAAAGAGCTAATAATTTGACATTATTTATTAATGAGAAATTTAATTATGTGACTATGTGAATTTATGAGAAATTATTATATTTTATTTAAAGTAAATTAAATAAGATATTGATTTTATTTTATGAAGGGTGTGACATTTTCAAACTATGCGATAAGGTTTTATTAAAATAAAGGGTTTTAAATCTTATATGCTAGCCAAACATGGCACTAAGGGAGGTTGGGAGCAGTTACCCATGACTGGGTAACTGACCTCCACAACGCGTCAGTTCCTTTTCTATTTATTTCATACGCCTTCTTCTTCTTCATTTTTTCTAAGTCTGGCATAACATCACACAGAGAGTTGAGAAATTGTTGAGTGAGAGTGTGAGTTGTGTGATTGAAGAGTTTGAGAAGGGTTCCAATTAGTCATCTTTATTCACACTACGCTTGGGTAATTCTTTCTAACCCAATTCTTATTTTACGTCTTTTAAGTTTCATGAATATGGCTTAAAGTCTTATGTAAATCTCTGTAAATTTGGAAAGTTGTGTTAGGGATATATGTAATAATTCGAGTAGTGGCATGTTTTATATATATATATTGCATAATTCTATATCATCAGTTTCATGAAATTTTACAATATACGATTACAGAATATGTTATATGGCCATATGGCCTTATACGTGATATTGATACGTCAATCATATATTATCCCTAAAAATTTTCCACTTGTATGTGATTATGCATGCTAAAACAAACAAAACGAAATTTGAATGGTTGGTTATGGTTGTATAACGAATCCATGGCATTGAATTTTAGGAATTTATGTTCAATACTTCAAGAACATCAAGAACAGCACAATTTACATATTTTAATTCTGTGATTATGTGTTTAATGGGTTAAAATCACTCTATAAACATTGGGTATTGATTATATATTAATTCTAACATGTGGGTATGTTTAATTTGGGGAAATAATGATCATGTAATGTTTAATTCGCTGAACTCTGTGTTCTTCGCGAACTGGTAATCAAATTCTGGAGTGTCGCGCCACGGCGCCAACTCCAAAACTAATGTCCCGCGCCGCAGCGCCATGTACCAAGCCGCAGCGCCATGGAGCCTCAGCGCCAAGACCCAGTACAAAAGTGGCGCTGCACCGCCACTTAGCAGAATGTCCAGAAAATAGTTTTTTTAATGGTCAATTATAGAAATGAGTTAATAACCTAGTCTAATGAATATAAAAACTTGTTAGACATATAATGAGATATTAAAATGAGTTTTACCAAGTCAAGAAGACAATTACATGTTATTTGAATCGTTGATTATGTAATTAACTTGTTGTTCGTATATTATGTGAAAACAAGTATGATAATTTGACTAAATATAGTCATGAATTCGAGATTAGACAAAGAATAACTTATGATGTTTAGTACGTTATTATTGATTGGAGTTGTGAACATAATTGATATGTAGGATTTAATTCAAAGAACGAGTTAATTAAGTGTAATCTACGCACGAGGCAAGTTTCCTAACCCTACTTGTTATCGTTATATAAGTTGATTAATTCACCTTTCTACATTGAGCAAGTTCTCATTATTATTAATCAAGTCTGTTTTGTATATTAAAGTTTATAAATCTTTCAAGCATGATGCTGATATATAATACTTATTCTATTGTATACCTTTTGAGATTCTATTCAATTAAGTTATCAATTATTGTTAAACCTTGTTAGACTAGCGAACCCTTTATGATTCGACTAGTCCATAGTTGATGAGCGTTCTAAATTTCAGAACCCTTGATAAATTATCCAAACCAAACTTCCTTTGGCGCGAACTCGAATGTCAAACTGAGATAAACAACCCTGTATAGGGGATTATTTACGCTTTAGCGTTAAGATATTGTGCACAGTATGGTACTAAGGGCTGATCCCCCTAAGTACGAAAAGAAGAGTCCATAGTCTTATGGCTGTTAAAGGTTTCAAGCATAAACACTTGACAACCTAGGACATAGTTCAAGGTCTTATGACCCTCAGAATTTCTTTTGATTCTTGTTATTCATTTCTTGATTTAAAAGTTGAGCTTTTATACTTGAAGTTATTATTTCTCTCGTATGTTATTATTCATTGTTATATTGTTATACTTGTGGGCAATCGTGATCACTCTTGCGTAATAATAACATTGCAGTTAAGAACGAAAGAGCAGACGAACCTTCCACTAGTAAAGGCAAGGGCAAGATTAGCAAATAATGAAGACTGTGTTATTTATATGGCTATGTAATGATAATTAGAATTGATGTTACTTAAGACTAATTTGTTTATGTTTCCGAACAGATGATTTAAGGTTAGAGTAACCTGTGATTTATTTATTAGGAAGTTGATGTAACCCCATAAGGGGAGAGATTTATTATTATTTCTATCTATTGCATGGTTTGCATTTATTTATGGGTAGATAGATATGTGATGTTGTATCGTGAACACCAAATCATGTGAGAATGGAAGTACCCAGATTTGGGGGTGTCGCACTTTCTCTAACTTACAGAGAATTCCCTCCCTCACCAAACTCTCCTTTTCTCAACTTAAGCAAAATGAGTGTATGAATAAGGAATACGTGAGTTAAGTTATTGGTTATACAAATGAAAAGTCTCCACCCGTTAAAAATATGGAGAGTCTTTAAGCCTTGTTTAGCTAACTCCATTAGATTCTCTTCTTGTTTATTTTAATATTCCTTTTACTGTATGATACCTATGTCACACTACACTTTATTGCTAAATTATTTAGCTAGCTACATTGAATAATTATACAATTATAATATGTATAACTATTACTCCATACATTATGAAATTATATTCATAACACCTCAACTTTAAATAAACATTTCCATTAAAATAATTAATATTTATTCCGTAAACGATTTTAATTAACACAAATATGAATCATACAATTATAATATATAATTATTTAATTCCTTTCCTCGCATAAATTGTCTCAATACAATTTATTTAATCCATACATCTAATCACTACTTAAATATTAATTCAATTTATTAACCTCTAACCAATAATTATTTATAGGTATATTAGTTTTTCTTCTCTCACCATCAATTTATATTTTATTAATATCATTTAAGATACTAAACATTTCATATATTACCATGACATGTAATATATATTAAGAATACCAAATTTAATTAGCAAAACTCGTATATTAACTCACTATTTTAATTAAGTAAATTAACTCTTTTATCCATTTTACTACAACAACGCTACCAAGTAAGGTTTTAATATTCAAACAATATTATTTCATAATATAGTTTCAACTTTATTTAAATTACCCAATATTTATAGGGTTAATTTCCCTTGCCACCAATTTCCTTATCGTGACTAATTTCTTTTATTTCCTTTATTTCCTTTAATAGTTTAATCAACTATTAAATCTCATAAAAATTTAATTTCTTCACACCAGAACACATAATTCAAAATATACATATCTCATAATAAGAATTTTAATTATTAAATTTTATTTTAATAGCTTATAAAAATTCGGGTTGTCACAACCTTCCCCTCTTATAAGGATTCTGTCCTCGGAATCAACGAAACCTCCCTTACTCGGTTTTTACCAAATCTCTTTTCAAAATTTATCGTTGAATATCTCCAACACATTACCTTAATATAGGTTTTATTTAGTACCACTCCAACCATTCTCCATAATAAATTCTTATAAGTTTTATTTTATAACATTTACTTAGACTCAATTATATTTGAATATTACATATTCTTTGACCCGTTCATTATCTTTCTCTAAGGATCATTATCATGTACTAGATTCTCAAACTCTCGGGACACTACATTCACCCTTTCTTCTAAGAATTTCGTCCTCAAAATTTTGACTTACTAATATTCGTTCATTACATTTATCAAAATAGATTTTATGTTGATATTTATTTATTCATTAGGTTCTACAACCAAATTCTATCTCTAAGGATCTTTCTAAGATCATCATATTCCTCACATCTTCCTCTTATAAGAGTTTCACATTTCCCTTCTTTCTAGAATTTCATTTCTTTCTTGAAATTATTATGTTTTGCTTAATTTTCTCATCCTTTCAACATTCACCTTTCAGAATAATAAGAATCTTCCACAATTATTCAATAATTGGGAAGCAGTATGAATAACTCAGGAATTTAAAAGATTCTCAAATCATGCTGAGGGGTCATAAGACCTTGAACTCTTCTCCAGGTTTAATAGTGCATCACCACTGTAAACCATCTTTAACATAATGTCTAGCAATCACACAGACTGGAAACATTCTCTGCAAGTACTCTTGGTGATCAGCCTATCATACCCCTATGTCGTGCACAACATATTACATCTTAACATCGTAACGACTATATGCGTTACTTTTGGAACCATTGTCTCTGATAACATGTCCCCTTTTATAGGGTTGTTCACCTCTGCTTCTTAACATCTGAATCCACACCAAAATAATTTGGTTTGGTATAGTTTGATGAAAAAAAATGCTTGAATTTCATAAACATCTTTCAATATTCATCTAGCTGAATCAAGTAGCATAGACTTCCAGCAATAACTCGGACATCAATCGAAATATATATATATATATATATATATATATATATATTCTCATATCTTAAAGAAATCTCAAAAATCCTTTTATGGCTTCATGATTATGACGTTATCATACTACATCTCACCATAGTGGGCTGATGATTATATGATCACATCCAACACCAGGTTCCATTGCATTGATGACTCCATCGTTTATCATATCACCCGATACATATAATTAAAATATATTTTAAAATTTTAAAAATCATTTTTTTTATCTAGCCGAAACAAACAGCATAGAATAATAGCACTGTTTTAAAATTCTTTGGTTCACTAGTGTGATCCAACATTTTTAAAAAATCAAAAGTACAACCATCAGTACGAAGTCAATAAATCTCGAAAGTCTAGCATAGCTAGTAGATTTAGAATATCCAGGTATCCATCAACTTCAATCTTTACTCCATTACTTCATTACTTAACCATTCTATCAATCTTCAACTTCATAAAAGCTCTCTATACTATAACCGTTTTCTATCCAATATAGTTCATCAAACTTACCACACTTTGGAAATCCAAGAACTTGCCATAATCATATGAGTTTAGGAACTTATCCTAGTCAGACCATAGGCGTCCATTCGCTGAGGGGTTAAAAACATACCACATGATTATGAGTCACGAACTTATCATATGCCTTAGTTTTAAGAACCGTACCTAATCTTAATATCATCTAACCTAATCTTAAAACTCTAACCATCAAATATACACATGAGAAAAGAATCACCTTTCCACCACATATACATTGATAGCGCGACACTGACATTCCAATGATTATCAATGTGATAAACCAAGTACATGTACAAAACCACTGCCCATTCAAAGGTTTGTACAACTTAGTCACCGTATGAGTCCTCAACTGAAATCCCACCTAACATTACCTTACTCTTACCTTATTCTTAACTTGCTCAATACGAATTCCTCGTATCACATTATCTATAACTCCTCGTGAGTTTATCTCGTACTATATCATAGTACATTATCTTTATAGCATCAAGCTATAATTATTCAAACATTACATACCATCTTTCTTTTATAACTTAAACAGGTCACGCCGTGATCTTATTCTATAATCATTTCCCTTAAAATTCTTTTCTTAACTCGTGATCGTTTTATTTTACGATCCTCATTATTTCCTCTTTAATTAAGTAGTCTTATGATTATTCGGCTCAATTTTAACTCTTCAAGTTCTTCTTTGAACCCAAACATATTATCTTAACTTGTTTCATAAGCATTCTCTGAATATATCATCAATTAAACTCAATTTAAGTTAATTATTTTTATTTTAATCACCTTCATCTTGTAAACTTCGTCCAATTTAATAACATTTAACATCTTATTACCGGAGTCAGGTAACTCCTGATTCACATCTTTTATAAGTCTTCAAGATTCCTCTTTGAACCTTCTCGTATATATTTTAATCATTTCCCTATACAATTCTTAAATTTATTTCTTATTGATCAAACTCTATCTGAGTTTATTCTTTAATTATATTCACCTTCCTCTTCTAAGGTTATAGCCTAAGGTAACCCAACCTAAGGTTTATAACCTACAGCTTTGATACCAACTATAACAATCCCAAAAATTCATACAGTTCAAATATCGACTTCGGTCGTTAATAACACGTCTAACTTCTGATTTTACATTATTATTCGATGTTAAACTTAATAAAATATGGAATAATTTAAACTTTTCTATCTTCTTACTTTAATTCCCTGAATCAAAACCTTTATCATCTACATATCTTTGAATCATATATAATCCATGATTCGCTTTATCAGAGTTAATATATATATATATATATATATATATATTTACATATTTAATTTCCTGAATCAAAACCTTTATCATCTACATGTCTTTGAATCATATATAATCCATGATTCGCTTTATCAGAGTCAATATATATATACTTACATATCAAATCAATATCCTTTATACATCGGACAGCTCAAACTTTAACTTTACAACTCAACATAAAATATACATCATAAAACATTGAGTACATCTCATGAACTTAATAATGGTTTAAAGAAATAACATTCTTTAGCTAAAATATTAATCTTCGTGTATTATATCTGATCCACGTCATTCAAGTAGAACATAGTGTTACCTTCAATCCTTAACCTGCAAAAATGGTTATTTACAAGGTTGAGCTCGACAGCCCAACAAATCTAACTGTTTTCATGCAACACGTAGCACATAAATAACATGCTCATCTTATACATCATAAACATTGGACTAACAAAACATACATGCTGCAGTTCATATAACAAGTATGAAGATTGAGTTCCTTACTCAATCAGCATTCATTACCTAATTAACGTAGTCATAAATTAACTTTAACGTTTCATACTTACAACATATATATAACACATCATGTTATTTTCAGTAAAGATTTAAAACACTTCATCATTAAGTTCACATAGCAAATAGGAACTGAAAGACTTGCCTTGATCGTTGTTTACCAATAATAGTTTAATAGCTTACAACTATCTGTACTTCACGTGCCCTACACAATTATATAATCATGCACATCAACTATTAGTCACATAGCAACACATAGTAGCTGTAATATAAATTTTACTCTACAACTCATAATCCTTCCTATTAATCAATACACAATATTCAATTTGATTGTGTTAACTTTCAACTTATATCTCACTATATTTCTTACTCAAAGTTCATTTAAGTGTTTAAGTATTGCTAGGAATCATTATTGGTTTTATATTAACCCCATTTCACATCTTATAATATTTATTTCATTTGACTTAAAGCACTTTTTACGTTCATTAACACTTATCACGGCATTTCGACGTTTATTCGTCACACGCCTGATTTGCCTCTCTTGTCTATGCTTAGTATGCTTATACTACTTATCTAATATATCATTTATTAATGTTAAGCAATATTATATTTACTAACATTCGTGTTTTATA
The DNA here is from genome assembly GCA_016801055.1 of Panax notoginseng. Lineage (NCBI taxonomy): Eukaryota > Viridiplantae > Streptophyta > Magnoliopsida > Apiales > Araliaceae > Panax > Panax notoginseng. Next base: position 194,907,722 of record CM029016.1, read on the forward strand.
ACTTAGAACAATATCTTTTATCGTCAGAAGCACTACACCTGCATGCGTGCATGCCCGACGCCCTCCGATAACACAACAGTCCAAAAGATGGTCATTTTGACCCTTTCTAACGACCTCAAATTGAAAAACTTAAAAAATATAATTTGTAGGTCTATTTTTCTTCGTTTTGGATCATCTTACATCGCCTCAATTGGAGTTCGTATGAAAATGTTATGGCCATTTTACCAAAATAGGTAAAAGCAGTTACACATGACACTATGGGCGCTGCCGCGCCCATTTCCTTCACAACCCCAGCACGCCCGTGCCATATAGCAGCACCCAGCCACACGCCCGCGCTCTTGGATAGCGCGCCCGTGCTAGGCTTCGCCCAGATTACAGATTTTGCAATGTTTTTACTTCAAACCTTCATAACTTCTCCATTTTAAGTCAGAATTAGTTGGTTTTCGACTCTATAAACTCGTAAAACACTGAACTACTCATCTACAAAAGAATTATAACACTTCAAGAACATTAAAAATTCATTTTAAGGGTTCCAATTCAATGTTCATGCTAATTTTTCATGTTTTAAACATATTTAGCAAATTCATTCACTACGAATTCGTTTTACATCCGTTTTGACTCATTCAACTTGGATTGTTTTTGTTTTTCATCATACTTACAACATCAATAATCAATTTTAGATTATATCATGAATTCACCATCAATTTTTGATTCCAAAACAAGCCCTAATGTACATTTATCTATAGAACTCAATTTGTTCTTGTTTAATCATACTTTCATGAACTTGATCATCTTAAAAACCACTTTTAGATGTTGTAAAATGGGTTATACCAACACATAAACATATTTATTCAAAAACTTATTAAATCATACAACCAAATAACTTCTATATAAAACTCAAGAATAGATGTTTGAGGTTTTAGAATTGATTCTTACCTTGAATCTTCTTTAGCCTTGATAGAGGATAAAAATTGCTTGCTTAATCCTTCTTTTCTTCCTTGATTCTCCAACTTTCTTTCTCTAACTTACAGAGAATTCTCTCCCTCACCAAACTCTCCTTTTCTCAACTTAAGCAAAATGAACGTATGAATAAAGAATAAGTGAGTTAAGTTATCGATTATACAAAGAAAAAGTCGCCAACCGTTAAAAATATGGAGAGTCTTTAAGCCTTGTTTGGCTAACTCCATTAGACTCTCTTCATGTTTATTTTAATATTCCTTTTACTATATGATACATATGTCACACTACACTTTATTGCTAAATTATTTAGCTAGCTACATTGAATAATTATACAATTATAATATGTATAACTATTACTCCATACATTACTAAATTATATTCATAACACCTCAAATATATAATTATTTAATTCCTTTCCTCGCATAAATTGTCTCAATACAATTTATTTATTCCATACATCTAATCACTACTTAAATATTAATTCAATTTATTAATCTCTAACCAATAATTATTTATAGCTATATTGGTTTTTCTTCTCTCACCATCAATTTATATTTTATTAACATCATTTAAGATACTAAACATTTTCATATATTACCATGACATGTAATATATATTAAGAATACAAATTTAATTAGCAAAACTCGTATATTAACTCACTATTTTAATTAAGTGAATTAACTCTTTTATCCATTTTAGTACAACAACACTACCAAGTAAGGTTTTAATATTCAAACAATATTATTCCATAATATAGTTTCAACTTTATTTAAATTACCCAATATTTATAGGGTTAATTACCCTTGCCACTAATTTCCTTATCGTGACTAATTTCTTTTATTTCCTTTAATAGTTTATTCAACTATTAAATCTTGTAGACACTCAAAAATTTTTCTGCCTATATGTTACTGACATCACAAGAGTGTAGATTTGTCTTTTAAGAGGAAACCCTGGAAGACGGTTTATATCCATTTTGGATACCACCGGAAGGAACAGCTCAACCCCAAAACACACACTGGGAGTAACAGCTCAACCCCGAAACACACACTGGGAGTAACAATTCCAACCTCGGAGATGACCCCGAGGCATGCAGATTCAATACCGGAACACAAAATGGAGAAGACCGTTTCGTCCCGTAGATAACCCCGAGATGTTCCAGTCTCAGTCCTAACCATGGGATTAGCCACCTACCTTGGCTATAACCCCAAGGAATGCAGTTCCGACGATGACCCCGAAAATGTTTGTTTCAAATGCAATCAGCTTCAACCTCGGTGCTTACACTGAGGCACTCAGTACAAGACAGGAACACCTCAGAGATGACACTGAGGACCTTCAATATTTGCTGTAGTCCAATCTCAGCAATAACCTTGAGCAACGTCTACTTTATTAGCCCAAATCGGAGATAACCCCGGTGAGGGGCAAAGTCATCATCTTGCCAACTTGACGCCACATCACGCTGTCTCAACATTTCAGACATACATTTCTACACAGCAATGTCCCACAAAAGCTCAAAAGAACCAATCCCGAGTGACTATTATGCAGGATAACAGATAGAATTTGAAGCTGAAGACCGGAGGGCATCGTCCCATCTTCATGACTTCGTACAACCTCTAATCCCATTTCATTGCGTAACTCTCAACAACGGCAGTCCGAAATAGGTCCTATATACCTCAATCGGATGCCCAGATTGTAATTCTGAAAGTTTAAACAGGCATCACGTTGCCTACGAGCACGTACTTTGAGACGGCGGGACCCGCGAAGCCCAGGGCACCCCGCGTAGCCTCTGGTACACCTGTGGCCACCTGCGGCTCCACCCTCTATAAATAGAGGGCTTGGGGTGGCCATTTTACAAGGAGAAATGGCGAGGAAGCCCTGTCTAATTTGCTCCATACACACCCCAAACTGAGTGCTTTCTCATTTTAAACACTTGTGAGCTCACATATAGCTACTTATGTACTGGCAGAAGCCAGTGTTTATCTACTTTAAAGTTATTGAAGTCTTCTTTGGCAGCCCACTGTAAGCCTTCTTACACATTTTCAAGCCTTTCTCTCCCCACTTGCACACACCCTTCTTTACGTTGAGAGTCGTGTTGCGTGTGTTTGCCCGGACTTCGGTCCGTGGTTTTATTTTAGTTTGTATACACACACACACACACATATATATATATATATTTACATATATGGACTAACATTATCAAGTTATGCCTCGATTGAGCCTAGACTTCGGTCTGGAGTGTTTACTTGCTTTTGTATATATATACTTATATATATATATATATATATATATATATATATATATATATATATATATATATATATATATATATATATATATATAAACTGTGTGTCGAGCTCTGTTCGATGAGCCTAGACTTATGTCTGGTGCGTTTAAATGCTTTTGTATATATATACTTATATACATAAACTGTGTGTCGAACTCTGTTCGATGAGCCTAGACTTATGTCTGGTGCGTTTAAATGCTTTAATATATATATATATATATATATATATATATATATATATATATATATTTACATTTCGTCCCTCCTAGAGTTTACTTCATGGTGGTTGACTGTTTTTACTGCTTTCTGTACATTTCGTCCCGCCTGGAGTTTCCTCCGTGGCAGTTGATCGCTTTTATAGCTTTATTTACATTTCTGATCCCCCATAGAGGTGCTTCGTGGTTGGTGATCATGTCTGTATATATATATTTACAGCTTTTATATATATACCTGCTTACTGCTTTTATATCAACTGTGGCATTATGTGAGCCTAGGAATCATGTGATCACAGATTCAGTCCACTGAATCTAGATTCGGTTCCCGTGATGGACCTTTTCAGCTGTAAGCAGCTTATAAATTTATCTGTGATGTTTGGATTTTCTCAGATGGTTTTCATACCCACGAGGAATTCAGCACTTTTTTTGTAAATTATTTTCATACAGATGCCTCGCATCTGTAAAATAAAAATCAACGAAGCCGAATATTGAATAAAATGGGAGTGTAAAAGGTCTCAATTACTATTGAGCACTGGGTTTGAAAATCCTCTTTTAAAACTTCATTGCCATATCTTGCTTAAAATTGAATTTTTATATAAATTCAAACCCTGTGTATATAGGTGCGAACGAGGCCTCGCACTACTTCCAAATAACAACACATTGACCCACACACACACACACACACATTTATATAACAGTTTCTTGAAAAGTGGCGGTCACCGTGGTAACACGAATGTCGTGGGGTGCCTAACACCTTCCCTCTGCATAAGCAAGTCCCCAGACCATAATTGAATCTCGATTTCACCGACCCGTTTAGCAGTGTCACATCACTGGGTCAATGTGCAAACCTTTTCTCGGTTGTGTTGGTACAATCAGTTAAAAAACCAATTGGCGACTCTTATAGTCCAATCGTCGATATTACATATGTCGGACCTTTTTCACTTGTTTTTTCAAACAAATCTCACCTAAAATGAGAACACAAAAGAATAGGTAACGAAAAGGGACAAATAAAAATCCTAACGTCGACAGGTGGCGACTCTGCTGGGGAACTCTAGTAAGAGGACTTAAGCCGCTATTACAAGCTTTTCAAAACTGTTTTATGCTTGTGTGTGGATGTTGCATTTATATTTATGATGAATGTGTATAAATGCATATCTTTACTGCGATTAATGCTTTACACTATATCTGCCTGTGATATTAGTGCTTCGCACATGTCATCATTTCCATAAACGGTGAGACATGTTGTATGTGAATGTATGTTGTTTGGTCCCTCCACCAGGAGGCTATCCTGTCGGTGTTTGATTACTGAACTCGTGGGAAGACTAATTCCCCGAGGCTCGGGAAAGGCACCACCCAAATTCGCTCCAGTTGATAGACCGGATTAACGTCCCGTTTAGTAAATTGCGATAATTTGGGAACCTTCATGCCGAAAAGCCGCGAGAGTAACCTAAGATAGGTCAGCCTCTGATAAACCAAATGCGGAGGAAAGTCTCTTCATGCTTTCTCATTTTAAATTACTTGTAAAAATAATTACTTGTAATTTACATTCCATATTCATCTCCATGTAATGAGAAATATGAAAAAATATGTGCATGTACATATTTACATTAACATGTTATCCTGTACTACAAACAACTAACATCCGTGTTACAGGACAAAATTTCCTAAAATGGACACATCACATAGCATGTTAATATTCACACATTCCCTAAAAACTAAACTATGTCAGTTTTGTCGCAGGGAAGCATTCAGACCTATTACCCGGTCAAAGTCCAAAAAGGCCACAGGCCTACAGCCAATCATGTCTTCATCTGACCAGTCTAATCCAATTTCTCATGAAGAATTCTACGGATTAACTAAACAAATTACAGACTTGGTTGTTCTGCTTATAGAACTACATCAATCTACGCAGGGTCCAAAAATACCCATACATGCTGAATCCTCTACACAAGGAGGAACCCAAGGTCCTGATAAAGTCATTACAGTACCTGAATTGCAGCTGGATACAACCAATAAAAGTCATGATGCCGCCCATCTTACAAAAGATCCAGACACCGGTGACATCAAAAAGAAAGTTCTTCAAATGGAAGAAACCCTTCGCGCTATCAAAGGAATTGGAGCACACGGGAGTGTGTCATATGCCGATCTTTGTATATTCCCTGGTGTTCATTATCCAGAAAAATTTAAAACTCCTGACTTTGAAAAGTATGATTGGTTAGGAGATCCTTACACACATTTGAAGATATTCATTGGAGAACTCGGATCTTATGCAGAGGAAGAGAAGCTCAGAATGCAGCTATTCCAAAAAAGTCTGACTGGAGAAGCCCGTTCATGGTATACTAGATTAAACAACTCAAAGATCCATAGCTGGGAAGAGCTAGCTCACGCCTTCCTTACACAATACAGTTTTCAGTCTCAGATGGCTCCTGACCGGTACCAGAATACCAAGGTCAAGAAACAGTCCAACGAGTCTTTCAGAGAGTATGCTCAAAGGTAAAGGTGCCTTGCTGCTCAAGTTATTCCTTCTATGACAGAGTCAGAGATGGTTATGACATTTATCGACATACAAGAAGCTCCTTTCTATGAGAGAGTCTTAGCTGGCATCGGTAAACCATTTTCTGAAATGATCAAACACGGGGAGATGGCTGAGATGGGATTGAAGTCAGGAAAGATTCAAGACCTAGCTGCCCTTAAAGCTGTTGCTGAAAACATCCAATCCAGAAATTATTGAAACAACCCCCAGAGGGTCCATAAAAAGAAAGAAGAGGATGTTTCCGTGATACTACAGGGTAAAAAAGGCAATCAGAATATGCCTATCCATATGAGAAATTACTCTCCCTTTCAAGCACAGTCTTCAAACCCTCCAGTACCAAAAAGTTGGAGAAGTCAAACGCCCTCGAGTGTTCACACCCTTAAGGGACTCTCTCGAGAATATTCTCACTCTTCTGACCACGAAGAAGAAAATCACGCATCTTCTTCCACCAGCCAGCCCTAATGGTAGGGGTTTTAATGCTGCTCGGAAATGTGCTTATCATGTCGGGGCACCTGGACATGATACTCAAGATTGTTGGGCCTTGAAGCATAAGATCCAATACCTGATAGACAACGGTGAGATCGTGGTCACCAAACCTGATCAACCTCACGTTCAAGACAACCCTCTTCCTCCACACAAAGGGGAAGAAGTCAACATGATTAATTGGACCACTGGACAAAGTTCCAATTCTAATGGTGAAGCATCCCAGGTCATCAAAGATGAGGCTGACAAATGGGATTATGCCAAGTTCCAGTTCGCAATGGAACGAAAAATGAAAGCTCTGTGCAAGCAAATCGAGCAATTGGCAGAACTGGTGACCTATCAGCATCAACTCACATGCCAATTAATCAGCCAGGAGCATGCTAGTCTCCTTCCTATTGCCATGAATATTCCCTCGTCACCTCCAGAAAGTGAAACGATGGAGGACAAAGTGACAAGGAGAGCGAACGCCAAAGCTCGTCGGGATTTTGCCAACAGAAGAGAATTTACATATCTGGGCCAACCTATGGAGGAAATCCTTTAAATGCTAATCAATAAAGGAAGGATTAATTCTCTTCTATGTCCAATCAATCCCCGTTTAGGACGGTACAATTCTGATGGAGTATGTCAATAGCACTCCCATTCTCGCGGTCACAACACAAAAGAATGTTAGGCACTCTACCACCTTATCCAAAATCTCATTAATAGCGGTGCCCTGCAACTAGCAGACGATGATACTGTGCTACGGGGAAGTGAGAATACCTGTCCTACTAAATGGAAAGGATTGGTAGCAGTTATCTCCACTGAGGCTGATGGCATTGTCAAACCACGCCCTATATCTACCATTCAACTCAGAGGAAGCAACAATCCTTTAAAAGTCGCTACTCCAGAGCCAATCAATTTACCCTTCCAACCATAATATCCTGTTATCAGCTTACAGAAAGTTCCTTGGAATTATAAAGAAGCTGAAGGATCTACCTCGCATACAACTGCTGTAGTGTCGAAGGAGAATCAACTGTATCTTCCCCAACGGGTGATGAAGTCTACCATCAAATCAAAGGAGAAGATTCCCATGGAGAAGATTGAAAAATTCCTCCATGTCATGGGTCATAATGAAGCCAACGTGGTTTTAAGCTTAAGAGAAGCTCCACATCAAATTTCAATACTAGACTTGGTTTTAACTTCCGAGGATCACAAGAAGATTCTACTAAAGGTTTTGTAAGAAGCCTACTTACCAACATCAGTGGATGTGGAAAAGTTTCAACATTTGGTTGATCACATTTTCAACAACAATGTGATATCCTTCGCTGATGATGACATACCGTCCGAAGGGATCGGTCATTGTAAGTCATTACACATTGCGGTCTTGTCCTCCTGATATATGCTAGCTGGAGTCTTAGTAGACGGAGGTTCATCTTTGAATATCTGTCCATACGCTACATTGTTTAAGATGAACGTCAATCTCAATCAAATCCGAGTTACCCATACAATCATCAAAGCTTTTAATGGAACCCGCCGAAATTTGGTCGGAGATATTGAGCTGCCAATTGAGATTGGTCCCCATACATTCTGCGTATCTTTCCACGTACTCAAGATAGATTCAGGATACAATCTGCTCTTGGGAATACCGTGGATTCATATAGCTAGGGCAGTCCCCTCCACCCTTCATCAACAACTGAAATACATTATCAATAATAGCCTAGTTACAGTCAACGTTGAACCGGAATGCCCTCAACAAGGTGATATACCATTCATCAGTTTTAATTTTGATATTGAGCCGTTCAGTTTCCACACTTTGGAAGTAATCAACCTTCAATTTTATGCCTAGGGAATGCCATTGCCCGTACCCAAGATCTCTGCCGAAGAAATGTCGGCCACTCAAGAAATGATGTCTTTGGGTCATCAGCCAGGACAAGGGTTGGGTAAAGATCACCAAGGTATCAAATACCCTATCCAAGTAGCCAGTCAAATTGGGACAGCAGGACTAGGTTATTCTGCCAGGTCTAGTCAGAGGAATCCTCATAAGCATCAGCGAATTCCTTTGACTTCAACCACGCGGCGCTTATCTTTATATACTAACACTGGGTCCTCACAACCTCCTGTAAAGGTGCCAACCAACGTGATGGCTATGCTATTTCCCAAGCCAGTGCTATTCAAAGCAAAAGAAGTCTTTGTTCTAGATCCCAAAGTGGAGGAAGAGAAATAATCAATCAAACAAAATGTCGTCTGAATAATGTCGGGCATGCGCATCATTGTTCATGATGAACATACAAACAGATATATCCCAGACGATGATTGCCCAGACGTCATGCTCATCATTCGGGAAAAGGAGGACGATGACAGCCCCTCCATCAATGCAATCCACCCAGACTTTATCCTTGTCAATTGGAGCAGCACTCCTTGTATTGGTCGATAAGGATAAAATGGGCATAACTTCTTTTTGCCCTATAGATATAATAACTGCTTACTTTTATGTCCAGCATTAGCAGTTGTTTTGTTCGTATATGCTAACATTATGTATTATTAAACAGTTTCATATATATTAAGTGAAAGCATATTTTGTTTCAAGACTCTGAACTTAGATGTGCCTGTACTTGCTGATAAGATTCCTCTTCTCCACAAGGATTATAACTTTGATGAAAAGTTGGACTCAGATTTGCTGGAAATACAAGAGGACATTGAGGTGCCTTCAGAGATCAAAGAATGGGTCGAAGACAAACCTAAACCCAACCTTGATCAAACCATCTCCTTCAATCTTGGAACCTTAGAAAACCCTAAGTTAATCCAGATTGGTTCAGACCTTACCCCAAACCAACGAAATGACATGGTTACGATATTAACCTAGTTCCAGGATGTGTTTGCATGGTCTCATGAAGACATGGTGGGGTTGTCCACTGACATTGTTCTTCATCGCCTTCCCATTAAAGAGGGATTCAAGCCAGTCAAGCAGAAGCTTAGGCAATTGAAACCTGAGTGGAGTTTAAAGGTGAAAGAAGAAATTGTGAAACAATTTCAAGCTGGCATTATCATGGTGTCCACGTATCCTGAATGGATATCTAACATCGTTCTCGTGCCTAAACCTGGAGGAAAGGTGCGAGTTTGCATGGATTACCGGGATCTGAATAAAGCTTGCCTTAAAGATAGCTTTCACGTGCCCTTTATCCACATTCTCATTGACAATAATGCGCAATACGATATGTACTCCTTAGCTGATTGCTTTGCGGGGTACCATCAGATCATGGTTGCTGAGGAAGATCATGAGAAAACCGCTTTCATCATGCCTTGGGGAACCTTTTGCTACAGACGGTTGTCATTCGGCCTCATCAATGCCAGAGCTACCTATCAACGAGCTATGATGTTTCTCTTCCACGACTTAATGCATAAAGAGATAGAGATCTACGTGGATGACATCATTGTCAAATCCCGAAAGGAGGAGGAGCACTTAGACCATCTCAAAAAGCTATTCAACAGGTGGCGTAAGTACAACTTGAAGCTGAATCCAGCCAAGTGCGCCTTTGGCGTTAAATCAGGCAAGTTGCTAAGATTCCTAGTCAGCCACAAAAGGATTGAGCTGGATCCTACCAAAATCCAGGCCATCACGGAAATGCCCATTCCTCGAGCCTATCTTCAAGCTGTTAAGGAAGAACTCCTCCATGAAATGGAATGATGAGTGCCAGAATGTCTTCCTTACCATCAAAGAGCAGCTGGTCAAAGCTCCTATTTTGGTACCACCCAGGGATGATGTTCCCCTGTTCATGTATCTGTCCATAAGTGACAATGCTATGGGCAGCATGCTGGGACAGAAAGACGATAGAGGCCGAGAACGAGCTATCTATTACCTCAACAAAAGATTTAGCAGCAGTGAACATAAGTACACTCTGATTGAGAGGACTTGTTGTGATTTAGCATAGGCTGCCATGAGGTTACAACATTACCTCCATGGGCACACAACCCATCTCATATCCTATGTGGATCCTCTCAAGTATGTGTTCAGTAAACCCATACTGAATTATCGGCTGTCCAAATGGTAGTTGATCCTACAACAATTTGACATTGTCTACGTGACTCAAAAGTCCATTACAGGTCAAGGGATTGCGGATCAACTGGCCGCCGCTCCTTAAGGGGATTTCAAACCCTTGAAAACCTACTTCCCCGATAAAGGGGTAATGGCAATTCAGCAACAACATCAGTACGATGCACGTCCAATATGGAATATGTATTTTGATGGAGCTATTAATATGGAAGGTTCTGGAGCTGGAGCAGTTCTAGTATCCGATACGGGGGAGCAGCATCCCGTCGTCGTCAAATTACAGTTTATCAACACCAACAACACAACTGAGTATGAAGGATGTATCATGGGGCTAAAACTTGCCCGTTCAATGGGTATCAGACGGTTAACTATCTTTAGAGATTCAGAGTTGGTAATCAAACAATCCACAAGAATCTATCAAACCAAAGAGCTGCGATTGCTGCCTTACCATCAGTAAGTTTTATAGATGGCTTCGGAGTTTGAAGAAATCTCCTTTATACACATTCCTCGTAACAAGAATGATTTTGCGGATGTATTAGCAACTTTGGCCTCCTTGATGCATATACCTGGCAAGGAACACATGCTAAGCGTCACATTTGCCCTGCAAAAGGCACCAGCCTATGGGAACTATGTTGGAGAAGTATCGGATGAGCTACCTCCCATCCAACAACCTTGGTATCAGCATGTCAAGGAGTACCTACGAGATGGATCTACACCCGCTGAGGCGAGCCTAACTGAATAAAGGTGGATTCATCGACTTGCTATAAAATTCTACCTGAGCGGATATGCACTCTACAAGAGAGATGCAGGTCTAGGTATCCTTAGATGCCTGGATAAAGACCAAGCTCAGAGACTCATGGATGAGATCCATGGTGGAGTCTGTAGCCCACACATGAGTGGCCCCCTCCTTGTCAAGAAGATCCTCAAGATAGGACATTATTGGCTATCTCTCAAGGCTGATTGCAATGACCACGTCAGGAGATGTTATCAATGCCAAATTCATTGGAATGTTATACATGCCTCTCCACGGGAGCTCCACAACATGAGTTCACCTTGGCCCTTCTAAATGTGGGGAATGGACGTGATTGGGCCTATCGAGCCCAAAGCCAGTAATGGACATCGATTCATCTTCACCATGATCGACTACTTTACCAAGTGGGTAGAAGCAGCCTCCTTCCCCACGGTTACCAAAGAAGTCATCATTGTTTTTATCAAAAATAATGTCATTTGTCGATACGGATAACCAGAGATAATTGTATCAGACAATGCTAAGAACCTTTAACAACAAAATGATGGAGGAACTATGCAGTAAATTCCACATCAAACACCTTAACTCCGTCATCTACCGTCCAAAGATGAATGGTGCTGTTGAAGCGACCAACAAGAACATCAAGAAGATTATGCAAAAGATGTCCGCCAATCACAAGGGATGGCCTGACTTATTGCCTCTTACTCTAGTAGCATACAAAACATCAATGCGCACTTCGACTGGGGCAACCCCCTACGCATTAACCTATGGGATGGAAGCAGTACTCCCAATAGAAGTAGAAATGGAATCCCTCAGAGTGTTGATAGACGCTCAGCTGGATAAAGACCAATGGGTACAAGACAGGTATCACCAATTGTCTCTAATAGATGAAAGGTGAACCACGGCTATCTTCCATGGTCAATTATATCAACAAGGGATCGCCCGATCCTACAATAGAAAAGTCCAGCTACGACAGTTTAAATAACATGACTTGGTTTTGAAAAAGATCATTGACAACCAAGATCAATCTAAGAGAAAATTCACTCCTAACTGGGAAGGCCCATTTGTTGTCAAGGAGGTATTGACAGGAGGCGCTCTCAGATTGCAGGAAATGGACGGTGATGAATTTCCATAACTCATCAACTCGGACACCGTGAAACGGTACTACGTCTGAAGTTATCATCAAGCAAACATCCTGGAGTTGGATCATCAGATCATCAGTCATTCCGGTTCTTTAACCCTTTACCATATACAACTCTTGTCCACACTTTACCCCTCAGGGAAACATACTCTTTAAGCTAGCAACTTGGCTTCACTGCGCTCATACAACTTAGGTCATCCCACTATGGATTGAACCTCTCACGTTTGCAGTTTGGCTACCCATACATGGGATCAAACTTCTCGTACCTGCAGTTTATCCTCAACTTAGGATCAAACTCTTTCTTCCCCGCAGTTTATCCTGCACATGGAATCACTCTTTTCAACTCACCCTGAGGGGTGAACTACGTCGACCTGATCTCCTTGATACACGGGAGTACGTAGGCAACCATATTCTATATGGCCCAGTCGCAATAAACAAAAAACAACAAAAATATTTCTACCCTTCTCTACAAAAAACAAAAACCATAAAAACACTTCTACCTTCTTCATCAATAAAGCTTCTACACCCATCTGCCTTTCATAAATAGCGTTGAACCTCTTACACCAGGTTCGAACTACGCAGACCTGATGTGACGCCCCCAAATCTGGGTTCCCTAACCACAGATTTGGTGCTCACGATCTATCAAATATATCACATCTAACTACTCATTCATTAATGAAAACATCGTGCATAATATTCTTTAATACAACTTATAGCAATATCCCAGGTTAACTAACCTTGACATAATTTACATACCCTTATATAACCAAAAAGTTTACATAAATAATTACATAATAAAACATAACCATTAAAAGTTGACACTAACTACTCCTGAACCTTGCCTTTGCCTTTGTCCCTGTTAGAACCTTCTGCTACTTCGGTATTAGCTGAAATATTTTATTTAAGCAAGGGTGAGCAACGAGTTTGCCCAACAAGTTAAGATATACAATAGATGATATATATATATATATATATATATATATAATCGGTCTTTTATTGCGTTCAAAACTTATTTTTACGGTTCCATCAGAAAATTGTCTAACATTTTCAAGGTTTATTAGATTGTTAACTACAGGTTGTTCAGGTATTTCACTAGGTAAAGTCCATTGACTAGGGAGAGTAATATCTTTCCAGAGAATGGTTCTCGGAATTTGAATATTAGCATCATTAGTTGAACTTTGAATTAAGACAGTTTGATCTTTCGGACTTTTATTGAGAGCATGAACGTTTAGGTTAGTTTTCATGGTCTTATAATAAATCCAGTAAATCAAAGCTATCGGCTGAGAACCCTCAATCATTTGGGTAATTTCTCCAGCAGTTTTAATATTTAGTGTCAAGGCTTTTAATAAATTTTTATCACTTAGGCTCAATGTGAAATCAGGAAAGCAATTGAAATGGATAGGTCCATTATGCAGACTAGATTCCATTGCGCCGATCATGCTAGGATAATAATTCAAGAATCGTGCATCTCTAAGGCAGAGATAAATACTTGAATTAATTCCTTTAATGTTTAATGGTTTAACAGCTACTTGAACTAATCCAATGTGAATAAAATTATAACCTTTCTTTTTATGTTTTTTAATGACTTCGGGATCCAAAAGACTACAATTTTCGTATTCTTTATTAATGGCATAAACCTTTTCAACAGTTTTGACATTATAATCTGTTTTAAAATTGTCCAAAAATGTTGACTGATAAATTTCCTTAGGGGAGACCCTAGGTATATTCCAATTGTGCAAGGCTTGACTGATGTTTTCATAACTGTGAATTTCTTGGTTAACTATGTCTGGAACAGGAGGCAAAGTCGACCGGTTACTAGTTGAGGAGTTAGATCTAAACAATCTATTCATATTTACCAAGCTCAAAATAAATTTTTATTCATTATTCTTCCATTCATACCCTATTACCTTAGGTAGACTCATACCTATGTTCAAAAACCAACACTGCTCACCCAAGAGACTTACAAAAGTTTGACAAGAATAAGGTGGACTACAGTAAATCAGGTGACTTTTGAATAAGAATAAAAGAGAAATTTTGAAAACGGTTGCAGATGAACAGTTGTAAATATCTTACTGGCAACTAGAACAGAAACAACAAGGCTCTGATACCATTGAAGGCAAGAGGGACGATACAAGAATAAGAGGTGCAAATATCTTACAGTTAAATTACTAAAAACATATAATTTTATTGATTGGAAATAAAATTTTTACAAATGATGTACAAAACGTTTACAAATTACAAATTGAATTGACTTACTCAAAACATTAAGAAATGGAGAATAGTAGAAAGAGGGGCTAAGAAAGGCTTAACAGCGGTAGAGGCTAAAGATTCATCTGAGAAGGAACTCAGAGTCTTTCGAAGTCTGCCTCAATAACTAAGTTCGGTTTCCTTTTATAGAATAAGGAAAGAACTATTACAAAGTTACTATTACAAAATAAATGATTACAGACAAAAGTTACTATTCATGAACAGTGCTGACTTTTTTTACTATTCATCGACGCGTCTGGAAACTTTTGACAAAGTGGCCACAACTTTTGACTTGAAAGATGCTTTCGGTGGAAAGGAGATGCTTTCGGTGGAAAAGACGAATCTGCTTTCGGCTGAGGGCATCTTTTGACTGGCTGCAGGGAGCAGGTGCATGTGACTGAGAAGAAATGTCAGGCAAATGGGTCCTGAGCATCCTGTAGATTGATGGTGCCGTAAGGGTCATCATCTTCATCATACTGACTGCGGGAAGCTGATGAAGAACCTGTAGAGGCATCCTCATGAAGCTCATCAATTCTTTTATTTAATGCCTGGGCAATTAATTTTAACTCTTTTCCAGAACAATCTTTAAAATCAGAAATGCTACGGGAACAAGTCGAACCAGTGGGACTGACTCTAGACTCTTTTGATTTTTTACTGACACTTGACTCTTTTGATTTTTGACTAGAAGGTTCTGCTGTAGAGACTGGGAGAACCTTGAGAGAAGCAGGGAATTCTAACTGGACTTGACCTACAATTCTATTGACGTCAAATTTATCCCACCATTTGACAAACCATTGGCGAGTGACTAGGGGAAAAGGATCTGCCATTGGAGATGTAGGGGAAGCATTGTGACTGATTTCACTGGTGGAGTTTTGAATGCTGTATTCCCATCGGAGAATCCAGGGAATCTTATATTTACTTACAAACTGAAGAAGGACTGGGACACCTTCATATGCTGAATCTAATTTTTTGTGATTGCAAAAATGATTGAGTTGGACTTTCAGAGGATCGGGAAGAAGGTCATAGGTAGAACCAAATCTTGCCCACCAATGGGAAAACCAATATGGGAAATGACTTTTGAATTTATGGTCAAATTGAACAAACCAAGAATGACTGTGTGACTCATTTTGATGGAGGAAAACTTTATACCAAGCTTCCATATAATCATAATAACAAAAAGAGTTATCCTGATTCGAAAGCTGCATAAGATCAGAGGGATGTTTTCCCCATTCGGACATCTGAATAAACTGTTTAATATACAACGAATGGTAAAGAACTTTGGCTTTATCATTATTGGCATAAATGGGTTTAATAAAAATTGACTCTGTTTCGACAAGAATGTCCTTATAATACACAAGGGATTTATAAGGAGCAAAGGGCATGAAATGCCAACCAGAAGGGAAAAACTGGGAGGTCAATTTTACTGGGTCATTTCTGGGTTTCATGTGAGGCTCAATATGAAATAAGAGATTGGTCCATCTAAGCATATACTCAGAGGGAGGATTAATGGGATTTGAACTAGAGGCTTTTGGCTGAAAGGGGTCGACGGGAATTGGGTTACTAGCCAAAGCTGAACTATAGGGCTTGGGCATTGTCCCAAGGACAGTGAACTTGTTACTGGTTTGATAAATTGGGTTAACTGGATGAGGAACCAAGGTTCCTCTTGGCTGATTACTAGGGCCAGTAGGGCGACCCGGACCACGAGAGGTTGATGCACCGCGGATACTCATGAAGGATGCACGGTACCTGTGTTAATAAATTCCCGAGTGAGAAAATCAGGAATAGAATTGTTACTACCTTTAATGTATTCAATATCAAAATCAAAGATACTCAAAAGGGCTTGCCATCTAGCAAAGGAGTGTTTAGAAGCTAAGTTTTCAACAACTTTTTCTAACACATATTTTGCCGATTTGCAGTCAATTCGAACTAAAAATTTTTGATTTAATAAATCAATTTGAAATTTATTAATACATAATACAAGAGAAAGTATTTCTTTTTTAATAGTACTGTAATTTAACTGTGTACTATTCCATGCACCGGAATGAAAACGGACGATCTGTTCTGGGGAATCTGGAGTTAACTTTTGCTTGAGAATACCTCCAAATCCAATATCAGAAGCGTCAGTTTCTACAATTTTAAATGCAGAATCATTGGAAATACCAAGGCAGGGCAATTCCTTGATGTATTTTTTAACTTGTTGGACGACAGAAGTATGAATGTCAGTCCAGGGAGGAGGATTGTCTTGCAAACGCTGAAAGAGAGGTTTGCAAATTTTCCTGAGGTTTTTATAGAACTTGCCAATATAATTGAGCGAGCCCAGAAACCTCTGCAGTTGGGTTTTATGGGTAATTTTATCTGGGAATCTGTCGGCGAATTGAATAGCTCTATCAATTGGCCGTATGAGTCCGCGATATATAATTAATCCAAGAAACCGAACTTTAGCTTGAAACAAGCTGCATTTGGAAAGCGAAAGAACAAGTCCATTGTCTTTAACCGTTTTGAAAAACGATTTCAAATGTTTGACATGTTCTTTAATGAAATTGGAAAAAATAAGAATATCATCGATATACACAACAATAAAATGACTAAAAGGATTCAAAATGTCATTGAGGATATTCTGGAATTCACTGGGAGCATTTTTTAAGCCAAATGCTTGGACATTCCATTCGTAATGACCGAATGGAGTGGTGAATGCAGTTTTGTATCTGTCATCTGGGTGAATAGCAATTTGCCAGAAACCAGATTTGAGGTCGAATTTACTAAAAATGGTGGCATTACTTAGACGGTTAATGAGGTCATCCTTATTAGGTAGGGGATATCTAATCCATTCTAGGACTTTGTTTAATGGCTTGTAATTGATTACTAACCTGGGAACACCTCTTTCCTTTTCTGCTTCATTGTTAACATAAAAGGCAGGACATGACCATGGGGATTTACTAGGTCTAATTAATTTTTTACTAAGGGGATCATTAATTTCCTTTTTGCATAACTCCATCTGTTCGTGATTCATTTGAATAGGCCTGGCCTTAGTAGGAATCAAATGTTCTTTGAATTCCTTAGCGTAAGGGAGCCTTACAACATGTTTTTTCCGATGCCAAAATGCATTAGGAGAATCAGAACAAAGGTGATCTTTTAAATAAGATTTTAATTCTTCAATTTTTTCAAGGACATCTTTATTTTGAAGTTGTTCTTCAATTCTTTTGTATTTAATTTCTTCTTTTCAAAAATTTAAATGGGTGGATTTACAATTTAATAAATTTAATGATTTAGAAATGGACTCTTCTTGAATAAATTTTAAATCTCTCTCTTTTGGTTTAATAAGAAATTTAAATGTAATTCTTTTACCTAAATGTTTACAGCTTAATCCTTCATTACTGGTAGTAAATGGATATAATAAATATATAAATGGTAACCCTAAAATGATTTTATCAGTAAGATTGCGAATTAAAACAAATGATGTTTTAAAACACATATCATCTTGACAGATATGCACATTAGGAAATTTATATTTTATTTCCATCTGACTACCATTAGCTGAATTTAATTTTTCATTAGTCTTCTTATAGTACTTGGTTGGAATAAGACCTTCCTGGATACAATTTAAATCCGCACCAGTATCAACTAAGGCGGGAAGTTTTATTGAAAAGGTTTTATCAACAACCAAATTAATGGAGATATACCACTTTTGAATGATAATATCTTTTACTCTTTTAAGAGAAAGACCTTGAACGAATAGATCTGGCTCATCTTTGATTCCTGAAGATTCTGGCTCATCGTGATCTTCATCACTAGAGGAGGAATCATGAACTTGAAGATCAGATTTCTGACTCTCTAAGTCTTTTCTTAAATTAGAGACTTCAATTTTTAAATTAGAGATTTCCTTTTTAAGTTTATTAACTTCTTGATTTAACTCTGGAAGGGTAACTTCTTTAACTGGGGTTTTAAATCTTTCTAGAGTTTTATTAAGGCTGAATATCGGTTTATCTTTAGCTTTAAAAATCTTGTCTTTAACTCTAGTATCTTTGGTTAATAAATATTTTAATTGCTTAGTATATTGAACTTTAAGCTCAGGGTCAGAAATTTTACTAATTAAGTCGATTAACAAAAAGCTTTCTTCATCTTCTTTGGTAATAACACTTAATCTTTTAGTGAAACAATTTTCATTGCAGTTATTAGCACAAATAGTGACTTCTTCTTCGTTACTATCAGACTCATTGTTGCTGGTACTGCTATTAAAAGAATAGGGGATGTCAGATCCTTCATCATTGTCTGCATTGTTTTCTATTCTCATTAACTCTAATAATTGTTCTGTATCTTCAATAGAGATATTTAACTGAGATAATTTTTGTTTTACTTTACATTCACTTTTGTAGTGGCCTTTTTGCCCACAATTGTGGCAAACGATTTTACTCTTATCATATTTTTTAGTACCTTTATTATATTTTTTATTAATTGGTTTAGGTTTATTATAATAATCGTTTTGATTATTATTTTTTTTATGAGCATGTTTACGTTTGTAACGTTTATGTGTTTTAGGATGATCAATATGCCGGTGTTTATGCTTTCTTCTAGAGGGAGCAATTGGAGGCAGACCATATTGTTCACAAAATGTTCCTAACTCATATTTTGCCTTTTTCTTATCTTTACTAGCTTGTTTAGCTAATTTAAAATCAATGCACATTTTTAAACCTATTTTTTGAATATAACTGATTATGTCACCATAAGTGAGATTATCATAATCAATATATCCTAAGTTTTTACTCAACTCTTCTCTAACTTTATGAGCGAATAATGAAGGCAAACCATTTACAAATTTTTCTTTCCAGAAAGGCTTGTTGCTATCATTTCGCAACATAACTCTAGAGGTAAACACATCCTTGTACCACCTGAAGTCACTGAGAGTGGGACAAGTGAGATTACTGAGTTGATCATGAATTCTTTCTGTTATGTTACTAGGGGTTCCTACAAAATGTTTTATTATGGTAAAAATTAGAGTATTTACTCCATCTGGCGGACCAACACCGACATCTTCATCAAAGATGGGGTTACCGTCATCGTCTAACTGAATAGCATGAATAATAAATAATCTAGTATCTTCCGTGAGATGTCTTTCTCTTAAAAGAGTAAAAGATATTATCATTCAAAAGTGGTATATCTCCATTAATTTGGTTGTTGATAAAACCTTTTCAATAAAACTTCCCGCCTTAGTTGATACTGGTGCGGATTTAAATTGTATCCAGGAAGGTCTTATTCCAACCAAGTACTGTAAGAAGACTAATGAAAAATTAA
The DNA here is from genome assembly GCA_016801055.1 of Panax notoginseng. Classification (NCBI taxonomy): domain Eukaryota; kingdom Viridiplantae; phylum Streptophyta; class Magnoliopsida; order Apiales; family Araliaceae; genus Panax; species Panax notoginseng. The sequence goes on from CM029016.1 coordinate 194,927,646, forward strand.
ATTCAGCTAATGGTAGTCAGATGAGTATATGCTTAGTGTTGGGAAGGGATTACATATTTCCTAGATCTAACTGTTTGAGGAAGATCGAAGTATGAAAGACTTCGACTTCATCTTCTAACTAAGAAGATCGAAGCTGGAAGCTTCGTCTCCGGCTAACTCTAGAGAGAAGGGAGAGAGCGGACCTCATGTGAGGTTTTCTTACAAAAGAAAAGCCTGAAGAACTCTAACACTTCGAGTTCTTTAAATAGAAAAATTGAAAAGTAAATTACTATTTGATTCACGCAGGAATCACTATTACAATGACTGAAGTAAAAGTAATTTACTTAAGTAAAAGTGAAACGTAAGAAACATTTTACATTTACTTTTACATTGGTAAATGTAAGAAACATTTAACTAAGTTAAAAACATTTAACTTAAAGTAAAAGCAAAAGTTATTTGTCTTTTACTTTGACTTTTACAATTTACTAAAAAGTAAAAGACTTTTGCTTTAGGTAAAAGCAAAAGCTGATCTGATGGCTGTCAGCCATCAGTGCTGACTGAAGATGCCCCTGGCGTCTTCGTTGACTGACCGGCGGCGACTGTTGCGTCGTCTTCTCCGGTTGCTTCTCCGGTTGACTGATCCGTCTCCTTCGGTGCCGGATGGAACTGCTGATCATCTTCTCCGACGAGTCATCACCTCCATACATTTCCACCTCAAAATTTTTATCCAACCCCCAAAAATTTGGTTTACAAAAGAAGGAGAGGAAAATTTTTTCACCGAAAAAATGGTCAAAATCTTCAAGATTTCTTAGATTTTGTAGAAAGTTTTTGTTTAAAAACAAATCAGATGAAATCTGAAACAAAGGATCACTCGATTGGTCCTGATCTATCAGTGAAATCGGTAAAAATAGTTTGACAAAACCCTAACCGTTTAAACAAAAATTCTTTCTCTTGAAGGTCCACTTAAAAGGCCTTACTTGCCGATGAATCATACCCCTTAGATCTAATGATTCCCTTTGGCCTTACACTGCTCTCTTACTAGAGTCTTACAAACAGGCACTAATCGGGACTTAAGCGATCTTGGGTGTTTAACGGCGAAGGTCCGGTTACTGAAAGCGGAGCAAGAAAAATAAAAGTTTGTGAAAACGTTTAAAAACCAAGAACAAACTGTTTTTAATCGAAACCACCGATAGCATCAAGAACCAACCGTGTGGCTTTGATACCATTTAACAGTGGATAAGTTTTTGAAAGAAAAACTTAAACAAGAAAAGAAAAGATTAAGAAGATGACCGGTGAATCGGTAAAGTAATCTCTTTCTTTTATTTATAAACAGTTGGGAAGGGATTACATATTTCCTAGATCTAACTGTTTGAGGAAGATCGAAGTATGAAAGACTTCGACTTCATCTTCTAACTAAGAAGATCGAAGCTGGAAGCTTCGTCTCCGGCTAACTCTAGAGAGAAGGGAGAGAGCGGACCTCATGTGAGGTTTTCTTACAAAAGAAAAGCCTGAAGAACTCTAACACTTCGAGTTCTTTAAATAGAAAAATTGAAAAGTAAATTACTATTTGATTCACGCAGGAATCACTATTACAATGACTGAAGTAAAAGTAATTTACTTAAGTAAAAGTGAAACGTAAGAAACATTTTACATTTACTTTTACATTGGTAAATGTAAGAAACATTTAACTAAGTTAAAAACATTTAACTTAAAGTAAAAGCAAAAGTTATTTGTCTTTTACTTTGACTTTTACAATTTACTAAAAAGTAAAAGACTTTTGCTTTAGGTAAAAGCAAATGCTGATCTGATGGCTGTCAGCCATCAGTGCTGACTGAAGATGCCCCTGGCGTCTTCGTTGACTGACCGGCGGCGACTGTTGCGTCGTCTTCTCCGGTTGCTTCTCCGGTTGACTGATCCGTCTCCTCCGGTGCCGGATGGAACTGCTGATCGTCTTCTCCGACGAGTCATCACCTCCATACATTTCCACCTCAAAAATTTTATCCAGGAAATAACCCTTTCACCCCCAAAAATTTGGTTTACAAAAGTAGGAGAGGAAAATTTTTTCACCGAAAAAATGGTCAAAATCTTCAAGATTTCTTAGATTTTGTAGAAAGTTTTTGTTTAAAAACAAATCAGATGAAATCTGAAACAAAGGATCACTCGATTAGTCCTGATCTATCAGTGAAATCGGTAAAAATAGTTTGACAAAACCCTAACCGTTTAAACAAAAATTCTTTCTCTTGAAGGTCCACTTAAAAGGCCTTACTTGCCGATGAATCATACCCCTTAGATCTAATGATTCCCTTTGGCCTTACACTGCTCTCTTACTAGAGTCTTACAAACAGGCACTAATCGGGACTTAAGCGATCTTGGGTGTTTAACGGCGAAGGTCCGGTTACTGAAAGCGGAGCAAGAAAAATAAAAGTTTGTGAAAATGTTTAAAAACCAAGAACAAACTGTTTTTAATCGAAACCACCGATAGCATGAAGAATCAACCGTGTGGCTTTGATACCATTTAACAGCGGATATGTTTTTGAAAGAAAAACTTAAACAAGAAAAGAAAAGATTAAGAAGATGACCGGTGAATCGGTAAAGTAATCTCTTTCTTTTATTTATAAACAGTTGGGAAGGGATTACATATTTCCTAGATCTAACTGTTTGAGGAAGATCGAAGTATGAAAGACTTCGACTTCATATTCTAACTAAGAAGATCGAAGCTGGAAGCTTCGTCTCCGGCTAACTCTAGAGAGAAGGGAGAGAGCGGACCTCATGTGAGGTTTTCTTACAAAAGAAAAGCCTGAAGAACTCTAACACTTCGAGTTCTTTAAATAGAAAAATTGAAAAGTAAATTACTATTTGATTCACGCAGGAATCACTATTACAATGACTGAAGTAAAAGTAATTTACTTAAGTAAAAGTGAAACGTAAGAAACATTTTACATTTACTTTTACATTGGTAAATGTAAGAAACATTTAACTAAGTTAAAAACATTTAACTTAAAGTAAAAGCAAAAGTTATTTGTCTTTTACTTTGACTTTTACAATTTACTAAAAAGTAAAAGACTTTTGCTTTAGGTAAAAGCAAAAGCTGATCTGATGGCTGTCAGCCATCAGTGCTGACTGAAGATGCCCCTGGCGTCTTCGTTGACTGACCGGCGGCGACTGTTGCGTCGTCTTCTCCGGTTGCTTCTCCAGTTGACTGATCCGTCTCCTCCGGTGCCGGATGGAACTGCTGATCGTCTTCTCCGACGAGTCATCACCTCCATACATTTCCACCTCAAAATTTTTATCCAGGAAATAACCCTTTCACCCCCAAAAATTTGGTTTACAAAAGAAGCAGAGGAAAATTTTTTCACCGAAAAAATGGTCAAAATCTTCAAGATTTCTTAGATTTTGTAGAAAGTTTTTGTTTAAAAACAAATCAGATGAAATCTGAAACAAAGGATCACTCGATTGGTCCTGATCTATCAGTGAAATCGGTAAAAATAGACCTGAAAATGGTATCAGAGCCTTGTTGTTTCTGTTCTAGTTGCCAGTAAGATATTTACAACTGTTCATCTGCAACCGTTTTCAAAATTTCTCTTTTATTCTTATTCAAAAGTCACCTGATTTACTGTAGTCCACCTTGTTCTTGTCAAACTGTTGTAAGTCTCTTGGGTGAGCAGTGTTGGTTTTTGAACATAGGTATGAGTCTACCTAAGGTAATAGGGTATGAATGGAAGAATAATGAATAAAAATTTATTTTGAGCTTGGTAAATATGAATAGATTGTTTAGATCTAACTCCTCAACTAGTAACCGGTCGACTTTGCCTCCTGTTCCAGACATAGTTAACCAAGAAATTCACAGTTATGAAAACATCAGTCAAGCCTTGCACAATTGGAATATACCTAGGGTCTCCCATAAGGAAATTTATCAGTCAACATTTTTGGACAATTTTAAAACAGATTATAATGTCAAAACTGTTGAAAAGGTTTATGCCATTAATAAAGAATACGAAAATTGTAGTCTTTTGGATCCCGAAGTCATTAAAAAACATAAAAAGAAAGGTTATAATTTTATTCACATTGGATTAGTTCAAGTAGCTGTTAAACCATTAAACATTAAAGGAATTAATTCAAGTATTTATCTCTGCCTTAGAGATGCACGATTCTTGAATTATTATCCTAGCATGATCGGCGCAATGGAATCTAGTCTGCATAATGGACCTATCCATTTCAATTGCTTTCCTGATTTCACATTGAGCCTAAGTGATAAAAATTTATTAAAAGCCTTGACACTAAATATTAAAACTGCTGGAGAAATTACCCAAATGATTGAGGGTTCTCAGCCGATAGCTTTGATTTACCGGATTTATTATAAGACCATGAAAACTAACCTAAACGTTCATGCTCTCAATAAAAGTCTGAAAGATCAAACTGTCTTAATTCAAAGTTCAACTAATGATGCTAATATTCAAATTCCGAGAACCATTCTCTGGAAAGATATTACTCTCCCTAGTCAATGGACTTTACCTAGTGAAATACCTGAACAACCTGTAGTTAACAATCTAATAAACCTTGAAAATGTTAGACAATTTTCTGATGGAACCGTAAAAATAAGTTTTGAACGCAGTAAAAGACCGATTATTATTGAAGACTCTGCTAGTACAATAGCATCTTCAAGAAGAGACACTGAAATTCTTAATAACCCTTCTTTAAGAGATCTTAAATTAAAAGGTATTTTAAATCAAGGTCAAGCTAGTCACCCGTGTTATACTCAAAAGGATCTAGAAGAAGAAGAGAGTTCTTCCTCTCCTACTTCTTCTGAGCTTCCCACTCAGTCTGATTTTGAAATTCCGATTAACAATCAGTTAAGAGTTATTAAAAAAGATTTTATTCTTGATTGGGATAATCTTGTAAAAGATTTTAATTCCAAAAATAATAAAGATAAAAGACATTTATTTCGTTCAATCCATCCAACAGAAAAGGAGCGAGATAAAATTGTTAATAGATGGAAACGATTCATAAAAAATGAAAAAATAAACATTACCTTTTTTGACTGGTACGATCAATACCAAAGTAAGTGTAATATTATAACAAAAAGTCAATGGATAAAAGAAGATAAGTCTAAGGTCTGTTCTAGTCATCCCCCGCTAGAGACGATCCTTATCCCAGTTAAAAACACATCTGTTGTTGCCAGCCCCTTTAAAATTTCTGATGGCAATAAAGATGATAAAAAAATTATTGAACAATTAAATTTTAGTAATCAATATCCAGCAACTGTTGGAAGACAACTTGATAGAATTGAAGAAAAATTTGAAGAAACAAGTATAAAACGGCCTGATGTAAAAATTGAACATCCCTTGATTAACTTACCTGAAAATAGAAGTAAATTAGGTTTACCTAATGATGATAGCAACTTAATTAAATCTATTGACAAGTTATTCAAAAAACTAAAAACAGAATCTGGTCCAAGTGGTACCGTCTCTACTTTAGATCAAGTTGAAACTGAAGTTGAAAGTGATAGTCAAACTGACTATTCTAATTCTACTTCAAACCCAGATTTAAATGACCAATTGAATAAGTTAACAGTCCAAAACGCTAGTTTAACCAGGAATTGGTATTCTAGACCTACTCCTCCGGATCTGCAATTCGAAGAGAGAAACCTAGATAAACAATTTTCGGTTTCAGCTAATAAAATTTATGAATGGAACATTGATGGTCTTAGTGAACAAGAAATTTTAAACAAATTAAATCACATGTCTATGGTAGCAAATAGCTATATCACTAAATTCAACAATCTGTCACAACCAGAAATCGTTGAATTAATAGCTAGTGGATTCACGGGTATTCTCAGATCTTTGTGGGAAAGACATCTCACGGAAGATACTAGATTATCTATTATTCATGCTATTCAGTTAGACGATGACGGTAACCCCATCTTTGATGAAGATGTCGGTGTTGGTCCGCCAGATGGAGTAAATACTCTAATTTTTACCATAATAAAATATTTTGTAGGAACCCCTAGTAACATAACAGAAAGAATTCATGATCAACTCAGTAATCTCACTTGTCCCACTCTCAGTGACTTCAGGTGGTACAAGGATGTGTTTACCTCTAGAGTTATGCTGCGAAATGATAGCAACAAGCCTTTCTGGAAAGAAAAATTTGTAAATGGTTTGCCTTCATTATTCGCTCATAAAGTTAGAGAAGAGTTGAGTAAAAACTTAGGATATATTGATTATGATAATCTCACTTATGGTGACATAATCAGTTATATTCAAAAAATAGGTTTAAAAATGTGCATTGATTTTAAATTAGCTAAACAAGCTAGTAAAGATAAGAAAAAGGCAAAATATGAGTTAGGAACATTTTGTGAACAATATGGTCTGCCTCCAATTGCTCCCTCTAGAAAAAAGCATAAACACCGGCATATTGATCATCCTAAAACACATAAACGTTACAAACGTAAACATGCTCATAAAAAGAATAATAATCAAAACGATTATTATAATAAACCTAAACCAATTAATAAAAAATATAATAAAGGTACTAAAAAATATGATAAGAGTAAAATCGTTTGCCACAATTGTGGGCAAAAAGGCCACTACAAAAGTGAATGTAAAGTAAAACAAAAATTATCTCAGTTAAATATCTCTATTGAAGATACAGAACAATTATTAGAGTTAATGAGAATAGAAAACAATGCAGACAATGATGAAGGATCTGACATCCCCTATTCTTTTAATAGCAGTACCAGCAACAATGAGTCTGATAGTAACGAAGAAGAAGTCACTATTTGTGCTAATAACTGCAATGAAAATTGTTGCACTAAAAGATTAAGTGTTATTACCAAAGAAGATGAAGAAAGCTCTTTGTTAATCGACTTAATTAGTAAAATTTCTGACCCTGAGCTTAAAGTTCAAGATACTAAGCAATTAAAAGATTTATTAACCAAAGATACTAGAGTTAAAGACAAGATTTTTAAAGCTAAAGATAAACCGATATTCAGCCTTAATAAAACTCTAGAAAGATTTAAAACCCCAGTTAAAGAAGTTACCCTTCCAGAGTTAAATCAAGAAGTTAATAAACTTAAAAAGGAAATCTCTAATTTAAAAATTGAAGTCTCTAATTTAAGAAAAGACTTAGAGAGTCAGAAATCTGATCTTCAAGTTCATGATTCCTCCTCTAGTGATGAAGATCACGATGAGCCAGAATCTTCAGGAATCAAAGATGAGCCAGATCTATTCGTTCAAGGTCTTTCTCTTAAAAGAGTAAAAGATATTATCATTCAAAAGTGGTATATCTCCATTAATTTGGTTGTTGATAAAACCTTTTCAATAAAACTTCCCGCCTTAGTTGATACTGGTGCGGATTTAAATTGTATCCAGGAAGGTCTTATTCCAACCAAGTACTATAAGAAGACTAATGAAAAATTAAATTCAGCTAATGGTAGTCAGATGAAAATAAAATATAAATTGCCTAATGTGCATATCTGTCAAGATGATATGTGTTTTAAAACATCATTTGTTTTAATTCGCAATCTTACTGATAAAATCATTTTAGGGTTACCATTTATATATTTATTATATCCATTTACTACCAGTAATGAAGGATTAAGCTGTAAACATTTAGGTAAAAGAATTACATTTAAATTTCTTATTAAACCAAAAGAAAGAGATTTAAAATTTATTCAAGAAGAGTCCATTTCTAAATCATTAAATTTATTAAATTGTAAATCCACCCATTTAAATTTTTTAAAAGAAGAAATTAAATACAAAAGAATTGAAGAACAACTTCAAAATAAAGATGTCCTTGAAAAAATTGAAGAATTAAAATCTTATTTAAAAGATCACCTTTGTTCTGATTCTCCTAATGCCTTTTGGCATCGGAAAAAACATGTTGTAAGGCTCCTTTACGCTAAGGAATTCAAAGAACATTTGATTCCTACTAAGGCTAGGCCTATTCAAATGAATCACGAACAGATGGAGTTATGTAAAAAGGAAATTAATGATCTCCTTAGTAAAAAATCAATTAGACCTAGTAAATCCCCATGGTCATGTCCTGCCTTTTATGTTAACAATGAAGCAGAAAAGGAAAGAGGTGTTCCAGGTTAGTAATCAATTACAAGCCATTAAACAAAGTCCTAGAATGGATTAGATATCCCCTACCTAATAAGGATGACCTCATTAACCGTCTAAGTAATACCACCATTTTTAGTAAATTCGACCTCAAATCTGGTTTCTGGCAAATTGCTATTCACCCAGATGACAGATACAAAACTGCATTCACCACTCCATTCGGTCATTACGAATGGAATGTCCAAGCATTTGGCTTAAAAAATGCTCCCAGTGAATTCCAGAATATCCTCAATGACATTTTGAATCCTTTTAGTCATTTTATTGTTGTGTATATCGATGATATTCTTATTTTTTCCAATTCCATTGAAGAACATGTCAAACATTTGAAATCGTTTTTCAAAACGGTCAAAGACAATGGACTTGTTCTTTCGCTTTCCAAATGCAGCTTGTTTCAAGCTAAAGTTCGGTTTCTTGGATTAATTATATATCGCGGACTCATACGGCCAATTGATAGAGCTATTCAATTCGCCGACAGATTCCCAGATAAAATTACCCATAAAACCCAACTGCAGAGGTTTCTGGGCTCGCTCAATTATATTGGCAAGTTCTATAAAAATCTCAGGAAAATTTGCAAACCTCTCTTTCAGCGTTTGCAAGACAATCCTCCTCCCTGGACTGACATTCATACTTCTGTCGTCCAACAAGTTAAAAAATACATCAAGGAATTGCCCTGCCTTGGTATTTCCAATAATTCTGCATTTAAAATTGTAGAAACTGACGCTTCTGATATTGGATTTGGAGGTATTCTCAAGCAAAAGTTAACTCCAGATTCCCCAGAACAGATCGTCCGTTTTCATTCCGGTGCATGGAATAGTACACAGTTAAATTACAGTACTATTAAAAAAGAAATACTTTCTCTTGTATTATGTATTAATAAATTTCAAATTGATTTATTAAATCAAAAATTTTTAGTTCGAATTGACTACAAATCGGCAAAATATGTGTTAGAAAAAGATGTTGAAAACTTAGCTTCTAAACACTCCTTTGCTAGATGGCAAGCCCTTTTGAGTATCTTTGATTTTGATATTGAATACATTAAAGGTAGTAACAATTCTATTCCTGATTTTCTCACTCGGGAATTTATTAACACAGGTACCGTGCATCCTTCATGAGTATCCACGGTGCATCAACCTCTCGTGGTCCGGGTCGCCCTACTGGCCCTAGTAATCAGCCAAGAGGAACCTTGGTTCCTCATCCAGTTAACCCAATTTATCAAACCAGTAACAAGTTCACTGTCCTTGGGACAATGCCCAAGCCCTATAGTTCAGCTTTGGCTAGTAACCCAATTCCCGTCGACCCCTTTCAGCCAAAAGCCTCTAGTTCAAATCCCATTAATCCTCCCTCTGAGTATATGCTTAGATGGACCAATCTCTTATTTCATATTGAGCCTCACATGAAACCCAGAAATGACCCAGTAAAATTGACCTCCCAGTTTTTCCCTTCTGGTTGGCATTTCATGCCCTTTGCTCCTTATAAATCCCTTGTGTATTATAAGGACATTCTTGTCGAAACAGAGTCAATTTTTATTAAACCCATTTATGCCAATAATGATAAAGCCAAAGTTCTTTACCATTCGTTGTATATTAAACAGTTTATTCAGATGTCCGAATGGGGAAAACATCCCTCTGATCTTATGCAGCTTTCGAATCAGGATAACTCTTTTTGTTATTATGATTATATGGAAGCTTGGTATAAAGTTTTCCTCCATCAAAATGAGTCACACAGTCATTCTTGGTTTGTTCAATTTGACCATAAATTCAAAAGTCATTTCCCATATTGGTTTTCCCATTGGTGGGCGAGATTTGGTTCTACCTATGACCTTCTTCCCGATCCTCTGAAAGTCCAACTCAATCATTTTTGCAATCACAAAAAATTAGATTCAGCATATGAAGGTGTCCCAGTCCTTCTTCAGTTTGTAAGTAAATATAAGATTCCCTGGATTCTCCGATGGGAATACAGCATTCAAAACTCCACCAGTGAAATCAGTCACAATGCTTCCCCTACATCTCCAATGGCAGATCCTTTTCCCCTAGTCACTCGCCAATGGTTTGTCAAATGGTGGGATAAATTTGACGTCAATAGAATTGTAGGTCAAGTCCAGTTAGAATTCCCTGCTTCTCTCAAGGTTCTCCCAGTCTCTACAGCAGAACCTTCTAGTCAAAAATCAAAAGAGTCAAGTGTCAGTAAAAAATCAAAAGAGTCTAGAGTCAGTCCCACTGGTTCGACTTGTTCCCGTAGCATTTCTGATTTTAAAGATTGTTCTGGAAAAGAGTTAAAATTAATTGCCCAGGCATTAAATAAAAGAATTGATGAGCTTCATGAGGATGCCTCTACAGGTTCTTCATCAGCTTCCTGCAGTCAGTATGATGAAGATGATGACCCTTACGGCACCATCAATCTACAGGATGCTCAGGACCCATTTGCCTGACATTTCTTCTCAGTCACATGCACCTGCTCCCTGCAGCCAGTCAAAAGATGCCCTCAGCCGAAAGCAGATTCGTCTTTTCCACCGAAAGCATCTCCTTTCCACTGAAAGCATCTTTCAAGTCAAAAGTTGTGGCCACTTTGTCAAAAGTTGCCAGACGCGTCGATGAATAGTAAAAAAAGTCAGCACTGTTCATGAATAGTAACTTTTGTCTGTAATCATTTATTTTGTAATAGTAACTTTGTAATAGTTCTTTCCTTATTCTATAAAAGGAAACCGAACTTAGTTATTGAGGCAGACTTCGAAAGACTCTGAGTTCCTTCTCAGATGAATCTTTAGCCTCTACCGCTGTTAAGCCTTTCTTAGCCCCTCTTTCTACTATTCTCCATTTCTTAATGTTTTGAGTAAGTCAATTCAATTTGTAATTTGTAAACGTTTTGTACATCATTTGTAAAAATTTTATTTCCAATCAGTAAAATTATATGTTTTTAGTAATTTAACTGTAAGATATTTGCACCTCTTATTCTTGTATCGTCCCTCTCGCCTTCAATGGTATCAGAGCCTTGTTGTTTCTGTTCTAGTTGCCAGTAAGATATTTACAACTGTTCATCTGCAACCGTTTTCAAAATTTCTCTTTTATTCTTATTCAAAAGTCACCTGATTTACTGTAGTCCACCTTGTTCTTGTCAAACTTTTGTAAGTCTCTTGGGTGAGCAGTGTTAGTTTTTGAACATAGGTATGAGTCTACCTAAGGTAATAGGGTATGAATGGAAGAATAATGAATAAAAATTTATTTTGAGCTTGGTAAATATGAATAGATTGTTTAGATCTAACTCCTCAACTAGTAACCGGTCGACTTTGCCTCCTGTTCCAGACATAGTTAACCAAGAAATTCACAGTTATGAAAACATCAGTCAAGCCTTGCACAATTGGAATATACCTAGGGTCTCCCATAAGGAAATTTATCAGTCAACATTTTTGGACAATTTTAAAACAGATTATAATGTCAAAACTGTTGAAAAGGTTTATGCCATTAATAAAGAATACGAAAATTGTAGTCTTTTGGATCCCGAAGTCATTAAAAAACATAAAAAGAAAGGTTATAATTTTATTCACATTGGATTAGTTCAAGTAGCTGTTAAACCATTAAACATTAAAGGAATTAATTCAAGTATTTATCTCTGCCTTAGAGATGCACGATTCTTGAATTATTATCCTAGCATGATCGGCGCAATGGAATCTAGTCTGCATAATGGACCTATCCATTTCAATTGCTTTCCTGATTTCACATTGAGCCTAAGTGATAAAAATTTATTAAAAGCCTTGACACTAAATATTAAAACTGCTGGAGAAATTACCCAAATGATTGAGGGTTCTCAGCCGATAGCTTTGATTTACCGGATTTATTATAAGACCATGAAAACTAACCTAAACGTTCATGCTCTCAATAAAAGTCCGAAAGATCAAACTGTCTTAATTCAAAGTTCAACTAATGATGCTAATATTCAAATTCCGAGAACCATTCTCTGGAAAGATATTACTCTCCCTAGTCAATGGACTTTACCTAGTGAAATACCTGAACAACCTGTAGTTAACAATCTAATAAACCTTGAAAATGTTAGACAATTTTCTGATGGAACCGTAAAAATAAGTTTTGAACGCAGTAAAAGACCGATTATTATTGAAGACTCTGCTAGTACAATAGCATCTTCAAGAAGAGACACTGAAATTCTTAATAACCCTTCTTTAAGAGATCTTAAATTAAAAGGTATTTTAAATCAAGGTCAAGCTAGTCACCCGTGTTATACTCAAAAGGATCTAGTAGAAGAAGAGAGTTCTTCCTCTCCTACTTCTTCTGAGCTTCCCACTCAGTCTGATTTTGAAATTCCGATTAACAATCAGTTAAGAGTTATTAAAAAAGATTTTATTCTTGATTGGGATAATCTTGTAAAAGATTTTAATTCCAAAAATAATAAAGATAAAAGACATTTATTTCGTTCAATCCATCCAACAGAAAAGGAGCGAGATAAAATTGTTAATAGATGGAAACGATTCATAAAAAATGAAAAAATAAACATTACCTTTTTTGACTGGTACGATCAATACCAAAGTAAGTGTAATGTTATAACAAAAAGTCAATGGATAAAAGAAGATAAGTCTAAGGTCTGTTCTAGTCATCCCCCGCTAGAGACGATCCTTATCCCAGTTAAAAACACATTTGTTGTTGCCAGCCCCTTTAAAATTTCTGATGGCAATAAAGATGATAAAAAAATTATTGAACAATTAAATTTTAGTAATCAATATCTAGCAACTGTTGGAAGACAACTTGATAGAATTGAAGAAAAATTTGAAGAAACAAGTATAAAACGGCCTGATGTAAAAATTGAACATCCCTTGATTAACTTACCTGAAAATAGAAGTAAATTAGGTTTACCTAATGATGATAGCAACTTAATTAAATCTATTGACAAGTTATTCAAAAAACTAAAAACAGAATCTGGTCCAAGTGGTACCGTCTCTACTTTAGATCAAGTTGAAACTGTAGTTGAAAGTGATAGTCAAACTGACTATTCTAATTCTACTTCAAACCCAGATTTAAATGACCAATTGAATAAGTTAACAGTCCAAAACGCTAGTTTAACCAGGAATTGGTATTCTAGACCTACTCCTCCGGATCTGCAATTCGAAGAGAGAAACCTAGATAAACAATTTTCGGTTTCAGCTAATAAAATTTATGAATGGAACATTGATGGTCTTAGTGAACAAGAAATTTTAAACAAATTAAATCACATGTCTATGGTAGCAAATAGCTATATCACTAAATTCAACAATCTGTCACAACCAGAAATCGTTGAATTAATAGCTAGTGGATTCACGGGTATTCTCAGATCTTTGTGGGAAAGACATCTCACGGAAGATACTAGATTATCTATTATTCATGCTATTCAGTTAGACGATGACGGTAACCCCATCTTTGATTAAGATGTCGGTGTTGGTCCGCCAGATGGAGTAAATACTCTAATTTTTACCATAATAAAACATTTTGTAGGAACCCCTAGTAACATAACAGAAAGAATTCATGATCAACTCAGTAATCTCACTTGTCCCACTCTCAGTGACTTCAGGTGGTACAAGGATGTGTTTACCTCTAGAGTTATGCTGCGAAATGATAGCAACAAGCCTTTCTGGAAAGAAAAATTTGTAAATGGTTTGCCTTCATTATTCGCTCATAAAGTTAGAGAAGAGTTGAGTAAAAACTTAGGATATATTGATTATGATAATCTCACTTATGGTGACATAATCAGTTATATTCAAAAAATAGGTTTAAAAATGTGCATTGATTTTAAATTAGCTAAACAAGCTAGTAAAGATAAGAAAAAGGCAAAATATGAGTTAGGAACATTTTGTGAACAATATGGTCTGCCTCCAATTGCTCCCTCTAGAAGAAAGCATAAAGACCGGCATATTGATCATCCTAAAACACATAAACGTTACAAACGTAAACATGCTCATAAAAAGAATAATAATCAAAACGATTATTATAATAAACCAAAACCAATTAAGAAAAAATATAATAAAGGTACTAAAAAATATGATAAGAGTAAAATCGTTTGCCACAATTGTGGGCAAAAAGGCCACTACAAAAGTGAATGTAAAGTAAAACAAAAATTATCTCAGTTAAATATCTCTATTGAAGATACAGAACAATTATTAGAGTTAATGAGAATAGAAAACAATGCAGACAATGATGAAGGATCTGACATCCCCTATTCTTTTAATAGCAGTACCAGCAACAATGAGTCTGATAGTAACGAAGAAGAAGTCACTATTTGTGCTAATAACTGCAATGAAAATTGTTGCACTAAAAGATTAAGTGTTATTACCAAAGAAGATGAAGAAAGCTCTTTGTTAATCGACTTAATTAGTAAAATTTCTGACCCTGAGCTTAAAGTTCAATATACTAAGCAATTAAAAGATTTATTAACCAAAGATACTAGAGTTAAAGACAAGATTTTTAAAGCTAAAGATAAACCGAAATTCAGCCTTAATAAAACTCTAGAAAGATTTAAAACCCCAGTTAAAGAAGTTACCCTTCCAGAGTTAAATCAAGAAGTTAATAAACTTAAAAAGGAAATCTCTAATTTAAAAATTGAAGTCTCTAATTTAAGAAAAGACTTAGAGAGTCAGAAATCTGATCTTCAAGTTCATGATTCCTCCTCTAGTGATGAAGATCACGATGAGCCAGAATCTTCAGGAATCAAAGATGAGCCAGATCTATTCGTTCAAGGTCTTTCTCTTAAAAGAGTAAAAGATATTATCATTCAAAAGTGGTATATCTCCATTAATTTGGTTGTTGATAAAACCTTTTCAATAAAACTTCCCGCCTTAGTTGATACTGGTGCGGATTTAAATTGTATCCAGGAAGGTCTTATTCCAACCAAGTACTATAAGAAGACTAATGAAAAATTAAATTCAGCTAATGGTAGTCAGATGGAAATAAAATATAAATTGCCTAATGTGCATATCTGTCAAGATGATATGTGTTTTAAAACATCATTTGTTTTAATTCGCAATCTTACTGATAAAATCATTTTAGGGTTACCATTTATATATTTATTATATCCATTTACTACCAGTAATGAAGGATTAAGCTGTAAATATTTAGGTAAAAGAATTACATTTAAATTTCTTATTAAACCAAAAGAGAGAGATTTAAAATTTATTCAAGAAGAGTCCATTTCTAAATCATTAAATTTATTAAATTGTAAATCCACCCATTTAAATTTTTTAAAAGAAGAAATTAAATACAAAAGAATTGAAGAACAACTTCAAAATAAAGATGTCCTTGAAAAAATTGAAGAATTAAAATCTTATTTAAAAGATCACATTTGTTCTGATTCTCCTAATGCCTTTTGGCATCGGAAAAAACATGTTGTAAGGCTCCCTTACGCTAAGGAATTCAAAGAACATTTGATTCCTACTAAGGCCAGACCTATTCAAATGAATCACGAACAGATGGAGTTATGTAAAAAGGAAATTAATGATCTCCTTAGTAAAAAATTAATTAGACCTAGTAAATCCCCATGGTCATGTCCTGCCTTTTATGTTAACAATGAAGCAGAAAAGGAAAGAGGTGTTCCCAGGTTAGTAATCAATTACAAGCCATTAAACAAAGTCCTAGAATGGATTAGATATCCCCTACCTAATAAGGATGACCTCATTAACCGTCTAAGTAATGCCACCATTTTTAGTAAATTTGACCTCAAATCTGGTTTCTGGCAAATTGCTATTCACCCTGATGACAGATACAAAACTGCATTCACCACTCCATTCGGTCATTACGAATGGAATGTCCAAGCATTTGGCTTAAAAAATGCTCCCAGTGAATTCCAGAATATCCTCAATGACATTTTGAATCCTTTTAGTCATTTTATTGTTGTGTATATCGATGATATTCTTATTTTTTCCAATTCCATTGAAGAACATGTCAAACATTTGAAATCGTTTTTCAAAACGGTCAAAGACAATGGACTTGTTCTTTCGCTTTCCAAATGCAGCTTGTTTCAAGCTAAAGTTCGGTTTCTTGGATTAATTATATATTGCGGACTCATACGGCCAATTGATAGAGCTATTCAATTCGCCAACAGATTCCCAGATAAAATTACCCATAAAACCCAACTGCAGAGGTTTCTGGGCTCGCTCAATTATATTGGCAAGTTCTATAAAAACCTCAGGAAAATTTGCAAACCTCTCTTTCAGCGTTTGCAAGACAATCCTCCTCCCTGGACTGACATTCATACTTCTGTCGTCCAACAAGTTAAAAAATACATCAAGGAATTGCCCTGCCTTGGTATTTCCAATAATTCTGCATTTAAAATTGTAGAAACTGACGCTTCTGATATTGGATTTGGAGGTATTCTCAAACAAAAGTTAACTCCAGATTCCCCAGGACAGATCGTCCGTTTTCATTCCGGTGCATGGAATAGTACACAGTTAAATTACAGTACTATTAAAAAAGAAATTCTTTCTCTTGTATTATGTATTAATAAATTTCAAATTGATTTATTAAATCAAAAATTTTTAGTTCGAATTGACTGCAAATCGGCAAAATATGTGTTAGAAAAAGATGTTGAAAACTTAGCTTCTAAACACTCCTTTGCTAGATGGCAAGCCCTTTTGAGTATCTTTGATTTTGATATTGAATACATTAAAGGTAGTAACAATTCTATTCCTGATTTTCTCACTCGGGAATTTATTAACACAGGTACCGTGCATCCTTCATGAGTATCCGCGGTGCATCAACCTCTCGTGGTCCGGGTCGCCCTACTGGCCCTAGTAATCAGCCAAGAGGAACCTTGGTTCCTCATCCAGTTAACCCAATTTATCAAACCAGTAACAAGTTCACTGTCCTTGGGACAATGCCCAAGCCCTATAGTTCAGCTTTGGCTAGTAACCCAATTCCCGTCGACCCCTTTCAGCCAAAAGCCTCTAGTTCAAATCCCATTAATCCTCCCTCTGAGTATATGCTTAGATGGACCAATCTCTTATTTCATATTGAGCCTCACATGAAACCCAGAAATGACCCAGTAAAATTGACCTCCCAGTTTTTCCCTTCTGGTTGGCATTTCATGCCCTTTGCTCCTTATAAATCCCTTGTGTATTATAAGGACACTCTTGTCGAAACAGAGTCAATTTTTATTAAACCCATTTATGCCAATAATGATAAAGCCAAAGTTCTTTACCATTCGTTGTATATTAAACATTTTATTCAGATGTCCGAATGGGGAAAACATCCCTCTGATCTTATGCAGCTTTCGAATCAGGATAACTCTTTTTGTTATTATGATTATATGGAAGCTTGGTATAAAGTTTTCCTCCATCAAAATGAGTCACACAGTCATTCTTGGTTTGTTCAATTTGACCATAAATTCAAAAGTCATTTCCCATATTGGTTTTCCCATTGGTGGGCGAGATTTGGTTCTACCTATGACCTTCTTCCCGATCCTAATGATGATAGCAACTTAATTAAATCTATTGACAAGTTATTCAAAAAACTAAAAACAGAATCTGGTCCAAGTGGTACCGTCTCTACTTTAGATCAAGTTGAAACTGAAGTTGAAAGTGATAGTCAAACTGACTATTCTAATTCTACTTCAAACCCAGATTTAAATGACCAATTGAATAAGTTAACAGTCCAAAACGCTAGTTTAACCAGGAATTGGTATTCTAGACCTACTCCTCCGGATCTGCAATTCGAAGAGAGAAACCTAGATAAACAATTTTCGGTTTCAGCTAATAAAATTTATGAATGGAACATTGATGGTCTTAGTGAACAAGAAATTTTAAACAAATTAAATCACATGTTTATGGTAGCAAATAGCTATATCACTAAATTCAATAATCTGTCACAACCAGAAATCGTTGAATTAATAGCTAGTGGATTCACGGGTATTCTCAGATCTTGGTGGGAAAGACATCTCACGGAAGATACTAGATTATCTATTATTCATGCTATTCAGTTAGACGATGACGGTAACCCCATCTTTGATGAAGATATCGGTGTTGGTCCGCCAGATGGAGTAAATACTCTAATTTTTACCATAATAAAACATTTTGTAGGAACCCCTAGTAACATAACAGAAAGAATTCATGATCAACTCAGTAATCTCACTTGTCCCACTCTCAGTGACTTCAGGTGGTACAAGGATGTGTTTACCTCTAGAGTTATGCTGCGAAATGATAGCAACAAGCCTTTCTGGAAAGAAAAATTTGTAAATGGTTTGCCTTCATTATTCGCTCATAAAGTTAGAGAAGAGTTGAGTAAAAACTTAGGATATATTGATTATGATAATCTCACTTATGGTGACATAATCAGTTATATTCGAAAAATAGGTTTAAAAATGTGCATTGATTTTAAATTAGCTAAACAAGCTAGTAAAGATAAGAAAAAGGCAAAATATGAGTTAGGAGCATTTTGTGAACAATATGGTCTGCCTCCAATTGCTCCCTCTAGAAGAAAGCATAAACACCGGCATATTGATCATCCTAAAACACATAAACGTTACAAACGTAAACATGCTCATAAAAAGAATAATAATCAAAACGATTATTATAATAAACCTAAACCAATTAATAAAAAATATAATAAAGGTACTAAAAAATATGATAAGAGTAAAATCGTTTGCCACAATTGTGGGCAAAAAGGCCACTACAAAAGTGAATGTAAAGTAAAACAAAAATTATCTCAGTTAAATATCTCTATTGAAGATACAGAACAATTATTAGAGTTAATGAGAATAGAAAACAATGCAGACAATGATGAAGGATCTGACATCCCCTATTCTTTTAATAGCAGTACCAGCAACAATGAGTCTGATAGTAACGAAGAAGAAGTCACTATTTGTGCTAATAACTGCAATGAAAATTGTTGCACTAAAAGATTAAGTGTTATTACCAAAGAAGATGAAGAAAGCTCTTTGTTAATCGACTTAATTAGAAAAATTTCTGACCCTGAGCTTAAAGTTCAATATACTAAGCAATTAAAAGATTTATTAACCAAAGATACTAGAGTTAAAGACAAGATTTTTAAAGCTAAAGATAAACCGATATTCAGCCTTAATAAAACTCTAGAAAGATTTAAAACCCCAGTTAAAGAAGTTACCCTTCCAGAGTTAAATCAAGAAGTTAATAAACTTAAAAAGGAAATCTCTAATTTAAAAATTGAAGTCTCTAATTTAAGAAAAGACTTAGAGAGTCAGAAATCTGATCTTCAAGTTCATGATTCCTCCTCTAGTGATGAAGATCACGATGAGCCAGAATCTTCAGGAATCAAAGATGAGCCAGATCTATTCGTTCAAGGTCTTTCTCTTAAAAGAGTAAAAGATATTATCATTCAAAAGTGGTATATCTCCATTAATTTGGTTGTTGATAAAACCTTTTCAATAAAACTTCCCGCCTTAGTTGATACTGGTGCGGATTTAAATTGTATCCAGGAAGGTCTTATTCCAACCAAGTACTATAAGAAGACTAATGAAAAATTAAATTCAGCTAATGGTAGTCAGATGGAAATAAAATATAAATTGCCTAATGTGCATATCTGTCAAGATGATATGTGTTTTAAAACATCATTTGTTTTAATTCGCAATCTTACTGATAAAATCATTTTAGGGTTACCATTTATATATTTATTATATCCATTTACTACCAGTAATGAAGGATTAAGCTGTAAACATTTAGGTAAAAGAATTACATTTAAATTTCTTATTAAACCAAAAGAGAGAGATTTAAAATTTATTCAAGAAGAGTCCATTTCTAAATCATTAAATTTATTAAATTGTAAATCCACCCATTTAAATTTTTTAAAAGAAGAAATTAAATACAAAAGAATTGAAGAACAACTTCAAAATAAAGATGTCCTTGAAAAAATTGAAGAATTAAAATCTTATTTAAAAGATCACCTTTGTTCTGATTCTCCTAATGCCTTTTGGCATCGGAAAAAACATGTTGTAAGGCTCCCTTACGCTAAGGAATTCAAAGAACATTTGATTCCTACTAAGGCTAGGCCTATTCAAATGAATCACGAACAGATGGAGTTATGTAAAAAGGAAATTAATGATCTCCTTAGTAAAAAATTAATTAGACCTAGTAAATCCCCATGGTCATGTCCTGCCTTTTATGTTAACAATGAAGCAGAAAAGGAAAGAGGTGTTCCCAGGTTAGTAATCAATTACAAGCCATTAAACAAAGTCCTAGAATGGATTAGATATCCCCTACCTAATAAGGATGACCTCATTAACCGTCTAAGTAATGCCACCATTTTTAGTAAATTCGACCTCAAATCTGGTTTCTGGCAAATTGCTATTCACCCAGATGACAGATACAAAACTGCATTCACCACTCCATTCGGTCATTACGAATGGAATGTCCAAGCATTTGGCTTAAAAAATGCTCCCAGTGAATTCTAGAATATCCTCAATGACATTTTGAATCCTTTTAGTCATTTTATTGTTGTGTATATCGATGATATTCTTATTTTTTTCCAATTCCATTGAAGAACATGTCAAACATTTGAAATCGTTTTTCAAAACGGTCAAAGACAATGGACTTGTTCTTTCGCTTTCCAAATGCAGCTTGTTTCAAGCTAAAGTTCGGTTTCTTGGATTAATTATATATCGCGGACTCATACGGCCAATTGATAGAGCTATTCAATTCGCCGACAGATTCCCAGATAAAATTACCCATAAAACCCAACTGCAGAGGTTTCTGGGCTCGCTCAATTATATTGGCAAGTTCTATAAAAACCTCAGGAAAATTTGCAAACCTCTCTTTCAGCGTTTGCAAGACAATCCTCCTCCCTGGACTGACATTCATACTTCTGTCGTCCAACAAGTTAAAAAATACATCAAGGAATTGCCCTGCCTTGGTATTTCCAATGATTCTGCATTTAAAATTGTAGAAACTGACGCTTCTGATATTGGATTTGGAGGTATTCTCAAGCAAAAGTTAACTCCAGATTCCCCAGAACAGATCGTCCGTTTTCATTCCGGTGCATGGAATAGTACACAGTTAAATTACAGTACTATTAAAAAAGAAATACTTTCTCTTGTATTATGTATTAATAAATTTCAAATTGATTTATTAAATCAAAAATTTTTAGTTCGAATTGACTGCAAATCGGCAAAATATGTGTTAGAAAAAGATGTTGAAAACTTAGCTTCTAAACACTCCTTTGCTAGATGGCAAGCCCTTTTGAGTATCTTTGATTTTGATATTGAATACATTAAAGGTAGTAACAATTCTATTCCTGATTTTCTCACTCGGGAATTTATTAACACAGGTACCGTGCATCCTTCATGAGTATCCGCGGTGAATCAACCTCTCGTGGTCCGGGTCGCCCTACTGGCCCTAGTAATCAGCCAAGAGGAACCTTGGTTCCTCATCCAGTTAACCCAATTTATCAAACCAGTAACAAGTTCACTGTCCTTGGGACAATGCCCAAGCCCTATAGTTCAGCTTTGGCTAGTAACCCAATTCCCGTCGACCCCTTTCAGCCAAAAGCCTCTAGTTCAAATCCCATTAATCCTCCCTCTGAGTATATGCTTAGATGGACCAATCTCTTATTTCATATTGAGCCTCACATGAAACCCAGAAATGACCCAGTAAAATTGACCTCCCAGTTTTTCCCTTCTGGTTGGCATTTCGTGCCCTTTGCTCCTTATAAATCCCTTGTGTATTATAAGGACATTCTTGTCGAAACAGAGTCAATTTTTATTAAACCCATTTATGCCAATAATGATAAAGCCAAAGTTCTTTACCATTCGTTGTATATTAAACATTTTATTCAGATGTCCGAATGGGGAAAACATCCCTCTGATCTTATGCAGCTTTCGAATCAGGATAACTCTTTTTGTTATTATGATTATATGGAAGCTTGGTATAAAGTTTTCCTCCATCAAAATGAGTCACACAGTCATTCTTGGTTTGTTCAATTTGACCATAAATTCAAAAGTCATTTCCCATATTGGTTTTCCCATTGGTGGGCGAGATTTGGTTCTACCTATGACCTTCTTCCCGATCCTAATGATGATAGCAACTTAATTAAATCTATTGACAAGTTATTCAAAAAACTAAAAACAGAATCTGGTCCAAGTGGTACCGTCTCTACTTTAGATCAAGTTGAAACTGAAGTTGAAAGTGATAGTCAAACTGACTATTCTAATTCTACTTCAAACCCAGATTTAAATGACCAATTGAATAAGTTAACAGTCCAAAACGCTAGTTTAACCAGGAATTGGTATTCTAGACCTACTCCTCCGGATCTGCAATTCGAAGAGAGAAACCTAGATAAACAATTTTCGGTTTCAGCTAATAAAATTTATGAATGGAACATTGATGGTCTTAGTGAACAAGAAATTTTAAACAAATTAAATCACATGTCTATGGTAGCAAATAGCTATATCACTAAATTCAACAATCTGTCACAACCAGAAATCGTTGAATTAATAGCTAGTGGATTCACGGGTATTCTCAGATCTTGGTGGGAAAGACATCTCACGGAAGATACTAGATTATCTATTATTCATGCTATTCAGTTAGACGATGACGGTAACCCCATCTTTGATGAAGATGTCGGTGTTGGTCCGCCAGATGGAGTAAATACTCTAATTTTTACCATAATAAAATATTTTGTAGGAACCCCTAGTAACATAACAGAAAGAATTCATGATCAACTCAGTAATCTCACTTGTCCCACTCTCAGTGACTTCAGGTGGTACAAGGATGTGTTTACCTCTAGAGTTATGCTGCGAAATGATAGCAACAAGCCTTTCTGGAAAGAAAAATTTGTAAATGGTTTGCCTTCATTATTCGCTCATAAAGTTAGAGAAGAGTTGAGTAAAAACTTAGGATATATTGATTATGATAATCTCACTTATGGTGACATAATCAGTTATATTCAAAAAATAGGTTTAAAAATGTGCATTGATTTTAAATTAGCTAAACAAGCTAGTAAAGATAAGAAAAAGGCAAAATATGAGTTAGGAACATTTTGTGAACAATATGGTCTGCCTCCAATTGCTCCCTCTAGAAGAAAGCATAAACACCGGCATATTGATCATCCTAAAACACATAAACGTTACAAACGTAAACATGCTCATAAAAAGAATAATAATCAAAACGATTATTATAATAAACCTAAACCAATTAATAAAAAATATAATAAAGGTACTAAAAAATATGATAAGAGTAAAATCGTTTGCCACAATTGTGGGCAAAAAGGCCACTACAAAAGTGAATGTAAAGTAAAACAAAAATTATCTCAGTTAAATATCTCTATTGAAGATACAGAACAATTATTAGAGTTAATGAGAATAGAAAACAATGCAGACAATGATGAAGGATCTGACATCCCCTATTCTTTTAATAGCAGTACCAGCAACAATGAGTCTGATAGTAACGAAGAAGAAGTCACTATTTGTGCTAATAACTGCAATGAAAATTGTTGCACTAAAAGATTAAGTGTTATTACCAAAGAAGATGAAGAAAGCTCTTTGTTAATCGACTTAATTAGTAAAATTTCTGACCCTGAGCTTAAAGTTCAATATACTAAGCAATTAAAAGATTTATTAACCAAAGATACTAGAGTTAAAGACAAGATTTTTAAAGCTAAAGATAAACCGATATTCAGCCTTAATAAAACTCTAGAAAGATTTAAAACCCCAGTTAAAGAAGTTACCCTTCCAGAGTTAAATCAAGAAGTTAATAAACTTAAAAAGGAAATCTCTAATTTAAAATATATATATATATATATATATATATATATATATATATATATATATATATATATATATATATATCATGAATAGAAGGGTCTAGCTTCTTTAGAACTTCAACAATAATCAAAAGATTTCGAAGTAGCTGAATAATAATTCAATCTCAATAATAAAACTTTCTCCCATTTCATACTGAATAACATATCAAAGATGAAAGAGTAAAATTCTTTCAAAGATTCAATAATATTCAATTGAATAATAAGAATTAACAATACTGCAACATTACTCAATAAAGTGGGATATACCCAGATTTCATGCTGAGTGATCACAAAAGGATCATGACCTACTAGAGGAATCATTTAGTTATTAAAACTAAACTACCACAAGAATATAAATTAGTTATAAAAACTAAACTATACTCTTCTGCAAGTAGCTGGAGCGGCCAACTCCTTTGTACCCTATATTATGCATAATACTCAATAATAGCGCATAGGTCGATTTACGACATTAAAATTTGTTCATCTCAGTCTTACATCACGAGTCCGTACCACAATAATATGGTTTGGATTACTTTCAAAGAAATACTATGATTTCAATAATTAATAACAATACTAATCTAGCCGAAACCAATGGCATAGATCTTCCAATAACAATTCAGTTCATAATAAATAGAACATTTCAAGCTTTAACAAATATTAGTCTTGCTAAAAAAATTAGCTGAGACATGATTTATAAATAGTTCAAATAATAGAACAAGAATCAATTGCACTACGTGCGAATTACAATAATCATTATAGATGTGAATAACTATCAATAATTATTCACTACCATGCTTGAAAAATAGTAACTCAAGTTGAGTTAGGAAACTTGCCTGATTCGTTGACTACTGCTACGCAATTTAAGTTAACTTCTTTTGTAATACCTATCATTAATAAGATTGATCTTTTAATCAGCATATCATACTTTGTATCATAGTACAATTACTTTATCAATCAATTATCTAACACTTAATCACATAATAAAATATTAAATAACTCCTTACAATATTAGTATTATTATCATCCTTTGCTAATTCTTTAATCTATATATCATATACATTATGATTTAACACTTACTTTTTCATTTCATAAGTTATTCTTTAACATCTAATAAGTCACATACTAATCTAGCAACCTGGATGCTAAATCTAACAATCAAATTACCAATTCAGCAGACTGGATTCCAAATCCAGCAACCTGAATTCCAAATTCATCAACTAGATTACAATCCAGCGAGCTGGATTCAATATACTTTTAATTCAGTAAACTTGTTTTCAATCCAGCAAGTTGGATTAATCAGATTTTTCAATCCAGCAAGCTGGATTCCATATCCTTTTCACGAAAATACCAAATCAACTTATTATTTTTCTATCCTTTGTCCAAACACATATACATATATTTCATACACAAAAAGTATTTTTCCATAATTTTCCAACTTCCTTTAGTATTTTTCAAAAAAATATTTTTAGTTAATTCCTTAAGAAATTAGCTACCTCGTGCTTAACTCCGGAAATTCCCATCTCTTGACATAATCTTATACGTATTAACGTGAGCCTCCAGTTTAAATTTCGTGGCCATCGGAGTTATAGAACTCCGGTTATAGCGATTTTCGTCGGAAAATCACAAAAATTGAAATGGTCATAACTTGGTCATTTTAAGTCGGAATGCGCTCATTTTTGGACAGGAGGTACTTAATACCATATATTTTCATGTCCCAAAAGGTCGGAATTTTTCTGGCAAATTAAGTGGCCGAAATTTCCCTTTTAAAATTTTGTGCAGAAGTGTTTTGGCGTTTTGCAGTTTTGGAGTCCTTTGGTAAAACTAGTCCATACGGAAATCTACAACTCCTTTTTTTAGTGATTCCACTTGGAGATGTTAGAAAACTTATAGATCTAACTCTAGGACTTGACCACACTCAAAAATTCGAAATATAATAGGAGATATGGTCTTTTGAATTTCATGTTTCGTTTTTACAAAAATCTGACTTTCCATCCTTTGTGGTTTCAAAGAAAACTTCTATGCCCTCACATAATAACCAACATACCTCATCATGCTACCTACTCATACTTCATATACCCATGAATCTACCATAATACCTGATCTATTTCATCAATCAAGCATCAAACACAAAGTTAAACACCATAAAGGCTAATAAAAAATTAGGTTCTCTACATTTTGAAAAATCTAGTTTCTATCTCATACTTTAGATTTAACTTTTGATCCTCAAAAAGGTTAGATCTAAACATGAAACACTTATATACACCTAGATTTAAGGTTTTAAACCTCAAGATCAAAACTTCAAATTATAAAAAAAATCAAATCAAACTAAAAAGAAATTATACTATATAAGTAGAAATTTGGTTATACCTTAGCCTTTCCTTCTTCTCTTTCTTCCTAAACCTTGATTAGGAACTATGAAGCTTTCTAAAACTCTCCCTCTCTCCTCTCTCTCTCTATAGCCGAAATTCCTTAGGCTTTCTCTTTCTCTTCTCTAGTCTCTCTCTTTCTTTCTTAGCTTTTGCTAGATAATAAGATGAAAAGAAAAAGATAAGACTTAGATTTTGATTTGTTGGAAAAGTAAGTATAGATATAAGATATGTAAGTATATTATTTGCCCAATACTTCTCCCCTTCTCTCTCTTAGTCATCTCCTAGATGTTTCTTACACTTAATGCTTAATGTGTTGGTTGAATGGAACTTGGACACTTGTTATAAGTTGTCCACTTACTAAAGTAAGTCATCATTACATTCTTCCCCCCTTTCTCTCCTCTCTAAATTTCAGCCAAGTGGCTTTTCTATTGCCCAAAGTTGTTTTCATTTTATGCTTTAATTAACTTACTTAATGTCCAATATGTCCCCTCCTACTTGGGCTAAAGGTTGGGCCACTTCTTTAATTCTTTGGGCTAGAAATTTTAATTCTATGGACTTGCAAATCAATATAGTTCTATACTTAGTAATTTTTATTCATTCCCCAATATTTAATTAGGGTTCCATTACACCCATTAGCAAGTTAATTTCTTACTCATATATTTTTAATTTCATAACCCAATTAGACTTGCTATTCTTTAGGTTATAAGATTAATTAATTGAGATGCATCAAGTAAATCTCTTAGGATTAGTATATGTTTTTAAATACTATCATTCTCTTAAATTATAACACATTAGGTTATTTAATTATCATACCTAATAAATGTATTAGGTTACATAACTTTATTCGTCATCTCTTTACAAAATAAATGTATACACATTATATAATACATATTTACTCAATCACGTACATAACTCACATATGTCATAACATATCCCTCTAGTGTATTAACTTGATAGCCCTAATTGACTTAATAAGTTATAAACACTCACATAATCATCAATACAATTACTTAAGGATTGTAAATCCTTTTAATTTAATAATCAAGGCTAACATTCAAGTCATGTTAATTTCTTACATAACTTTCATTACTCCTCCTTGAAAATGATTAAGTATACTTCTTAGTTAATAAATTAACTATCTAGCTTCATTATCATATACATTTATATGATTCAAGTACTTTCTTTTCATTCTTTTTCAAAAAAAAAAAATTTATTCGAAAAATTTGAATTATGTGAAATTCTGGGTTCTCACATTCTCCCCTCCTTATAAGGATTCCGTCCTCGGAATCACCGCTTTTTTACTCTCTAATATCTTTTAAAGTTTTATCATCAATTCATTTATATCAACACAATATTAATTTGTGTTTCATATACTAATTTGTGACTTGAGATCTATAAAAGAAAACCATTCACAGCTATATCTATCTAATATTTTTCGCGTAATTCATTTACTTAACTAAATCATTACCTTTCACCACCTCCTGGGCAGCTACTGCATCTTGCAACGTCATATTGAACGTGCGCGCTGTCGATCTTCCCGGCTGAGCAGGTCCTTTGATCGCCAGTGTTCCACTACTGTTTCCTCTATTGTCGCTTCCTCTTTCTGCATTCTTCTTTGGACAGTTACGAATTTGATGTTCTAACGATCCACATGAAAAACAACCTGGTATCTTCTTTGGACTTGGACAATTTGGAGAGATGTGTCCCTCTTGTCCACAGTTAAAACACACTCCTTTTCCCTTCAAACATACTCCTAAATGCTTTTTACCGCAATTTGCACATGCCTCACCTTTCTTCCTATTATCTCCTGACTTGTCTCCAGATTCAGTATTGTCCTTCCACTTACGCTTATTAGAGTTACTTCCTCCACTGCTACCTCCTTTATTCATCTTTTTCTTCTTCTCTTGATGATATCTCGACACAGCTTCACTTCCTCCTTCGGCGATGATTGCTTTTTCCAACAGAGCCGAAAATGTCTTAATCTGCAACACAACTACCTTGCTATATATCCCTGGTTTCAGTCCATTCTCAAACCTTCGCGCTTTTCGTGCCTCAGTGTCCACCTGATGCGGAGCAAATCTCGCTAGTTCGTTGAATTTGGCGGCATATTCTGCAACCGATAAATTCTCCTGCTTCAACTCCAAAAAGTTTACTTCCATTCTTGCTTGCATACTTTCTGAGAAATAATTTTCGAAAAATAATTCCTTAAACCTTGTCCAGGTTACTACTTCTGTACCAGCTCTAGCTTTGTTTGTCTCCCACCAGTAATTCGCCTCACCCTTCATCAAATAGGTAGCAAAATCTGTCTTTTGCTCCTCCGCTACTCTTGCAATAACAAAAGCTTTCTCCATCTCCTTTACCCATGTTTGGGCTTCTATAGGGTCAGTGGTTCCCTTGAATTCCGGCGGTCCTACGGCCTTAAAGTCCTTAAAGTTAGCCAATGGATTAGCTGGTCGATTTCTTGTTGCGGGGGCTCTAGTTTGCATAGCTTGAGCTATCATGTCTGCGAAGTTCTGCATTGGATCAGCTTGATTTACTTCATTATTCACAGATCGCTCCTCCCTTTGGTTACGATTTTGTCGTCTTGGCGGCATTATCTGATGAAATAAAGACTTACATTAATACTTTGTCTTTATGCAACATCTTATTAGTAGTAAAAAATTTTAAACTTAAACCAATTTCAGCTTCTTGGATTATTTAATCCAGCTTACTGAATTATCAAATTCTTCAGATAATCCTCTTAATAATTTAATTCTCAGAATTTAATTACTCATTCAAACATATAATCATTTCATTGCATTTATATTCATGCAAATAGTACATAGTACTTTTCAGTACATAGCACAAACTGCTACAAACGATTACTATTCCCGTGCGACAAAAGTCGGGATTCATTACTACAACTTTACACAAAAAGTTGAGACATACAAAAGTTATTTTAATATTCATACCAAAGAGAATATTATACTCCCAAAATATTATACTCCTCACACTTAATCTTTCTTACATCTACTTCCTTCACCTGTCTTCTTTTTAGGACAATTCTTAATCCTATGACCCATTCCACCACATGCAAAACATCCTCCTTTCTTTGGTTTAAGAAAATTTGGTGATAGATGTCCTTCTTGACCACAATTGTAACACACATTCTTACCCCACATACATTCCCCCGAATGGTTCTTTCCACACCTGCCACATGCTTGTTTCTTCTTTGAATGCGAATTCTCTGAGTTGTTGTCACTGTCGTTGTTCTTTTTCCTTTTATTACCCTTCTTTTTCTCACTTACATCTTTAGATGATACATTACGCTTAACTCTCATTCTATCGACTTGTGCCTTTAGATTATTTCGTTCTTCTGTCATCTCACGTAATGCTCTTTCTGTCTTCCATAATTCTTCTAGGAGAAGTACTTTAGTCCTTAAATCTTGAACTTCCGCAGATGCTTGACCTTCTTCGATTGCTACTTTGCCTTCTTCCCCATCTTTGATCTTTATTTCTGGCTCCACCCTAGTTTCTTTGGAATATACTTCTTCCTCTTCATCCAGCTCCATCTCGGGGTACTCGTCATGATCGCTTGCTAGATTTACCGCAGGTTCGTCTCTTAAAACTTCCTCAACTGACTCACTCTGAGCTGGCACCTCGGCTAATGGCATTGGTGCAGCTGCTAACATTTCCGTAGTCATCGTATCATCTCCTGACATCTTGTTACCAGTTTTAAATAACTTCATTAGTACATCACTATCAAACATAATCCATAAACACTGAGGGTCCCCATATATTACTATTGATGAATTTTCCTAATCCATCACCTAGAACTCTAAACGAGCTTTCTCTATCATGTTTATGGTTATATTCCTAAGGCTTTTCCCCCCCACCTAAGGTTTATAACCTACAGCTCTGATACCAACTTGTGACGCCCCCAAATCTGGGTTCCCTAACCACAGGTTTGGTGCTCACGATCTATCAAATATATCACATCTAACTACTCATTCATTAATGAAAACATCGTGCATAATATTCCTTAATACAACTTATAGCAATATCCCAGGTTAACTAACCTTGACATAATTTACATACCCTTATATAACCAAAAAGTTTACATAAATAATTACATAATAAAACATAACCATTAAAAGTTGACACTAACTACTCCTGAACCTTGCCTTTGCCTTTGTCCCTGTTAGAACCTTCTGCTACTTCGGTATTAGCTGAAATATTTTATTTAAGCAAGGGTGAGCAACGAGTTTGCCCAGCAAGTTAAAATATACAATAGATGATATATATATATATATATATATATATATATATATATATATATATATATATATATATATATATATATCATGAATAGAAGGGTCTAGCTTCTTTAGAACTTCAACAATAATCAAAAGATTTCGAAGTAGCTGAATAATAATTCAATCTCAATAATAAAACTTTCTCTCGTTTCATACTGAATAACATATCAAAGATGAAAGAGTAAAATTCTTTCAAAGATTCAATAATATTCAATTGAATAATAAGAATTAACAATACTGCAACATTACTCAATAAAGTGGGATATACCCAGATTTCATGATGAGTGATCACAAAAGGATCATGAACTACTAGAGGAATCATTTAGTTATTAAAACTAAACTACCACAAGAATATAAATTAGTTATAAAAACTAAACTATACTCTTCTGCAAGTACCTGGAGCGGCCAACTCCTTTGTACCCTATATTATGCATAATACTCAATAATAGCGCATAGGTCGATTTACGACATTAAAATTTGTTCATCTCAGTCTTACATCACGAGTCCGTACCACAACAATATGGTTTGGATTACTTTCAAAGAAATACTATGATTTCAATAATTAATAACAATACTAATCTAGCCGAAACCAATGGCATAGATCTTCCAATAACAATTCAGTTCATAATAAATAGAACATTTCAAGCTTTAACAAATATTAGTCTTGCTAAAACAATTAGCTGAGACATGATTTATAAATAGTTCAAATAATAGAACAAGAATCAATTGCACTACGTGCGAATTACAATAATTATTATAGATGTGAATAACTATCAATAATTATTCACTACCATGCTTGAAAAATAGTAACTCAAGTTGAGTTAGGAAACTTGCCTGATTCGTTGACTACTGCTACGCAATTTAAGTTAACTTCTTTTGTAATACCTATCATTAATAAGATTGATCTTTTAATCAGCATATCATACTTTGTATCATAGTACAATTACTTTATCAATCAATTATCTAACACTTAATCACATAATTAAATATTAAATAACTCCTTACAATATTAGTATTATTATCATCCTTTGTTAATTCTTTAATCTATATATCATATACATTATGATTTAACACTTACTTTTTCATTTCATAAGTTATTCTTTAACATCTAATAAGTCACATACTAATCTAGCAACCTGGATGCTAAATCTAACAATCAAATTACCAATTCAGCAGACTGGATTCCAAATCCAGCAACCTGAATTCCAAATTCATCAACTAGATTACAATCCAGCGAGCTGGATTCAATATACTTTTAATTCAGTAAACTTGTTTTCAATCCAGCAAGTTGGATTCATCAGATTTTTCAATCCAGCAAGCTGGATTCCATATCCTTTTCACGAAAATACCAAATCAACTTATTATTTTTCTATCCTTTGTCCAAACACATATACATATATTTCATACACAAAAAGTATTTTTCCATAATTTTCCAACTTCCTTTAGTATTTTTCAAAAAAATATTTTTAGTTATTTCCTTAAGAAATTAGCTACCTCGTGGTTAACTCCAGAAATTCCCATCTCTTGACATAATCTTATACGTATTAACGTGAGCCTCCAGTTTAAATTTCGTGGCCATCGGAGTTATAGAACTCCGGTTATAGCGATTTTCGTCAGAAAATCACAAAAATTGAAATGGTCATAACTTGGTCATTTTAAGTCGGAATGCGCTCATTTTTGGACAGGAGGTACTTAATACCATATATTTTCATGTCCCAAAAGGCTGGAATTTTTCTGGCAAATTAAGTGGCCGAAATTGCCCTTTTAAAATTTTGGGCAGAAGTGTTTTGGCGTTTTGCAGTTTTGGAGTCCTTTGGTAAAACTAGTCCATACGGAAATCTATAACTCCTTTTTTTAGTGATTCCACTTGGAGATGTTAGAAAACGTATAGATCTAACTCTAGGACTTGACCACACTCAAAAATTCGAAATATAATAGGAGATATGGTCATTTGAATTTCATGTTTCGTTTTTACAAAAATCTGACTTTCCATCCTTTGTGGTTTCAAAGAAAACTTCTATGCCCTCACATAATAACCAACATACCTCATCATGCTACCTACTCATACTTCATATACCCATGAATCTACCATAATACCTGATCTATTTCATCAATCAAGCATCAAACACAAAGTTAAACACCATAAAGGCTAATAAAAAATTAGGTTCTCTACATTTTGAAAAATCTAGTTTCTATCTCATACTTTAGATTTAACTTTTGATCCTCAAAAAGGTTAGATCTAAACATGAAACACTTATATACACCTAGATCTAAGGTTTTAAACCTCAAGATCAAAACTTCAAATTATAAAAAAAATCAAATCAAACTAAAAAGAAATTATACTATATAAGTAGAAATTTGGTTATACCTTAGCCTTTCCTTCTTCTCTTTCTTCCTAAACCTTGATTAGGAACTATGAAGCTTTCTAAAACTCTCCCTCTCTCCTCTCTCTCTCTATAGCCGAAATTCCTTAGGCTTTCTCTTTCTCTTCTCTAGTCTCTCTCTTTCTTTCTTAGCTTTTGCTAGATAATAAGATGAAAAGAAAAAGATAAGACTTAGATTTTGATTTGTTGGAAAAGTAAGTATAGATATAAGATATGTAAGTATATTATTTGCCCAATACTTCTCCCCTTCTCTCTCTTAGTCATCTCCTAGATGTTTCTTACACTTAATGCTTAATGTGTTGGTTGAATGGAACTTGGACACTTGTTATAAGTTGTCCACTTACTAAAGTAAGTCATCATTACATTCTTCCCCCCTTTCTCTCCTCTCTAAATTTCAGCCAAGTGGCCTTTCTATTGCCCAAAGTTGTTTTCATTTTATGCTTTAATTAACTTACTTAATGTCCAATATGTCCCCTCCCACTTGGGCTAAAGGTTGGGCCACTTCTTTAATTCTTTGGGCTAGAAATTTTAATTCTATGGACTTGCAAATCAATATAGTTCTATACTTAGTAATTTTTATTCATTCCCCAATATTTAATTAGGGTTCCATTACACCCATTAGCAAGTTAATTTCTTACTCATATATTTTTAATTTCATAACCCAATTAGACTTGCTATTCTTTAGGTTATAAGATTAATTAATTGAGATGCATCAAGTAAATCTCTTAGGATTAGTATATGTTTTTAAATACTATCATTCTCTTAAATTATAACATATTAGGTTATTTAATTATCATACCTAATAAATGTATTAGGTTACATAACTTTATTCGTCATCTCTTTACAAAATAAATGTATACACATTATATAATACATATTTACTCAATCACGTACATAACTCACATATGTCATAACATATCCCTCTAGTGTATTAACTTGATAGCCCTAATTGACTTAATAAGTTATAAACACTCACATAATCATCAATACAATTACTTAAGGATTGTAAATCCTTTTAATTTAATAATCAAGGCTAACATTCAAGTCATGTTAATTTCTTACATAACTTTCATTACTCTTCCTTGAAAATGATTAAGTATACTTCTTAGTTAATAAATTAACTATCTAGCTTCATTATCATATACATTTATATGATTCAAGTACTTTCTTTTCATTCTTTTTCAAAAAAAAAAATTTATTCGAAAAATTTGAATTATGTGAAATTCTGGGTTCTCACACCTGATCTCCTCTACAATAGGAGTACGTAGGCAACCATTTATGGTTCGGTCTAACTCCCTACAAAAACACAAATACTTGTCAACGGTACTGGGATCAAACCTCAATCCACCATATTTCATTGGCTTCAAACCAAAGGGATGGAATTACCCAACCTCTCTTCGCGAGTAGGAGATTCGGCGACCATCTAAGCTGCGTTTGTACCTTGAAGAGCAACACCAATCCATAAGAGATGGAATTAACTAGGCTCCTCCTAAATAGGGGTACTGGCGACCATCTGTGGTGCGGTCAATCTTAGAGAGGAAAGCCACAACCCTCTCCATATTTTTATACAGAAACAAATCCCAAGACACAGAAAGATGGTAGGGATACACACAGATCCATGATCTATTATGAGCTATCCAGAGACAACTTAATGTCCTTCCAGCAAGGAGGAATTCAGAATATATCAAGATCACAAGCCCTGAAGAAGCAGGCAAATATCAAGCAAGTATCAAAACATATCTAAAAGGGAAGTGATAAAAAATATATTTCCCTACTATATATAATGTTGTTTGATATACATAATGTAAACTGTACATGACAAAATGACTAAGCTAGTCTGTGCAAGAAAATACAAGCCCATCTACAAATCGGTGCATATGCGAGCTAACAAGCCCAACATGGCATCTCTCTCAGAAGAATGAGGTAAAGCTGTGGTCTCCTATACGAGGATATCCACACGACCCAATAGATCTGCAGCCATCTACATTGTGACCATGTGCTCATCAATATATGTGTTCATCTCTACAATCATTCCAGTGATAAGGGATCTCACTGCAGCACTGTATGTGACGGCTACATCCCGGGCAGATATGGCGCTATCCCGCTCAACTATCACTGCATCTCTGGCTGATCTGGCCTCATCCCGCTCAACAACAGCTATATCTCTACGAGCCAATGCCTCGTCTCTCTCTAACAGAGCTGCGTCTCTCCCATCAAGGGCAGTTAACATCAAAGATCTAGCCTGATCTCTCTCAAAGGTCATTAGATGAAGACTCTGCTCAAGGTACTGTGCTGAATGCTGAATCACGACAGTGCTAGTACTGGGAGAATCTAAAGGAAATACTGGCAACCTAGTAGATGGCTCCTCCTCGGTGTGAGAATCAATGTCCTCTATGGGCTCTCCACCATCTGAATCAATACTCGATAATGTGGATACAACTGCAACCGATGCAGTCTTTGTCTCCATCCATACAGAATACTCTGCAGAATAACCTGGTTGACTAATGGAGAAAGCGGCTATCTCGCGCTGATTCCAACATGCATAAACACGGGATCGGTCTTCTGCTGAAAGATAGAGAAAAGCTAAACACTGGCCCAGCGCCCCCTAAAAAGGATGAAAATCCTGAAACTGGTCAAACTGTGACATCACAGCCACTGGATGGTAAGTAGTCATGCCCCTCAGACCAGCCAGAGGGATGTAATCCATGCCCGGAGCATGAGTAATAAAGCTGTAAGGTGAGCTGAGCCCTGAGCACGGCAGTATACTGAATGGGTCTACAATATCAGCTAAGAAAGCGGACCAAGATGCAGCATCCGTACACTCCGCAGGCTGAAATGAATATGTCATAGCTATATCATGGGTGAAGCAATACCCATACTGTCTGAAAGTGTCAATCAGTCTCAGATGTGACATATAGCATGACCGAGCTACCTGTAAATACTCATGTCGAATAAGTGCAGCAGTATGTAGCTGACCTCAATGTCTCGGCTATAATCATAGGTATGATGGTACAACCCTCCCTGAGAGCTCTCACCGCCATGATAACTCCTATGTCCAATTCATCCATATACAATGGCATATAGACATATGACAGTACGCACAATAGCAGTACATCTACCCAGGCTAGGCGCCAATGATCCTTCAGTGTGGTGAAATTCCCGGAATGTCGTCTATAACTATCCTCAGAGCCAAATCTGTCAAACAGAAAATGCTGGGATATAACGTGGCAAGATGTAAGCTCATCCTGCACCGATCTACGCCTCAGTCCAGTGAGGGTCATGAATCGCCGAGTCATGTCCCCCAAAGCCATATGTATACAAGGTCTGTCCAGTGGCAGCATCGTCAACCGTGCATACTCCTCCAGAGTGGGAGTTAACTCCTGGGTCCCAAATCGAAAAACATGCCTCTCCGATACCCAGTGCTCCAGCATGCCATCCACGAATCATGTGGGAACCTGAAACATCAACAAGGTCATAGTATGCTGCAACAAATGATCTATGGTCACCCTGTCTGATGGTGACATACTATCATACCACGATCGCATACCAGATACCACCAATAATGGTTCAATTTTAACTCTTCAAGTTCTTCTTTAAACCCAAACATATTATCTTAACTTGTTTCATAAGCATTCTCTGAATATATCATCAATTAAACTCTATTTGAGTTAATTCTTTTTATTTTAATCACCTTCATCTTGTAAACATCGTCCAATTTAATAACATTTAACATCTTATTACCGGAGTCAGGTAACTCCTGATTCACATCTTTTATAAGTCTTCAAGATTTCTCTTTGAACCTTCTCGTATATATTTTAATCCTTTCCATATACAATTCTTAAATTTATTTCTTATTGATCAAACTCTATCTGAGTTTATTCTTTCATTATCTTTACCTTCCTCCTCTAAGGTTATAGCCTAAGGTATCCCTACCTAAGGTTTATAACCTATAGCTTTGATACCAACTGTAACGACCCCAAAAATTCATACAGTTCAAATATCACCTTCGGTCGTTAATAACATGTCTAACTTCTGATTTTACATCATTATTCGATGTTAAACTTAATAAAATATGGAATAATTTAAACTTTTCTATCTTCTTACTTTAATTTCCTGAATCAAAACCTTTATCATCTACATATCTTTGAATCATATATAATCCATGATTCTCTTTATCAGAGTTAATATATATATATATACTTACATATTTAATTTTCTGAATCAAAACCTTTATCATGTACAAATCTTTGAATCATATATAATTCATGATTCGCTTTATCAGAGTCAATATATATATACTTACATATCAAATCAATATCCTTTATACATCGGACAGCTCAAACTTTAACTTTACAACTCAACATAAAATATATATCATAAAACATTGAGTACATCTCATGAACTTAATAATGGTTTAAAGAAATAACAATCTTTAGCTAAAATATTAATCTTCGTGTATTATTTCTGATCCACATCATTCAAGTAGCACATAGTGTTACCTTCAATCCTTAACCTGCAAAAATGGTTATTTGCAAGGTTGAGCTCGACAGCCCAACAAATCTTACTGTTTTCATGCAACACGTAATAACATGCTCATCTTATACATCATAAACATTGGACTAACAAAACATACATGCTGCAGTTCATATAACAAGTATGAAGATTGAGTTCCTTACTCAATCAGCATTCATTACCTAATCAACGTAGTCATAAATTAACTTTAACGTTTCATACTTACAACATATATATAACACATCATGTTATTTTCAGTAAAGATTTAAAACACTTCATCATTAAGTTCACATAGCAAATAGGAACTGAAAGACTTGTCTTGATCGTTGTTTACCAATAATAGTTTAACAGCTTACAACTATCTGCACTTCACGTGCCCTACACAATTATATAATCATGCACATCAACTATTAGTCACATAGCAACACATAGTAGTTGTAATGTAAATTTTACTCTATAACTCATAATCCTTCCTATTAATCAATACACAATATTTAATTTGATTGTGTTAACTTTCTACTTATATCTCACTATATTTCTTACTCGAAGTTCATTTAAGTGTTTAAGTCTTGCTAGGAATCATTATTAGTTTTATATTAACCCCAATTCACATCTTATAATATTTATTTCATTTGACTTAAAGCACTTTTTACGTTCATTAACACTTGTCACGGCATTTCGACGTTTATTCGTCACACGCCCGATTTGTCTCCCTTGTGTATGCTTAGTATGCTTATACAACTTATTTAATATATCATTTATCAATGT
Source organism: Panax notoginseng (assembly GCA_016801055.1). Classification (NCBI taxonomy): domain Eukaryota; kingdom Viridiplantae; phylum Streptophyta; class Magnoliopsida; order Apiales; family Araliaceae; genus Panax; species Panax notoginseng. The sequence goes on from CM029016.1 coordinate 194,965,807, forward strand.
TAAGCGACATTATATTTACTAACATTCGTATTTTATAACTTAGAACAACATCTTTTATCGTCAGAAGCACTACAGCTGCATACGTGTATGCCCGACGCCCTCCGATTGCCTCCAAAAACACAACAATCCTAAAGATGGCCATTTTGACCCCTTCGAACGACCTCAAATTGAACAACGTAAAGAGTATAAGTTGTAGGTCTATTCGTCCTTGTTCCGGATCATCTTTAATTGCCACAATCGGAGTCCGTATGAAAACGTTATGGCCATTTTACCAAAATAGGTCAAAATAGTCACACTTGACACACTATGGGCGCGGTCGCGCCCATTTTCTTCACAATCCTAGCGCGCCCACACCATCTAGCAGGACCTATCCGTGCGCCCGCACACCTGCGCTCCTGGGCAGCAAGCCCGCGCTTGGCTTCGCCCAGATTATAGATTTTGCAATGTTTTTACTTCAAACCTTCATAACTTCTTCATTTGAAGTCGGAATTAGTTGGTTTTTGACTCTATGAACTCATGAAACACTGAACTACTCATCTACAGAAGAATTATAACACTTCAAGAACATTAACAATTCATTTTAAGGGTTCTAATTCAGTGTTCATGCTAATTTTAGCGAATTCATTCACTACGAATTCGTTTTACATCCGTTTTGACTCTTCCAACTTGGGTTGTTTTCTTTTTTCATCATACTAACAACATCTATAATCAATTTCATATTTTATCATAAATTCATCATTAATTTTTGATTCCAAAACAAGCCCTAATGTTCATATATCTATAAAACTTAATTTCTTCTTGTTTAATCATACTTTCATGAACTTGATCACCCTAAAAACCACTTTTAGATGTTATAAAATGGGTTATACCAACCCATAAACATATGTATTCAACAACTTATCAAATCATACTACCAAATAACTTCTATATAAAACTCAAGAATAGAGGTTTGAGGTTTTAGAATTAATTCTTACCTTAAATCTTCTTTAGCCTTGATAGAGGATAAAAATTGCTTGCATACTCCTTCTTTTCTTCCTTGATTCTCCAACTTTCTTTCTCTAACTTACAGAGAATTCCCTCCCTCACCAAACTCTCCTTTTCTCAACTTAAGCAAAATGAGCGTATGAATAAAGAAACGTGAGTTAAGTTATCGGTGATACAAAGGAAAAGTCTCCAGCCATTAAAAATATGGAGAGTCTCTAAGCCTTATTTGGCTAACTCCATTAGACTCTCTTCTTGTTTATTTTAATATTCCTTTTACTATATGATACCTATGTCACACTACACTTTATTGCTAAATTATTTAGCTAGCTACATTGAATAATTATACAATTATAATATGTATAACTATTACTCCATACATTACGAAATTATATTCACACCGCCTCAACTTAAAATAAACCTTTCCATTAAAATAATTAATATTTATTTCATTAATGATTTTAATTAACTCAAATGAATTATACAATTATAATATATAAATATTTAATTCTTTTCCTCGCATAAATTGTCTCAATACAATTTATTTAATCCATACATCTAATCACTACTTAAATATTAATTCAATTTATTAACCTCTAACTAATAATTATTTATAGGTATATTGGTTTTTCTTCTCTCACCATCAATTTATATTTTATTAACATCATTCAAGATACTAAACATTTTCATATATTACCATGACATGTAATATATATTAAGAATACCAAATTTAATTAGCAAAACTCGTATATTAACTCACTATTTTAATTAAGTGAATTAACTCTTTTATCCACTTTACTACAACAACACTACCAAGTAAGGTTTTAATATTCAAACAATATTATTCCATAATATAGTTTCAACTTTATTTAAATTACCCAATATTTATAGGGTTAATTTCCCTTGCCACCAATTTCCTTATCGTGACTAATTTCTTTTATTTCCTTTAATAGTTTAATCAACTATTAAATCTCATAAAAATTTAATTTCTTCACACCAAAACACATAATTCAAAATATATACATCTCATAATAAGAATTTAAATTATTAAATTCTTATTTTAATAACTTATAAAAATTCAGGTTGTCATAGTGTTAAGCGGCATCTCATTCCTTTTTGAAATATTGCCCACCCTTTTACATCTATCACAACTTTTTATGAACTGGTGGGCATCCTTAAACATAGTAGGCCAATAGAATCATGCCTGAAGAACCTTAGCCACTGTCCATACACTTCCATAGTGTCCCCCGTATGTAGATACGTGACATGCGTGCAAGATACTATTTACTTCACTTTAAGGCACACATCTCCGAATCATCTTGTCTTTACACTGTCTAAAGAGATAAGGCTCATCTCACATGTACCACTTGACATCATGCAGGAACTTCTTTTTCTATTGACGTGTTAAATATGGGGGAAGGATCTTGCTCACCAAGTAATTAGCAAAATCAGCATACTATGGAAATTCTGAATTTACTCCAAATAGATACTCATCCGGAAACGACTCATTGATCAAACACTTATCTACCGTGTCCTTGTCCGGATTTTCCAACCTCGAAAGATGATCAGCGACTTGATTTTATGTCCCCTTCCTATCCTTGATTTCCAAGTCAAACTCTTGAAGGAGTAGAATCCATCTAATAAGCCTAGGCTTTGCATCTTTCTTTGATATCAGTTAACAAATCGTCGAGTGATCCGTGTATACCACCACCTTTATTCCTATCAAATATGCTCTGAATTTATCAAAGGCATACACGACTGCAAGTAACTCCTTCTCAGTAGTTGTATAGTTCAATTGAGCATCCATGAGGGTTTTACTTGCATAACATATGGCATTGAATATCTTTTCTCGGCGTTGACCCAAAACCGCCCCTACCACGTAATCGCTAGCATCACACATAAACTCAAACGACATTGTCCAATCCGGTGCTACGATCATGAGAGTTGTCGTTAATTTCTTCTTCAACTGCTCAAATGCTGTCATACACTCTTTATCAAAACTAAAAACTGCATCTTTCTCTAATAGACTGTATAGTGGTTTTGCAATCTTAGAGAAATCCTTGATGAACCTGCTATAAAATTCGGCATGCCTAAGGAAACTTCGGATTCCCTTAACTGAGGTCGGCGGTGAGAGATTTTCAATTGTATCCAGCTTTTCCCGGTCAACTTCAAACCCTTTCACATAAAATTTGTGCCCAAGAATAATCCCCTCTTCGACCATAAAGTGGCACTTTTCCCAGTTCAGCACAAGGTTGGTTTCCACGCAGCGTTTTAAAACCATGACCAGATTTTCAAGACAGATATCAAAAGTATTCCCATAAACTAAAAATTCGTCCATGAAGACCTCAACATTCCGCTCTACCATATCTGAAAATATGGCCATCATACATCTCTGGAAGGTAGCCGGTGCATTACATAACCCGAATGACATCCTCCTGAAAGCAAAGGTGTCATATGGGCACGTGAAGGTAGTCTTTTCTTGATCCTCAGGAGCGATTACTATCTGATTATACCCCGAATATCCGTCCAAAAGAAAATAATACTCATGCCCAGCCAAATGGTCCAACATTTGATCGATGAACGGTAGAGGAAAGTGGTCCTTCCGGGTTGCCTTGTTAAGCTTCATGTAATCCATGCATACCCTCCATTCGGTCACTGTCCTCATCGGCATCAGTTCATTATCGTCGTTTGTTACAACCGTCATTCCACCTTTCTTTGGGATGCACTGAACTGGATTTACCCATGTACTGTCTGAAATCGGGTATATTATCCCAGCATCTAACCACTTCAAAATTTCTTTCTTCACAACCTCTTTCATGATTGGATTTAATCTTCTCTGTTGTTCCACTATTGGCTTTGAATCCTCTTCCAAGAGTATCTTGTGCATACAGAATAAAGGGCTTATTTCCTTGATGTCGACGATTGTCCATCCTATTGTAGACTTATACTCTCTAAGTATCCTCAGCAACTTACTTTCCTACAATTCGTTAAGCGCGGATGCAATAATAACAGGTAAAGTAATAGAATTACCCAAAAATGCATACCTATTGGGTAAATTCTAAATACGCTCAACACACAAGTGTACGTGGTCAACAAGTAATATAATGATGAATAAAGTATAGTTCCCACAGAGACAAGTATGAAATTTAATCTAGCAATTACTAGTTTTATATTATTTCAAACTTTATTAAACTATTCGAATTAAATATGGAAAATAATGAAAAACTAATAGTAAAAAAATCAAAACAAGTCAACATAACTAATAACTGTAATTTCAATCAGATAATGAAGAATTAAGCCTACAATTTCACTTTAAGTCTCACTCTGATTATCACACATTTTTTCAGTTTAATTTACTATCTCAATTCGTCAATCAAGAACACTAAGGTAGAATTAGCCATCTCTCAAAGCACTAACACTATATTAACTTAAATCCATAATTTGATAGAATTAAGCCAAACACCCTAATTAACTAATTCATTATATCTCTATGTGAATTAAAATCAAATATGGTTTAAATTCCAAGTTCTTTTTATTGATTACATGTTATGTTAGGTATATCTCTATCCTAAACATTCATCAAGAGTTCCATCAAAACGCAGAATTCAAGAACACGTGCTATTGTGATTAGGTCTAGATTCAAACATCCTCTCTCGAGTCCATACAAATCCACATAAAATTGGTGATCAAGCAATTCATAAATTAAGTATAAATCACAATAGATGAACTGAATAGATAGATTTAATAAACTAAAATTAAAGCATGACAATCATCGTTCAATCTTAAAGATCCATTGTAAGCTTAATTAAGAATTTAGTTCATCATAGATAAATTAAAAACTGAATAAAGTAAAGAATTCATCATCCCAATTACAAAATTTGAATTGAAAGACAAAGAACAGTAATACACCACCCTTGTCCTCACTCCAATCTGCAATTTTTCGTGATCTTGACCTTCTACTCTGCACCTCCAATTCTTCAGTGAAATTAGGGCTCCAAGTTGCTAATTGATTGATTGTTAATTATAGTCCATGTTATTCCCCACATAAGTCATATAAAACACTGATAAAGACGACCAAAAACAGTCCCAATCCATGCCAAAGTTGCCTTGTTCAAGCATCTACAGTATTAGAATCAAATCAGAAGTCTCTCTCTGTCCCCGTACCCCCGCCCCGGCGGGGGTTTTTAGCTTGTTGATGCCCGCCCCGGCGGGGGGTCTTGATACTATCTGCCACGTACACCCCCACCCCGGTAAGGGTTTTGTTCTCTATAGGGCCAGCCACGGCAGGGGTCAAACTGCAGGACTTGCTGATTTTTGCCTTTCCATGCCAAATCTTGCCACTAATGACACGTAATGCAACCTAAACACAAAATAAACACAAAACACATCAAACTGTACAAAAAATAGACAAAACAAACATCATTTAAGTCCAAATAGGAACCCGATTTGTAGGTATAAAACCCACTCATCAATAACTGAGGTATTTAGGAAGAGGCTTAAGCTCAAGAGTGGGTGGTTCCTCAAGTGAAGCTTTCATCTGTGCTGATGCTTTTTCTTCTGTATGTAGAGGCTCGAATGGTACCTTGAATCTGCTCACTCTTGGCAAAGAATCCAACATACACAAGTAGTCCACGAATTCTAGATCATCCAAGTCATTATCCCCCATCAAAGTGTTTTCCAACGGATCCCTATCTAAACCTCTAATCAAGTCTTCATGGATCATTTTGTCGATCACATCCATTCAGAAACACTCTTCATCATCTGTAGGCAACCTCATGGCTTTGAACACATTAAATTTAACTTCTTGGTCTTGTACCCTCATTGTTAACTCTCCTTTCTGAATGTCAATGAGAGTCCTCCCGATAGCTCAAAATGGCCTCCCTAAGATGATTGGGATATTCTTGTCCTCTTCATAATCCAAAATAATAAAGTCTGCTAGAAATATGAACTTATCCACCTTAACTAAAATGTCTTCAACAATCCCTCTTGGATAAGTCATCGATCTATACGCTAGTTGTAGTGAGATGTTTGTAGGTTTTAGAGCTGGCAAACCCAACTAAGTATACACCGATAGTGGCATGATGTTCGCACTAGCAAGCAGATCACACAAACACTTGTTGAAGGCCATGTTCCCAATTGTGCACAAAATGGTAAAACTCCCTGGATCCTTCAACTTCAGAGGCAACTTTCTCTGTAATACTGCACTACATTCCTCTATCAATGCCACAGTCTCATAGTCTTCTAACTTCTTCTTCCTCGATAGAATACCCTTCATAAACTTAGCATAGCTCGGCATCTATTCTAGGGCTTCTGCGAATGAAATGTTAATCTGCAATTTCTTGAAGACTTACAAAAACATAGAGAACTGCTTATCCAATTTTTGTTTTTGTTCTCTCTACTAAAACGGTGGTGGAGGATAGATAACTGGCTCAACATCTATCGAATTTTTGTCCACTTGCATGTCTTCACCCTTTTTCTCTTCCATCAACTTGTCTTCACTTTCTATCACATCTTTCCTTGGAAAATTTTCTGCACTTTGTCCCTCAAGATGTTTTCGCTTCTTAGTGTGATTGCTTGACACTGTTCATGATTTCCCCTCAGATTCTTCTCAGTGTCTTCTCAGTGTCACTCGGTAGAGTCCTTTAAGGTTTGTTATTCAATGCTAATGCAAGTTGTCCTATCTGATTTTCTAAATTCTTTATTGTCGCTGCTTGCGTTTTCATCGCTGCTTCATTACCCGATATGTACTTCAACAACAGCTCTTCTAACTCTGACTTTTTCTCTTGATGCGGGGCTGGTTGTTGATGCTGATTTTGGAACCCAGGAGGATAAGATGGTCGTGGAGCCTGCTGATTTTGATTATTACTCCACGAAAAGTTTGGATGATTCCTAGCCCCCGGATTGTAGGCATTCTGGTAAGGATTCAAAGGTATTCTATTATAATTGCCTACAAACTGAACTGCAACTGGATTTATGGCACACTGCTCTGTTAGATGTTCCCCAGCACACAATTCACAAACATATGCAACCTGATGAGTCTGTGGACCTGTAAGAGCATCCATCTTCTTTGATAATGCAGAAATTTACGCCGCTAATGCTGTTACCCCATTTACTTCTAGCACCCCAGCTACCTTAGGCTTTGTCATTCTTGTTGTGGGCCACTGGTAGTTGTTAGTCGACATTGTCTCAATCAGATCATATGCTTCCTCATAACTTTTAGCTATAAAAGCTCCCCCAGACGCTGCATCAAAACTCGTGCGGAGATTACCATTCAGCCCATTGTAGAAAGTGTTCATCTGCAGCCACTTGGGCAGTTCATGATGCAGATACTTCCTTAGCAGTTCCTTGTACCTTTCCCAAGCTTCATACAGAGACTCCCCATGCTGCTATTTAAACATAGTAATCTCATTCCTCATCTTCGTAGTCTTCACTGGTGGAAAAAATTTAGTCAAAAATTTCTGAGCAAGGTCATCCCATGTAGTAATCGACCCTGGTGGTAGTGAGTGTAACTAACTTTTTGCCTTGTCCCATATGTGAACAGAAATAAGCAAAGTCTAACTGCATCATCAGATACCCCGTTGTATTTGAAGGTATCACAAATTTCCAGAAAGCTGACTAGGTGCTCATTCGGATCATCATTGGCTAATCCCCAAACTGGACTGGATTTTGTATCATTTGAATCGTCCCAGGCTTGTTCTCAAAGTGATTCGCAACTATCGTAGGCCTGGTAATGCTCGACTGAATTTTAGTCACCCTAGGAGTAGCATAATCCCTTAGTGCTTTCTGATCCTCTGTAGCCATAATTTCCTATTTATCAAAGTTCTCTCAATTTTCCTTAATCCACTTACTGAGTCTCTGAAACCTTCATTCGATGTCGTCCTCGAAAGGAAGCAAGTCTGGTTTCTTTGACCGAATTTGCATACACTAAGCCAGAGAACCTGAAACAAGAAATAACAAAAAGAAAAGAAAATTATTTAAGTAAAACTGAACTAATTAAACAGATATTGCAAGTAATAAAATCAAAACTAGTCTCTGGCAATGGCGCTAAAAACTTGTTGGTGTAAATTCTAAAATACGCTCAGCACGCAAGTATACGTGATCAACAAGTAATATAATGATAAATAGAGTATCGTTCCCACAGAGACAAGTATGAATTCTAATCTAACAATTACCAGTTTTATATATATTATTCCAATTTTATTAAACTATTCGAATTAATGATTTAAAATAATGAAAAACTAATAACTATAAATAAAAACAAATCAACATAACTAATAACCACAAATTTTAATAAAATAATTGAAAATTATGTTTACAACTTCACTTTAAGTTTCACTCTGATTATCACACTTCTTTTCAATTTAATTAACTATCACAGTTCATTAATCAAGAACACAAAAGTAGAATTAGCCATCTCTCAATGCATTAACACCATATTAACTTAAATCCACAATTGATAGAATTAAGTCAAACACTGTAATTAACTAAATCACTATATCTCTATGTGAATTAAAATCAAATAAGGTTTAAATTTCAGGTTTTTACACGATTACATACGATGTTAGGTATATCTGTATCCTAAACATACATTAAGAATTCCATCAAAACGCAGAAATCATGAACACATGCTATTATGACTAAGTCTAGATTCATATTTCATCTCTCGAGTCTATACAAATCCACATAAAATTGGTGATCAAGCAATTCATAATTTAAGTACAAATCACAATAGATGAACTGTAAAGATAGATTTATTAAACTGAACTCAAAGTATGATAATAGTCATTCCACATTAAAGATCCATTGCAAGCTTAATAAGTAATTTAGTTCATCACAAATGAATTAAAAACTGAATAGATAAAGAAATTCATCATTCCAATTTACAGAAACTGAATTGAAAGTACAAGAATAGTGTAGAACCACCCTTATCCTCACTTAAATCTGCAATCTTCGTGATCTTGATCTTTTGCTCCACTCCTCCAATGATCTTCAAGAAATTAGGGCTCAAAAGTTCTGATTGATTGTTGTATGAGTGAATAATTAATTTTATTATGTGTTACCATGACATAAGTGTAACGCCCCCAAATCCGGGTATCTTCCAACCTGACAGATGGTGCAATACTGTACAACATTCATACATTCATTCAATTAAAAAGTCTAAAAGAACGAATATAACTCTTATATATTAAAGTAATATTTACAATTCCCAGGTTCTATACCCATTACAAAGGTTCTTTGTCATAATATCAGTTACATTACAACAATAGACCTATACTATTTACAAGACAGCTTAACAATCTGCCTTAGCTTTTCCTGTATCCCTTTTTGATCCTTCGGGACGTTCGATCTTAGCTGCATTCATATGGTTCAAGCAAGAGTGAGCATGGCTAGCTCAGCAAGTATAATAATTTAATAACAACATGCCTGACACATACAAATCGTATATCTTCAATAACTAAATAATAGTTATGAAGTACTATTTATAATTCATAGTAGCACTTCATCTTTTCTTTCAAAATGTTTTACAATAACAACAATATTTAGTAAAACATTCACTCCGGTCAAAAAAATTGAGTATTCATTCTTTATTGAAAAGGACAACCCGGAACGAGTTCCGTAAGCCCGATATTACTTACGAGCACTTCTAGATGATCAGCCTATTGTACTCTATGTTGATCAACACTACATCCATTAAATTTATGTACGTTTAATCATTTGGCAACCTCACGTGCCTGTCGTTTTACCGACAAAACATTTGTTTAACATTTCAGTCTTCTTTTGAAAACCATATCAAGTAGTTGACAAAAGATAGCAACATTTGATAATGCAAGAGTAGATTATCAAGTCTAGCCAAAGGGGATTGGCTTTAACCTCAATATACCTCAATTCATGCGAGAGAATACATGAATTTTAAACTTGTTCAGATTGAACTGAAACAAGAGTTAGAATACTTGCCTTTAGCGTCTGCTACGATAAATTATCTTTATGTTCAAGTCGTTCAAGTCTCTACAATACATGATCACATAATGACTTTACATTAGGTCACATATAATCAAATATGTATATGACTATATCATACCCTTCATTTCAATCTAATCGTGTATTAGATTCAATTACTATTCATTCCGGTTTAACATTACCATTGCATTTATATTCGACTAGGTTATCTTAACCTTTACATTACATTCTTTAAGGTTTAACAAAGTTTAAACAATGTTACATTACCTTCCTTTAGTTTGTATTTATTTCCATTTCCTTTCTTTGTACATAGAAACCTTCATTACTATCTTTGTTCTGAGACTGGCGCTGCGGCGCCAGCTTTACACTTACATCTCGCGCTGCGGCGCGAGCCTTATTCTAGCATGTCCCGGACTTGGCGCTGGGGCGCGAGTCCTTACTTAATGGGCCGCGCTGCGGCGTAACTCTCCAGAAATTTTTGGTACGGTACATGGCGCTGCGGCGCGGGTCATTTGCCTTGGGTTGGCGCCGCGGCGCTAACTCTGTGCACCAGATAAAAATTTCAGTTTTGAAATTTTGTGAACTTCCCGGACGCATAACTTCTTCGTTATAAGTCCGAATTGGCTCGTTCAAAAGCCTACGATTCAAAAATTTTGTAATCTACATGATCATCCAAGAATTTTATCTATTTGACTTCGTTTGCTAAAAATTCACCTATTGGTTCATTTTTTAACGAAACGATAAACGTTCGTGAACGTTCAACGCTCGTTTCTTCGTTCTAAGTCGGAATCCGGTCATTTTTGAGTCCGTAACTCTTAAATGCCAAATATGACTTAACTCCATTGTAAAGCAATGATTCCGTGATCAAACACAAAATTTGACTTCCATCCCGAGAATTTTACGAATTCGACGATCGTCGTCCAATCGTGCAATTTTCGACAAATCTTCATCCTTACGATTTGTTCAACATTACAAATGAACTTTATTCATCATGTGAACATCTCAATATACATAATACAACAACTTATTTTTATTGTTGGACTTTGACTCCTAATGAGCATATAACTTATCAAATTATAAACTCCTTAAGATTGGATTATTCATGACTTATAACAATTAGAGTTTCTTAATCATCATACTTTACATGTGCTTCACCTATAACTTTACTTAGGTATACATAATACATATGATCATATAACTTCTTTTACCTTCATATCAATTCTCTTTTAATAAACTTCTTATAATTTCATATTATTTTCTCATAAGTTATAACTTATGTTAGCTTAAATGACTTATTGCCAACTTAATTGGCTTAAGTTCATTACTTACTCATTTATGTTTCTTAATCCAACTTTTCTTATCATCCTACCATAGTAGAGATAGAAGATGATTGGAGAAGAAGTCTTACTCTTTGTTGTCTTGGTAAGTAGCTTGCTTATTCTTCTTGGCTTATGGAAGTGACTTATTGTAGCTTATTGTCTCTAACACTTGAGCACTTTGAGAAGTCTAGATTATTTGAACAACCAACAAATGCTTGTAAGTCTTCTCTATTTAAAGAACTTGCAAAGTTAGGGTAGTTTAGTCTTTAAAACATCCCACCTCCTTACGCCACCTCCTTACTATTCATTACTTGCTAACCACTCTCTTATCCTTTGCTTGGTCATTACTCATTTAACTTGGTCATTACTCTTAAGTCTTGGTCATCACATATTAACCATATTGATATGGTTTACCCCATGGGTCAACCCATTTTATTAGACTTAAGTTTGGGCTAAGATTAGATTAAATCATTGGGCTTTGTATGAACAAACCACTAGTTGATTCCTTAATTAATAATTGGGCCTCTCCCTTTAATTCCCTTGGACTTATATTAATTCCCAACAATCTTTCCAAGTCCATTAACATTTCATAATACATATAGTTTATGTATTATTTTCGTATTCTAATTCATATAGAATTCATATACGATAATTCACCCTTCATACAACCTCGTATAATTCTTCGTATTATACTCATTTCCATTTCTTTGTATAATACATAAGTATCATACCATTATTACATATTCATTACTATTTCGCCTTCCTTAACGTTTATAAATTAAGTCCACAAGCGAAATATCATTTTTTCCATAACTAGATTTTTATTACATAATCCATCTCACCTTATTATTCCATCATTACGTATTTCTCGAAAATCCAAAATTATACCCCGAGCCAATACCGATGAATAGTGTTTTTTCAAAAAATTTCTCAGAAAACATTTATTTTCGTCTTGAAAATTCAAACACTTTAATTCATCCATGTAGCTCAAATACTACGACATTCCAACGTCACTAGGTTATATAACGACAACCATCTTGATAACACCTAGAATAAGATTTTATTATTATTTAATTTAATAAAAATCATTTTACAATAAGATCCGAATTTCTCTGTCGTTACATTCTTCCCCTCTTATAAAGATTCTGTCCCCAGAATCTCGTCTTACTTTAGTCAAATAGATGAGGAAATTTTTTTCATCTTTTCTTCTAACTCCCACGTTGTTTCCTCAGCCTCGTGGTTATTCCATAATACCTTCACTGATGGTATTACCTTGTTCCTCAGAACTTGCTCCTTTCTATCAATGATTTTCATCGGCGACTCTTCATACGTTAAGTCCTTCTCAATATGAATCGGCTCATACTCGATTACATGTTTATAGTCCAGCTTATATGGACGTAACACAGATACGTGAAACACGTTATGTATCTGCTCTAGGTCTGGAGGTAATGCTATCATATAAGCTACCTCTCCCACCCATTTTAACACTTTAAAAGGTCCTATAAACCTTGGACTTAACTTTCCTTTCTTTCCAAAGCGTATCTTTCCTTTCCAGAGAGATACCTTTAGAAATACATACGAACCCACCTCAAACTCTCGACCTAGTCTATGCGAGTCCGCATACTTCTTCTGTCTGTCTTGAGCCGTGACGAGACGCATCCGAATTAACTTTACCACCTCCGCTGTCTGCTGCACCAATTCTGGTCCTAGCATACGGCGTTCTCCCACCTCATCCCAACACAAAGGTGTTCTGCATTTTCTTCCATACAAAGCTTCGTACGGCGGCATGCCTATGCTTGCATGATAACTATGGTTATACGCAAACTCTACTAGTGGTAAGTGATCATCCCAACTACCCTTGAAATCCATGAGGCAAGACCTCAACATGTCTTCTAACGTCTGAATTATTCTCTCGCTCTGCCCATCAGTTTGTGGATGATAAGTTGTGCTCAACTTCAGCTGTGTTCCCAACTGCTCTTGCAAACTCCTCCAAAAGTTCGATGTGAATCGTGGATCACGATCTGACACAATCGATACCGGTACTCCATGTCTAGAAATGATTTCCTTAACATAAAGTTTAGTTAATTGGCCCAGGTTATACTTGACCCTAATTGGCAAAAAGTGAGTCGACTTCGTCAACCGGTCCACTATTACCCAAATCGCATCATATCCTTTATTCGTTGTTGGAAGTCCCACCACAAAATCCATCGTAATATGCTCCCACTTCCATTCTAGAATCTCCAATGATTGTAATAAGCCACTGGGTCGTTGATGTTCGGTCCTAACTTTTTGACAAGTCAAGCACCTACTCACATACTCTGCTATTTCTCTCTTCATGTTCGGCCACCAAAAACTCTGTCGAAGGTTTTGATACATCTTAGTGCTACCAGGATGTATCGAGTATCTCGAATTATGAGCTTCTTGTAACACTTTCTCCTTTAATTCCGTCTCATTCGGAACCCAAATTCTTCCCTCAAATCTTAATAATCCTTCATTATCAAGACTATATTTAGCATCTTCCTTCTCGGATAACCGCTTCTTCATTTGATTACACTCGTCTGTCGTGAGTTGTACTTCCTTGACTCTTTCTACGATGGTAGACTGCATCTCCGTCGCAAAATTTCTCTGCTCCGCCTCAATTGGCAACTTTACCTCTAATTCCATCCTAGCCATCTCTGTTATTAAATCATTTTAAGTTGTTAACATAGACAACTTTTCCTGACCCTTCCTACTTAAGGCGTCGGCAACTATATTGGCCTTTTTAGGGTGATACAGGATTTCACAATCGTAATCCTTTATCAACTCTAACCATCTTCTCTGTCTCATATTTAAATCCTTCTGAGTGAAGATATACTTTAGACTTTTATGATCCGTATATATCTCACATTTTTTCCCATAAAGATAATGTCTCCATATCTTTAGGGCAAACACTACTGCAGCCAGTTCCAGATCATGAGTAGGATAAGCTTTCTCATAATCCTTCAACTGCCGTGATGCATACGCAATGACTTTGCCATGCTGCATAAGCACACAACCAAGTCCTCTATGCGAAGCATCACTGTACACTACAAAATTCCATGTGTCATCTGGCAACGACAAAAAAGGCGCTTCACTTAATCTTTTCTTCAGTTCTTGAAAACTGTCTTCACATTTATCCGTCCATACATATTTCACCGTCTTCCTTGTCAAATTAGTCAAGGGGGTAGCTATCTTCGAAAAATCTTGGGTAAATCTTCGATAGTACCCTGCTAACCCTAGGAAACTCCGCACCTCAGTCGGCGTTTTCGACTGTTCCCAATTCACCACTGCTTCCACCTTCGCTGGATCTACTGAAATTCCCTCCTGGTCAATGACATGACCTAAAAACTGCACCTTTTCCAGCCAAAATTCACATTTGGTGAATTTCGCATATAGCTTCTCCTTCCTTAGTGTTTCCAACACTAATCTTAAGTGTTCAGCATGATCTTCTGGCGTCTTAGAATAGACTAGAATATCATCGATAAACACAACGATGAACTGGTCCAAATATGGTTTGAACACTCTGTTCATCATATCCGTAAATGCAGCAGGTGCATTCGTCAACCCAAATTACATCACCAGAAACTCGTAATGACCATAACGAGTCCTGAATGTCGTTTTTGGTACATCTTCCTTTCTGACCTTCAACTGATGATACCCCGTCTGCAAATCTATTTTAGAAAAATACTTTGCCCCTTTCAATTGATTAAAGAGATCATCGATCCTGGGCAATGGGTATTTATTCTTTATTGTTAACTTGTTCAACTCCCGATAGTCGATATAAAGTCTCAACAATCCGTCTTTCTTCTTAACAAACAACACTGGTGCCCCCCACGGAGAAACACTTAGTTGAATGTACTTTATGTCCAATAGTTCCTATAGCTGAACCATTAGTTCTTTCATTTCTACAGGCGCCATACGATACGGTGCCCTTAAGACTGGTGCCGCTCCTGGCACAGCGTCTATCACAAATTCGATCTCCTTATCCGGCGGTAACCCCGGTAACTCACTTGGAAATACATCCATGAATCCATTTACTATAGGTATTTGTTCCATGGTTGCTCCCACTCTCTAGGTATCCACAACATGGCAAAGGTAACCCACACAACCTTTCCTTAACAATTTTCTAGTTTGTGTCATCGTAAGGCAACACGGACGTCCCGGCAACTTACTACCGTAAAATACTACAGGAGGTTGCTTTAACGACTTGATTCTCACACATTTCTTTTGGCAATCTATAATTGCTCCATGATTAATTAACCAATCCATTCCGAGAATTACGTCGAATTCTCCTAACTTTATCGGTATTAAATCTACCGATAACTTACAACCCCGTACCTCTACACAACAACTCCTATGAATATTTTCAACAGGAATTATCTCTTCATTTGCTACCTTAATGTTCAAAGGTATAGGTAATTTTTCGGGAAATAATTCTAATCGTCTAGCAAAATCACATGCTATAAACGAACAAGTAGCACCCGAATCAAAAAGCACGTATGCATTTATGTTATTGATCGGAATAATACCTGCAACTACATCCCCTGATGCCACAGCATCTTGGACAGTCATATTAAAAGTGCAAGCCATTGATTTACCTGGCTGAGATGGACCACTAATAGTCAACTTACCACTATTAGTTCCCTTATTTCCTTCCGTCCCCTTCTTCGCGCAGTTCTTCGCTATGTAGTTAGTTGATCCACATAAAAAACATCCTTTATTTTTCTTCGAATTTGGACAGTTAGGCGAAATGTGCCCTTCCTGTCCACAATTATAACATACTGACTTTCCTTTGAGACAGACTCCTAAGTGAGTCTTCCCGCAGGTTTTACAGGCCTCCATCTTTCTCTTAGAATCTCCTTGTTTTACTCTGGTATTCCCAGAGTTAAAGCTCTTCCTCTTTTGACCGTTTCCACTTCCACTGGCTCCCTCGGTCTTGGTTCCTCCATCAACCTTGCCCTTATTTTTCTTATCCTTATGGTACTGGCTGAGAGCCTCATTCCCACCTTCGGCAATTATTGCTTTTTCTAATATGGTTCCAAAGGAAGTACTTTGGAACACTGAGATTCGGCTACAGAGCCAGGGTTTCAAGCCCTGCTCAAATTTCCTAGCCTTTCTCACTTCAGTGTCCACTTGATGTGGAGCGAATCGTGCCAGTTCATTAAACATGGCAGCATACTGGGAAACTGTCATCTCCCCTTGTTTCAATTCAAGAAACCTCATTTCCATCCTCCCTTGCATACTCGTGGGAAAATAGTTCTCGAAGAAAATCTCCTTAAACCTCTCCCACGTTAGATTTCCTATATCGGCCCTAGCCTGGTTTGCCTCCCACCAGAAGTTGGCCTCTTCTTTCATCAAATAGGTTGCAAAAGCAACCTTTTGACCCTCCTCAACATTTGCTATTACAAATGCTTTCTCGATTTCTTTTACCCAAGTCTGGGCTTCTATAGGGTCCGTAGTTCCTTTGAACTCCGGCGGACCTACACTTTTAAAATCCTTAAAAGTAGTAGCTCGTACTACTCCCGGAATCACAGGTACATTAGCCCCCGCTCTATTAAATGCAGTCGTTAAAAGATTAACGAACTCCTGTATTGGATTAACTGGACCACCCTCCGGTTGGTTAACATTTGTATCTTGATTTCGTTGTCTCCTTCTTGGCGGCATTTTGCTGTTAAGAAAACAACACATCATTATTATATTATTCTTGTTGGTTTGTTATTATTTATAAGAAAACAATAATTCATGTTCATTACTCAATATATTCCATAAAAAGACTTATATTGATTCATAACTTGTAGTATAACACTACATTGTTTTACATTACTCAGCCTTGCTGATTACATTACCATCCCGTAATTACTTTCCAATAATTGGGATTTTACACAAGACTACCCTTTGTTTATACAAAAGAGGGTTTTACGTCACTACTAGATATGTAATATTTACATATCTAAGCTACTCTAGCTATTGCTAGATTACATTTGCCGTAAGGCATTCTCAAAGTCTGATCTGGCCAAACCGGCAACAACTTCTCTACTGATGGTATGACGGGTCTGTCCTGCTTCTATCTGATATCCAGCTACCTGCTGCTGGAAATCTACATGAGAACTCCTATATATATAGGACATCATCTCCAACTTCCACTGTTTAGTCTTTAGCTCCTGCTTGAGTTCAAAGACTTCTTCTTTCAAATCTCGGACCTTGTCCATAGCTAGGACTCTATTATCGTGCTCCTCTTCCCACATTCCTTCCATACTAGCCCTGTCCTCCCGGGCAGCTTGGAGTTCCTCTTTCAACTCCTTAACTTCTTGGTAGTAATGGATATTCCTATCTAATACTGACATAAACAATGCCTTCATTTATTCTCCCGTAGACAATTCCTCTGTAGGTGGAACCTGATCAAAGGACATCACGTCCACCTCCTCCTCTATCATGCCATCAAATATAGACATGTAGTCTAAATCGTCTGAGTCTCCAGACTCGATTGTCACCACTTCTGGTTCTACGGCTACATGATTTGGTTGTATCTCTACCCGATTAACCGAATCCTCACTCACTAACTGTATATCTCTATACATATCATTTTTTCCTGACATCTACAATAAAACAAT
This sequence comes from Panax notoginseng, assembly GCA_016801055.1. NCBI lineage: Eukaryota > Viridiplantae > Streptophyta > Magnoliopsida > Apiales > Araliaceae > Panax > Panax notoginseng. The sequence goes on from CM029016.1 coordinate 194,983,694, forward strand.
ATAGTTTGATTAGAACATGTCAGTAAATAATAAAAATACGTAACATAATATAATGCATTTTTATAAGGTTACTTTCCATATTTTACTTCTTTTCTTAAGGTTATGACTTAAGGTTCTACTTTCTCCCTTAAGTTTTATAACCTAGGCTCTGATACCAACTTGTAATGCCCCCAAATCCGGGTATCTTCCAACCCGACAGATGGTGCAATACTGTACAACATTCATACATTCATTCAATTGAAAAGTCTAAAAGAACGAATATAACTCTTATATATTAAAGTAATATTTACAATTCCCAGGTTCTATACCCATTACAAAGGTTCTTTGTCATAATATCAGTTACATTACAACAATAGACCTATACTATTTACAAGACAGCTTAATAATCTGCCTTAGCTTTTCCTTTATCCCTTTTTGATCCTTTAGGACGTTCGGTCTTAGCTGCATTCATATGGTTCAAGCAAGAGTGAGCATGGCTAGCTCAGCAAGTATAATAATTTAATAACAACATGCCTGACACATACAAATCGTATATCTTCAATAACTGAACAATAGTTATGAAGTACTATTTATAATTCAAAGTAGCACTTCATCTTTTCTTTCAAAATGTTTTACAATAACAACAATATTTAGTAAAACATTCACTCCGGTCAAAGACCTTGAGTATTCATTCTTTATTGAAAAGGACAACCCGGAACGAGTTTCGTAAGCCCGATATTACTTACGAGCACTTCTCGGTGATCAGCCTATTGTACTCTATGTTGATCAACAGTACATCCATTAAACGTATGTAAGTTTAATCATTTGGCAACCTCACGTGCTTGTCGTTTTACCGACAAAACATTTGTTTAACATTTCAGTCTTCTTTTGAAAACCATATCAAGTAGTAGACAAAAGATAGCAACATTTGATAATGCAAGAGTAGATTATCAAGTCTAGCCAAAGGGGATTGGCTTTAACCTCAATATACCTCAATTCATGCGAGAGAATACATGAATTTTAAACTTGTTCAGATTGAACTGAAACAAGAGTTAGAATACTTGCCTTTAGCGTCTGCTACGATAAATTATCTTTATGTTCAAGTCGTTCAAGTCTCTACAATACATGATCACATAATGACTTTACATTAGGTCACATATAATCAAATATGTATATGACTATATCATACCCTTCATTTCAATCTAATCGTGTATTAGATTCAGTTACTATTCATTCCGGTTTAACATTACCATTGCATTTATATTCGACTAGGTTATCTTAACATTTACATTACATTCCTTAAGGTTTAACAAAGTTTAACAATGTTACATTACCTTCCTTTAGTTTGTGTTTATTTTCATTTCCTTTCTTTGTACTTAGAAACCTTCATTACTATCTTTGTTCTGAGACTGGCGCTGCGGCGCCAGCTTTACACTTACATCTCGCGCTGCGGCGCAAGCCTTATTCTAGCATGTCCCGGACTTGGCGCTGGGGCGCGAGTCCTTACTTAATGGGCCGCGCTGCGGCGCAACTCTCCAGAAATTTTTAGTACTGTACATGGCACTGCGGCGCGGGTCATTTGCCTTGGGTTGGCGCCGCGGCGCTAACTCTGTGCACCAGATAAAAATTTCAGTTTTAAAATTTTGTGAACTTCCCGGACGCATAACTTCTTCGTTATAAGTCCGAATTGGCTCGTTCAAAAGCCTACGGTTCAAAAATTTCGTAATCTACATGATCATCCAAGAATTTTATCTATTTGACTTCGTTTGCTAAAAATTCACCTATTGGTTCATTTTTTAACGAAACGATAAACGTTCGTGAACGTTCAACGCTCGTTTCTTCGTTCTAAGTCGGAATTCGGTCATTTTTGAGTCCGCAACTCTTAAATGCCAAATATGACTTAACTCCATTGTACAGCAATGATTCCGTGATCAAACACAAAATTTAACTTTCATTCCAAGAATTTTACGAATTCGACGATCGTCGTCCAATCGTGCAATTTCCGACAAATCTTCATTCTTACGATTTGTTCAACATTACAAATGAACTACATTCATCATGTGAACATCTCAATATACATAATACAACAACTTATTTTCATTATTGGACTTTGACTCCTCATGAGCTTATAACTTATCAAATTATAAACTCCTTAAGATTGGATTATTCATGACTTATGACAATTAGAGTTTCTTAACCATCATACTTACATGTGCTTCACCTATAACTTTACTTAGGTATACATAATACATATGATCATATAACTTCTTTTACCTTCATATCAATTCTCTTTTAATAAACTTCTTATAAGTTCATATTATTTTCTCATAAGTTATAACTTATGTTAGCTTAAATGACTTATTGCCAACTTAATTGGCTTAAGTTCATTACTTACTCATTTATGTTTCTTAATCCAACTTTTCTTATCATCCTACCATAGTAGAGATAGAAGATGATTGGAGAAGAAGTCTTACTCTTTGTTGTCTTGGTAAGTAGCTTGCTTATTCTTCTTGGCTTATGGAAGTGACTTATTGTAGCTTATTGTCTCTAACACTTGAGCACTTTGAGAAGTCTAGATTATTTGAACAACCAACAAATGCTTGTAAGTTTTCTCTATTTACAGAACTTGCAAAGTTAGGGTAGTTTAGTCTTTAAAACATCCCACCACCTTACGCCACCTCCTTACTATTCATTACTTGCTAACCACTCTCTTATCCTTTGCTTGGTCATTACTCATTTAACTTGGTCATTACTCTTAAGTCTTGGTCATCACATATTAACCATATTGATATGGTTTACCCCATGGGTCAACCCATTTTATTAGACTTAAGTTTGGGCTAAGATTAGATTAAATCATTGGGCTTTGTATGAACAAACCACTAGTTGATTCCTTAATTAATAATTGGGCCTCTCCCTTTAATTCCCTTGGACTAATATTAATTCCCAAAAATCTTTCCAAGTCCATTAATATTTCATAATACATATAGTTTATGTATTATTTTCGTATTCTAATTCATATAGAATTTATATACGATAATTCACCCTTCATACAACCTCGTATAATTCTTCGTATTATACTCATTTCCATTTCTTTGTACAATACATAAGTATCATACCATTATTACATATTCATTACTATTTCGCCTTCCTTAACGTTTATAAATTAAGTCCACAAGCAAAATATCATTTTTTCCATAACTAGATTTTTATTACATAATCCATCTCACCTTATTATTTCATCATTCGTATTTCTCAAAAATCCAAAATTATACCCCGACCCAATACCGATGAATAGTATTTTTTCGGAAAATTTCTCGAAAAAAATTTATTTTCGTCTTGAAAATTCAAACACTTTAATTCATCCATGTAGCTCAAATACTACGACATTCCAACGTCACTAGGTTATATAACGACAACCATCTTGATAACACCTAGAATAAGATTTTATTATTATTTAATTTAATAAAAATCATTTTACAATAAGATCTGAATTTCTCGGTCGTTACAATAAGTCATGTAATAGCAGATAAAAACGACCACAATCCATTCCCAATCGAAGCCAAATTCCTTCAGTCAACGAACCTGTAATATTAAAATGGCATTCAAACTCCTCTCTGTTGGCGTACCCCCGCCCTGTCGGGGGTTTTTGCCTATGAAATGCCCGCCCCAGCGCGGTATGAAGTTCCTTACACGTGCACCCCTGCCTCGACAAGGGTTTTTCATTGTTATAGGGCCCGCCCCGGCGGGGGTCAAACTGTAGTTTCTGATTCTTGCTTTTCCATGCTGTTTTCTCAGCACATTGCCACCAACATACTACAACTAACACATAACACATTATGCACACAAAACAAACACAAACAAAGTAAAACTTTACATAAATAACTGGATTACACACTATTTAAGTCCAAATAGGAACTCGATTCGTAGGTATAAAACCCACTCATCAATAGTATGCCAGGATTTAATATCTATACAATAATAACATTGACATGGAATGGAAATGATATTCATATTTTCTTTTCTTTTCTTTTTCTGTACATTTACATGGAATCGTAATTTACATTGAATCGAATTTTACATGGAATTGAAAGGGAAAGGCATGAAGAGACTCCCCTTCGCGTTTGGTTTATCAGAAGCTGGCCTATCTTAGGCTACTCTCGCGGCTTTTTTTGACATGAAGGTCCCCAGATCATCACAATTTACTAGATGGGAAGTTAATCAGATTTTTCAATTGGAGTGGATCTGAGTGGTGCATTTCCTGAGCCTCGCGGGATTATTCTCCGTTGAGTCTAATAATCAAACACCAATGGGTCTGTCTCCTGGTGGAGGAATCACACAACATACATTCACATACATAGTGTCTCACCGTGTGAAATGATGACATTGTGTGAGGCACTAATACAAAACGCAGAGTTTGTGTGAGGCACTAAAGTGCAGTAAATAGAGCATTTATTCACATCAATTTAATGTAAAGACAACATTCACACACAAGCAAGAAAGAGAATTTGAAAAGATTGAAATTTGGCTTAAACCCTCTACAGTCCCCAGTAGAGTCGCCACCTGTCGACGTCGGAAAAAAATATTCCTTTTTGATCAATATACCTTCTTTTTGATAATTATATTGTTTTAAAACATACCTTTTTTAATCAACTATTTAGATAAGACCTTATTGATACAATTTTAGTAATTGAATAGTTGTAATATTATTTTAGTAATTGAATTGTTTTAATATTAATTTTGTGGTGCCCTCAAAATAGGTCCACACAACCCATCTTGGGTCGCCAGAAATAACATTACTGACAACTTCATTTATACAACTATCGTGCAAAATACGGCGACACATATACTGTGAGTTTCAATACAAATATTGTAGTGTATATAATACAACAATATTCATACTTATATTATTACAATGCCATATAAAGTATAGCAACAAATATTTCAAGTCTCCAAAGGAATACGAGAAGATTTATGTCCTCCTTATTCTAATGGAGTGCATTTTGGACGCTTCCAAATTCGAGTTCGCCTCACCCTATTATTGTTCACCAAAATTAAATATTAAAGGATGTATAAAATATGTCACCCACATTTTAAGTTCTCAGTACAATTATTATGTCACACTGTTTCATAATTTGATTAGGCTTGTAACTAATTCGTAACACCACTTTCTTCATTGTACCCAAGACAAAGAGAACTTTCACCACCTATCTTTACCTGAACCACTAAAGATTATAGTCAAATTCACAATTCATATTTATAATCATGTAAATCAACAGTTTCTCCATGCCACAAAGGCTTAATAGAACGTTTACTCAATATCCTTATCCCAAAGGCTAAAAATATTCAAATGTAATAATAATGATCATACCAATCAGTTATCTATCTTTGCACTATGGGCCAAAGATATTCAACTATAAAACCAATGGTCATGATCATACCAATCAATTGTCTGTCAGTGCACTACGGCCAAAGACATTCAACTGTTAACTAATGGTCATAATCCTGCCAATCACATCATCGAATTATCCATGCACTACGGGCCAAGGATATTCGTTAGTATCACCAGTGGCCATGATCATGTCATACACCTGTCCATCTTTGCACTACGGACCAAAGCTATCAATCAACAGTTCATCTTTGCACTACGACCAAAGATATAAATCTAACAGTTCTTTTTTGCACTACAGGCCAAAGATATACAACTGTAAAACCAATAATCAACAGTTCATCTTTACACTACTGGCCAAAGATGACTTTCAACACAATATAAGCATGAGAATGATGACAATGATATATAAAATGAATGAACATAAATAATCAGAATAATAAGATAAAATAGATCTTAGTGATTTTTAACATAATTATCCAGAGTCCAAATTGCCAACATGATACTAGATGAAGTACAAACTATTAAGGATATTCTAATCATTTTAGGACTTTTCATCATTTAATGATAAGATGAAGAAAGGAATAATAATACCATAATATGGAGTATGAAAGAAAATGACATCCTTTTACCATAAAAATGATACCCCTTTACCATAATAATGACATCCCTTACCTTAGCATGTGACTTGATTCTGCTTTCTGTGAAATTGATCAACTTAAACAATGCTTGCATTCCTTATCTACACTTGGAGTAACATTACACTCAATAGAAATAATCATAATATTATACTCACAATATTGTAGTAAAAGAATTCTATATTTTTATTTTAGTGATGGTGTGTGTTTAGTTACTCAACCGAGCAACCTATTTATACTGAAAATTTAGTAAAAAACTAGCACACATGCTTTGACAAAATAACCAAACGAGGTATATAATAATAGTAGTGGAATTTATGGTTCTACCGAGAAAATTAAACCAACTTGTACACGTTTTAACAACATTTATTCAATAATAGAGTTGTGGTCTATATTACTTTAGAAAAAGTAGAGTGTCGGCAAGTCATGCCAGACTTACTTTTATAAAAAGAGAATAATTGAACAAACATCTATATATCATACTTATCTTTAATCAACACTTTTTATTCATCAATTATATATACATTTTCAATCTTTTAACAATTATTCACAATTATTAACATAGACTCACAATACTTTTAATTGGTATAATTATATCATATCAAATAATATGAGTTACTATGCAATAACTACTGTGACAATTATTGAATGAAAGACTGAGTAAGAATCAATAATATGAATCACTATATAATATGAATCACTATAAAACAATATTATAAGATTTTTCACCAAGTGTCATAATTTTTCATCATTCATAAAATTTTCTATGAATTTCTTCTATTTTTAAACTAACTATAAATAGTTTAAAAATACAATAATTACTTATACTTTTCAATAATTCATCAAAAATTTACAAAACTTCTAAACTGATAGCATAAGATTTCTGTAAAAATATTTCAGCACAAATAATTTTTCTGATAATTTAATTATAAATTCCAATATACAGAAATTTATATAATTCATAATAATTAGCCCTTTATCAGAAAAATACGGATCTTATGTCCTTTTCATGTAAAATTTAATTATCTACAACTTTATAGAATAAAGTTTTTCCAAATTTCGCCTCTAACATAGAGAAATATTCTTACCGAAAAATTCTTCTTGAAAATTTCTGAACCAGCCAGCTCACGAAATTCATAACAAATTATATGTTAATCTTTAACGGTTCAAAATTTGTAGACATATACTCAACTTATATATGTATAAGAAATCTAAAAATTACAACGATCCAACGGTCAGATTAAAAATTATAACTCACACAATAGAGCTTAATAAAACTAATTTTTCGGACTATAAGTCCTTCGGACCAATTTCACTCAAACTGTCACCACAACAAATCCAAAAATAATTTTTGGGTGATTCTAATTTCCATCTTTAGCTTACTTCCAGAGCTTTCTTTTGATATATGGCTCATCTCCTAACTCATTATACACAAAGAGTTATGAATTTTACAAAATTGAGTAGTAAACTATTTTTTCTGAAAATCTCCATATTTTGTTATTCTTTTGATTTCTAGATTTCTCTCATTTGATTCATGTTTATGAAAGTTTAAATCATCCAATACATATATAAGTATGTACTCTTTACATAAAATCTATAAAAACTAAAATTATGAAGATTTTGAAATTACCTTTCTTGATTTTTTTTTCATTTCTTCTTTATTTCTTTCTTCTTCTTCTTCTCTCTCCCTCTCTATTTTTCTTCTCCTGAATTTTGGGCTACGGGAGGGAGTGTGAGGAAAATCCTCCTCCCTTACTCTTTCTTTAATTCTCCTCCCTTACTCTTTCCTTATTTCTCCCACTTTTTCCTTCCTTCCTTCCCCTTTTTCTTCCTTCCTTTTCTTTCTTTTCTTCCTTTTCTCTTTTTCCTTATCCCCCACTACCAATTCCCTCTCCCACAATTCTCTCATAATTCAGCCGCCCACATGGGCTGTTCTTCCAAAAAATTATCTCCTTTCCTCCTTATTTGCTCATTTATCCGATTAATTATTTATTTGACTATTTAACATTTTACAATTTTAGAATAATAATCATAAATTAAATTAGACTTTTATTTCATAAAAGTGGGGGTCTTACAATCACCCCACCTTATGAAATTTCGCATCCGAAATTTACGAACGTACTTGGAATTTCGAAGAGATAAGGATTTCAAATCCTAGCTCACAGGCTACTTCCTCTATTTCATGGTTCATCCATTGTTCATTTCCTGTATTTCAGATATCATTCTAGAATATAGTTTCAAAACAAGGGTTAATTGACATGCCATATATTATCCTTATATTCTAACCAGCTATTTAAATAACAAATAAGCTTAGGTAGCTAATACTAGCAAAGGATTTATCCGTCTCTCCCCTCCTGGTTCTAGCCTCAAATATCAGCCAAGGATCATATCCCTAAGCTTTGATACCAAATGTGACGCCCCCAAAATAGGTCAACACAACCCATCTTGGGTCGCTAGAAATAACGCTACTGACAACTTCATTTATACAACTGTCGTGCAAAATACGACGACACATATACTGTGAGTTTTAATACAAATATTGTAGCATATATAATACGACAATATTCATACTTAAATTATTACAAAGCCATATAAAGTACAGCAGCAAATATTTCAAGTCCCCAAAGGAACACAAGAAGATTTATGGCATCCTCATTCTAATGGAGTACATTTTCGACGCTTCCAAATTCGAGTTCGCCTCACCCTATTGTTGTTCACCAAAATTAAATATTAAATGATATATAAAATATGTCACCCACATTTTAAGTTCTCAGTACAATTATTATGCCACACCGTTTCATAATTTCATTAGGCTTGTGACTAATTTGTAACACCAATTTATAATCATGTTCTATCTGCTAATCCCAGCTACACTTTTATTACCTGAAAGGGGTGGTGAAGTAAAACGGTGAGCACAAATAGCCCAATAAAGAATATCATGACTTAAGATAAATAAATTATCAATAGCATTCATCAATAATAAATCAGATATTTAGAACATATGGTATTTGATAAAAGTTTTCAACCATAATAGTAGCGGAATCAACAATCCATTAGAAGAGTCAAGTAGAACATAATGTTTACTATCCTCTCCAAATTAAAAGTCCATCATCAATACTAATCAACAGTTCTTCATTGTACCCAAGACAAAGAGAACTTTCTCCACCTATCTTTACCTGAACCACTAAAGATTATTGTTAAATTCATAATTCATATTTATAATCATGTAAATCAACAGTTTCTCCTTGCCACAAAGGCTTAATAGAACATTTACTCAATATCCTTACCCCAAAGGCTAAAGATATTCAAATGTAATTACAATGATCATACCAATCATTTGTCTATCTTTGCACTACGGCCTAAAGATATTCAACTATAAAACCAATGGTCATGATCATACCAATCAATTGTCTGTCAGTGCACTACGGCCAAAGACATTCAACTGTTAACTAATGGTCATAATCCTGCCAATCACATCATCGAATTATCCATGCACTACGGGCCAAGGATATTCGTTAGTATCACCAGTGGCCATGATCATGTCATACACCTGTCCATCTTTGCACTACGGGCTAAAGCTATCAATCAACAGTTCATCTTTGCACTACGACCAAAGATATAAATCAATAATTCTTCTTTGCACTACGAGCCAAAGATATGCAACTGTAAAACCAATAATCAACAGTCCATCTTTGCACTACTGGCCAAAGATGACTTTCAGTACAATATAAGCATGAGAATGATGACAATGATATATATAATGAATGAACATAAATAATCAGAATAATAAGATAAAATAGATCTTAGTGATTTTTAACTTAATTATCCAGAGTCCAAATTACCAACATGATATTAGATGAAGTACAAACTATTAAGAATATTCTAATCATTTCAGGACTTTTCATCATTTAATGATAAGATGAAGAAACGAATAATAATACCATAATATGGAGTATGAAAGAAAATGACATTCTTTTACCATAAAAATGATACCCCCCCTTACCATAATAATGACATCCCTTACCTTAGCATGTGACTTGATTCTGCTTTCTTTGAAATTGATCAACTTAAATAATGCTTGTATTCCTTATCTACACTTGGAGTAACATTACACTCAATAGAAATACTCACAATATTGTATTAAAAGAATTCTATATTTTTATTATAGTGATAGTGTGTGTTTAGTTACTCAACTAAGCAACCTATTTATACTGAAAATTTAGTAAACAACTAGCACACCTACTTTGACAAAATAACCAAATAGGTATATAATAATGGTAATAGAATTTATGGTCCCACCAAGAAAATTAAACTAACTTGTACACGTTTTAATAATATTTGTTCAATAATAAAGTTGTGGTCCATATTACTTTAGAAAAAGTAGAGTGCCGGCAAGTTATGCCAGACTTACTTTTATAAAAAGAGAATAATTGAACAAACATCTGTATATCATACTTATCTTTAATCAACACTTTTTATTCATCAATTATATATACATTTTCAATCTTTTAACAATTATTCACAATTATTAACATAGACTCACAATACTTCCAATTGGTATAATTATATCATATCAAATAATATGAGTTACTATGCAATAACTACTGTGACAATTATTGAATAAAAGACTGAGTAAGAATCAATAATATGAATCACTATATCATATGAATCACTATAAAACAATATTATAAGATTTTTCACCAAGTTTCATAATTTTTCATCATTCATAAAATTTTCTATGAATTTCTTCTATTTTTAAACTAACTATAAATAGTTTAAAAATACAATAATTACTTATACTTTTCAATAATTCATTAAAAATTAACAAAACTTCTAAACTGATTGTATAAGATTTTTGTAAAAATATTTCAGCCCAAATAATTTTTTTGATACTTTAATTATAAATTCCAATATATAGAAATTTCAATAATTCATAATAATTAGCTATTTTATTAGAAAAATATGGATCTTATGTCCTTTTCATGTAAAATTTAATTCTCTACAACTTTGTAGAAGAAAGTTTTTCCAAATTTCGCCTCTAACATAGAGAAATATTCTTACTGAAAAATTCTTCTTAAAAATTTCTGAACCAGCCACCTCACGAAATTCATAACAACTTATATGTTAATCTTTAACGGTTCAAAATTTATAGACATATACTAAACTTATATATGTATAACATATCCAAAAATTACAACGATCCAACGGTCGGATTAAAAATTATAACTCACGCAATAGAGCTTAATAAAACTGATTTTTTGGACTATAAGTCCTTCGGACCAATTTCACTCAAATTGTCACCACGAAAAATTAACAGAATTTTTGGGTGATTCTAATTTCTACGTTTAGCTTACTTCCAAGGCTTTCTTTTGATATATGGCTCATCTCTTAACTCATTATACACAAAGAGTTATGGATTTTACAAAATCAAGAGTAAACTAATTTTTCTGAAAAATCTCCATATCTTGTTCTTCTTTTGATTTCTAGATTTCTCTCATTTGATTCATGTTTATGTAATTTTAAATCATCCAATACATACATAAGTATGTACTCTTTACATAAAATCTATAAAAACTAAAATTATCAAGATTTTGAAATTACCTTTCTTGATTTTTTTTTCATTTCTTCTTTATTTCTTTCTTCTTCTTCTTCTTCTTCTCTCTCTTTCTCTCTATTTTTCTTCTCCTGAATTTTGGACTATGGGAGGGAGTGTGAGGAAAATCCTCCTCCCTTACTCTCTCTTTATTTCTCCCATTTTTTTCTTCCTTCCTTCCCCTTTTTCTTCCTTCCTTTTTTTCTTTTCTTCCTTTTCTCTTTTTCCTTGTCCCCCACTACCAATTCCCTCTCCCACAATTCTCTCATAATTCAGCCGCCCACATGGGTTGACTATTTATTATGTAGACACTCGAAATTTTCTGCACACTTATCACTGACATTGCAGGAGGGTAGATTCGTCTTTCAGAGATAACCTTATAAGACAGTTCATATCCAGTCTGGTTACTACTGGAAGTTCAATTTTAACCCCGAAACATATACCGGGAATATCAGTTCCAACCTTGAAGATAACCCCGAGGCATGCAGTTCAAATACCAGAAATTCCACCGGAGAAGGCCGATTCATCTCGGTGATATCCTCGAGATATTTAGTTTCAGTTCCAACAACGGGAATAGCAGTGCTAACCTTGGAGATAACCCCAAGGAGTGTAATTACAGTTCCGGAGATAACACTAGGAAGACATGCATACCTTAGAGATAACCCTAAGGACCTTCAGTACTTGCAGCAGTCCAATCTCAGAGATAACCCTGAGTAACGTCTGCTTTATCAGCCCAAACCGGAGATAACCCTGGTGAGGGGTAAGATCATCATTTTGCCACATCCTGTTGTCTCAACATTTTATACGTACATTTTTTCACATCAATGTCCCACAAGATCCAAGGAAGTTCAATCCCTAGTGACTATTGCGCAGGGTAACAGATAGAATTTGAAGCTTGGAGACCTGAGGGCATGGTCTCATCTTTCTGACTTCGTACAACCTCTAATCCCATGTCATTGCGTAACTCTCAACAACGGCGGTTTGAAATAGATCTTATACACTTCAATCGGATTCCCGGATTGAAGTTCTGAAAGTTCGAGAGAACATCACATTGTATGTGTGCACGTACTTCGAGACAGTGGGACCCACGGAGCCTGGGACACCCCGAGCAGCATAGGTACATTTGCGGCTAGCCCCCTCTATAAATAGAGGGCTTAGGGTGGCCATTTTGTAAGAGAAAAAGGAGAGGAAGCCCTGTCCAATTTGCTCTGTACACCCCCTAAACTAAGTACTTTCTCATTTTAAACACTTCTGAGCTCACATATAGCTACTATTGTACCGGCAGGAGCCGAGTGTTCATCCACTTAAAGTTATAGAAGTCTTCTTTGGCAGCCCACTGTAAGCCTTCTTACACATTTTAAAGGTTTTCTCTTCATCTTTATACACACTATACTTAACGTTGAGAGTCGTGTTACGTGTGTATGCCCGGACTTCGATCCGTGATTTCATTTCAGTATATATATATATATATATATATATATATATATATATATATATGAAAGCAATTAAACGCTCCAAACATAAGTCTAGGCTCAATCGAGGCAATAACTCAATAATATAAATATATATATATATATATATATATATATATATATATATGAACTGTGTGTCGAACTCTGTTCGATGAGCCTAGACTTATGTCTGGAGCGTTTAATTGCTTTCGTATATATATAGTCCGGATCTTAAACTCACCCCTTATCCAACTCACCCGAGCTCACCCCCTTTAGCAACGGTTCGGTCATACAACCGTCGTCAATACTTTTAGTGACGGACAACATATAGCGTCGCTAAAAGTATAGACGACGGTTGTATAAACGAACCATCGCCGGGTCCGTCGCTAAAGGGGGGGTAAGCTCGGGTGAGTTGAATAAGGGGTGAGCTTAAGATCCAGACCGTATATATATATATATATATATATATATATATATATATATATATATATATATATATTTACGTTTCGTCCCGCCTGGAGTTTACTTCGTGGCGGTTGACCGTTTTACTACTTTCTTTACATTTTCTCCTGATTGGAGTTTACTCCGTGGTGGTTGATCGCTTTTACAGTTTATTTACATTTATAATCCCCTATGGAGGTGCTTCGTGGTGGTTGATCATATATATATATATATATATATATATATATATATATATATATATATATATATATTTACCGCTTTTATATGTTTATATTTTCGATCCCCCATGGAGATGCTTCGTGGCGGTTGATCATGTCTATATATATATATTTACAGCTTATATATATATATATATATATATATATATATATATATATATATATATATATATATATATATATATAACTGCTTACTGTTTTCGTACAAATTGCGGCATCATGTGAGCCTAGGAATCATGTGATCACAGATTCAGTCTACTGAATCTAGATTCGGTTCCCGTGATGGACATTTTCAACTGTATGCAGCTTGTAAATTTATTCACGGTGTTTGAATTTTCTCAGATGGTTTTCATATCCATGAGGAGTTCGGCACTGCTTTGTACATTATTTTCTCGAAGATGCTTCACTTCTCGAAAATAAAAGCAATCCAGCCGAACATTTAATAAAATGGAAGTATCAAAAGGACTCAATTCCTATTGAGCATAAGGGTTTGAAAAACCTCTTTTACAAAACATCATTGCCATATCTTGTTTAAAACGGAATTTTTATACAAATTCAAACCCTGTGTATATAGGTACGAACTAGGCCTCGCACTACTTCCAAATAACAGCACATTGACCCATACACACACACACATTCATATAATAGTTTCTTGAAAAGTGACGGTCACCGTGGTAACACGGATGTCAGAGGCTGCTTAACACCTTCCCTCCTCATAAGCAAGTCCCCGGACCCTAATGAATCTCGATTTCACAGACCCGTTTAGCAGTGTCACATCACTGGGTCAATGTGCAAACCTTTTCTCGGTTGTGTTGGTACAACCAGTTAAAAAATCAACTGGTGACTCTTAGAGTCAAATCGTCGACATATAAATGTCGGACCTTTTTCACTTATTTTTTCAGACAAATCTCACCTAACATGAGAACACAAAAGAACAAGAACAGAAAAAAGACAAATAAAAATCTCGACGTCGACAGATGGCAACTCTGCTGGGGATTCCAGTAACAGGATTTAAGCCGCTATTTTAAACTTTTCAAAACTGTTATATGTTTGTGTGTGGATCCTGCATTTACAATTGATGAATGTGTACGAATGCATTTCTTTACTGCACTGCAATATATCTGCTTGTGATATTAGTGCTTCGCACATGTCATCATTTTGATAAACGGTGAGACACGTTGTAAGACCCCAAGTTTTATGAATAAAGATTAATTTTTCTCGAAATATATTTTTGAATATTATGGTGTGGATTTGATATAAAGTTATAGTTGTGGGTAATATTTACAAATGTTACAAAGTAAGCAAGTGGTTTTAAAATATTCGATTGGTCGGAGAATATTCGTTTTAACAGAGAATATTCATACGACGACACAATCATTAGTGGACCCCACAACGAAAGTATTGTCAAAGTTAGAAAACGACAGAAATATCTTTTTATAAAAATAACGGCGAAAGTTTTACCATTAAACTGTTGAACTACCCGATAGTAAAAGTAAAGTAATACTCGTGGTTGCATAGTAGCACATGATATTGATTATTGATGCTTACGTGAGAAGTCACTCAGTTATACTCAATTATTGCTACAGTAATTGCTGCATAATATCTCTCATATTATTGATTCAATTATTGTCACAGTATTATCTGCATAATATTTATTATTATTAAATCAATAATTGAAATGACAAAAGTTATTCATATTATTATTTGCAATATTGACGATGTCTAGAAAGTTCTGTCGAGGAGAGGTTTGGTCACCTAATTGCGCGCCAATAGGGAGAAATCTTTATTGGAAAGCCCCCTCTTTCCTGAAAATGATATGGTTGTTAAATATTGTGAGTTATAATATTAATGATGAATACGTTCGAGTTGATTAAAGATGAAATTAATAATTCCATTGTGTTAGGATTATTTGTGTTAGTGGAAATCGACATTTATTTCGATAATAATTGATTTCTGGAGGTTATATTGACAAATCATGTAATTAATCAAATAAATAAGTAATTAATTACTATTAGTTCACATGCATGTAACTATTTGCTCACATAAATGGAACTATTGATTCACATGCATTACTATTAGGGGAGGTGGTGCAAGATTGATAATACTTGCATGACTAAATTAAAAATGGAGATATAGATGACGGTATTATACTGTAATTATTTTTTTCACATGTATAAAACTATTTGTTCACATGTGTGTACTATTGATTCACATGATGTACTATTAGGGGAGGTGGTGAAAGATTGATAATACTTGCAAGACTAAATTAAAAATGAAAGAAAAGATGAAGGTATTATACTGTAATATTTCGAGCCCCAAAACGTGCAATTATCGAAACTATATTTTTTTATAAATAAAAACTCATTCTTCTTTCATTCTCACCAATTCACTAAGACTCACAAGAGCAATTATAGAGAGAGAAGCTATAGAGAGAAAGAAGAAGAGAAGTCTGCTACTACACTATTCCAGCATCCAGCCTTCTTCTGAGGTAAGGGATATTATATTTTTCAGTATTCATAAGGAATAATATTTTCTTCCATACTCTGTAGTATGTGAGTAATATTATTTTATCTCGTATTCTTGATTGTACCCTCATTTTGTTAAAGTATTGCTTCTATGCTCCGTGAAATTAGTAGAATATCCTTAAAATTTGCGCTTCATCTAGTATCGTTTCACAAGAATATTTTCTACACATTCTTGTAAATTTTAAGCTTTTCATGCCAAAGTACTGTCCATGAGTAGTATTCATTTATACGGTACTATTCACGGGATACTATTTATAAAGTACTATTCACGGATACTATTCA
This sequence comes from Panax notoginseng, assembly GCA_016801055.1. NCBI lineage: Eukaryota > Viridiplantae > Streptophyta > Magnoliopsida > Apiales > Araliaceae > Panax > Panax notoginseng. The sequence goes on from CM029016.1 coordinate 195,000,228, forward strand.
TAAAGTACTATTCACAAAGTACTATTTATGGGGTACTATTTCTGAAGTACTATTCACAGGGTATATTCACTCGGGTATTATTCACCTAGAGTACTATTCATGACAAAAATTGATTCTTTTTTGGTCCAAATCATTTTTAATACACTATTATCCTTGAATTTTACTCCACAAAGTTGTATCATGTTAACAATTTGGACATTATTGAATTCTGGATAAATTATATTATAAATCTTTAAAATTTATCATTTGCTTTCATTTAATTGAATTCTTATATCAATGTCATCATCCTCATGCTTATATTGTAATGAAAGTCATCTTTGGCTTACGTGCATAGATGGACTGTTGATTGGTATGATTATGACCAGGAATCATTTGGTATAATCATAACCCGTAATGTTATAAATGATGTGGTAAAAGTCCTCAGTGGCCCGTAGAGCATTGATGGACAGTTGTTGATATGATTATGACCAGGGATTATTCGGTACGATCATGACCATTGGTGAAAACACGAATATCCTTGGCCCGTAGTGCATGGATAATTCGTGGTTGTGATACTATTTATTGAGTTGAGTCTCAGTGATAAAATTGATGATAAACTCTTAAATCATAGAAGATAGTAGATATCATGCTCTACTTGACTCTTCTAATGGATTGCTTCTTCCGCTGCAGTTAAACTTGATGTTTATTATATTTTATCAGGTTAACACTGTTGAAGGCTAACGATAATTTATTCTGCATTATCTTAGTCATAATATTTCTTACTGGACTAGTTGAGCTCACCCTTTTGCTTTCATTGTTCTCTTCAGGAAATGAGAACGTAGCTGGGACTAGTCGGGGAACGGAGTGATGGTCCGAGATGGTGTTATAGTAGTCCTCACTATTTTATAAAATAGTGTGATAATAAATGTAATAAGGACTTCATTTGAGCTTGAATACTGTCTATGAGACAATATTCTTGTAAAAGCTCTAAGCTACGCTGTTGTCGTATTGTATAAAAGAAGTTTGTATTTGATTTATGTACCATGTATTTGGTGACTCAAAATGGGTGATGTATACCTATTTTGGGGGCGTCACAGTTGGTATCAAAGCTTAGGAAAATGATCACTGGCTGAGATGTGAGACTAGAACTAGGAGGGGAGAGACGGAAAATTCCTTCACTAGTATAACCTACGTAAGTTTATTTGGTATTTATTTGGTCGGTCAGAGTATAGGGATAATATGTGACATGTCAATTAACCCTTTTTTGTGGCAGTATTTGATAATGGGATCCGAAAATGTTGAGATTAGTAATGAAGCACATAAGACCGTTGAGTCACCAACAATCAATACCCAGGATAATGTGCAACAGAGAGACAATAATCCTCAGGTAAACAATAACACCAATCAAATGATGAATGATGGGATGTTCAGAGGCTTTATGCAATTCATGCAACATCAAGTGAGAGCGGCTCCTGTTCAAAATACAGGTGGAAACACTGGCAACTCTCGGACGGTTACCGTTAAATAGTTCAAGGAGCTGAGACCATCGGAGTTTATTGGAGAGCCAAAACCACTTAAGGTAGAGACGTGGATAAAGCAGATCACCAAGATATTTGATGTCTTGGGATGCTCCGAGGAGCAAAAGGTTCCCTTTGCCACCTTCATATTGCGAGGAGAGGCAGATTACTAGTAGAAATCTGTAAAGCTCACTCGACCTGCCGCACTAAAGATGTCTTAGGAGAAGTTCCAAGCCCGAAAGTATTCGTCACATGAAGGAGGTAGAGTTCATCAAGCTGGAGCATAACAATATGACCGTGTCGCAGTACGAAGCTAAGTTTGCCGAGTTATCCCGATTTGCGTCCCACTTGGTTGATAATGAGGAGAGAATGACGCGAATGTTTCTAAGAGGTTTAAAACCCGAGATACGTTAATACCTAATTTTTCACAAACTGTGTTTGTATTCAGATATTGTAAATAGGGCTCAGTTATTGGAGCGCGATAACGAGTCAACCCAACCAAGAGAGAACAGCCGGCAAAATGATAATACCAGTGGTAGCAGTCATCGAAATGGTGACAACAAACGTGGATGGAATCAACATGCCAGAAATGGTAACCACTTCGGTGGAAATCATGGCCAAGATAATAGAAGTAGAAATTTTAAGAAGAGGATATTCAACAATAATGGAAAGACGTCATCACCAGCACCCGTTGTTAAGGAAGGGGAACGACATCCAATCGTATGTTACAAATGCGGAGGGGAACGACGTATCAGTCTGAACTGTATGCAGCAATCCAAAGCGTGTTATAATTGCGAAAGAGAAGGTCGCCTAGCCCGATTTTATCGTGCAGTAAAGCCAAGTCCAGCTAGGAAGGAGGCACCAAAGGCCGTCCTAGAGAAGTCAAAGCCGGTAGTTCAAAGGAGAGCGTTTATCGTAACCTCCCAAAAAGTGAGGAACCCAAACGAAGTCATCACGGGTAAGCTAATCATAAACTCTAGCGAAGTCTATACCTTATTTGATACCGGTTCTACCCATTCTTTTATTTCTCCTACTTGCGCACAACATTTAAATTTGACTCTAGAGAAATTAGACTTTGACTTATCTGTTGAAACTCTATTGGGAGAAAGCTTCATTACATCCACTAGTTATAAGTCTTGTTTGGTTCAAATCGGTACCCTCACATAGCCTGTCGATCTTATTTCATTGAAAATATTTGCATTTGACGTAATTCTAGGGAATGATTGGTTAACTACTCATCATGCTAAAATTGATTATTTTAGTAAGGTTGTTAGCTTTCATATTCCTAACCAACCTATTATGCAAATTCAAGCGACCAAACCATTAAAATCAATTACTGTCATCTCAAGCCAAAAAGCTATTCGTTTATTGAAAAACGGATGTCAAGCTTTCTTAGCTCATGTCACAAATTTAAATAAAAATACATCAGATTTGAATAATATTTCTATTGTTAATAAATTTCCTGACGTATTCCCTGAAGAACTTCATGGCCTACCCCCAGAGCGTGAAATAGAATTTTGTATCAACCTTGAATCCGGTACAAAACCCATTTCCAAAGCCTCATATCGAATGGCTCATATTGAACTTCAGGAGTTAAAGACCCAACTGCAGGAATTGTTAGACATCAATTTCATTCGTCTTAGTACGTTTTTTTGGGGTGCTCTTGTTCTATTCGTGAAGAAGAAAGATGGTAGTATGCGACTTTGTATTGATTATCGGGAGTTGAATCATGTCACCGTCAAAAATAGATACCCGTTGCCTCGCATTAATGACCTGTTTGACCAATTGCAAGGAGCTAAATTCTTTTCAAAGATCGATCTTCGTTCCGGATATCATCAATTAAAGATTAAAACTGATGACATTCCAAAGACTGCTTTCAGAACTCGGTACGGGCATTACGAATTCCTAGTCATGTCTTTTGGATTGACTAATACTCCTGCTACCTTCATGGATATGATGAATCGAGTATTCAAGAAATATTTGGATCACTTTGTGGTCATCTTTATTGATGACATCCTCATTTACTCCAAAAGCCGTGAAGATCATGAGTAACACTTGAGGCCGATACTCCGAAAGCTTCGTGAAAATAAGCTATATGCCAAGCTGAAGAAATGCGAGTTCTGGCTTGAGGAAGTAGCATTCCTTGGGCACGTAGTATCAAGTCATGGAATATCTGTTGACCCGACAAATATTGAAGCAATTCAAAGCTGGGAGCAACCTAAGTAAGTGACCGAAGTACGTAGCTTTCTCGGCTTAGCTAGTTATTATCGGAGATTCGTAGAAGGGTTTTCTCAAATCGCTACTCCATTAACTTAGCTGACTCAGAAAGATACAAAATACCGTTGGAGCGAGGAATGTGAGAAGAGTTTTCAAGAACTCAAGAGAAGACTCATTTCAGCACCTGTTTTGATAATACCATCTGGCTCGGAGGGATTTGTCATCTACAGCGATGCTTCAGGCAAAGGGTTAGGATGTGTTCTCATGCAACATGGAAAAGTCATAGTCTATGCCTCACGATAACTCAAAGAATATGAGAGGAATTATCCTACTCATGATATAGAGTTGGCAGTTGTTGTCTTCACACTTAAAATTTGGAGGCATTACCTGTATGGGGAGAAAGTGGAGATCTATACGGATCATAAAAGCTTCAAATATTTCTTCACTCAAAAGGAACTCAATATGCGGCAATGACGTTGGCTCGAACTATTGAAAGATTATGATCATACTATTCAATACCATCCTGGAAAAGTGAACGTGGTAGCTGACGCATTGAGTAGAAGATCATATGCGGGTACGAGTGCGATATTGTCAACACAAAGACCCATTTTGTATGACTTGCAAAGAATGGAGATAGAGTTAAAGACTCCAGGGACCCACGTGATGATTGGAAATATACAAGTAGAACCGACTTTAATCAATAAAGTTAAAGATGCTCAAGCTACAGACCTGGAGCTGATGCGTATGAGGAAGAAAGTGCAAGAAGGTGTTATTTCTGAAGTAAGAATCGATGAAGAAGGAATACTTTGAGTCAACTCCAGACTTTGTGTTCCTAACGATCCTGACTTGAAGTATAAAATCATGATGGAGGCGCACAACACACTGTTTGCAATCCATCCTGGGAGTACCAAAATGTATCGTGATCTTCAATATACATTTTAGTGGAGCAATATGAAGAGAGAGATAGCGGGGTTTATCTCAAGGTGTCTAACTTGTCAACGAGTCAAGGCGGAGCATCAAGTGCCAAAAGGTCCATTGCAACCACTTAAAATTCCAGAATGGAAGTGGGAGCACATTACCATGGATTTCGTTACTGGTCTTCCCAAGGTTTCTCAAGGTATGTATGCGATTTGGGTCATTGTTGATAGATTGACCAAGTCTGCTCATTTCTTACCGATGCGAGAAACTTATACACTTGAACGTCTTGCTCATATGTACATAAACGAGATTGTAAGATTGTATGGTATGCCAGTATCCATAGTTTCTGATCGAGACTCAAGATTCACTTCACGATTTTGGGTTAGTTTGTAAAAAGCTATGGGCACATATTTACGATTTAGTTCGGCATATCATCCTCAAACAGACGGGCAGTTGGAGAGGACTATTTAAACTCTTGAATATTTATTAGGACTCTGTGTTCTTGACTTCAAAGGAAGTTGGTACAAGTTCTTACCATTGGTGGAGTTTTCCTACAACAATAGTTATCAAGCAAGTATTGGCATGACTCCATTTAAGGCATTGTATGGAAGAAAGTGTCGTTCTAAAGTATACTGGATGAGGTGGGTGAAGCAATGTTGTTGGGACCGGAGTTGGTACGTATGACTACGGAAAAGATTCAAACGATCCGACAACGTATAAAAATCTCACAAGATCGACAAAAGAGTTATGCTGATCTTCATCGAAAGGACGTGGAATTCAATATTGGGGATCATGTGTTATTACGTGTTTCTCCATGGAAGGGAGTTATGAGATTTGGAAATAGAGGAAAGCTCAATCCTCGATTCATTGGCCCATTTATAATCCTCGATCAAGTAGGAACTGTGGCCTATAGACTCGTCTTACCGCCAAGTATGTCTCGTGTTCATAACGTTTTTCATATATCTATGTTACGTAAATATGTGAAAGATCCGAACCATATTATTAAATTAGAATCGGACGAGATAGTGGAAGATTTAACGTATGAAGAGGTACTGTTAAAATCTTGGATAAGAAGGATCATATTCTATGCTCCAAGGTTATACCTCAAGTCAAAGTTTTGTGGAGAAACCACGATATTGAGGAAATGACTTGGGAGTTAGAATCAGAAATGAAGTCAAGGTATCCTTACCTCTCCGACATACCAGGTACGCACCCTAATTTCGAGGATAAAATTTCATAAGAAGGGGAGGTTGTAAGACCCCAAGTTATATGAATAAAGATTAATTTTTCTCGAAATATATTTTTGAATATTATGGTGTAGATTTGATATAATGTTATAGTTGTGGATAATATTTACAAATATTGCAAAGTAAGCAAGTGGTTTTAAAATATTCGATTGGTCGGGGAATATTCGTTTTAACAGGGAATATTCGTACGACGACATAATCATTAGTGGACTCCACAACGGAAGTATTGTCGTAGTTAGAAAACGACAGAAATATCTTTTAATAAAAATAACGGCGAAAGTTTTATCGTTAAACTATTGAACTACCATGTAGTAAAAGTACAGTAATACGCGTGGTTGCATAGTAGCATACGGTATTGATTATTGATGCTTACGTGAGAAGTCACTCAGTTATATTCAATTATTGCTAAAGTAATTGCTACATAATATCTCGCATATTATTGATTCAATTATTGTCACAGTATCATCTGCATAATATTTATTATTATTAAATCAATAATTGAGACGACAAAAGTTATTCATATTATTATTTGTAATATTGATGATGTCTAGAAAGTTCTATCGAGGAGAGGTTTGGTCACCTAATTGCGCGCCAATAGGGAGAATTCCTTATTGAAAAGCCCCCTCTTTCCTAGGAATGATCTGGTTGTTAAATATTGTGAGTTATAATATTAATGATGAATAAGTTCGAGTTGATTAAAGATGAAATTAATATTTTCATTGTGTTGGAATTATTTGTGTTAGTGGAAATCGACATTTATTTCTATAATAATTGATTTTTGGAGGTTATATTGACCAATCGGGTAATTAATCGGATAAATAAGCAATTAATTGCTATTAGTTCACATGCATATAACTATTTGCTCACATAAATAGAACTATTGATTCACATGCATTACTATTAGGGGAGGTGGTGCAAGATTGATAATACTTGCATGACTAAATTAAAAATGGAGGTATAAATGAAGGTACTATACTGTAATTATTTTTTTCACATGTATAGAACTATTTGTTCACATGTGTGTACTATTGATTCATATGATGTACTATTAGGGGAGGTGATTCAAGATTGATAATACTTGCAGGACTAAATTAAAAATGAAGGAAAAGATGAAGGTATTATACTGTAATATTTCGAGTCCAAAAACGTGCAATTATCGAAACTATATTTTCCTATAAATAGAAGCTCGTTCTTCTTTCATTCTCACCAATTAACTAAGACTCACAAGAGCAATTATAGAGAGAGGCTATAGAGAGAAAGAAGAAGAGAAGTGTTGATTGATTTCGCAATCAATGAATACGTGCAAGTATACACGGTCAACAAGTAATAAAGTGAAAGTAGAGTATCGTTCCCACGAGGAATTATTTAATAAAAATTACCAAATACTAACTCTTAACCAAATCAATTTTATTTAAACAACCAATAATTGTGATTTCTAGATTTAAGAAAACTAAATTAAACAAAACAAAAAGATTATTCTAAAAGAAAACAAATAAACAACTAAGAATTGATGGAATTCAGATAAATAAGAATTAAGACTCCAATATCCCCAATTATGAATTATAAATCAATTATTCAACTATCTCAATTATTATATCTACTGAATTGTTAACAAGAATTCTCAAATGCCAAAAGCCCTCTCTCGAGTGATCAATTGCCTTCTATTTAACCCAGATTAATTTTGCTATATCTCTATACAAAATAATTGAATTAAACTCGCTACAATTTCAATTTCTTATGTGTTACATGCGGCAAATAGATATTCTCATTCTATTCATAAACCTAATTATTCACTGTGCAAATAACTAAGTCACATGTCACCAAGCCCAGTTCTAACCCTAGAATTCCTTTCCCAATTCCTTCTAGAGTAACAAGGTAATTATTGATCAGATAATTAATCAATAAGCTCAAAGCAAGATGAACAATTCACTTCAACATAAATAATTGGAATAAATCAAATAACTAATTTATAGCCATAAAAAGTTCAATTGAAATCTTAATAAAAGAGTTAGTTCATAATTAATGAATTAAAATCAAGAATCCACAATTGAATAGACATTAAAAGATAAAAGTATGATAAGAGAAGATAATAGAATCTGTTGTCAGCAAATCTGATGCTCCCCTCTTGCTCTTGCTCTTGATCTTCAATGATCTCCAAGTTGCTTCAATTTCCTAAACTAATAAGAACTAGGGTTAATGTCTAATCTAATGGAGTGTTTAATCTAGTCTAATCTATGTAATCCCCCTTTATTTTATGCCTCCCATCATGTATTTATAGGTTACAAGTCAAATTTTTAGGTTAGGAACAAACCCAATCCAATTTGGACTCCAAAAGGTGTCAAAATTCACCCAAAACGCGTCCAGGCCATCACCAAGCCCTTCCCCAGCGCCCCAGTGCTGGGCTCGACGCTGGTATTCTGCCTTATAGCGCCCCGACGCTGTAATTACCTTGAAATTAGCGCCCCGGCGCTGCCACTTTTTCTAACATTTTCTGCTCCGACGTCCTTTGGAAAAATGGTCATAACTTCTTCGTCTGAACTCTGATTTCAATGATTCAAGATGATCCGGAAAGAGGAGAAGTAGATCTACAACTTTTATTCTTTAAGTTTTTTGAAATAAGGTCCGTAGAAATACTCAAATTGGCTCTGAAGTGACTGCTATGTAAATGGTAAGCCGAAAACGCGAATCTAGCCACCCCGAACGTCGATCCAAGTAACTTTTGTCCCAATTCCTACAAAACAATGTAAAACATGCATGAATGGACACAAACACTTAAAAACTATTCTAAAAGACTTGAGAACAATAATAAATTAAGTCCGAATGTATCTAATTTATGTGTACAAAACTCACTCATCAAGAAGTCTGCTACTTTACTATTCCAGTATCCAGTCTTCTTCTGTGGTAAGGGATATAATGTTTTTCAGTATTCATAAGGAATAATATTTTCTTCCATACTCTATAGTATGTGAGTAATATTATTTCGTCTCGTATTCCTGATTATACCCTCATTTTGTTAAAGTATTGCTTCTATACTCTGTGAAATTAGTAGAATATCCTTGAAATTTGTGCTTCATCTAGTATCGTTTCACAAGAATATTTTCAACACATTCCTATTAAATTTTAAGTTTTTCATACCGGAGTACTGTCCATGAGTAGTATTCATTTATACGGTACTATTCACGGGATACTATTCATAAAGTACTATTCACTGGTACTATTCACGAAGTACTATTCACGAGTACTATTCACGGGGTACTATTTCTGAAGTACTATTCACAGGATACTATTCACTTGGGTACTATTCACCCGGAGTACTATTCATAACAAAAATTGATTTCTTTTCGGTCCAAATCATTTTTGATACAATATTATTCTTGAATTTTACTTCACAAAACAGTAACATGTTGACAATTTGGACATTATTGAATTCTAGATAAATTAAATTATAAATCTTTAAAATTTATCATTTGCTTTCATTTAATTGAATTCTTATATCATTGTCATCATCCTCGTGTAATGAAAGTCATCTATGGCTTACATGCATAGATGAACTTTTCATTGGTATGATTATGACCAGGAATTATTCGGTATAATCATGACCCGTAATGTTATAAATGATGTGGTAAAAGTCCTCAGTGGCCCGTAGTGCATTGATGGACAGTTGTTGTTATGATTATGACCAGGGATTATTCGGTATGATCATGACCATTGGTGAAAACACGAATTTCCTTAGCCCGTAGTGCATGGATAATTCGTGGTTGTGATAATATTTATTGAGCTGAGTCTCAGCGATAAAATTGATGATAAACTCTTAAATCATAGAAGATAGTAGATATCATGCTCTACTTGACTCTTCTAATGGATTGCTTATTCCGCTGCAGTTAAACTTGATGTTTATTATATTTTATCTGTTTAACACTGTTGAAGGCTAACGATAATTTATGCTGCATTATCTTAGTCATAATATTTCTTACTGGGCTAGTTGAGCTCACCCTTTTGCTTTCATTGTTCTCTTCAGGAAATGAGAAACGTAGCTGGGACTAATCGGGGAACGGAATGATGGTCCGAGATAGTGTTATATTAGTCCTCACTATTTTATAAAATAGTGTGATAATAAATGTAATGAGGACTTCATTTGAGTTTGAATACTATCTATGAGACAATATTCGTGTAAAAACTTTAAGCTATGTTGTTGTCGTATTGTATAAAAGAAGTTAGTATTGGATTTATGTACCATGTATTTTGCGACTCAAAATGGGTGATGTATACCTATTTTGGGGGTGTCACACACGTTGTATGTGAATGTATGTTGTGTGGTTCCTCCACCAGAAGGCTATCATGTTGGTGTTTGATTACTGGACTCGTAGGAAGACTAATTCCAACGATGCTCGGGAAATGCACTACCCAAATTCGCTCCAGTTGAAAGACCAGATTAACTTCTCGTCAACTAAATTGCAATAATTTGGGAACCTTCATGCCAAAAAGCCGCGAGAGTAACCTAAGATAGGTCAGCCTTTGATAAATCAAACGCGGAAGAAAGTCTCTTCATGCTTTCTTATTTCAAATTACTCGTAAAGTCAATTACTTGTAATTTCATTCCATATTCATCTTCATGTAATGAGAAATATGAAGAAAAATGTGCATACTTAAATTAACATGATATCCTATATTACAAACAGCTAACATCCGTTTTCCAGGATAATATTCCTAAAGCGGATGCATCACATAGCATGTAGACATTTATACAATCCCTAAGACTAAACTATGCAAGTCTTTCGCAGGGAAGCAATTGGACCTATTACTCGGTCAAAGTCCAAAAAGGCAATGAGCCTACAACCAATCATGTCTTCATCTGACCAGTCTAATCCAGTTTCTCACGAAGAATTTGATGGATTAAGTAAACAAATTATAGATCTGGTTATTCTGCTTAAAGAGCTACATCAGTCTACTCAGGGTACGAAGATACCCGTACATGCTGAATCCTTTACACAGGGAGAAGCTAAAGGTTTAGAGAAAACAAATCCATAACTACAGTTGCTTACCACAAACAAAAACCCTAAAAACACCCATCTCAAAGGAGATCTAGACACCGGTGACATCAGGAAAAAGGTCCTTCAAATAGAAGAAACCCTTCGTTCTATCAAAGGAATTGGAGCACACGGGAGTGTCTCATATGTTGACCTTTTTATATTCCCTGGTGTTCATTATCCAGAGAAGTTCAAAACTCCTGACTTCGAAAAATATGACGGGTTAGGAGATCCTTACACACATTTGAAGGTGTTCATTGGAGAACTTGGATCTTATGCAGAGGACGAGAAGCTCATAATGCAACTATTCCAAAAGAGTCTGACTGGAGAAGCCCGTCCATGGTATACTAGATTAGACAATTCAAAGATCCATAGTTGGGAAGAACTAGCTCATGCCTTCCTTACTCAATACAGCTTCCACTCTCAAACGGCTCCTGACCGGCACCAGATTACCAAGGTCAAGAAACAGTCCAATGAGTCTTTCAGAGAGTATGCTCAAAGGTGAAGGCGCCTTACTGCTCAAGTTATTCCTTCTATGACAGAGTCAGAAATGGTCATGACCTTCATAGACATACAAGAAGCTCCTTTCTATGAGAGAGTTTTAGCTGGCATTGGTAAACCATTTTTTGAAATGGTCAAACATGGAGAGATGGATGAAATGGGGTTAAAGTCAGGAAAGATTTAAGACCTAGCCGCTCTTAAAGCTGTTGCTGAACACATCCAGTTCGGAACTTATGGAAACAACCCCCGGAGGGTCCATAAAAAGAAAGAGGAAGATGTTTCCTTGATACTACAAGGTCAAAAGGGCAATCAGAATATGCCTATCCAGAGGAGAAATTACACTCTTTTTCAAGCTCAATCTTCAAACCCTCCATTGCCTAAAGGTGGAGAAGTTAAATGCCCTCGAGTGTTCACACCTCTAGGGGACTCACTCAAGAACATTCTCAATCTTTTGACCACTCAGAAGAAAATTACGCATCTTCTTCCACCAGACAACCCTAATGGGAAGGGTTTCAATGCTGCTCAGAAATGTGCTTATCATGTTTGGGCACCTGGACATGATACTCAAGATTGTTGGGCCTTGAAACACAAGATCCAAGATTTGATAGACAACGATGAGATCGTGGTCACCAAACCAGATCAACCTCACGTACAAGACAACCCTCTTCCTCAACACAAAGAGGAAGAGGTCAACATGATTAATTGGAGCAATGGGCAAAGTTCCAATTTTAACTGTGAATCCTCCCAGACCATCAAAGACGGTGTTGACAAATGGAATTATGCAAAGTTCCAGTTTATGATGGAACGAAAGATGAAAGCTCTGTGTAAGCAGATTGAGCAATTGGCAGAACTTGTAACCTATCAGTATCAAGTCACAGACCAATTAGTCAGTCAGGAACATGCTAGTCTCCTCCCCTTGGTTATGAATACTCCCTCGTCACCTTCAAAATATGAAACATTGGAGGACAAAGTAACGAAGAGAGCAACTGTCAAAGCCCGTCGGGATTTTGCCAATAGAAGGAAATTTACATACCTGGGCCAACCTATGGAAGAGATACTTCAGATGCTGATCAATGAAGGAAGGATCACTACCCTTCTACCTCCAATTAATCCCCGTTCAGGACGGTTTAATTCTGATGGAGTATGTCAGTATCACTCCCATTCCCGTGGTCACAGCACAGAAGAATGTTGGGTACTCCACTACCTTATTCAGAATCTAATTGATAACGGTGTCCTGTAACTGGCAGACGATGATACTATGCTATTTGAGAGTGATAATACGTGTCCTACTAAATGGAAGGGATTGGTAGCAGTTATATCTGCTGAGGCTGATGGGACTATCAAATCATTCACAATACAAGCAATTCAACTCAAAGGAGTTGACAATCCTTTGAAAGTGGCTGCTCCAGAGCCAATCAACTTACCATTCAGACCATAATATCCTGTTATCAGCTTACAAAAAGTCTCATGGAATTATGGAGAAGTTGAAGGATCCACCTCTCATACAACTGCTGCAGTGTCGAAGGAAAATCCATTGTATCTTCCACAACGGGTGTTGAAGTCTGCCATCAAATCAAAGGGGAAAATTCCATGGAGAAGATTGAAAAATTCCTTCGTACTATGAGTCATAATGAAGCCAAGGTGGTTTTAAGCTTAAGAGAAGCTCCACATCAAATTTCAATACTGGACTTAGTTTTCTCTTCCGAGGATCACAGGAAGATTCTACTGAAGGTTTTGGAAGAAGCATACTTGCCGAAATCAGTGGATGTGGAAAAATTTTTACATTTGGTTGATCACATTTTAAACAACAATGTGATATCTTTCACTGATGACATACCGCCCGAAGGGACCAGTCATTGCAAGCCGTTACACATTGCGGTTTTGTCCTCCGAATACATGCTAGCTGGAGTTTTGATAGATGGAGGTTCATCTCTGAATATCTATCCTTACGCTACGTTGGTGAAAATGAACGTCAATCTCAAACGCATCCAAAGCAGCCATACGGTTATTAAAGCTTTTGACGGATCCCGCCGAAATTCAGTCAGAGAGATTGAGTTGCCAATTGAAATTAGTCCCCATACATTCTGTGTATCTTTTCATGTGCTCAAAATAGATACAGGATACAACCTGCTTCTGGGGAAACCGTGGATTCACATGGTCGGGGCAGTCCCCTCCACTCTTCATCAACAACTTAAATACATTATCAACAATAGCCTAGTCACAGTCAACGCTGAACCGGAATGTCCTCAACATAGTGACATACCACTCATCAATGTCAATTCAGATGTTGAGCCAGTTAATTTTCATGCCTTGAAAGTGAGCAACACTCAATTCCATTCCATTGGGACGCCATTTCCCGTACCCAAGATTTCTGCTGAAGAGATGGCAGCTACTCAAGAAATGATGTCATTGGGTCATTAGCCAGGACAAGGGCTGGGTAAAAGTTATCAGGGTATTAAGCACCTGATTCAAGTGTCCAGTCAAATTGGGACAGTCGAACTAGGCTATTCTGCATGTTCCAGTTACAGGAATCCGCATAAGCATAAGCAGATTCCTCCAGCTTCAGCCACACAACGATTATCTCCATCTGTAAATCTAGAGTCTGCACAATCTCCGGTAAAGGTGCCAGCCAACGTAATGGCTATGTTATTTCCCAAACCGATACCGGTAAAGGAGAAGAAAGTCTTTGTTCCAGATCCCAAGGTGGAAGAAGAGGAACGAAGAATTAAACAAGACATCGTCTGAATGATGTCAGGCATATGTATCATTGTCCATGATGAACATACAAACAGATACACCCCAGACGATGATTGCCCAGACATAATGGTCATCATTCGGGAGAAGGAGGACGATGACAGCCCCTCCATCATTGCAATCCACCAGGACTTTGCCCTTGCCAATTGGAGAAGCACTCCTTGCATTGGTCGACAAGAGTAAAACGGTCAGGAACTCTTTATGCCCTTGTAGATATCATAACTGCTTACTTTTCTGTACAGTATTAGCAGTTGTTTTGTCAGTACATGCTAACACTTTGTATGATTAAACAGTTTCATATATATTAAGTGAAATCATATTTTGTTTCAGGACTCTGAACTTAGATGTGCATGTACTTGCTGATAAGATGCCTCTTCTCCACAAGGATTGTAACTTTGATGAAAAGTTGGACTCAGACTTGATGGAAATACAAGAGGACATTGAGGTGCCTCAGGAGATCAAAGATTGGGTAGAAGACAAACCTAAACCCAACCTTGATCAAACCACCTCCTTCAATCTCGGAACCTTAGAAAATCCTAAGTTAATCCAGATTGGTTCAGACCTCACTCCAAACCAGAGGAATGACATGGTTACACTACTAACCCAATTCTAGGATATGTTTTCATGGTCTCATGAAGACATGGTGGGTTTGCCCACTGACATTGTCCTTCATCGTCTGCCCATTAAAGAGGGATTTAAGCCAGTTAACCAGAAGCTCAAGCGATTAAAACCTGAGTAGAGTTTAAAGGTGAAAGAAGAAATTATGAAACAATTTCAAGCTGGTATCATCATGGTGTCCACATATCCTGAATGGATATCCAACATCGTTCTCGTGCCTAAACCTGGAGGAAAGGTGTGAGTTTGCGTGGATTATCGGGATCTAAATAAAGCTTGCCTTAAAGATAGCTTTCCCGTGCCATTTATCCACATTCTCATTGACAATACTGCTCAATACGACAAGTATTCCTTTGCTGATTGCTTTGCGGGGTACCATCAGATCATGGTTGCTAAATAGGATCATGAGAAAACTGCTTTCATCATGCCTTGGGGAACCTTTTGCTACAGACGGTTGTCTTTCGGCCTCATCAATGCCGGAGCCACCTATCAGCGAGCTATGATGGCTCTTTTCCATAACTTAATGCACAAAGAGATAGAGATCTATGTAGATGACATCATTATCAAATCCCGAAGGGAGGAAGACCACTTAGACCATCTCAAAAAGCTCTTCAACAAGTTGCGTAAGTACAACTTGAAGTTGAATCCAGCCAAGTGTGCCTTTAGCGTTAAATTAGGTAAGTTGCTAGGATTCCTAGTCAGCCACAGAGGGATTGAGCTGGATCCCACCAAAATCTAGGCCATCATAGAAATGCCCATTCCTCAGATAAAGAAGGAAATACGGGGATTTTTGGGAAGAGTCAACTTCATTAGCAGGTTCATATCTTAACTCACAGCAACCTGTGAGCCTATCTTCAAGTTGTTAAGGAAGAACTCCTCCATGAAATGGAATGATGAATGCTAGAAGGCCTTCCTTACAATCAAAGAGCAGCTAGTCAAAGCTCCCATTTTGGTGTCACCCAAGGATGATGTTCCCCTGTTCATAAACCTGTCCATAAGTGACAATGCCATGGGCTGCATGCTGGGACAGAAAGACGATAGAGGCTAAGAGCCAGCTATCTACTACCTCAGCAAAAGATTCAGCAGCAGCGAACACAAGTACACTCTGATTGAGAAGACTTGTTGTGCTTTAGCATGGGCTGCCATGAGGTTACAGCATTACCTCTATGGTCACACAACCCATCTCATATCCTGCATGGATCCTCTCAAGTACTGTTCAGTAAACGCATGCTGAACTGCCGTCTGTCCAGATGGCAGTTGATCCTACAACAATTTGACATTGTTTAGGTGATGCAGAAGTCCATTAAAGGTTAAGGAATCGTGGATCAACTAGCCGCCGCACCTTCAGGGGATTTCAAACCCTTGGAAACATACTTCCCCAATAAAGGGGTAATGGCAATTCAGCAACACCATCAGTACGATACACGCCAAACATGGAACATATATTTTGATGGAGCTGTTAATATGGAAGGTTCTAGAGCTGGAGCAGTTCTAGTATCCGGTATGGGGGAGCAGTATCCCGTTGCCATCAATTACAGTTTGTCAGCACCAACAACACAGCTGGGTATGAAGGCTATATCATAGGGCTAAAACTTGCCCGTTCAATGGGCATCAGGCGGTTAACTGTCTGTGGGGATTCGGAGTTGGTAGTCAAACAATCCACGTGAATCTATCAAACCAAAGAGCTACATTTGCTGCCTTACCATAGATAAGTTTTACAGATGGCTTCAGAGTTAGAAGAGATCTCCTTTCTACACATTCCTCGTAATAGGAATGACTTCGCAGATGCGCTAGCAACTTTGGCCTCCTTGATTCACATACCTGACAAGGAACACATGCCAAGCGTCACATTGGCCCTGGAAAAGGCACCAGCCTATGGGAACTATATTGGAGAAGTATCGGATGAGCTACCTCCCATCCAACAACCTTGGTATCAGCATATCAAGGAGTACTTACGGGATGGATCTTCACCCGCTAAGGCGAGCCCGACTGAGAAAAGGCGGATCCATCGACTTGCTATGAAATTCTACCTAAGCGGAGATGCATTCAACAAAAGAGATGCAGGATTAGGTCTCCTCAGATGTCTTCACAAGGACCAAGCTCAAAGGCTCATGGATGAGGTCCATGGTAGAGTATGTGGCCCACACATGAGTGGCCCTCTACTTGTAAAGAAGATCCTCAGAACAGGACATTACTGGCTCTCTCTCAAAGCTGACTGCAATGACCACGTCAGGAGATGTTATCAATGCCAAATTCATGGGAATGTTATCCACACCCCTTCGAGGGAGCTCCACAATATGAGTTTACCTTGGCCCTTCTCCATGTGGGAAATGGACGTGATCGGGCCCATCAAGCCCAAAGCCAGTAATGGACATCTCTTTATCTTAACCATGATCAACTACTTCACCAAGTGGGTAGAAGCAACCTCCTTCCCTAGGGTTAATTGCTTTTATCAGAAATAATGTCATTTGTCGATATGGACAATCAGAGGTAATTGTATCAGACAATGTTAAGAACCTCGACAACAAAATGATGGAGGAGTTATGCAGTAAATTCCACATCAAACATCTTAACTCCGTCATCTACCGTCCAAAGATGAATGGTGTTGTTGAAGCGACTAACAAAAACATTAAGAAGATCATGCAAAAGATGTCCGCCAATCACAAAGGATGGCCTGACATATTGCCTCTTACTCTGTTAGCCTACAGAACATCAATGCGCACTTCAACTGTGGCAACCCCCTACACATTAACCTATGGGATGGAAGCAGTGCTCCCCATAGAAGTGGAAATAGAATCCCTCAGAGTGTTAATAGACACTTAGCTGGATGAAGACCAATGGGTACAAGACAGGTATCACCAATTGTCTCTAATAAACGAAAGGCGAACAGTGGCTATCTTCCATGGTCAGTTATATCAACAAAGGATCACCCGATCCTACAATAGAAAAGTCTGGCTACGGCAGTTTAAACAACATGACTTGGTTTTGAAGAAGATCATTGACAACCAAGATCAGTCTAAGGGAAAATTTGCCCCTAACTAGGAAGGCCCGTTTATTGTCAAGGAGGTATTAACAGGAGGTGCTCTCAGATTGCAGGAAATGGACGGTGATGAATTTCTGCAACTCATCAACTCGGACACCGTGAAATGGTACTATATCTAAAGTTACCATCAAGCAAACATCCGGGTGTTGGATCATCACATCACCAGTCATTCCGGTTCTTTAACCCTTCACTACATACAACTCTTTTTTCACACTGCGCCCCTCAGGGAAACACACTTTTCAAGCCAGCAGCCTGGTTTTCGGATCGCCAGATCCTTTTTTCTCCACTTGGTTTTTTAACCCTTACTCAACTTCAGTTATCCCACTAGGGATTGAACCTTTCACACTTGCAGTTTTTCCCCAAACATGGGATCAAACTTTTCATACCTGCAGTTTATCCTGAACTTAGGATTAAACTTTCTTCCCCCCGCAGTTTGTCCTCCACATAGGATCAAACTTTTCGTTGGCTACAAATCACCCTGAGGGGTGAACTACGTCGACCTGATCTCCTTGATACATGGGAGTATGTAGGCAACCATTTTATATGGCCCGGTCACAATAAAAAATAAAAACAAAAACACTTCTACCCCCTTCGCAATAAAACAAAAAATAACAAAAATATTTCTACACCCTTCTCATTACAAAAACAAAAATAACAAAAACATTCCTACACCCTTTTCTGCCATATACAGCGTTGAACCTCTTACACCAGGTTCGAACTACGCAGACCTAATCTCCTCTTCAATAGGAATACGTAGGTAGCCATTTATTGTTCGGTCTAACCCCCTACCAAAACACAAACACTTGTCAACGGTATTGGGATCAAACTTCAATCCACCACATTTCATTGGCTTCAGACCAAAGGGATGGAATTACCTAACCTCCCCATGTAAACGGGAGACTCGGCGACCATCTAAGCTGTGGTTGTACCTTGAAGAGCAATACAAATCCATAAGAGATGGAATTAACTAGGCTCCTCCTAATTAGGAGTGTTGACCACCATCTGTGGTGCGGTCAATCTTAGAGAGGAAAGCCACACTCTTCTCCACATTTTCATACAGAAACCAGTCCCAAGAAACCAAAGATGGCAGGGATACACACAGATCAATGATCCATTCTGAACTATCCAAAGACAACTCAATGTCCATCCATCAAGGAGGAATTCAGAATACATCAAGATCACAGGCCCTAAAGAAGCAGGCAAATATCAAGCAAGTATTTAGGTATATCTAAAAGGGAAGTGATCAAAAATATATTTCCCTACTATATATAATGTTGTTTGATATACACAATGCAAACTGTACATGACAAAATGGCTAAGCTAGTCTGTGCAGGAAAATACAAGGCTATCTACAGATCGGTATACATGAGGGTTAGCTTATCTAACATAGCATCTCTCTCTGAAGAAGGAGGTAATGATGTGGTCTCCTGTACAAGGATATCCACACGAGCCAGCAAGTTCAAGGCCATCTGTATGGTGACGCGGTGCTCATCAATATATGCACTCATCTCGGCAAGCATACCAGTGGCCAGGGATCTCACTGAAGTACTGTCTGTAACAGCAACATCCCTAGCAGATAGGGCAGCATCCCGCTCAACGATCACTGCATCTCTGGCTGATCTGGCCTCATCTCGCTCAACAACAGCGGCATCTCTACGAGCTAATGCCTTATCTCTCTCTAATATAGTTGTGTCTCTCCCATCAAGGGATGTCAACATCGAGGATCGAGCCTGATCTCTCTCAAAGGTCATTAGATGAAGACTCTACTCAAAGTATTGTGCTGAATGCTGGATCACAACAGTGCTAGTACAGGGAGAATCTAAGAGAGCTGTTGGCAACCCACTAAATGGCTCCTCCTCGATGTGGGAATTAATGTCCTCCATGGGCTCTCCATCATCTGAATCACTACTCGGCACTATGGATACTGTCGCGACCGATAAAGTCTCTGTCTCTATCCACGCAGAATACTCTGGCGAACAGCCCGGATGGCTAACAGAAAAAGCAGCTATCTTACGCTGATCTCAACAAGCATACACCCGGGATCAGTCCTCTGCTGACAAGTGGCGAGAAGCAAAGTGCTGACCTAACGCCCCATCAAAAGGATGGAAATCCTAGAACTGGTCAAACTGACACATCACGGCCAGTGGGTGGTAAGTAGTCATGCCCCTCAAACCATCTAGAGGAAGATAATCCATGCCCGGAGCATGAGTAATGAAGCTGTAGGGCGAACTGAGCCCTGTACACGGCAAGATATCAAACGAATCTCCGATCTCAACTAGGAAAATAGACTAAGAGGTAGGATCTGTACACTCCATAGGCTGGAAGGAATACGACATAGCTATCTCATGGATGAAGCAGTACCCGTGTCGGCAAAAAGTGCCAATCGGTCTCAAGTGTGACATAAACCACACGTAAAGCATGACCGAACAGCCTGTGAATACCCCTGCAGGGTAAATACTGTAGAACGTGGCCGACCTCAGCGTATCTGCCATAATCATTGGTATGATGGTACGACCCTCCCTGAGAGCTCTCAATGCCATGATAACACAGATATCTAGCTTATCCATATATCGTGGCATGTACATATATGCCACTATGCACATCAAGAATGCATCCACTCTGGCCAAATGTCACTGGTCCTCTGGTATGGTGAAATCCCTAGAATATCGAGCATAGCTGTCCTCAGAGCCAAATCTATCAATTAGAAAACGCTGGGATATCACGTGGCCGGATGTGATCTCATCCTGCACAACCCTACGCCTCAGTCCAGTGAGGGTCATGAACTGTCGACTCATGTCCCTAATAGCTATATGCACACAAGGTCTGTCAAGTGGCAGCATTGTCAAACGTGCATACTCCTCCAGGATCAGAGTTAACTCATGTGTCCCAAGCCAAAAAACCTGCCTCTTCGGTACCCAGTGCTCTAGCATATGCATAACATGATACATGTATTATAGATAATAGATGACAATATGATATAGGGAGTGAAAAACTATACATACATTCCTAAGTATATCATCATCTACATACATCATCTCTGTACAGCTAAAAATACAGGGAAATGGGGCACAGACGCCCTGCTACTAACAGAGGCCTATCAAAAGATATATCGAGAATGGGGCATAGATGTCCTACTACTAACAAGAGGCCTATCAAAAGAGATAACTAAAATACACATCAGAAAAAGACAATGGTATCAATATCTGCATCATCAATCCTGTCCACCTAATGTAACTCCTCCTGAGTTACTGGATCTCTATCAACAGGGATGTCAGGCCTATACAAGGGAGGATCTGCACCGATAAAGCCAAATGGGTCATCTGAGGGGCCAGCTCTTGCGCTGAAAGGATCAAACGAATCTGCCTCTACTGGATCTCTGCCCAAATGCCGGATAAAGAAATGTGCCCAGTCCAATCGCTGGGTCAAGCTGTCAATCTGTGTCACATAAGTTGGATCTCGGACACAGGCTAACCAATCCGTCATCATCACAAATCCTGGAACCATATCCCCCATGAACTGAGTGGAGTGGGGCTAGGCTCCAATGGTACGAGGGGACCACTAATGCTGGAATACATCCTGAACGCATAGACCCTCTGACAATGTAAAACCGTTAGCACCCAACAATGGGATATCAGTGATGGGTGACTGCGATACAGGCCAATAACGCCTGGCAAGAGGCAAGATCGGTATTCGAATCTCTCTTGTGGTGCTCCTAATAGCACGCTCTCCTAAATAGAGCTCACATCCTCCATCTGTGAAAAGAGGAACCCTACGGGTGGAAATCACGTACTCGACACCAGTCGGGTACCCATCCTCAAAACCAGTGGCCAAGTGCTCCCCAGAATATGGAATCCATGTGATGACATCAGCTGTTAACAACTCCAGCTGTAGGCGACAATGAGTGAAACCCTCAGCTACAAGGATCTCTGCCAGTATGGAATGATGCCATCGCCATCCTCGTGGATAGGTATCCAACCCTAATATACTCACAGGACGTGCATGGGAGCCTCTCATAGGCCCAAAACTGCCAACACAAAGGTAAATATCTGCTGCCAGTTAACACTCTTAACCTATACATGGTAAATTACAAGAGAAATTCTCACCAGCAGAAATGAGTAGAATCCTAACCAAGCCTCAGTCAAGCCCTGCGAGCGCATACGCATGCCTCTGAGGAAATAGGAAAAGGTGTAGGAACCCCATTCATATTCTCCAATACGGTCCACATGTCGCGTGGCGCTGGTCAAAGCAAACGATACCGTAGAAGAGTTATCTGCTATGAAGCAGCCCCTAATGATCATCAGGAACAATCGTCGAAGAATGTGATCCCTGACTCTGACATCAGCTGGTATGGGCTCACTCAATAGCCCACTCATAGCATCTACGCTCAAAGGACCCGTACGGACAGTCCTGCCCTTGAGCGCCTCCGCCGAAACTCCTAACAAGGATCTAACGGTAGTCGGGGTAATATCCGCCGTACAAAGCACTAGTGCCCCTCCAAATTTCGTACCTGTGATAAACCGCCAATCCATCGGCGTCATCATCACCTCACAGTCCAACAAATAGAGTGACTGAGTCTGGTGAAACCAGCGCTCAGACAATGTCCTGAGGTAACCACAGGGACAGCGACGGGGAATGATGGAAAAGAACACCCCAAATCCCCAGTCATGCTGTAAGACCCCAACTTTTATTAATAAGGATGAATTTTCTATAAATATTATTTTTGAATATTAAGTAGTGAATTTGATATAATGTTATAGTTGTGGGTAATATTTATAAATTTTTCAAAGTACGCAAGTTGTTATATTATATTCGATTGGTCGGAGAATATTCGTTTTAATAGGGAATATTCGTACGACGGCATAATTATTGGTGGACCCCATAACAGAATTATTGTCGGAATAAGAAAATGACAGAAATATCTTTTTATGAAAATAACGGCGGAAGTTTTACCGTTAACTGTTGAAATACCCGGTGGTAAAAGTACAGTAATATGCGTGGTTGCATAGTAGCACACGGTATTGATTATTGATGCTTACGTGAGAAGTCACTCAATTTTGTTCAATTATTACTACAGTAATTGTTGTATAGTATCTCACGTTATTTGATTTAATTATTGTCGATATTTTATATATTATTAAATCAATAATTGAGATGACAAGTTATTCATATTATTATTTGCATAATTAACAATGTCTAAAAAGTTATGTCGAGAAGAGGTTTGGTCACCTATTTGCGCGCCAATAGGGAGAAATTCTTATCGGAAAGCCCCCTCTTTCCTGGGAACGATATGGTTGTTAATATTGCGAGTTATAATAATAATTAATAAATGTTATTAAAAATATTGAGGGGATTTTTATGAAGTATTTGATGTAAATTTTGCTTATTTTATGGACCCCCGTTTATCTATTTTTCAAAATAATCGGTAGAAAATTATTTAATATAATAAAGGTGGGGCCACATGTGGGGCCCACATGTGAAAGAAAAATGAAAATGAATGGGGGGGAAGTTTACGTATCAGGGAGGGAATTATATATATATATATATATATATATATATATATATATATATATATATATATATATATATATATTATAAGTTTTATTTTATTTGATTTTAAGTAGAATATATTATATTTTATTTAAAGCTTTTGTTTTATTAGAATATTTTATTGCATAGTGCTGCATAGTAAATCAAAATTTTCAAACGTTTCAGCCGAACGAATTCGCCCATGAATTCGTTATGTGCGTCCGTGATTAAATTTTTTAAAATAGTATCCTTTCCATTCTCCTATAAATAGGATGCTTAGTTAGAATTGAAAATCACACCAGAATCAGAGAATTCTTCTTCTATAATATTGAGCGTATTTCTTTCGAGTTTTAGAAAGCTTTAAGCGTTGAAAACAGTGAAAGTTTTCTTTAAGAATATCCCCGCTCTACCAGTTGAAATACTCTTCTTTTTAAGGTAAGGGATATTATTTATGTTCAGTATTCGTATAAAATAATATTTTCTTCCATACTCTGTAGTATATAAGTAATATTATTTCGTTTCAGATTTCGAATTCTACACTCATTTTGTTAAAATTTTGGATTCTATACTCCATGAAACTAGTAGAATATCTTTGATATTTGCGCTTCATCTAATATCTTTTCATGGAAATATTATTCTGAGTATTCTTGATAAGTTTTAACTTTTTCATGCTTAAGTTCCCGAAGTACTATTCACGGGGTACTATTCACTCAGCTACTATTCACCCAGGGTACTATTCATGATAAAAATTGATTTCTTTTCGGTCCAAATCATTTTTGATATAATATTATTCTTAAATTTTACTCCACAAAGCTGTATCATGTTAACAATTTGGACATTATTGAATCCTGAATAAACTAAATTATAAATCTTTAAAATTTATTCTTTACTTTCATTTAATTGAATTATTATATCATTGTCATCATCCTCATGCTTATATTGTTATGAAAGTCATCTTTGGCCTGTAGTGCATAGATGGACTTGGTATGATTATAACCAGGGATTATTCGATATAATCATGACCGTAATGTTACAAATGATGTGGTAAAGGTCCTCATTGGCCCGTAGTGCATTGATGGACAGTTGGCATGATCATGACCATTGATGAAAACACGAATATCCTTGGCCCGTAGTGCATGGATAATTTATGGTCGTGATACTAATGAATATCCTTGGCCGTTGTGCTGGGATGATTCGATGATGTGGATTATTTATTACGCTGAGTCTCAGCGATAAAACTGTTGATAAACTTTTTAAATCATAGAAGATAGTAGATTTCATGTTCTACTTGATTCTTCTAATGAATTGCTTGTTCCGCTGCAGTTAAACTTGATGTCTATTATATTTTATCAGTTTAACACTGTTGAAGACTAACGATAATTTATTCTGCATTATCTTAGTCATAATATTTCTTACTAGGCTAGTTGAGCTCACCCTTTGCTTTCATTATTCTCTTCAGGAAATAAGAATATAGCTGAGACTAGTCGACGAATGGAGTGACGGTCCAGATGTTTGCATTAGTTATCCTCACTATTCTGTGAAATAGTGTGATAATAAATGTATTGAGGACTTATTTTGAGTTTGAATACTGTCTAGAAGATAATATTTGTATTAAAACTCACAGCTCATGTTGTATATTTAAGTTTGTATTTGTATTCTGTACCATGTATTTGGAGACTCAGAATGGGTGATGTATACCTATTTTGGGGGCGTCACAGTTGGTATCAAAGTTTAGGGATATGATCCCTGACTGAGATGTGAGACAAGAACTAGGTGGGGAGAGACATGGAGTTCCTTCACTAGTATGACCTACCTAAGTTTATTTGTTATTTAATTGGTCAGTCAGAATATAGGGATAATATGTGGTGTGTCAATTAACCCTTGTTTTGTGGCAGTATTTGAAAATGACATCCGAGAATGTTGAGAATAGCAATGGAGCACAGGAAACCGTTGAGTCACCAACGATCAATACCCAGGATAATGTGCAACAGGAAGACAATAATCCTCAGGTAAACAACAACACTGATCAAATGATGAACGATGGGATGTTCAGAGGCTTTATGCAATTTATACAACATCAGGAGAGAGCAGCTCCTGTTCAAAATGCAGGTGGAAATATTGGCAACTCTCGGACGGTCACCGCTAAACAGTTCAAGGAGATGGGACCACCGGAGTTTATTGGAGAGCCAAAACTACTTAAGGCGGAGACGTGGATAAAGCAGATCACAAAGATATTTGATGTCTTGGGATGCTCCGAGGAGCAAAAGGTTCCCTTTGCCACCTTCATGTTGCGAGGAGAGACAGATTACTTGTGAGAATCTGTAAAACGTACTCAACCTGCCGCACTGAAGATGTCTTGGGAGAAGTTCCAAGAACTATTCAACGAAAATTACTTTCTCGAAAGTATTTGTCACATGAAGGAGGTAGAGTTCATCAAGTTAAAGCAGAACAATATGACCGTGTCGCAGTACGAAGCTAAGTTTGCTGAGTTGTCTCGGTTTGCGACCCACTTAGTTGATAATGAGGACAGAATGCGCGGATGTTTCTAAGAGGTTTGAAACCTGAGATACGTCAATACCAAATTTCTCACAAACTGTGTTTGTATTCAGATGTTGTAAATAGGGCTCAGTTATTGGAGCGTGATAACGAGTCAACCCAACCAAAAGAAAGCAGCCGATAAAATGATAATACCAGTGGTAGCAGTCATCGAAGCGGTGACAACAAACGTGGAGGGAATCAACATGCCAGAAATGGTAACCACTTCGGTGGTAATCATGGTCAAGACAATAAAAGTGGACATTTCAAGAAGAGGAGATTCAACAATGATGGAAAGACATCAACACCAACACCCGTTGTTAAGTAAGGAGAATGACCACCTATCATATGCTTCAAATACGGAGGGGAGGGACACATCAGTCCAAACTGTGCGCAGCAGTCCAAAACGTGTTACAATTGTGGAAGAGAAGGTCACCTAGCTAGATTTTGTCATACAGGGAAGCCAAGTCCAGTTGGAACGGTGACACCAAATGCCGTCCCAGACAAGTTAAAACCAGTAGTTCAAGGGAAAGCGTTTGTCGTGACCTCTCAGAAAGCAAGGAACCAGAACGAGGTCATCACGGATAAGCTAATTATAAACTCTAGCGAAGTCTATAATTATCTGTTGAAACTTCGTTAGGAGAAACCTTCATTACATCCACTATTTATAAGTCTTATTTGATTCAAATCGGTACCCGCACATTACATGTCGATCTTATTTCATTGAAAATACTTGCATTTGACGTAATTCTAGGGATTGATTGGTTAACTACTCATCATGCAAAAATTGATTATTTTCGTAAGGTTGTTAGCTTTCATATTCCTAACCAACCTATTATGCGAATTCAAGTAACCAAACCATTAAAATCAATCATTGTCATCTCAAGCCATAAAGCTATTCATTTATTGAAAAACGGATGTCAAGCTTTCTTAGCCCATGTCACAGATTTAAACAAAAATACGTCAGATTTGAATGATATTTCTATTGTTAATAAATTTCCTGACGTATTCCCTGAAGAACTTCCTGGCCTACCCCCAGAGCGTGAAATTGAATTTTGTATCGACTTTGAACCCGGTACAAAACCCATTTCCAAAGCCCCATATCGAATGGCTCCTATTGAACTTCAGGAGTTAAAGACCCAACTGCAAGAATTGTTAAACATCGATTTTATTCGTCCTAGTACGTCTCCTTGGGGTGCTCCTGTTCTATTCGTGAAGAAGAAAGATGGGAGTATGCGACTTTGTATTGATTATCGGGAGTAGAACCATGTCACTGTCAAAAATAGATACACGTTGCCTCACATTGATGACCTGTTTGACCAGTTACAAGGCGCCAAATTCTTTTCAAAGATTGATCTTCGTTTTGGATATCACCAATTGAAGATTAAAACCGATGACATTCCAAAGACGGCTTTCAAAACTCGGTACGGGCATTATGAATTCCTAGTTATATCTTTTGGATTGACTAATACTCATGCTACCTTCATGGATATGATAAACCGAGTATTCAAGAAATATTTGGATCACTTTGTAGTCGTCTTTATTGATGACATCCTCATTTACTCCAAAAGCTGTGAAGATCATGAGCAACACTTGAGGCTGATACTCCAAAAGCTTCGTGAGAATAAGTTATATGCCAAGTTAAAGAAATGTGAGTTCTGGCTTGAGGAAGTAGCATTCCTTGGGCATGTAGTATCAAGTCATGGAATATCTGTTGACCCGGCAAAGATTAAAGCAATACAAAGCTGGGAGCAACCAAAATCAATGACTGAAGTACGTAGCTTTCTCGGCTTAGCTGGTTATTATCAGAGATTCGTAGAATGGTTTTCTCGAATCGCTACTCCATTAACTCAGTTGACTCAGAAAGATACAAAATTCGGTTGGAGCGAGGAATGTGAAGAGTTTTCAAGAACTCAAGAGAAGACTCATTTCAGCACATGTTCTAACAATATCATATGGCTCGGAGGGATTTGTCATCTACAGTAATGCTTCGGGTAAGGGGTTAGGATGTGTTCTCATACAACATGGGAAAGTTGTTGGTCGGAAAATCGATCACTAAACACGCGCAAGTATACGCGGTCTAACAAGTAATACAGTGATAAGAAGTGTGTCGTACCCATGAGGAACTATGACTAATATTTACCGAGTACCGATTGTTTATCGCTGAAGTCTTATTCGAACAGCAGTAAATGGAAGGGTGATTAATCTAATTATACTACTTAACAAAGCAAGTAAATGGATAATGAATGGAAATCAAAGAAATTACAAGCTAAGGTCACAACTTCACCCCCACACATGCATTCTGTCGAGCACCTGGCGTGTTATGTTTCATCAAACTAACTACCCTTTCTCTCTTTGGTCTTAATGGTCACGACAATTTGTCGACCGAGAACGCACATGTGCTAATGCACCTCTGTCAAGGTATGCATAAACATATCCTCTCCAGATCCACCCTAAAGGGAATAGAACAGAAAAGAACGTCCAAGCTAGATGCAATCCTACATATGTCTATGCGAATCAATCATAACAAGGATTTAAGCATAAGTTCTCATTGAGGTAGCACGTGGCGCACAGAGATATGTCTATCCTACGTACAACTTATGCAGTCGAAACACACAATCATATGCTAATATATTTAGGTGTAAATCTACAATTCTTCTATCGATATCATGCAGATTACCAAAATCACCACTAATGTCTTAGCGAGAATCATAAAGCACAAATATATTAAACCAAATCATATAGTGCCAACCAAAGAGATAAAGACAGTCAATTCAAATAACAAAGGGATCCATTATAACCTTAGAGCCAATATTCAGTTCATAGTTAATAAACCAAATACAAGTAGCAAATAAGACAACATTTATAGAATACAAAATTAGAGAGGATAAAGCGATAGAAGAAACTCTGTCAAAGCCCCTTCAATCTCCATGCAATCGACTCTTTTCAAGCTTTCCAATCTGTGTCGCTCGTTGCTTTTGTGCTCCAAAGAAAGCCAAACTTCTCCCTAATCTACCTAATCTATATTTACAGACATCAACTAAGGGAAAGAAAGAGAAATTACAAAGAAAAACTAACCTAAGCTAATTTATCTAAAATCTATGATATATTGCTCTCCTCTCTTCCTCTCTTCTGATGCAAGCGGCTGCTCCTCTTATATATGCGTCTCCTCTATTTGCTAGGTCAAACAAAAGCCCTATCTGCCTGGACACGGAGCTCGCACTGTGGCGCGAGCAAAAGCTCTCTAGATGGCGCTGCGGCGCCACATTAGTATGAAAGACACGGAGCTCGCGCTGCAGCGCGAGCCAAAGAAGGGTCAGTGGTGTTGGGGCGCCGAATTCGACGCTGAGGCGTGAGGCTGGCACCGGCCTCGGCGCTGGGGCGCCACACGTAGCTCAAGCGAGGCGCCAAAAGTCAGTAGCTTTGCCTAGCATTGGCGCTGAGGCACGAGCTGGGGCGCTGGGGCGTGACTTCCGATTGTAACACTAGCGCTGCGGCGCCAGTGCAGGAAAAATGGCAATATGCCCTGTAAGCTGAAAAATAACTCTGCATTGCATCAATTAAGCATAATAACACTACAATCATATAAAACTATATACAATCTACAAGAATAGGCAACTATTTAAGTCATAAAATATCCGATTCAGGGGTATAAATCTCACTCATCAAATACCCCCAAACTTAAGTCTTTGCTTGTCCTCGAGCAAACTAACTAACACAGCAGTAATAATAAAACATACGCAAAAGAAAACAAAAATAGTATAGTAACGTCATGGCTTCAAAGCTTGATCATAGCTACTCCCAGAGAATAGGGCAAACACAGATATGAGTAAGAGTTTATTCAATTTCAAGCATAAGACTATATTCGATCCATTCAATGTGTGTGTGTGTGGAGACCAACTGTTATAACTAATCATAACTCAAATAAGCTCGCACAGTCGATTGCTAAAACCAATGAGCAAACTCCGCAACTCAAACATTCAACAAGCATTAAAAATAAGACGCAACTGCAGGAAAAGATCTAAAAGACTCTAGCATGACTACAGTAAAATCTGACTCGGACAGTACTTAATTACCTTAGGCTATTCAGAACAACCCATGAATGAGCTTTTGATCAGTGACTCCCAAGCCAGACGACTTTAGGGCACTAGGTGTAGAACACCCCTATGAATCTTATAACTCGAGCAGTAAAGGCCACGTAATCAACATAAGCCAAATTAGACTTTACAACAAAAATGAAGATTATTAAACGAGTGCATTTTATGCTCCATCTTGATATCGGTCCTGCGTTTATGGGCGAGTGCGTTTTACGCTCCATCTCAACCCACCGCAAAAATTTCGATATAAACTCTTCTTTTCTATTTTTATACTCATTTCAATCATTTTTCTTCTTCTTTTTTTTATAAATGTCAACATGCAAGCATCCAAGATCCAAAACTGTATAAATGTCTAGGTCTTTTATTACCTTGTACAAATGAAAGTTTATAAGAGGGAAATAATTCTCAAAGCAATAAACGAGCGAACAAAATTCGAAAAAATAACGAGTTAACACAGTTGGTCAGTGCTTGCTAAGAAGGACGGATCAATAACAGTCTCAACTTATCAATTGAACAACCCCTAGCTCATACATGCTTGACACGACTCTAAGAGATAGGCATAGATATTTGACACTTGTCATCAGCCACAATCAAAAAAAATAATGAAAACTATAACCCTTGCTAAATAGCAGCTCAAAATAGGGTAAAAAGGCCATTCATATGGCACAAGCATCAAATCTGTAAAAGCCCCAAAAAGATGGCTATAAACCACAATCATGCTGATAATAAACAAAGCATTAAAAATAAAAACCAAAATAGTTCATGGCATAAGAATTAAAGCATAATCCTGATAATCCCGCAGTTCAAAACGACTACACCACAATACTAAAAATAAAACATATAAAGTCTAAAGTATGCAATCCTAATCATGGCAGTACAGAAATAGATAGATAATAGCTAAAAACACCCCCAAACTTGAGGTGAGCAATGCCCTCATTGCTAAACATAAAGCAATCGATACAAGAGGGTTTCCCTGAAGTGACTCACTCAGCAGCAGTCTCATCCTCATCAGCCTCGGCGGGTGGTAATGGTGGAGGGTATGGTGGGAAGACAGGCAGCACTGGAAACTGGTATGGCGTGAACTCAGCGTTCTCACTACAATAGTCGGTGTAGATGCTCTGCATGGTGTTCACCAGCTCAACCTAGTACTGCATAGCAATCTCCTATCTCTGAGCCACTGTAACTATGTACCTCCTCTACCTCTAAGCCTCGGCTTCCTATTTCAGGTGCAACAGTGTGAGGGACGCCATAATATCAGTCAATAGCCCCTGTCCAGCTGGGCCTATACCTGAAGTCTGTCCCTGCTCTGGCTCTGTAGTAGGGGGCAGTGTTGTAGGTGGCCCGTAGCCTTCGCCTCGGACATGAGACTCGGCCCCGTCCCACACAATGAAACGGGAGATCGTCTGGTGGTCTATGACTGCCATGGGAGGCAAGGCTATCTCTCCTGGCCCCCACTGAATGTCTGCCTGCTTGCACAGTCGAGTGATCAACGATGGATGTGGAAGCCCTGAAGCCACTGTGCTCTTGATTGCTTTAATGATTGACTCGTGTATAAGGACCCCGACGTCCACATTCAGGCCCGTGACAATAGCAAATAGGAGGATCGCCCTATCTTTGGTCACATCGCTCAGATGCCGGGTAGGAATCATATTAGCACAGATGAAGTTGAACCACACCTTCCTATAGCAAATGAGCACTGAAGACGGGAAACTAGTCTTTTTACCCGTGTAGTCGTTCTTTTTCCATGAAGTCCCGGGCTTGCAAAGCCTCCTGATAATATCCTATAAGTCATAGCTGTGGAGCCCCCGGCTGCATATAATCATTGCCCACATAGTTGGGCGTGGCAAACAGTGCATTGATGGCCTCACTACCAAATGCCACTAGCTTTCCCCTAACTTGGACAACCGCGTCACCCTCGGCATTGGCGTTGGCATAGAACTCCCGAACTACTGATACACTAGCTGACCCGGGTGGTTTTGTGAAGTGAATCCAATGGCGACCCGAAATCATGGCCAACAGCTCGCCATCCTCGTTGTTAGGCCTCAACCCCCGCTCTGGAATCAGATTTCTCCCAGCAAAGGAGCTCTTGTATCGTTTCCAAGCCTCCTCGCTCACGAATTTGGCTCTGTCCCAAGCCGTTGGTGGTGCCACGGACGATGATCCTCCCATGGTAAGGTGTTGCCTCTTTTGTGCCATTTCAAAAATTGCAGCAATTTGTATGAACACAAACAGAAAATTGAAGCACACACTCCCCCAAAACTTAATGCAGATAATCCTCAATGAAGGCCCAGTGAATCCAAGCCAAAACAGCCCCCAATTCAGTCAACTTCTTCTCTCAGGACTTTTATCAAACACCTAGAGTGCGCTCTGACAACTAAATTTTGACAGCCTTGGTTTGCAAGTGCTCTAACCCAATTTCTGTCAGTGGAAATCACCCAAACAAACAAAAAGACAAAGACATACCCAACAATTTGATCAAGTTACTTTTCTAATGGAACGAAATCTCAATAAATACCTTGAGGGAAAAAAAACTAAGGGAGAACTCGTTTGGGGATGAACTCTGACAAATTGATGGAAGCTTCGGTTTGTAATGGTGGATTTCGATTTGCTAAAGATGCTCTGGCTTGTGCTAGGTAGAGGGTGGGAGGCTTTGTTGGAGAAAAAGAGATGATGTTTGGTTGCTGCCGAGAAGTGTCGAGAGATATGGGCGAGAATGGGTACAAGTACTGGCTAAAAACTGCTTTTAATCAACGAAAACTCGCTGCCGGTGCCGCGGCGTGAGTTGTCCTTTGTTACTAGGCGCTGCGACGCGAGTTATCAGAAGCTGATGCCATTTGATGGCACCGTGGCGCGAGTTATGGCGTTGGGGCGCGAAGGAGAGAGACTTACCCATTACACAGTGGCGCTGCAGCTCGATGAATGAAGCTGAGGCTCGAAGTCGGCGCCGTGGCGCGAGATGCTGTGTAAATGGTGGTGCCGCGGCGCGAGGTGCCATTTTTGAAAAAAAAAATTAACTGCTATCTGCACATGCCAAGACCAGTATAACAGAAAGACACTTGAAGCAAAAATAAATTATTACTTACAATATAATAACTAACTACATAGTAAACTAGTTATAGGCAAACAAAAACAGATGAATTTTATACCGAGATGGGGGTGCCCCCCCCCCCACCAAGCACTTGTTTTAAAGTCGTCAGCTTGACTATACCGATGTCGTTCAATCCAGCTCATAAGCGAAAATGACCTTTTCATGCCGCCTATTAGTTAATTCCTTTGGATTTTTGGCAGACATGGATGATTGGTCATTTATGCTTTCTTCATCCTTTGGCACAAAGAATCTTTCACCACTGTAATTATCCACTAATTTCCCTTGTTTATTAAATAGAAAGCGCTCTTTGTGCTCTATTGGGCCCTCTCGGGTTTCCACAGTCGTGAGCGTGGGTTCTGGTTGTTGATCAGTCTTAACTGTGTACCCACTGGTGCTCCCCTCTTCTTCTAGCTCAGCCTCCATAGGTTGGTCAAGTTGCACATTGACATTGCCCTCAACACTTTGGTGAGACTCATAGCCTTCTCCTCGAGTACCCACCGTGCACTGCTCTACATCTTCATCGTCGAGATCAATTATGACCAGTAGATTGCATTGTGATGGATTTGTGATGGCATTGATGATTAGCCCCAATTGACTTTTGAGGCTTTGCACTGCGGCTTCTTGGCTTGCCATCTTAACCTTATTTCTCTCAATAAAGTTGGTGAGAAGCTCTTCAAGCCTGCTTTCTTCCTCTTGTGCCGAGTACTCAGAAAAGCTGTCATTGGGTCAAGAAGTCAATTCATAATGCGGCGGAGACTGATAGTCAAATAGAGAGGCATGATTTGGATCATGATAGTGCTCCAGATTGTAGACCCATGAGTTTGGATAACCCTGGCAGTTTGGATGGTAGGGAATCAGTTCAAAGTCAGCTTGATCCTGACAGTAGGCATTCTGAGTCGACTGACACTCAAGATTGTCAAAAAATCTCAAGGCATTTGTAATTTGAAGCTGTAATCTCTCGAGCCTTTCTTCCGAGCTTGGTTGTGTTGTCCCCTCATAAGGCCATTGATAACATTGGTCGTCCATAATCTGTAGACTTAAAAATAAAAAGAAAGGAAGATCAAACAAATAAAAGAAGTAAATATATGCACATTCAAAGTAAGACTAAATTGATTTAAATCAATATTAGACAATATTAGAATAATAGTTCCCCGGCAGCGGCGTCAAAAACTTGTTGGTCGAAAAACCGATCACTAAACACGCGCAAGTATACGCGGTCTAACAAGTAATACAGTGATAAGAAGTGTGTCGTACCCACGAGGAACTATGACTAATATTTACCAAGTACCGATTGTTTATCGCTAAAGTCTTATTCGAACAGCAGTAAATGGAAGGGTGATTAATCTAATTATACTACTTAACAAAGCAAGTAAATGGATAACGAATGGAAATCTAAGGAATTACAAGCTAAGGTCATAACTTCATCCCCACAGAGGCATTCTGTCGAACACCTGGCGTGTTATGTTTTATCAAACTAACTACCCTTTCTCTCTTTGGTCTTAATGGTCACGACAATTTATCGACAGAGAATGCACATGTGCTGATGCATCTCTGTCGAGGTATGCACAAACATATCTTCTCCAGATCCACCCTAAAGGGAATAGAACAGAAAAGAACGTCCAAGCTAGATGCAATCCTACATATATCTATGCGAATCAATCATAACAAGGATTTAAGCATAAGTTCTCATTGAGGTCGCACGTGGTGCACAGAGATATGTCTATTCTACGCACAACTTATGCAGTCGAAACTCACAATCACATGCTAATATATTTAGGTGTAAATCTACAATTCTTCTGTCGATATCATGCAGATTACCAAAATCATTACTAATGTCTTAGCGAGAATTATAGAGCACAAATATATTAAACCAAATCATATGGTGCCAACCAAAGAGATAAAGACAGTCAATTCAAATAACAAAGGGATCCATTATAACCTTAGAGCCAATATTCAGTTCATAGTTAATAAACCAAATACAAGTAGCAAATAAGACAACATTTATAGAATACAAAATTAGAGAGGATAAAGGGATAGAATAAACTTTGTCAAAGCCCCTTCAATCTCCACGCAATATGTTCCTTTTAAGCTTTCCAATCCGTGTCGCTCGTTGCTCTTGTGCTCCAAAGAAAGCCAAACTTCTCCCTAATCTACCTAATCTATATTTACAGACATCAACTAAGGAAAAGAAAGAGAAATTACAAAGAAAAACTAACCTAAGCTAATCTATATAAAATCTATGATATATTGCTTTCCTCTCTTCCTCTCTTCTGATGCAAGTGACTGCTCCTCTTATATATGCGTCTCCTCCCTTTGCTAAGTCAAACAAAAGCCCTCTTTGCCTGGACACTTAGCTCGCGCTGCGGCGTGAGCAAAAGCTCTCTAGATGGCGCTGCGAAGCCACATTAGTATGAAAGACATGGAGCTCGCGCTGTAGCGCGAGCCAAAGAAGGGTCAGTGGTGCTGGGGCACGGTCATTGGCGCTGGGGCGTCGAATTCGACGCTGGGGCGCGACGCTGGCGCCGGCCTTGGCGCTGGGGCGCCACACGTAGCTCAAGCAAGGCGCCAAAAGTCAGTAGCTTTGCCTAGCATTGGTGCTGGGGCGCGAGCTGGGGCGCTGGGGCGCCGGATGTGGCGCTGGGGCGCGACTTCTAAGTGTAACATTGGCACTGCGGCGCCAATGCAGAAAAAATGGCCAATATGCCCTGTAAGCTGGAAAACAACTCTGCATTGCATCAATTAAGCATAATAACACTACAATCATATAAAACTATATAAAATCTACGAGAACAGGTAACTATTTAAGTCATAAAATATCTGATTCATGGGTATAAATTCCACTCATCAAAAGTCATAGCCTATGCCTCTCGACAACTAAAAGAATATGAGAGGAATTATCCTACTCATGATCTAGAGTTGGCAGCTGTTGTCTTCGCACTTAAAATTTGGAGGCATTACCTGTATGGGAAGAAAGTGGAGATCTATACGGATCATAAAAGCCTCAAATATTTCTTCACTCAAAAGGAACTCAACATGCGACAACGACGTTGGCTCGAACTGTTGAATAATTATGATCATACTATTTAATACCATCTTGGAAAAGCAAACTTAGTAGCTGACGCATTGAGTAGAAGATCATATGCAGGTACAAGTGCGATATTGTCAATGCAAAGGTGATAAGTACGTTTTATACCTACTTATCCGGTATCTGTTACTTGAATTAGTTGCTTAATCTCATATTTCTTAGTTACTTTTCATGTATTTTGTGTTTGTTTTGTAGATTATATGCTTGGGTATGAAAACGCAAGAAAAAGGCGACTATTGGCATGCAAAAGTAAGAGAAAGCAATTCAGAAATCTTTTGGACCAAAATACTCAAGCAAATGCAGGAAGGGAAGATTGAAGGACTTTTAAAACTAAGTTGGATGCATGTTCTTGGCGTAGAACTTGGAGTATACTGTAGATCTTCTTCTTATCTTTCCAGAACATCTTGAATCATCCCAATCGAAGTTCGGATGCAAGAGTTATGGCCTTTTTATCAACAAAGATCAAAGCTAAGAGTTCTCATACTTGTAATTTACACAACATCTACTTCAAGCTCAATTTTGACCTTCATCCAATCTGAATCTGTTACATATCAAAGAATAAAAGTTATAGAGCTCGTCGATATCTTCAATTTGATAGGTGGCAGGCCCCGTAACTCCTCCCGGATCAAAAGTTATGGCCATTTTACCAGAGGACGTTGTGACGGAAAATGAAGCCCGCCGGGGCGGGCTTTTCCTTAGTAAAACCCCTGCCGGGGCGGGCATAGCAGCTGCTAGATAGTAAGGACCCCCGCTGGGGCGGGCCCTGTGCAAGCCTAAACCCCCGGCGTGGCGGGGGTACGCGTAGAAAAGACGTTTTTTGGCCAAATTTGAGTTCGGGAAGGATTGTTTCGATCCGATTGACTCAAGGACTTCCAAGATGACTTAAAGACATATGAAGAAGCTTATAAAAGGGGGGAAAACATAAGGATTAGAGCAGAGATTCGAGAGATTAGAGAGTTTTGGAGGATTCCATTAAATTAAATTAGAGTAGAATAGGAGAAAACACTAGTTCTTGTTAGATTTGGAGATTGAAGCAACTTAGAGACCATTGAAGATTCAAAGTAGGAGCAAAGAGGGAGCGTCAAATCTACAGACAATAGATTCTATCTTCTTATCTTCTTCTATCTTTGTCTTTTAATGATTATTCAATTGTGGATTCTTAGTTTTAATTCAATAATAATGAACTAATTCTTTGTTTGAGATTACAATGAATCTTATTGTATAGTTTATTTTAATATGCTTCGCTATCAATTATTATGTTCTATTGTGAGGATTGTCTATTGTGATTTGGACTTAATTGTTTAATTAATTGGCCATCAATTACCGTAATAATTTATATGAACTCGAGAGATGAAGTCAAAAATTTATATGGACTTTATTGCTAATTTATATTGGTTTTGATATGAAGTATTATCATGTTTGCTTGATTTCTCTAAGGCCGATTGAATAGACTTGTGTTTATCAATACTGCTGGATTCATAGGCATGTAGATTAGTTGCATTGCATAGCATTGTTGTTTTTTGTTTTTGCTTGAGGACAAGCAAAGGTTTAAGTTTGGGGGTATTTGATAAGTAGGTTTTATACCTACTTATCCGGTATCTGTTACTTGAATTAGTTGCTTAATCTCATGTTTCTTAGTTACTTTTCATGCATTTTATGTTTGTTTTGTAGATTATATGCTTGGGTATGAAAATACAAGAAAAAGGCGACTATTAGCATGAAAAAGCAAGAGAAAGCAATTCGGAAATCTTTTGGACCAAAATACACAAGCAAATGCAAGAAGAGAAGATTGAAGGACTTTTAAAACCAATTTGGATGCATGTTCTTGGCTTAGAACTTGGAGTATACTGTAGATCTTCTTCTTAGCTTTCTGGAACATCTTGAATCGTCCCAATCGGAGTTAGAATGCAAGAGTTATGGCCTTTTTATCAACAAAGATCAAAGCGAAGAGTTCTCATACTTGCAATTTACACAGCATCTACTTCAAGCTCAATTTCAACCTTCATCCATTCCGAATCTGTCAAATCTCAAAGCATAAAAGTTGTAGAGCTCGTCGATATCTTGGATTTGATAGGTGGCAGGCCCCGTAACTCCTCCCGAATCAAAAGTTATACCCGGTTTACCAGAGGATGCTGTGACAGAAAATGAAGCCCGCTAGGGCGGGCTTTTCCTTAGTAAAACCCCCACCGGGGCGGGCATAGAAGCTGTTAGACAGTAAGGACCCCCGCCGGGGCAGGCCCTGTGCAAGCCTAAACCCCCGCCGGGGCGGGGGTACGCGTAGAAAAGACGTTTTTTGGCCAAATTTAAGTTCGGGAAGGATTGTTTCAATCTGATTAACTCAAGGACTTCTAAGAGGACTTAAAGACATATGAAGAAGGTTATAAAGGGGGAGAAACACAAGGATTAGAGGGGAGATTAAAGATATTAGAGAGTTTTGGAGGATTCCATTAAATTAGATTAGAGTAGAATAGGAGAAAACACTAGTTCTTGTTAGATTTGGAGATTGAAGCAACTTGGAGACCATTTAAGATTCAAAGTAGGAGCAAGGAGGGAGCGTCAAATCTACAGACAATAAATTCTATCTTCTTATCTTCTTATATCTTTGTCTTTTAATGATTATTCAATTATGGATTCTTAGTTTTAATTCAATAATAATGAACTAATTCTTTGTTTGAGATTACAATGGATCTTATTGTGTAGGTTATTTTAATATGCTTCGCTATCAATTATTATGTTCTATTGTGAGGATTGTCTATTGTGATTTGGACTTAATTGTTTAATTGATTGGCCATCAATTACCGTGATAATCTATATGAACTCGAGAGATGAAGTATTGATTTAGATCTTATCATGATAGCATGTGTTCAGGATTTTGTTAGTAGCTTAAACTTGATGAGTGTTAAGGTAGAGATATGCTTGACGCAGCATGTAATCGGATAGAGAACTTTTTCTTTAACCTTCTTCAATTGTAATTCACATAGAGATATAGTGGGTTAGTTGATTAAGGTGTTTAACGAATTTCTATCTTAATTGTGGATTGACGTTAATATGGGTATTATGCATCGAGAGATGATTTTATCTGCTTTAGTGTTCTTGATTAACAATTCAGGATAAAGAATAATTAATGAGAAGTGTGTTAATTTAAATGAAGCAATAAGTGAAGTTGTGATCTTAAATCTCCGTTATCTTAATTTAACTAGTGGAATTTAAGTGTAGTTTAATTTATATAATTTGAAATTCATTCGTTTAAATAAGATTGAGTTGGTTACGGGTTAGTACTTGATGATTTTTGTTAAATAATTCTCTGTGAAAACGATACTTAACTTATCACTTTTTTACTTGTTGACCATGTATACTTGCGTGTTGTGCGTAATTAGATTCTACCCAACAAAAGGCCCATTTTATATGACTTGTAAAGGATGGACTTCTACAGATAACTGATCTTGTTCTCCAACTTTAATCTTATTCTCTTTCTCTACCTTAGCTTCTTCGGACTCTGCCTCCTCATCACCACTCCGATACATCTCGGGATAATCATCATGATCACTCCCCAAATTTACCATAGGTTCATCTTTTCCCACCTCTTCAACTAACTCGCTTTGCGCTGGTACCTCGGCAACTGGCACTAGTGTAACAGCCGCTAGCATCTCTGCACTCTTTTCACCTTCTCCAGACATCCTACAATCAGTCTAAATGACTTAATTAATACTTCTCTTGTACGAACTTTTCACACTATGTGTCCACATATCTCTCTATCGATATATTTCGGCAACCCCTCACTTAGAACTCTAAATAAGTTTTCTCTATTTCACTTATGGTTATAATCCTAGGGTTTTTCCCCACCCCACTTAAGGTTTATAACCTACAGCTCTTCTACTAACTGGTGACACCTTGGTCACTACAGCTCTGATACCAACCTGTGACACCCCCAAATCCGGGTTACCTGACCCCCGAGTTTGGTGTTCACGATCCACAATATAAATAACATTTAACTACCCATTTATTTATAAATAGGAACATACACCTCATTAACTGATATAGTTAATACATTAACCCAGGTTCTCTAACCTTAACATTACAAACATACCCTTTAGTTATTCCACAAGGGTTCACAAATATAACATAATAATAATGTTATTCATAACTAATTAATCACTATGTCTTTGCCTTTGTTCTTCACAGCATCTTCTGCAACTTCGTCCCTAGCTGAAAAGTTTTATTTAGCAAGGGTGAGCAACAAGTTTTCCCCACAAGTTAAGATATACAATGAATGTATAAGTATCAAAATAATAGGCTATCTATGTTGATAGGATAAAACCAAATTTCGGGGAACTTAGAAATAGCTGAACAAATCGTTAATCAATAACAAGTCTTCTCGTATTCTAGGCAACGCAATAATCTGATAATGAAATAGTACAACGCTTTCAAAGTTTCTACGATATTCTATTGAATAAACAAGAATCAATTCTATGCAATAACAAAGTGAAATATTTTCCAGATTTATCATACTACATCATACCATAGTGGGCTGACGATCCTTAGATCACATCCAACACTAGGTAATACTGCATTAATGACTCCATCGTTTTTATCATCTTTGCACCAGGTTACATGATGCATTAATGATATAAAATACATTTTGATATATTGCAAATCATTTTTGTCTAGCCGAAGTAATTAGCATAGACATACGAATAATAGTATTGTTGTTAAAATTCATTGGTTCCATCATTTGATCCAATGTTTTTCAAAAAATAAAAGTGTAAACATCAGCACGAAGT
Source organism: Panax notoginseng (assembly GCA_016801055.1). NCBI lineage: Eukaryota > Viridiplantae > Streptophyta > Magnoliopsida > Apiales > Araliaceae > Panax > Panax notoginseng. The sequence continues at coordinate 195,041,158 of CM029016.1, forward strand.
CAATAAATTTCGAAAGTCTAGCATAGCTAGTAGATTTAGAATACCTGTGCTTCCACCATCAACTCCACTTTCTATAATGATCCATTGCTTAATAGGTCTATCTATTCCTATCATCCTCAATACTCCATTCACACTTAATTATATCCCAGTTCATCAAACTTACCACACGTTATGAGTTCAGGAACTTGCCACAATCATATGAGTTTAAGAACTTATCCTAGTCAGACCATAGGCATCCATTCGCTGAGGGGTTCAAAAACATATCATATAATTATGAGTCACGAACCTACCATAAGTATGACTTTTAAGAACTCGCACTTAACCTTATAATATTCTCTAACTTTACTCTACCTATCTGTTATACACATGAGAAAAGAATCACCTTCTCAACAGGCATATAGCAAATAGCGCGACACAAACAATCTAATGATTATCAATGTGATAAACTGAGTGTAAGCACAAAACCCTCGCCCATACAAAGGTTTGTACAACTTAGCCATCACATGAGTTCTCAATTGAAATCCCACCTAACTCTATCTTTCTTTTAACTTGTTCTTTGCTCGATATGAATTCCTCGTATCACATCATCTATAACTCCTCATGAGTTATCTCGTACTATATCATAGTACACTATCTTCATAGCATCAAGCTATAATCATTCAAACATTACAAACCATCTTTCTTTTATAACTTAAACAGATCACGTCGTGACCTTATTCTATAATCATCTCTCTTAAAATTCTTTTGTTAACTCGTGATCGTTTTGTTTTACGATCCTCATTCTTTCTCTTTTTCATCATTTACGACATTATTCGTTATCTTGGCTATCGGAGTTAGGAAACTCCCATTTCTTAGCTTTATATCTCTTAGATTCTTCTTTGAATCTTCTTGTTTATATAAAGAAAAAAAAATTCCTTTAAGAATTTCTAACATCATTTACATCGCTTAACATTTCATTCGAGTTCTACACTTTCATCATATGTATCCATTTCTACACTTGGTACACATCGAGTCTCTAACAGTTTCAATATGGTACGCTGAGTGGTTTCCCACAAACAACCAACAAACTAGGTTCCGAGTTACTAGTTCGTATATACCTCCGCTCTATGAAGGAATCGTTTAGCCCAGATACCATACACCAACTACTAAAGAGTACAACTGTACCATACTTAACTATAACTCTCTATTCTTAACTTCCTTACCATTCTCTTCTTATATACATTGTCTATTTGTTATCACCTTACATCCTTATTATTGGAGTTGGGTAACCTCACATTCATATTCTTTATAACTCTGCGAGATTCTTCTTTGAATCATTTCACGTAAGTTTTATCCCTTCTTTATACGTTTCTTACATTACTTTTTATTGTTCAAACTCTATTTGAGCTTATTCTTTCATTATCTTCACCTTCCTTCCCTAAGGTTATAGCCTAAGGTACTCCTACCTAAGGTTTATAACCTACAGCTCTGATACCAACTGTAACGACCCCAAAATTCATACAATTTAATTCTCAACTTCGGTCGTTAATAATACATTCAACCTCTAATTTTACATCATTAAACGATAATACAACCATTGAAATTTGCGGAATAATTAAAATTTTCTATTACAAACTATCCTCGTTCCCAAAACCTTCAACCTTTACATCTAAATATCTCAGAATCATTTTAATACTACAATAGTTTACATTCGCAAAACAATATTACAATTCAACATTAATACATTATTCGAAACCTTAAACATGGTTCAAATAATAACACAACCAAAGTATATAAATCTTCAAGTATCACATCTGATTCATGTCTTTCAAGTAACGCATAACTTTACCTTGAATCTTGAACCTGTAAAAGTGGTTATTTGCAAGGTTGAGCTCGACAGCCCAGCAAATTTAACAGTCTATCATGTTTCACATAGCACACAATTCATGCATTTTACATTTCTAATTTATCGAGTTACATTATACAACATGCATGTGCTATCACATATCACATATAAATTGAGTTCCATAACCCAATTAACTTGGTCATATTTTGACCTTAACAATTCATAAAGCATGGTATGTAACTCACCACATAATCACATTTAATCCACAAACATAATAGAACTGAAAAACTTGCCTTGGATGTTGTTTAATGTTTATAACTTATCTGCGCTGTGATGATCCTACACAAATTGAGGATACATACATGCACATATTAGTTTCACATACAAAATTCACGTACTCAATGTAAACTAATTTTATTTAACTATAATATTTTGTTCTTGTCTTAAAACCATTCTATGTTTCTTTAGAAACTTTTGTCCGTTATAACCTTTTTACGCCCAAAAGGTTCTCTCATGGATTTAGTATGTAAATACTTTACGTATCAAAACATAAACCATTTATATCCCCTTCGTTTTATATTACTAGGTTCAATATAATTTCACAAGGCAGCAGTCCCTCACCTTTGACACCCATTTCGCGGTTTAATAGCTTGCAATTTACTTATCTAATCGTAAGGCATTTTTTTTTAGTATGTGTTTCATGGCATACAAGACTATTTTTAAGAAATACTAACCTCTCATTTCGGGTTTGTTAAGTAGTCTAAAAAGCGTGCCAAAAATTGACGTTCATAGCAGTCTTCAATTTTTTTTTCCAGCTTTACCATCTCTCGCTAAAACAGTCATAACTAATTCGTTTCAAAACATTTTTGAGCGCTTCTTGAGCCCACGCGAAGCTAACTTCTGAGGCTACAACTTTCATTCTTTGACCATTTCCAAATTCAAAACACAGAATTCCGAAAAATTCGTTCAAGGTGACTGCCCCGAGTTGGTTAGACAGTTTTGACGCGACTACTTTGAATGGTCATAACTCTTTGCTCCGAAGTCGGAATTAGTCCGTTCCGGAGTCTATGGAAATCTAATTCAGTGTACTATAACATACCAAAAGCCCAGAAGTTTGTGGAAACATTAACTGATCGAAACAGTGTCCCGAATAGCACGTCCCGCTGCTGACTTTCAGTTTGACAAATTCGACACATTTCTTTCCAATCACCGTAACTCCCTCATCCGAGGTCGGAATGAGGTCATTCCAAAGCCTATGGCATCCTAACTCAGTGCACTACAAGTACCCAGAAACTCAGAATTTTTCAGGCAACATAGCTATTCCAGAATTTGACACTATAGTCACTGTTCATTCAATTTTCATTTCTAGACATGGTTTACTAAAAGCTTCACCACGGATTCATTTTAACTCCGTTTTGGTTCATTCAAGTTAGAAAATCTTCAGAACTTTGAGGGATATAACATACAATCATCAAATTAAGCTTTTAGACATAAATCAAAAGCACAAAGGGTCCTCAAGCTCAGTCCCAAAAACTGCCCAACAAGGTTCTTTGTAAATCTTTTATTTTGTGAGTTTTGGTTACACTTGGATGATGTTAAGGTTTCATATCTCTAATTACAATCATTATAACTCATTTACATAATCAATTACAAGTCAAAATAAACATAGTAAACTAACTAGTTTTCTAACAAAACTAACTAAATTTCCAAAATACAAACTTTAACTAACAAACTAAATACAATATTTAAAATAATAACATTACCAAAAATTAAATAAGAAACATACCCGAAAATACGAATTCCACAAATTGAATACGTACTCGACCAAAATTTAACTAAGAGAAGATCTTTATAAAAAGTCCTCCCACAACAAAGCCTTTCTCAAAATTGGAGGCCTTATTGTTGGTGAATAAAACAAAGGATCAAGCCCTTCTATTTATAGGTTTAGCAAAGGGTAAAGTTCTCAATTTAGTTGATGTGGGACTTGGTTTATACTAATTCTAATTTGTTTATACTAATTTTTCCTATTTTCAACATACTGAGTGTATTCATTCATCCAGAATTCGTTTCTTAACCAATTCGATCCGTTCAAGTTGCGTTGTTTTCGTTTTATAGAGGAGAACAACAATCATCTTTCAATTTAAAGTTTTCATCATGAATTCATCATCAACTTTAGTCTCAAAGTACACCAAAACACACATTACAATCAAAACCCAAATTCCTCTTCTTTAGTATAAATACATGAATTTGATTTCTAAAAATTTGTTTCTAAATGACCACTATCAAATTATAAATATCTAATAACATATATAACATCGTAACCCACAAATTCATTAACCAAAACTTCAATTTTAAAAGAAACTCAAGAACACATAAACTATAAATATAAACTAGATTATGTACATTTAATTCCTTAAGAAATAAAATTAACCTTATTAGTAAATTTCTATTCAACAATTATAATCATAACATTATTTAACAAATTCTCACTCCTCTAATTTAATTATTTAATTAAATTAGAATATCACAATTATACTCGTGTAATAAAATACGTATAAATCTCATCTATTTTATCACACTTAAATAAACTATCTCATACCAATTTTCATCAAATATTTATTTAATATCATAAATATTCATCTAATTCCATAAAGTTTCCAACTAAAATATTTAATGTACTTAATAAATATTTTACTCGCATTATACTAATATTTATATTTTCATGCAATATATTACCTTCTCACTTTATTAAATCAATTATACTTGTATTAATTCACTATTTTAATTAAGTGAATTATTCACACTATTTATGAAACTTAACTCATAATAATTTCCATTGCCCACAATGCATAATAATTAAAATTATATTATCTCATAACATAATTTCAACTTAATTAAATTAACTAATATTATTTAATTTCTTTAATAGTTTAATTACATATTAAATCTCACATTCTCCAACATATGAATATATAATTCTCTTCACACCAAATCATATAATTCAAAATATATACACCTCATAATAAGAATTTTAATTATTAAATTCTTATTTTAATAACTTATAAAAATTCGGGTTGTCACATCCTTCCCTCCTTATAAGGATTCCGTCCTCGGAATCAAAGAAACCTCCCTTACTCGGTTTTCACCAAATCTTTTTTCAAAATTTACCCGGAATATTACATTCACCCTTTCTTCTAAGAATTTCGTCCTCGAAATTTTATCTATTAATTTTTATTCATTCATTCTATCAAAGTAGATTTTATATCACTACTTCATTCATTCATTGGTTTCTATAACCACTTTCTTTCCACAAAGATCATTCTACAATTATTAACTTTTCTATTAAAAGTTTCACAAAATTTTTTTTTTTGATAACTCATCCCCTTCTCATTTCAAAATCTCTTTTCTCACTTAATCAACACATTCATCATTCAGTGTTGCATTCTACAACTTACTTCTTTCTAAGAAATATTTTCCTTTTTCACTTCCATCTTACAGAATAACAAGAATCTTCCACAATTGTTCAATAATTGGGAAGTAGTTTGAATAACTCAGGAATATAAAAGATTCTAAATCATGCTGAGGGTCACAAGACCACGAACTATGTCCACAGTTGCAAGTAATCTTTCAACTTCAACTTTAACAGTCATAAGACTATTAGGACCCCCGTACTTAGGGTGTTAAGCCTTTCGTACGATGTATTGTGCACAAACATTTAAACGCTATGCGTATGTCCATAGTTATAAGTAATCTTTCAACTTAAACTTTATCAGTCATAAGACTATAGGGACTCCTCGTACTTGGGGTGATCAGCCCTTCGTACAATGTATTGTGCACAACCATTTCAACGCCTCTGCGTAATCCCCTATAAAAGGGTTGTTCATCTCAGCTTTTCAACATCTGAATCCGCACCAAAATAATTTGATTTGGCATAACTTCTCAACATACACATGCATTTCATGAACATCTTTCAATATTCGTCTAGCTGAATCAAATAGCATAGACCTCTACAACAATTCGAACATCAAATAAAAGTTAATTAATATGTCATATATTATCCTTATATTATGACCGACCAATTAAATACCATGCAAATAAACTTAGGTAGGTCATACTAGCGAAGGAATTCCCCGTCTCTCCCCTCCTAGTTCTATTCTCACATCTTAGCCAGGGATCATATCCCTAAGCTCTGATACCAACTGTGACGCCCCCAAAAATAGGTATACATCACCCATCTTGGGTCGTCAGATACATAGTACAGAATACAAATACAATTTACTAATACAACTGTCGTGTACAATACGACAAAACATAAACTGTGAGTTTGAATACAAATATTATCTTCTAGAGAGTATTCATACTCAAAAGGAGTCCTCATTACATTTATTAACACACTATTACATAGAATAGTGAGGACTACTAACTAATACTATCATTCGAACCATCACTCTGTTCCCCGACTTGCCCCAGCTACGTTCTCATTTCCTGAAGAGAACAGTGAAAGAAAGGGTGAGCTCAACTAGCCCAGTAAGAAATATTATGACTAAGATAATGCAGAATAAATTATCATTAGCCTTCAACAATGTTAAACTGATAAAATATAATAGACATCAAGTTTAACTACAGTGGAACAAGCAATCCATTAAAAGAGTCAAGTAGAAAATAAACTCTACTATCTTTTATGATTTAAAAGGCTTTTCAACACTGTGATCGCTGTGACTCAGCTTAATAAAATAATCCACATCATCGAATCACCCCTGCACTACGGCCAAGGATATTCGTGTATTCATTAATGGTCATGATCATGCCAACAACTGTCCATCAATGCACTACGGGCCAATGAGGACTTTTACCACATCATTTGTAACATTACGGTCATGATTATACCGAATAATCCCTAGTCATAATCATACCAAGTCCATCTATGCACTACAGGCCACAGATGACTTCCAACATTTTATAAACATGAGGATGATGACAATGACATAAGAATTCAATAAAACAAGTTCAAGAATTAATTTATCCAAGAATTAACAACGTCCAAATTGTCAACATGATACTGCATTGTGGAGTAAAATTCAAGAATGATCAGAAGAATATTTCCATGAAAAGATACTAGATGAAGCACAAATATCAAGGATATTCCACTAATTTCATGGGGTATAGAAATCAAAGTTTTAACCAACTTAGTACAATAGAGAATGGAATAACAGAAGAAATCACCATGCATGCGATAGACCGCACAGCAGGTTATTCCAATAGAATAATAGAGAATGGAACCAGGTCAGGTGAAAATCACACCGACAAGATGTTCCGACAGAATAATAAATACAGAATAATGAAGACGGAACCAGGTCTGGTGTAAAACACACAGACAGGATATTCCAACAGAATAATAAAGACGGAATAATAAAGACGGAACCAGGTCCGGTGTAAAACACACAGACAAGATGTTCCAACAGAATAATAATAACAACGGAACCAGGTCCGGTGTAAAACACACAGACAGGAAGTTCCAACAGAATAATAATAACAACGGAACCAGGTCCGGTGTAAAACACACAGACATGAAGTTCTAACAGAATAATAGAAGGATGTCATCAAGTATAGGGTATTCCGCGTATACAGGTTATTCCAACAGAATAATAAGAAATGGAATAACAACAGTTCTCTTTATGAATAAGAAAGAATAACACCCCTTACCGTTTTAAAGACGAGCTGAAATAAGGAAGTAGTTAAGTAGCAAAATACTCTTCTTCTCTTTCTCTATAGTTTCTCTCTATAGTTTCTCTCTCTAGAGTTCAGTGAATTCGTAAGAAATAATGAAGGAATGAGCTGCTATTTATAGAAAAATAGAATGCATAGTAACTAATCCATGAACGGTCCAGATTGATTACTTTAATCTGACGGTCCATATTTAAAGAAAAATCTTTTAAATAAAATATAATATATTCTATTTATAGAATAACTTTAATAAAGTATTTTGTTTTATATAAAAAGATGTTTCTGTTTTATTACGTTAATAATACGAATAAAACAAAACGTCATTATCGCTAAATAATTCATATTATTAACTGACAATAATTGAATCAAACTGAGTGACTTCTCACATAAGCATTAATAATCAATACCGTGTGCTACTATGCAACCACACGTATTGCTGTACTTTTACTACCGAGTAGTTCAACAGTAACAATGGTAAAATTTCCGCCGTTATTTTTAATAAAATATTTTTGTCGTTTTCTCAATCCGACAATAATTTCGTTGTGGGGTCCACCAATGATTGTGTCGTTGTACGAATATTTCCTGTTAAAATGAATATTCCCCGACCAATCGAATATTATATAACAACTTGCGTACTTTACAAAATTTATAAATATTACCCAATATTATATCAAATTAACTCCATAATATTCAAAAATGATATTTATAGAAAATTCATCTTTATTTATAAAAGTTGGGGTCTTACAACCTCCCCTTCTTATAAAATTTCGCCCTCGAAATTAGGGTACGTACCTGGTATGTCGAAGAGATAAGAATACCTTGATTTCATTTCAGATTCTAACTCCCAAGTCATTTCCTCAACATCGTGGTTTCTCCACAAAACTTTGACTTAAGATATAACCTTGGAGCGTAGAATATGTTCTTTTTTATCCAAGATTTGAACAGGAACTTCTTCATACGTCAAATCCTCTGCTATTTTGTCCGGTTCTAACTCAATAATGTGGTTCGGGTCTTCCACATATTTGCGTAACATGGATATGTGAAAAACGTTATGAACACGAGACATACTTGGCGGTAAAGCGAGTCTATAAGCCACAGTTCCTACTCGATCGATGATTAAAAATGGACCGATGAATCGAGGATTGAGCTTTCCTCTCTTTCCAAATCTCGTAACTCCTTTCCATGGAGCAACACGTAAGAACGCATGATCTCCTACATCAAATTCCACGTCCTTTCGATGAAGATCAGCATAACTCTTTTGTCGATCTTGTGAGGTTTTTATACGTTGTCGGATCGTTTGAATCTTTTCTGTAGTCATACGTACCAACTCCGGTCCCAACAACGTTGCTTCACCCACCTCATCCCAGCATACTGGAGAACGACATTTTCTTCCATACAATGCTTCGAATGGATCCATGCCAATACTTGCTTGATAACTGTTGTTGTAGGAAAACTCCACCAATGGTAAGAACTTGTCCCAACTTCCCTTGAAGTCAAAGACACAGAGTCTTAATAGATCTTCAAGAGTTTGAATAGTCCTCTCTGATTGTCCGTCCGTCTGAGGATGATATGCTGAACTAAATCGTAAATCCGTGCCCATAGCTTTTTGTAAACTAACCCAAAATCGTGAAGTGAATCTTGGGTCTCAGTCAGAAACTATGGATACTGGCATACCATGCAGTCTTACAATCTCATTTATGTACATACGAGCAAGACGTTCAAGTGTATAAGTTTCTCGTATCGGTAAGAAATGAGCAGACTTGGTCAATCTATCAACAATGACCCAAATCGCATCAATACCTTGAGAAACCCTAGGAAGACCGGTAACGAAATCCATGGTAATGTGCTCCCACTTCCATTCTAGAATTTCAAGTGGTTGCAATGGACCTTTTGGTACTTGATGCTCCGCTTTGACTCGTTGACAAGTTAGACACCTTGAGATAAACAACGCTATCTCTCTCTTCATATTGCTCCACCAAAATGTATGACGAAGATCATGATACATTTTGGTACTTCCAGGATGGATTGCAAATGGTGTGTTGTGCGCCTCCATCATGATTTCATACTTTAAATCAGGGTTGTTAGGAACACAAAGTCTGGAGTTGACTCGAAGTATTCCTTCTTCATCGATTCTTGCTTCCGACATAGCACCTTCTTGCACTTTCTTCCTTATACGCATCAACTCCAGGTCTGTAGCTTGAGCAGCTTTAACTTTATCGATTAAAGTCGGTTCTACTCGTATATTCGCCATCATCACATGGGTCCCTGGAGTCTTTAACTCTATCTTCATCCTTTGTAAATCACACAAAATAGGCCTTTGTGTTGACAATATCGCACTCGTACTTGCAAATGATCTTCTACTCAATGCGTCAGCTACCACGTTCGCTTTTCCAGGATGGTATTGAATGGTATGATCATAATCTTTCAACAGTTCAAGCCAACGTCGTTGTCGCATGTTGAGTTCCTTTTGAGTGAAGAAATATTTAAGGCTTTTATGATCCGTAAAGATCTCCACCTTCTCCCCATACAAGTAATGCCTCCAAATTTTAAGTGCAAAGACAACAGCTGCCAACTCTAGATCATGAGTAGGATAATTCCTCTCATATTCCTTGAGTTGTCTTGATGCATAGGCTATGACTTTTCCATGTTGCATGAGAACACATCCCAACCCTTTGCTCGAAGCATCACTGTAGATGACAAATCCCTCCGAGCCAGATGGTATTGTTAGAATAGGTGCTGAAATGAGTCTCCTCTTAAGTTCTTGAAAACTCTGCTCACATTCTTCGCTCCAACCGAACTTTGTATCTTTCTGAGTCAGCTGAGTTAATGGAGTAGTGATTCGAGAAAATCCTTCCACGAATCTCCTATAATAACCAGCCAAACCAAGAAAGCTACGTACTTCGGTCACTGATTTAGGTTGCTCCCAGCTTTGAATAGCTTCAATCTTTGCCGGGTCAACCGATATTCCACGACTTGATACTACGTGCCCAAGGAATGCTACCTCTTCCAGCCAGAACTCGCATTTCTTCAACTTGGCATAAAGTTTGTATTCACGAAGCTTTTGGAGTACCAACCTCAAGTGTTGCTCATGATCTTCACGGCTTTTGGAATAAACAAGGATGTCATCGATAAAGACGACCACAAAGTGATCCAAATATTCCTTGAATACCCTGTTCATCATATCCATGAAGGCAGCAGGAGCATTAGTCAATCCAAAAGACATAACTAAGAATTCATAATGCCCATACCGAGTTCTGAAGGCAGTCTTTGGAATATCCTCAGTTCTAACCTTCAGCTGATGATATCCAGAACGAAGATCGATCTTTGAAAAGAATTGTGCTCCTTGCAACTGGTCAAACAGGTCATCAATACGTGGCAATGGGTACCTATTTTTGATGGTGACATGATTCAACTCTCGATAATCAATACAAAGTCGCATACTCCCATCTTTCTTCTTCACGAACAGAACAGGAGCACCCCAAGGAGAAGTACTAGGACGAATAAAACCAATGTCTAACAATTCCTGCAGTTGGGTCTTTAACTCCTGAAATTCAATAGGAACCATTCGATATGGGGCTTTGGAAATGGGTTTTGTACCGGGTTCAAGGTCGATACAAAATTCAATTTCACACTCTGGGGGTAGGCCAGGAAGTTCTTCGGGAAATACGTCAGGAAATTTATTAACAACAGAAATATCATTCAAAGCTGACGTATTTTTGTTTAGATCTGTGACATGAGCTAAGAAAGCTTGACATCCGTTTTTCAATAAACGAATAGCTTTATGGCTTGAGATGACAGCGATTGATTTTAATGGTTTGGTTGCTTGAATTCGCATAATAGGTTGATTAGGAATATGAAAGCTAACAACCTTACGAAAACAATCAATTTTTGCATGATAAATAGTTAACCAATCAATCCCTAGAATCACGTCAAATGCAAGTATTTTTAATGAAATAAGATCGACAGGTAATGTGTGGGTACCAACTTGAACCAAACAAGACTTATAAATCGTGGATGTAATGAAGGTTTCTCCCAATGGAGTTTCAACTGCTAAGTCAAAGTCTAATTTCTCCGGAATCAAATTTAATCGATGAGCGCAAGTAGGAGAAATAAAAGAATGGGTAGAACCGATATCAAATAAAGTATAGACTTCGTTAGAGTTTATGATAAGCTTACCCGTGATGACCTCATTCGGGTTCCTTGCTCTCTGGGAGTTCACAACAAACGCTCTCCCTTGCACAACCGGTTTTGACTTTTCTGGGACGGCCTTTGGTGCCTCCATCCTAGCTGAATTTGTCTTCGGTAAACGACAAAATCAGGCTAAATGACCTTCTCTTCCACAATTATAACATGCTTTGGACGGCATCACGCAGTTTGGACTGATGTGCCCCTCCCCTCCGCATTTAAAACATATGATAGGTGGTCGTTCTCCTTCCTTAACGACAGGTGCTGGTGCTGACGTCTTTTCATCATTGTTGAATCTCCTCTTCTTGAAATGCCCATTCTTATTGTTTTGGCCCTGATTACCACCGAAGTGGTTACCATTTCTGGCCTGTTGATTCCCTCCACGCTTGTTGTCACCGCTTCGATGACTGCTTTCACTGGTATTATCATTTTGCCGGCTGCTCTCTTTTGGTTGCGTTGTCTCGTTATCGCGCTCCACCAACTGAGCCCTATTTACAACATCTGAATACAAACACAATTTATGAGAAACAAGGTGTTGACGTATCTCCGGCTTCAAACCTCTTAAAAACATTCGCGTCATTCTTTCTTCATTATCCACCAGGTGGGACGCAAACCGGGATAACTCCGCAAATTTTGCCTCGTACTGCGACACGGTCATATTATTCTGCTCCAATTTGATGAACTCCACCTCCTTCATGTGACGAATACTCTTGGGAAAGTATTTGTCGTTAAACAGCTCTTCGAACTTCTCCCAAGACATCTTCAGTGCGGCAGGTTGAGTACGTTTTATCGATTCCCACCAATAATCTGCCTCTCCTCGCAACATAAAGGTGGCAAAGGGAACCTTTTGCTCCTCGGAGCAACCCAAGACATCAAATATCTTGGTGATCTGCTTTATCCATGTTTCAGCTACAAGTGGTTTGGGTTCTCCCTTAAACTCCGGTGGTTGTCATATATTATCCTTATATTATGACCGACCAATTAAATACCATGCAAATAAACTTAGGTAGGTCATACTAGCGAAGGAATTCCCCATCTCTCCCCTCCTAGTTCTATTCTCACATCTTAGCCAGGGATCATATCCCTAAGCTCTGATACCAACTGTGACGCCCCCAAAAATAGGTATACATCACCCATCTTGGGTCGTCAGATACATAGTACAGAATACAAATACAACTTACTAATACAACTGTCGTGTACAATACGACAAAACATAAACTGTGAGTTTGAATACAAATATTATCTTCTAGAGAGTATTCATACTCAAAAGGAGTCCTCATTACATTTATTAACACACTATTACATAGAATAGTGAGGACTACTAACTAATACTATCATTCGAACCATCACTCTGTTCCCCGACTTACCCCAGCTACGTTCTCATTTCCTGAAGAGAACAGTGAAAGAAAGGGTGAGCTCAACTAGCCCAGTAAGAAATATTATGACTAAGATAATGCAGAATAAATTATCATTAGCCTTCAACAATGTTAAACTGATAAAATATAATAGACATCAAGTTTAACTGCAGTGGAACAAGCAATCCATTAAAAGAGTCAAGTAGAAAATAAACTCTACTATCTTTTATGATTTAAAAGGTTTTTCAACACTGTGATCGCTGTGACTCAGCTTAATAAAATAATCCACATCATCGAATCACCCCTGCACTACGGCCAAGGATATTCGTGTATTCATTAATGGTCATGATCATGCCAACAACTGTCCATCAATGCACTACGGGCCAATGAGGACTTTTACCACATCATTTGTAACATTACGGTCATGATTATACCGAATAATCCCTGGTCATAATCATACCAAGTCCATCTATGCACTACAGGCCACAGATGACTTTCAACATTTTATAAACATGAGGATGATGACAATGATATAAGAATTCAATAAAACAAGTTCAAGAATTAATTTATCCAAGAATTAACAACGTCCAAATTGTCAACATGATACTGCATTGTGGAGTAAAATTCAAGAATGATCAGAAGAATATTTCCATGAAAAGATACTAGATGAAGCACAAATATCAAGGATATTCCACTAATTTCATGGGGTATAGAAGTCAAAGTTTTAACCAACTTAGTACAATAGAGAATGGAATAACAGAAGAAATCACCATGCATGCGATAGACCGCACAGCAGGTTATTCCAATAGAATAATAGAGAATGGAACCAGGTCAGGTGAAAATCACACCGACAGGATATTCCGACAGAATAATGAAGACGGAACCAGGTCTGGTGTAAAACACACAGACAGGATATTCCAACAGAATAATAAAGACGGAATAATAAAGACGGAACCAGGTCCGGTGTAAAACACACAGACAGGATGTTCCAACAGAATAATAATAACAACGGAACCAAGTCCGGTGTAAAACACACAGACAGGAAGTTCTAACAGAATAATAATAACAACGGAACCAGGTCCGGTGTAAAACACACAGACAGGAAGTTCCAATAGAATAATAGAAGGATGTCACCAAGTATAGGGTATTCCGCGTATACAGGTTATTCCAACAGAATAATAAGAAATGGAATAACAACAGTTCTCTTCATGAATAAGAAAGAATAACACCCCTTACCGTTTTAAAGACGAGCTGAAATAAGGAAGTAGTTAAGTAGCAGAATACTCTTCTTCTCTCTCTCTATAGTTTCTCTCTGTAGTTTCTCTCTCTAGAGTTCAGTGAATTCGTAAGAAATAATGAAGGAATGAGCTGCTATTTATAGAAAAATAGAATGCATAGTAACTAATCCATGAACGGTCCAGATTGATTACTTTAATCTGACGGTCCATATTTAAAGAAAAATCTTTTAAATAAAATATAATATATTCTATTTATAGAATAACTTTAATAAAGTATTCTGTTTTATATAAAAAGATGTTTCTGTTTTATTACGTTAATAATACGAATAAAACAAAACGTCATTATCGCTAAATAATTCATATTATTAACTGACAATAATTGAATCAAACTGAGTGACTTCTCACATAAGCATTAATAATCAATACCGTGTGCTACTATGCAGCCACACGTATTGCTGTACTTTTACTACCGAGTAGTTCAACAGTAACAATGGTAAAATTTCCGCCGTTATTTTTAATAAAATATTTTTGTCGTTTTCTCAATCCGACAATAATTTCGTTGTGGGGTCCACCAATGATTGTGTCGTTGTACGAATATTTCCTGTTAAAACGAATATTCCCCGACCAATCGAATATTATATAACAACTTACGTACTTTACAAAATTTATAAATATTACCCAATATTATATCAAATTAACTCCATAATATTCAAAAATGATATTTATAGAAAATTCATCTTTATTTATAAAAGTTGGGGTCTTACATCAGACAATATTTTTCACTTTATGGGTTACCCAGAAAGTGACTGGTCATGCTCAGTCAACCCTCTTTGACCATTAATATCGTGCAATCGGGACATCAGATGGCTATAAAACTACTTACAGATTAAAGACCCCATACCAAATAACAGATCCAAAACATAAAACAACAAGAATCATAAACAGACACGAATCTGTGGCGCCTGACATTAGCATGTCAGACCACAAACCATATTCTTGACAGTTTTGGAAAAACTCGATTTTAAAGCATTTTGATGCTATGGATCTATGTTATATCAACATTGATCATCATTAAACATCATCTAGCAAAGAACTAAACATATAAACAAAAACTTTTTCTTAGCAACACGGATCAAAAATAAAAATTAGGTTTATACCTTCTTTCTTTAAATCTTTGATCTTGCTCTCCAAATCTGATCTAGGTGATCAAGTGGATGTTCTAAGGACTGATATACTAGAGGATTTCATAGCTTTGGATGGGAGAAGGAGTTGGTGAGAGCTAGATAGCAAATGAACAAATTCTATGTATTTTCTCTCTCTTTAACACTTATATAATATGATGTGTTGCTATGGCTGATGATATGGATGAATTTGCTGTCACATAGGGGCTAGTTGCTGAGATTTTTCATGTCCCAAAATCGAGAGTTGGTCAACAACTAAAGGTTTTGGCCATTTTTACAAGTTTCCTAATAAAAATCCCATAAAGGGCATTTTTGTAATTTGATAAATATATTTAATGGCATTCTTGACATTTATTCAAATCCTTAGGGTTTAGGGTTTAGGTTAAGGTTTGAATCCTTTAGGGTTTAGCAATTTGATTTTCTAAAATTTCTAATTTAAGTTAAAAAAATCAAAAATTAATATTTCTAAATTATAATTAGAATTTTTTAGTTAGATTAAAATTTCTTAATCATACTAAAATATTGCTAATTAGGATTAATAATTCCTAATTAAAATTACTAATTAAGCAATTAGGGTCGTAATTGGTCATTAGGGTTTACAATCCACGAATTAGGGTTTCTAAATAGAAAAATAAATTTTCTAAATTACAATTAGGTTTGTAAAATAGAAATTAAGATAACTAAAATATAATTAGGGTTTTCTCATCCTGAGATTAGGTTTTCTAATCTCTTCTTAGGGTTTATAAATATTAAACCTTACCCGATCAATCACTGATCAATACTACCACACAGTACAAACACGTAATCAATAATATAATTATTTTAATTATATTTTATATCGAATCCCTATCCGGACTTAGGGTTAGGATTTCTATTCTCCGTTAAGCATAACTCTACTCTATTTTTATTAGTCAATACACAAATTGACCTTCTCGAAACACGTATCACCGATACTTGTCACATAAATGATAATTAATAGTAATATTAATTAAAAAAAAATTATTCGCAAATTCGGATTATTCAAAATCCCGGGTTATCACAACGGCTGGCCGCAGGTCCATCTGCGGCTGCTGCAGGTGTACCTACGGCACCCTTACGTGGGTCCCACCCCTCCGACTCGGTCCAATTCGAGTTACAAAGGAGTTCTCACAAGCTGAAAAGGCCAAATCAGGGATAAAAATGCTACGCGATTGAGCAGAATAGCCTGAAACCCTGATTTTCTTGGTCCCAACTGTGGCTTTCATATTAACCATTGGTATTTGCCTAAACATAGGATTTACTATGCCGATGATCTCAGCTGTTACAAGTCACCCTCGGCAATACCTCACAAGGGTCCAATGCCGTCAGTTTGGGGTCGTCGTTCCCAAGCATATCCTCGGCGGGGGCATCACGCATTTTTATATGTCGAAGTGCATATCCCCAGCGGGGGCATCACGCGTTTTTATATGTCAAAGTGCATATCCCCGACGGGGGCATCACGCATTTTTATATGTTGAAGTGCATATCCCCGGTGGGGGCACCACGCGTTTTTATGTGTCGAAGTACATATCCCCGGCGGGGGTATCACACATTTACATTCGTTGCTACATATATCAACGAAGGTCAAGCAACCTTGACATCAGTTCAACCGTTGCCAAGTAAACCCAACGACGCATCGGAAGCCATCCGATGATTGCATCAGTTGATACACACATCAACAAAGGTCAAGCATCCTTGGCATTTATCCCCAGTAGGGATTTCATCTGTTGATGCACACGTCAATGAAGATCAAGTAGATCCCTAGCGGGGGTTACAATGCGTGGTCATCCGTTGGTTCACACGTCAACGAAGGTCAGGCAGCCCTAACAACACATACTGTTGGCAGTAAATCCAACAGAACATTGATATGTCCTGACGATACAAACCACGAAGGATCAACATCATTGGGGAGGATCGATGATGAAATATGTTATACACATCCTCAAGTAGACAAAGCTTTATCCCCACAGATCTCTTATACACTAGAGACACATTTTCGGAATAAAGTCTGTATGAAAGATTCAGGACTTTGGTGATAACCCCAATATCAAAAATCCTAGAATTTCCTATTAGCTGTGGATCGCACGTCCATGACAGTTCATCAGGCTGCTTATTTATTGCCATCCCCGGTAGAAGCAACAGTGAGCCGGTAATCTTCCCACCATGTTGGAGAACAATCCAACAAAACATATGCATCATACATATGCATCATACGCTTACATCATGTTACCTGGATGTTTAGTTTTAACTCCGGAACACATATTGGGAATATCAGTTCCAACCTCGGAGATAAGCCCGAGGCATGCAGTTCAAATACCAAAAATTCCACTGGAGAAGGCCGATTCATCTCGAAGATAACCCCGAGATATTCAGTCTCAGTCCCAACAACGGGAATAGCAATGATAACCTTGGAGATAACCCCAAGGAGTGTAATTACAGTTCCGGAGATAACCCCGAAAATGCTTGTTTCAAATGCATGCTATCAGCTTCAACCTCGGCACTTATATCGAGGCACTCAGTACAAGACCCGGAGATAACACCGGGAAGACAGGCACACCTCAGAGATAACCCTGAGGACCTTCAGTACTTACAGCAGTCCAATCTCAGAGATAACCCTAAGCAACGTCTACTTTGTCAGTCCAAATCGGAGATAACCCTGGTGAGGGGTAAGATCGTCATTTTACCACATCACGCATTCTCAACATTTCATACATACATTTTTACACAGCAATGTCCCACAAGAACCAAGGAAGTCCAATCCCGAGTGACTATTGCGCAGGGTAACAGATAGAATTTGAAGCTTAAAGACCAGAGGGCATGGTCCCATCTTCCTGACTTCGTACAAACTCTAATCCCATGTCATTGTGTAATTCTCGACAATAGCGGTCCGAAATAGGTCTTATACACCTCAATTGGATACCCAGATTGAAGTTCTGAAAGTTTGAGTGGACATCACGTTGCATGCATGCACTTCGAGACGACGGGACCCGCGGAGCCCGGGGCACCCCGGGCAGCAGCAGGTGCGGCTCCCCCCTCTATAAATAGAGGACTTGGGGTGGCCATTTTGTAAGAGAAAAAGGCGAGAAAGCCTTGTCTAATTTGCTCTGTACACCCCCTAAACTGAGTGTTTTCTCATTTTAAACACTTGTGAGCTCACATATAGCTACTATTGTATCGGCGGGAGCCAAGTTTTCATCCACTTAAAGTTATAGAAGTCTTCTTTGGCAGCCCACTGTAAGCCTTCTTACACATTTTAAAGCTTTTCTCTTCATCTTTACACACAATATTCTTCACGTTGAGAGTCGTGTTGCGTGTGTATGCCCGGACTTCGGTCCGTGATTTTATTTCAGTTTGTATATATATATATATATATATATATATATATATATATACATATATATGGACTAACATTATCGAGTTATGCCTCAATTGAGCCTAGACTTATGTCTGGAGCGTTTAATTACTTTCGTATATATATATATATATATATATATATATATATATATATATATATATACTTATATATACTAACTGTGTGACGAACTATGTTCGATGTGCCTAGACTTATGTCTATAGCGTTTAATTGTTTTCGTATATATATATATATATATATATATATATATATATATATATATATTTACGTTTCATCCCGCCTGGAGTTTACTTCGTGGCGGTTGACCGTTTTACTGCTTTCTTTACATTTTGTCCCGCCTGGAGTTTACTCCGTGGCGGTTAATCGCTTTTACAGCTTTATTTACATTTCTGATCCCCCATGGAGATGCTTCGTGATGGTTGATCATGTCAATATATATATATATATATATATATATATATATATATATATATATATATATATATATATAAGCTGTAAATATATATATACAGACATGATCAATCGCCACGAAGCATCTCCATCGGGGATCGAAAATATAAATATATAAAAGCGGTATATATATATATATAAAAGCGGTATATATATATATACCGCTTTTATATATTTATATTTTCGATCCCCGATGGAGATGCTTCGTGGCGATTGATCATGTCTGTATATATATATATTTACAGCTTATATATATATATATATATATATATATATATATATATATATATATATATATATATAACTGCTTACTACTTTCGTACAAATTGTGGCATCATGTGAGCCTAGGAATCATATGATCACAGATTTAGTCTACTGAATCTAGATTCGGTTCCCGTGATGGACATTTTCAGCTATAAGCAGCTTGTAAATTTATTCACGATGTTTGAATTTTCTCAGATGGTTTTCATACCCATGAGGAGTTCGGCACTATTTTGTACATTATTTTCTTGAAGATGCTTCGCATCTCGAAAATAAAAGCAATTCAGTCGAACATTTAATTAAATGGAAGTATCAAAAGGACTGAATTCCTATTGAGCATAAGGGTTTGAAAACCCACTTTTACAAAACATCATTGCCATATCTTGTTTAAAATTGAATTTTTATACAAATTCAAACCTTGTGTATATAGGTGCGAACGAGGCCTCACACTACTTCTAAATAACAGCACATTGACCCACACACACACATTCATATAATAGTTTCTTGAAAAGTGGCGGTCATCGTGGTAACACGGATGTCGGGGGGTGCCTAACACCTTCCCTCCGCATAAGCAAGTCCTCGGACCCTAATAAATCTCGGTTTCACAGACCCGTTTAGCAATGTCACGTCACTAGGCCAATGTGCAAACCTTTTCTCGATTGTGTTGGTACAACCAGTTAAAAAACCAACTAGCGACTCTTACAGTCAAATAGTCGACATATAAATGTCGGACCTTTTTCACTTGTTTATTCAAACAAATCTCACCTAATATGAGAACGCAAAAGAACAAGAACAGAAAAGGGACAAATAAAAATCTCGACGTCGACATATCAATTTAACATTTTATAATTTTAGAATAATAATCATAAATTAAATTAGACTTTTATTTCATAAAAGTCGGGGTCTTACAAATTTCATGTGGGTTCGACACTCATCTTATCATTATATTACTTGTTAGACCGCGTATACTTGCGCGTGTCGACGTTGGGAAAAATTTTATTTTTGGAATTCCTCTTTTAAATATTTCTTACCCTTTATGTTTTCTATGTGGTTCGAATTTGGTTTGAAAAGGTAAAATTGACAAAAGAGTCTGACATAAAATGTCGACAATTTGAAAATATTGATTTTTTACAGAGCTGCCAGTTGGTAGGAGTGAAATGGTTGTACCAACTCAACCGAGTTTATGAAAGGTTTTGCAAAAAGGCCTAATTATTTGACTCTATTTAACCAGCCTTGGAAACCAAGATTCATAGAGTTCGGAGGCTTGCTTAAGCGGGGGGAAAGGTGTTAGGCACCCCCCAACTTCCGTGAAAACACGATTACCGCGTCTTTTCAATTCCCTAATTTATTTGAAATGTATGTGTGTGTGCTGCAATTAATTGGGCCTAAATACTTTATTTGGAAGTAGTTCTATGCCTCTTTTGCACCTATATACAAATGGTTTGATTTGTATAAAAATCCAATTTTAATACAAGACATATAAAATATTATTTTTAAAACTGATTTTCAAACCCTTGTACTCACATAGTAATTGAGGCCTTTGATATTTTTATTTTATTCCGTATTCAGTTTGTTTTGATTTTATTCTCGAGATTCAAAGTATCTTCGACATATAAGTGTCGGGCTTCTTATGGGCATGAAAGCCATCAAAGTATGTTGATAAGTAGGTTTTATACCTACTTATCCGGTATCTATTTCTTGAATTAGTTGCTTAAACCTATGTTTTGTAGTTACTTTGCATGCATTGTGTGTTCATTTCATATATTTTATGTTATTTTGTAGGCTATGACACGACATTGGCATGAAGAAGCAAGGAAGAGCAATTCGGACATCTTTTGGACTAAAATACGCAAGTAAATGCAAGAAGGGAAGATTGCAGAGCTTTTAACACCAAGTTGGATTCACGTTCTTGGCTTGGAACTTGGATTTTATTGTATATCTACTTCTTAGCTTTCGGGAACATCTTGAATCATCCCAATCGGAGCTCGGATGTGAGAGTTATGGCCTTTTTATCAACAAAGATCAAAGCTCAAAGTTGTCTTGCTTGTAATTTACATATTATTTACTTCAAGCCTGATTTAGATCTTGATCCGGCCAGAATCTGTCAATTCTCAAAAAATAAAAGTTGTAGATCTCGTCGATATCTTCGATTTGATAGGTGTCAGGCTCCATAACTCCTAGCGGATCAAAAGTTATGCCTGTTTTACCAAATGACATCGAGTAGAAAATAGAATGGCGCGGGGCATGCTGGGCCAGCAGATTCTATGCTACAGTAGCATGGGGGGAGCCCAAAATGGCCTAGGAATGGCGCGGGGCGCGTCGGTCAATGGGGGGAGAGTTAAATTGGGTGTTATGTTGTCCAATTTGAGCTATAATAGGATTCTTAGTTGCCTAACTTGCTAGGGTATTCATTAGAACTATAAATACTTGATTTTAACTTGGATTGGGGGGCTAGTTTTGAAGGATTCCATTAGATTAGATTAGAGTAGATTAGGAGAAAAACCCTAGTTCTTATGAGATTTGGAGATTGAAATAACTTTGAGAACATTGAAGATCAAGAGTAGGAGCTTGAGGAAGATGGAGATTTGCTGACAATAGATTCAATTCTTTTCCTTAATCTTATTCTTATCTTTTAATATGTATTCAAGTGCGGATTCTTAGTTTTAATTCAATGAACTAATTCTTTGTTTGAGATTATAATTGATCTTATTGTGTAGTTTATTTTAATATGCTTCGCTATCAATTATTATGTTCTATCGTGAGAATTGTCTATTGTGATTTGGACTTAATAGTTTAATTGATTGGCCATCAATTACCGTGATAATCTATATGAACTCGAGAGATGAAGTATAGGTTTAGATCTGATCATGATGGCATGTGTTTGTGATTTCTGCATAGATGGAATTCATAATTCGTGTTTAGGATAGAGCTATACCTTTACGCCATATGTAATCTTATAGAGAACTTGTGCTTTAAATCCTTTTTAATTGTAATTCACATAGAGATATAGTGGATTAGTTAATTAGGGTGTTTTGCTTAATTCTATCATCTGTGGATTTAAGTGAGTATATGTATTATGCATCGAGAGGTGGTTTTATCTGCTTTAGTGTTCTTGATTAACAATTTAGTATATAAAATAATTGATGAGAAGTGTGTTAACTTAAATGAAGCAATAAGTGAAGTTGTGATCTTAAATCTCTGTAATCTTAATTTAACTAGTGGAATTTAATAGTAGTTTAATTATATAATTTGAAATTCATTCGTTTAAATAAAATTAGTTTGATTAAGGGTCAGTACTTGGTAATTTGTATTCATAATTCCTCGTGGGAACGATACTCTACTTACACTTTATTACTTGTTGACCATGTATACTTGCGTGTTGTGCGTAATTATATGTTACACAACAAGTTTTTGGCGTCGTTGCCAGGGAATTAATTTAATAATTGTTTACCAATATTAATTTCAATCAAATTAATCTTAATTTAAACATTTTTATTTTTATTTTTAATTCTCTTCCTATATTTCTCTCTTTTCAGGTACCATGGATGACTTTGCGTATCAATGGCCATACACGAACATGACTCAACCAAGGGAAACAGGGCTTGATGGGCTTAATACATTTACTGTAGAGTCAATACAAATTGAGGCAAATTCGAAGACGTTGGAGGTTATCGCAGCCCAACGGAGTCGAAGGATGGCAAACATGACTCAACCAAGGGAAACAGGGATTGATGGACTTAATGCATTTTCCGTAATATCAGCACAGATTGAAGAACTTTCGAGGACTTTGGACATTATTACAGCCCAAAGGAGTCGAAGGATGGCAGTTACGTGTGACTATTGTGCTGGCAAGAATCAAAGTCATCAATGCACCGTCAGTTTTGAACCGATACAATATAGTGGTGATTACCTCAACAACTATGTTGATCCTAACTATCACCAAGATTGGGGGTATCACTCGGATTCTTCATGGAGTTACAATTATGATGACCAACATTACGCTCTAAATCCATTACACACACCAGAATTTTCATGGCCACCTCCAGTGCCACGAAAAAAAGATAATTTAAGGCTGGAGGAAGCGTTGTCTGAGATCAGAGCGACAAATGAGGAGTGGTGGATTAATCAAGAGAGGTCAAATTGAAATCTAAGGAGGGAAATTCAAAATCTTGAGAATCAGATGGAGCAAATGACCAGAGCCTTAAACAACTACCCTCCAAACACTAGGCTTTATGACATGGATGACGAAACTTACGGAGAACCCAAACCGAATCTGCAACTGGATGAGTTACAAGATATCGAAAGTGTGGAGACAATTGGGGATAATGAAATAGAGGTCGATGAAGATCTAAATGGGTCTCCACCAAAGATAAAAGAGTCAGTTAGATTTGCAAAATCATGCTAACTTGGTAGTCATGTCGTCGGCGAAGCTCTTGTTGACATAAGAGCGAGTATAATTTTGAATCCATGGTAGGACGAGAAAGAGAAGATAGACGAAGAACCCATGGTGTGTGACAAGCTTCCATTCCCTAAAGTGATCACATACACAATGGGGAAAACACCTAGCTGTGGGACATTCTTGATTGAGATCATACCAAATCAGAGCATGTTAGGTGACTTTGATGCATTGGCCATCGCCTATGGGAACCTCCAAAAGGACAATTTGTTTTCAATGGATGGAGGGTTCCTCAATTATCAAAGAGGAATTGGATAGCGTTGACTAGACAAAGTCTGGCTGAAGGAATATAAATCAAGCACTTATTGGGAGGCAACCAAAGTTTAATTTTTAGTTTTTTTTTTAGGTTTCATAGTATTTAATAATTTTTTATGTCTTAGGATCTAACAAGCTTGCTTTTATCATATTCACATGTTAGTCAAGTCCAACTCAAGTGTGGTGCCCGATTTATTCCAATGTGTCTAGCCTATTCTTCAGACTTAGCAGACAAGGAGGAAAATGATGTATTTTCAGGGAAGTCCTCTCTTTTAATTTTTCCTATTTCAGTCATTAAGGACAATGTCTTGTTTAAGTTTGGGGGGCATTTTAGTGTCGTATTGCATATAGTTAGTTATTTACATTGGTTATTTACATTGTAGTTCATATAGTTACATTTAGTTTTTACATTCAGTTTCTTGAAAAAAAATAAAAAAAATTGAAAAATTAAAAAAATAGTAGTTAATTTACTATATTTATATAGCATTTAGTATATCTTGCATGAGTCCAGCTGTTTAATATTTATAGTTTGTTTTGGTCAATGATGAGATTGGAATTGGGTAGACAAGTATAGTACTGATTATTAGAGCTTTGATGTGATTTCTTGTTATGAATTGAGTCTTTTTCTGTTTGAAACTAGTATAATAAAGATAAAACAGTAAAAATAACATGTTGATTGATTGAGTTTAGATTGATACATAATGGGACTCTAAAGGATAATACTAGTTTAAATGAAAGAATGACAAGAATAAGTAGTGATGACTAAAGTTAGACAAGAACCTAAGTTTGGGGGAATATTTGGGGTATATAAGCTATAAAAAAAGTATGAATACACACTGTGGCGTGCTTGTCTAGTTTTGTGGCCTTTGTTACTTGAGTAAGTAAGCCCGAGGGGATTATCTTTACACCTAGCGCCCTAAGGTCTTAATGGTCTGGGAGTCGTTGGTCGAAAGCTCATTAAGGTAGCATTGAAAAGCCTAAGGGAATAAGACATTTCATAGCTATGTGTATATAAACCAAAAGAAAAAAAAATGAATAAAACGGGAAATAAGAGCAAAAAGCCCCCGTAGATGAAAAATGAAGCATAAGTATCCCATGTTGACCCTCGATATTGGTAATTGTTTAATTTTAGTTGGATCTAGCTTGTTTTTGGATTTTTTGAGTTTACACTGTATGATGCCTTCGAAGAGACTTGTTATTTGTTAAATTTGATTTTATATCAGTTAACATTGTTGTGGAGCACACACGCACTATATTAGTGATAACAGTCTAAGATTTGATGATTGATTGGAAAGTTAATGATTTGTTTTGATATGATGTATTATCATGTTTACTTGATTTCTTTAAGGCCGGTTGAATAGACTTGTTTCTATCATTACAGCTGGATTCGTAGGCATGTAGATTAGTTTAATTGCATAGCATTGTTATTTTGTGTTTTTGCTTGAGGACAAGCAACAGTTTAAGTTTGGGGGTATTTGATAAGTAGGTTTTATACCTACTTATCCGGTATCTATTACTTGAATTAGTTGCTTAAACCTATGTTTTGTAGTTACTTTGCATGCATTGTGTATTCATTTCATACATTTTATGTTATTTTGTAGGCTATGACACGACATTGGCATGAAGAAGCAAGGAAAAGCAATTCGGACATCTTTTGGACTAAAATATGCAAGCAAATGCAAGAGGGGAAGATTGCAGAGCTTTTAACACCAAGTTGGATGCATGTTCTTGGCTTGGAACTTAAATTTTATTGTAGATCTACTTCTTAGCTTTCGGGAACATCTTGAAGCATCCCAATCGGAGCTCGGATGCGAGAGTTATGGCCTTTTTATCAACAAAGATCAAAGCTCAAAGTTGTCCTGCTTGCAATTTACATATCATCTACTTCAAGCCCGATTTCGATCTTGATCTGGCTAGAATCTGTCAATTCTCAAAGAATGAAAGTTGTATATCTCGTCGATATCTTCGATTTGATAGGTAGCGGACCCCATAACTCCTAGCGGATCAAAATTTATGCCTGTTTTACCAAAGGACGTTGTAGCAGAAAATAGAACAATGCGGGGCGCGCCAAGCCAGCAGATTCTCTGCTACAGTAGCGCAGGGGGCTCCCAAAATGGCCTAGGAATGGCACGGGGCGCGCCGGTCGATGGGGGGAGAGTTAAATTGGGTGTTATGTTGTCCAATTTGAGCTAGAATAGGATTTTTAGTTGCCTAACTTGCTAGGGTATCCATTAGAATTATAAATACTAGATTTTAACTTGAATTGGGGGGATAGTTTTGAAAGATTCTATTAGATTAGATTAGATTAGAGTAGATTAAGAGCAAAACCCTAGTTCTTATGAGATTTCGAGATTGAAGCAACTTGGAGACCATTGAAGATCAAGAGCATGAGCTTGAGGAAGATAGAGATTTGCTGACAATAGATTCAATTCTTTTCCTTAATCTTATTATTATCTTTTAATGTGAATTCAAGTGTGGATTCTTAGTTTTAATTCAATGAACTAATTCTTTGTTTGAGATTACAATGTATCTTATTGTGTAGTTTATTTTAATATGCTTCGCTATCAATTATTATGTTCTGTCGTGAGAATTGTCTATTATGATTTGGACTTAATTGTTTAATTGATTGGCCATCAATTACCGTGATAATCTATATGAACTCGAGAGATGAAGTATAGGTGTAGATCTGATCATGATGGCATATGTTTATGATTTCTGCATAGATAGAATTCATGATTCGTGTTTAGGATAGAGATATGCCTTTACGCCATATATAATCTTATAGAGAACTTGTGCTTTAAATCCTTTTTAATTGTAATTCACATAGAGATATAGTGGATTAGTTAATTAGGGTGTCTTACTTAATTCTGTCATCTGTGGATTTAAGTGAGTATGGGTATTATGCATCGAGAGGTGGTTTTATCTACTTTAGTGTTCTTGAATAACAATTCAGGATAGAAAATAATTGATGAGAAGTGTGTTAACTTAAATGAAGCAATAAGTAAAGTTGTGATCTTAAATCTCTGTAATCTTAATTTAACTAGTGGAATTTAATAGTAGTTTAATTATATAATTTGAAATTCATTCGTTTAAATAAAATTAGTTTGATTAAGGGTTAGTACTTGGTAATTTGTATTAATAATTCCTCGTGGGAACGATACTCTACTTACACTTTATTACTTGTTGACCACGTATACATGCGTGTTGTGTGTAATTAGATTTTAGCCAACAAGTTTTTGGCGCGCATGTCCAAATACTACACATATGATTTGCAAGCTAGTTGTACAACTGAAAAGTGTCCATCATGGGAACCAGATCTAGATCCGTCAGCTGGATCTTAGATCTCATGGCTCCTGTTGGGTAAAATCTAGTTACGCATAGCACTCAAGTTGAAATTCAGATAAAGCATACTTAGAAGGGGGGGTTGAATAAATGTGGAAGCAAACTATGTCCAATTTTTAAACTTTAAACCAAACTACTAAATTCAGCCTACTATATTAATGAATGCAGCTTGTTGAATAAATATGGTCTACCGAATTGACTTTTAGTTTAAGAAAATATTTTGATGAATTTATAAGTCAAAGTAGATACTTGGTGTTAACAAAATATCTCAAGATGAAGCAAATATTTAAATTTTAATTATTAAGAGATTTAACTATCTTGAGAGATATTAAAGTAAAACAAGTAATAAAAATAACACCAAGATTTTTTACGTGGTTCAGCTATTACCCTCTATAATAATAGCCTAGTCCGCATCCAATACCAACTAGTATTGGAGACTCACTTTTATTTCTTTAAAATTGACCCTTGTTACAAAACAGATTCTATTAAATTGAATTACAATAATTCATTTGGCACACTTGCCCCCTGTGCACCAATGCACCCTTTTAAGCACATATGCTTCCTTGAACCTGTTTGTAAGCAAACCTTAATCCACCTGGATTAAATTCCTTTAGACAACGCTTAGTCTAAAAATATAAGATTACAAATATAGAGGTCTAATGATCAAAGCAAATAAGCAATTTAACAAAGCAAGGCCCAACTAATAAATGTAATGATCAAGTACTAAAAGAGAGAGATATCACCAATATTAAGCCCACGAAATTAGCTGATAAATAATCTGAATATAATTGTACAGCAGCTGGAAATTTTGCACCAAGAATAATGAAGTAGCTTTTCAAGTATATGAGTGCAATAATTGATTCAAGTGTTGTGTATTTCCCTGGTATCTTAGTTCTTCTTTTTATAGACCAGAAAACAACCGTTGTGAAATAAAATATTTTCGTTGCAAATTTTTGTTCTGTTATTAAACTTTATTTACGTTGCCAACAGAATACAAAGAGATAAGTAAAGTTCTAAGTTTATGTCCGTTGGAAAGTAAATTTTAACAGATATAAGATATAGATTATGTCAAAGACATCCCACAAAGATAAAAGGTTCCGTGTAAATCACATATAGTCTATAATCATAACTTCCGCCTAATTAATGTTACTAACTCTTTCAAGCATAATCCACTTAAGGAGATAACCCACTAACATATCACAAAACTCTTTTTAAAATAAATCACTTAACAAAGTGTTAGTTCCGTAATTCTTGCAAAGAGCCACCAAAGAAATTTCAAATACTTTCCAGTATCATCATTATCTTATATTTCCAAGGTATATGCAATTAATCCTACCAACAGATAATGATCACATCTCTGCCGCCACAAGCTTTTATGTTTCCAACAAATCTAAATCATATGAATTCTTCTTACACACGTGTTATACAGATTATATAAAATCAGAACTCTCTCATAACACATGGTAATATAATTCATTTAATCCGGACAGCATAATTTATCATTTTAATTTTACGTATGCATAATATATAAATATTAACCATCTGAAATCAGTCATGTAGTAACAGTTAGCATAAAATATAAAATTCTTAAGCATGCACAAAATATTTAATCACATTTTAATGCACACATAAAATGTCCTAGAGCCTTGTATTGAAAAATTAAGTATTTGCAATGACCTTACATATTTTTCTTAAGACTAAAATCTTCAAAGTCTTTAGACAATAATCCTTTCATTAACTTCCTGAAATTTTATAATAAACAAATTAGTCCATATTATCAAGTCATCATCAAAACAAAAAGGTTAGAATATTAACAAGTCAACATTCTCCCCCTTTTTGATTATGACAACACCAAAAATTATAACTCCCCCTGAATTCATGCATATTTAAAATTTTAGAAGAAAACAAACATAATCCAAACTAATTACCATCATGCCCCTTTTGTTTTGGCATAATTTAACCTGCAAGATTGTTAGCTATAACAAATATTAGATAACACAAAACATAGCAATCATAATATCTAATACTTGCTCCAGCCAAATTGTTTTAAACAACCCATCAAAAACAGAATCTTAACAAACTTAAACACATATTGGTGTCAACCAAATCGTTTTTAACACAAAACTAATAATTCCAAAATCCAAAATACTTCTTCACAACAACCACATCTTCACAGCATGTCTCCCCCTTTGTCATCACCAAAAAGATCATCAGATATCAATATCATCAACGTGAATCATAGGTAGAGGACGAGTAGTGAAATAAGGACGATGGAGAAGACGATGAATCTTTTCTTCCATAGAAAAGTCATGAGCAAACCTAGGAGGACGAGGAATAAAAGTCTCTGCCTCTAAAAAATCTCTAATGTATTCGGCCATCCAATTACATCGAGGCCATTCCAGGACTGGAGAGTGCATCTTGTCAAAGTGTAGCTTTCTACCAATGTCATTCATACGATGAGACATAAAATCAGCAAATTCTCCAATTTGGTAACTCACAAACTTCAGTTCTTGACTTAATTGACAAGAATTTCTATTGATCTTCTTATAAAGAGACTCAACCATAGCCATTTTGTGCAACTCAAATCCGGCTTGTAAATCAATAAATTCATCTTCAATTTGAGAAAAATATTTGTTCAAATCATTTGCCTGAATAGGCAAGTTTCCTTTTTCTAAAACCAAAAGCCTTTGTTGTACATCAAGAATATCAGAACGCATAAGCACTTGATTTTTGAGGATTTGAGTCAACATATCGACACTGCTGGAAAGGCGACTGATGAAGTAGAAAGTGTAGAAGAATTAGGATTATCAGATGGTAAATCAAACAAGATAGAACTCGGTGGAGTAGGAATAGGATCAGGAATGATTCGAACAAATGAGCCATTAATAAAAGAGATATGAGATTGTTTTAAATTAGCAGAATCAATGAATTCATTGTGTGACACCACAATTTCATCATCAAGGTAGATTTTGAAATGTTGAAACATTTTTGTCAAAAACAAACCATAGGGCAGACACTTTTTAACTTGTCAAATACAACTCATCATGTGGGAAAATATCATAAGAGAAAAATTAAAACTGACACCTTTTAAAACCATTGCAATAACCACAAGATCTTAGAAAGTAAAATCTGCTCCACCACTTACTCGTGGAAACAAATTATAACGAAGTAGTTTGTGAAAAACACATGCAAGTGGACAACATCAACAGTTTTGGGGGTAAATAGAGTTGTCAAAGACGAATCATTCATCACGGTATAAAGTTGTTCAAGAGGAGAAAAGGGTATATTAGTAGTACCCTTGAAAGTAAAAGGACAAGGACCAGATGAAGGAATATTAAAAATACTTCCAAAATCGACAACCGTGAAAAACAAAGACTTTCCCTTTACAAAGGACGTATAACAATCCCCATTACACTCTAAATTTGTGTAAAACTGTTGTACCAAACGGGGATACGCCCTAGTGGGAGGAAAGAGCATAGAAGAAATACCACAAAAAGTGAAAAAAAATTCCAAATAAGAATTTTGAAATAAAACAAATCCAGAATTTTTTCATAGACAAACTGTTTAGTAGCAATAGAGGTTTTGAAGCGAGCTTCAAAACTATGACCTCGAAAGAAATTGTCTGGCAAATCTGAAGTAATAAAGAAAGGGTTTACCAGATTAGATGGCGAGTCTGGTTGAGAATGAGGAGGCTCCGAACCAAGAGACTATGGGGATTTCTTTCAGAAAGAGAAGCTTGAATCAGACCCATTGGAATCGTCAGAAGAAACATGAATAGATGTCTGGCGAGGTTATCTCTTGGACTTCTTCGGTGATCGCATAGAATAAGGAGATTGTGGATGATTTCCTTCTTTGATGGTGATGTTAGATGAATGTTTGTTGGCCCGAGTCTTCATTACCGTTGTCGAAAGTAGAGCATTTGAGGAACAGTGACGAAGTATCAGTGAAAAAATATCTGAATGTGTGTGAAAGGAGGAGGCGCTCTGTGTTTAATAGGAAAGTGTTGGACGCCGAAAGGACTCCTTGAAACAATAAAAATCTCTCAGCTTCTGTCTATGATATCTACCGTAAATTGTGCCGAGTAGATACGTCTCCCTTAGTCTCCGGTTATGAACAGATAATATTTATCAACAGAACACATTTAAAATAATAACATGCAGATATACTGTAAATATGAGTTATTTTATGCATAAACTATTTTAGTACGTGGTCATATTATACCATGCACATTCCCAGTTCTCTTCTTAACATGCAGAACCTTTCTTCACTTAAGGGTTTAGTAAAAATGTCAGCCAATTATTTTTCTGTTGGAATAAAAATTAATTTTATTAAACCTTTTGAAACATTATCCCTTAGAAAATGATGTCTTACTTCTATGTGTTTAGTACACGAGTGTAACACAGGATTTTTAGAAATATCTATAGCACTAGAATTATCACAATATATGGGCACATTATCACATAAAACATCAAAGTCACATAGAGTTTGTTTTAACCAAAAAATTTGAGAGCAACAACTCCCTGCAGCTACGTATTCACCCTCAGTGGTTGATAAAGCAACTGAAGTCTGCTTTTTACTATGCCACGAAACAAGACTGTGACCTAAAAATGTGCAAGCACCACTGGTACTTTTTCTATCAATTTGACAACCTGCATAGTCAGCATCTGAATATCCTATTAGTTCAAAATGATTTTAAATTGGATAAAATAATCCCAAATTGATTGTACCACTTAAATATTTAAAAATCCTTTTAACAGCTTGTAAATGAGATTCTTTAGGTTTTGCTTGAAAACGTGCACATAAACAAACACTATACATAATATCTGGTCTAGATGCGGTTAAATATAATAAACATCCAATCATACCTCGATATTTAGTTACCTCTACATCTATACATTTTTCGTCAGACGTAAGCTTTATTGAAGTGCTCATTGGTGTAGCCTTTGAATTTGATCCTTCAAAATCAAACCTTTTGAGAAGCTCTTTCGTATATTTGGTTTGATGGATATATATACCTTCCTTTGTTTGCTTGATTTGGAGTCCCAAAAAGTAATTAAGTTCTCCCATTAGACTCATATCAAACTCCTTGTGCATGCACTTAGAAAATCACTCACAAAGGAATTCATTAGTAGCACCAAAAATTATATCATCTACATATATTTGTACAATAATAATATCTTTATTTTCATGCCTAATAAATAATGTAGAATCAATTTTTCCACTAATAAAACCATTTGAAAGTAAATACTTACTCAACCTTTCGTACCAAGCCCTTGGAGCTTATTTTAGCCCATAGAGAGCTTTCTTTAGCTTGTATACATGGTTTGGATACCTCTCATGTTCAAATCCAGAAGGCTGTTTTACATATACCTCTTCATTGATGTATCTGTTAAGAAAGGCGCTCTTTACATCCATTTGATAGAATGTGAACTTCTTGTAACATGCAAATGCTAACAAGATGCGGATGGACTCTAGTCTGGCGACTGGGGCGTAAGTTTCTTCATAGTCTATCCCTTCTTATTGATTGTATCCCTGAGCTACTAGCCTTGCTTTGTTACGAGTGATAGTGCCATGCTCATCAAGCTTGTTCTTGAAATACCCATTTTGTTCCAATGATAGAAACATCTTTAGGAGGAGGCATAAGTTCCCAGACTTAGCATCGTTCAAATTGTTGAAGTTCTTCTTGCATTGCCATTAGCCATCTTTCATCTAGGATAGCTTCCTCAGCATTCTTTGGCTCAACTTGTGATAGGAATGCAGAAAAAGCACATTGATTTTGCAATCCTCTCCTTGTAGTGATTCCTTTATTTATATCTCCAACGATGTTTTCTGGTGGATGATTCTTGAGATATCTCGCAGTCTTTGGCATTTGTACATCATGTATTACCTCTTTTTGTTGATGGATATCAACTTCAAGCTCTTGTGTTGTTCCTTGTTCTACTCCTTGCGAGTTTTCCAATTCAGCTTGTTGGATTTGTCCATTCGGCTTGCTGAATATATTTTTCTGGTTTGCTGGATTCACTGAGATCTCCAAATTTCCTACATCCTCATCTCTTTCTTTTGGAAGATCATTGTGAGTTTCATTAAATGTAATATGAACAGATTCTTTAACACATAGCTTGTTAATATTAAATACACGATATGCTTTACTATTCTGTGAATACCCAATGAAAATTCCTTCATAAGATTTAGCATCAAATTTTACTAGTTTATCACTAGTATTTATAATAAAATATTTAGATCCAAAAACTTTGAAATAACTTATATTAGGAATCTTATTATTCAACAGTTCAT
The DNA here is from genome assembly GCA_016801055.1 of Panax notoginseng. Classification (NCBI taxonomy): domain Eukaryota; kingdom Viridiplantae; phylum Streptophyta; class Magnoliopsida; order Apiales; family Araliaceae; genus Panax; species Panax notoginseng. The sequence goes on from CM029016.1 coordinate 195,075,115, forward strand.
AAGGAGTCTTCAAAATGATTGGACGAATAAGTACTCTATTCAAAACATAATAAGAAGTGTTTACAGCTTCGGCCCAAAACTTTTTAGGAAGTTTACTTTCTTGTAATAAAGTTCTAACTGTTTCTTGTAATGTGCTATTCTTTCTTTCTACAACTCCATTTTCTTGAGGGGTTCTAGGGGCTGAAAATTCATGATTGATTCTTTTTTTATCACAAAATATTATAAAGTCTTTTTGAAATTCAGTACCATGATCACTTCTTATCTTTACAAGTTTGAGACTATATTTTGTTTCCAAATTTCTTATTAATTTCTCAAATTCCTTAAATGCTTCATCTTTAGTTCTCAAAAATAATACCCATGTATATCTAGAGAAATCATCTACTATTACAAATGCATAAAACTTACCATTTATACTAGGATGTCTTTTTGGTCCAAATAGATCAAGATAAAGTAGTTGTAAAGGAGAAGAAGTTGATACCATGTTCTTTGTCGTAAACGATGTTCTTACTTGTTTCCCGAGTTGACAAGGAACACAAATTCCCTTCTTTTCATACTTTATTTTTGGTAACCCTTTGACAAGATTCTTTGAGGATAATTTCTTGATTAAATCCATGTGAACATGTTCCATCCTCTTGTGCCACAAATTAGCCTCATCTTGCACAGATGTAAGACATAATTCTTCATCCTGTTGCTCAAAATCAATAGTATATATATTTTCTTCTCTTTGTGCAACTAAAGTAACATTGTTAGTACCATGAGAAATAGTGCATTTTTCTTTATCAAAAACTTGGTGACCATTATTCATTAATTGACTGATACTAATAAGATTAAATTCAAGTCCATTAACAAGATCTACATTATCAATATTTACCTTACCATTTCCTATTTTACCTTTTTCGATTATTTCGTAGGTTCGATTATCTCCAAATGTAACTGTACCATTTTTTTTCTTGATTTTTAGCTCCACGAACTTTGATTTGTCACCAGTCATGTGACGTGAGCATCCACTATCAAGAATCCATTTTTGAGATGGAACCCTTGCCTTGAGACATACCTGTCAAGAAAAAATAATTCATCATTTTGGTACCCACATCTTTTTGGGTCCTTTAATGTTATTTGCACGTAAATCATCCTTTTTAATCTATATTTTTTTAATCTTATTTTTCTTAAAGCAGTTTATGTCCAAATGACCTTTAATGCCACAATTTCTATATATTGTGAAAGGAGAGTAATAATTTAATCTAAAACGTGATTTTGATTTTAGCATTTTTATATTACCCTTTTTATGCATAGAATTATAACTAATTCCTTGTCTTTCAAAACTCGGTCTTTGTTTACCCAATATGACATTTAAATTTTCTTCACCTTGAACGAATTTAGCAAAAGATGATTTTAGTGAATCTATTTCTTTTTGAAGTTCGTTATTAGGAAAGGTTTTAACAGGTGATTTATCACTAAATGCATCAATACAGACATCTCTCATTTTTAGTTCATTTGTCAATTTTTGGACTTCATTATTCAAAAAATTTATCTTATTGAAAAGTATTTTGTTATAATTATCTAAATAATCTATCTTAGCAATCAAAACATTTTCTTCTTTACATGTATATTCCTTTTTAATATCTTTCTTTTCATCTATTAAAAAATCAACCTCACTCATTAATGTATTTACCAAGTCTTTCAAATAAGCATTCTTTTCTTTTAATTTTTCATTTTATTGTTTCAAAGAATAAAACTCAAAACTAGATACCTCGTTTGATTCACCTTCTATTCCCATGAAGCATATTTGAGCTATTTTATCATTGGTATCAACCTCAACTTCGGTCTCTTCTTCATCACTCCAAGTGACAAGTGTCTTGTTTCTTTTATTATCCTTAAAGCCTGTTTTTCCTTTGTTCTTTAGTTAAAAGCAGTCCTTCTTGAAGTGCCCTAGACGTCCACATTCAAAACATACCTCCTCGGTTTGCTTTCCTTTAGCTTTATTTGAGTTAAAGATATTTTTCCGTTTATTCTTCCTTTGTAGTAGTCATTTGAGTCTTCTTGACATCATGGCTATCTCTTCATCAGAATCATCATCAAGCTCTTCTTCATTTTCTGCATTAAGAGCTAAAACCTTTCTTCGAGGAGTTTCCTCCTCATCATTATATCTCTTTAACTGATGTTCATATTCCTCAAGTTTACCAAAAAGAGTTAGTGTATCTATAGTAAAAATAGTAGAGGAATCTTGAAGAGTAGTAATTTTAGAAGCAAACCTCTTGGGCATAGCCCGAAGTAACTTACGGTTAATCTCACTTTGTGGAATGGATTTGTCTAGAAGCTTTAAGGAGTTCAGAAGAACAAGGAACCTTGCTTGAGCCATCTTTATAGTTTCATCTTTCTCGAGTTTGAAAATTTCATAATCATGCATGAGCATACTTAGTTTAACTTCTCGAACCTTCGATGTTCCTTAATGGCTCACCACTAGAGTGTCCCAAATTTCCTTAGTTGTGTTGCATGAGGAAACTTTATCAATCTCGGATTGAACCATGCCACTAAGTAGTGTGTTCATAGCCTTTGAATCATATGAGACCATGTAGGTTTCGGTTGAATCCATTTCTAGCAGAGTTTTTGGTGTCCCATCATCTCTTCATGGAATAACTGGTCCGTTCTCCACAACCCACCATTCCCAAGGATCTCTTTTAAGGTAGATCCTCATTCGAAATTTTCAGAAGTTGTAATTTTTCGTTCCATATAGCAAAGGAGGTCTATTGGTTGATTGACCTTCTTGATTGTTGTTCCCGAACTGTGTCATGTCATAATATTTCCCTACAAGTCACATTTAAGACCAAGTAAGTAGAGCCAAGCTCTGATACCAAATGAAATTTAGATAAGGCACACTTAGAAGGGGGGTTGAATAAGTGTGGAAGCAAACTATGTCCAATTTTTAAACTTTAAACCAAACTACTAAATTCAGCCTACTATATTAATGAATGCAGATTGCTCAATGAATATGGCCTACCGAATTGACTTTTAGTTTAAGAAAATATTTTGATGAATTTATAAGTCAAAGTGGATACTTGGTGTTAACAAAATATCTCAAGATGAAGCAAATATTTAAATTTTAATTATTGAGAGATTTAACTATCTTGAGAGATATTAAAGTAAAGCAAGAAATAAAAATAACACCAAGATTTTTACCGTGGTTCAGCTATTACCCTCTATAATAATAGCCTAGTCCACGTCCAATACCAACTAGTATTGGAGACTCACTTTTATTTCTTTAAAATTGACCATTGTTACAAAACAGATTATATCAAATTGAATTACAATAATTCACTTGAGCACACTTGCTCCCTGTGCACCAATGCACCCTTTAAGCACCTATGCTTTCTTGAACATGGTTGTAAACAAACCTTAATCCACCTGGATTAAATTCCTTTAGACAACACTTAGTCTAAAAATATAAGATTACAAATATAGAGGTCTAATGATCAAAGCAAATAAGCAATTTAACAATGCAAGGCCCAACTAATAAATGCAATGATCAAGTAGTAAAAGAGAGAGATATCACCAATATTAAGCCCACGAAATTAGCTGATAAATAATCAGAATATAATTGTACAGCAGCTGGAAATTTTGCACCAAGAATAATGAAGTAGCTTTTCAAGTATATGAGTGCAATAATTGATTCAAGTGTTGTGTATTTCACTGGTATCTCAGTTCTTCTTTTTATAGCCAGAAAACAACCGTTGTGAAATAAAATATTTACGTTGCAAATTTTTGTTCTGTTATTAAACTTTATTTACGTTGCCAACAGAATACAAAAAGATAAGTAATGTTCTAAGTTTATGTCCGTTGGAAAGTATATTTTAACATATATAGACTATGTCAAAGATATCCCACAAAGATAAAAGGTTCCGTGTTAATCACATATAGTCTATAATCATAACTTCCGCCTAATTAATGTTACCGACTCTTTCAAGCATAATCCACTTAAGGAGATAACCCATTAACATATCACAGAACTCTTTTCAAAATAAATCACTTAACAAAGTGTTAGTTCCGTAATTCTTGCAAAGAGCCACCAAAGAAATTTCAAATACTTTCCGGTATCATCATTATCTTATATTTCCAAGATATATGCAATTAATCATACCAACAGATAATGATCACATCTCTGCCGCCACAAGCTTTTATGTTTCCAACAAATCTAAATCATATGAATTCTTCTTACACACGTGTTATACAGATTATATAAAATCAGAACTCTCTCATAACACATGGCAATATAATTCATTTAATCCGGACAACATAATTTATCATTTTAATTTTACGCATGCATAATATATAAATACTAACCATCTGAAATCAGTCATGTAGTAACAGTTAGCATAAAATATAAAATTCTTAAGCATGCACAAAATATTTAATCACATTTTAATGCACACATAAAATGTTCTAGAGCCTTGTATTGAAAAATTAAGTATTTGCAATGACCTTACATATTTTTCTTAAGACTCAAATCTTCAAAGTCTTTAGACAATAATCCTTTCATCAACTTCCTGAAATTTCATAATAAACAAATTAGTCCATATTATCAAATCATCATCAAAACAAAAAGGTTAGAATATTAACAAGTCAACACAAGTATACGTGGTCAACAAGTAATAAAGTGAAAGTAAAGTATCGTTCCCACGAGTAATTATTAATATAAATGACTAAATACTAACTCTTAACAAAACTAATTTTATTTAAACAATCAATTTAAGGTTATGAATTAAATTATTTAATTAAACTAATTCTAATTACCACTAGTTAAAAATCAGATTATGGAGATTTAAGATCACAACTTCACTTATTGCTTCACTTAAATTAATACACTTCTTATCAATTATGCTCACTATTCTGAATTGTTAATCAAGAACACATAAATAAATATGATCATCTCTCAATACATCATACTCAAATCAACTTAAATCCACAGATGATAGAATTAAGAAAAACACCCTATTTAACTAATTCACTATATCTCTATGTGAATTACAATTAAAGAGGATTTTAAGCACAAATCCTCTATTAGATTACATGCGATGTATAGGTATATCTCTATCCTACACATAAATTATGAATTCCAACGCCATGCAAAAAATACAATCACATACTATTATGATCAGATCTAAATCTATAATCCATCTTTCGAGTTTATATAGATTATCACGGTAATTGTTTGCTAGGAAATTAAGCAATAAGCACAAACCATAATAGACAATTCAAGAATAATCAACAATAATTAACAAAGAAGCATACTAAAAATAAACTATGCAATAAGCATTTAGTTCATGATTATTGAATTAAAACCAAGAATCCACAATTGAATAAACATTAAAAGACAAAATATGAGTAGAGAAAAGAATAAAATCTATTGTCAGCAAATCTTATGCTCCCTCTTACTTCTGCTCTTGATCTTCAATGGTCTCCAAATTGCTTTAATCTCCAAATCTAATAAAAAATAGGGTTTTGTCATAATCTAATGAAAATCTAATCTAATGGAATCATTCCCTTAATCCTTGTGATTCTCCTCCTTTAATATACATCTTCATGTGTCTTTTAGCCATCCTTAAAGTCCTTGAAACAAACAACTCAAACCAATCCTCCTTGAACTCAACTTCTGAAAACTCTTTTTCTTCCCGACAAGTCCACCCCGACGGGCTTTTTGCACTAGGAAACACCTGCCCCGGTGGGGGTCACTCTTGAATGCCTCCCCGGCGGGCTTTTTACATTAGAGAATGCATGCCCCGGCGGGCTTTTTGCTCCCAAAATTACAGAAATGCCACTAAGCTCTATTTTTCATATTTTGACATTCAGAAGTCGTTTCCTACAACACAAACACAAACACAAAAATAAGTAAAATGACACTAAAAATACTTAAAGTTAACAAAGAATTAAGCCTTAAGGGTGTTAAAATCATAGGTATAAAACCCACTATTCAGCTCCTAGGCTCACATAATATCATATAAATAGGTTGTATAACAAATATACTGAAATAAAACAAATATTTAATATAAACGTTGCAAAACAAAGGATTCATCAGTTAAATCCTTGCATGCGCGTAGCCAATGATTCCATAATATCATATGAATAGCCTGCATAACAAATATACTGAAATAAAACAGATATTTAATATAAATGTCGCAAAACAAAGGATTCATCAGTTAAATCCTTGCATGCGCGTAGCCAAAGATTCCAGCTTCCACTAGATATAGATCTTGGGTCGCGCAGTCGCTTAATATTTACAAAATTAGAAAGAAAACTATATTTAAATAAATCTTAGTCATTCTAGCTCAACGGTTCCAGTTTTACAACTTTTGAACCGATTAAAAGTTAGATATGCTTAAATTTAGATAAATCTAGTCCAAAAATTTAAATATTACAGCTTTATATTGAATGAACAATTAAAATTGATATTTAATTACATTAAATAATTAATATATATAAGTAATATATATATATATATATATATATATATATATATATATATATATATATATATATATATATTAAAGCAGAAAAATGCCACAGATTAGCAATCCAGGCTAAGCTGGTAAATATAAATATTTATACAAGTATTTACAAAGAAGAATAAGCTTGTAATATATATGTATATAAGTGTTTACAAAGAAGAATATCGAAGTTTGGAACACTGTATGAGGGGTTAAGAGTTGAAATGAGCAGAATTTCCTATCTTTTTCTCTTCTTTTATAGCTGATGGGGGGGTTTATTTATAGACCAAAATCGCCACGGGTCTACCTACGACTGACCCTGGTGGGCCCCGCCCCGCCCCGTGGGTCCCTTTGTCTCGAAGTACGTGCAGTCGAGCCAACACCCAGTCTGCTCGAACCTTCATAACTTTCAATCTGGGAGTCTAATAGAGGCGTGATATACCTTTCCGGAAAGCCCTTTCCTTTCCGAGAGCTACACAATGACATGAGATTTGAACTTTTCCGAATCTGGGAAGGTGGGTCCATGACTAGATCTTCGAGTCTTCACAGTCCGTCCGTTGAGCTGTCTTGTGTTATTTTCACTCGGGATTGACGTTATGGTTCTGCATGACCTTTATGGCAGTGATTTGACTTGATTTGATGCTGAGTTGGCAAAATTACTCTTTCGCCTTCCCGGGTTGGTTCCGGGCATGACGTGGCGACATCTGTCTTCCTCGGGGTTATCTCCGAGGTTTGACTGGTAGTGCTTCCTATCTGTATTCAGGGTTATTTCTGAAGTTGATTTGATGATTTCTCGGGATTGTGACCGGAATTTGATTTGATCTCTCGGGATTATCACCAGGGGTTGTCTTGATGATTTTGACTTCCAATATTTGATTGCTGCCAACTTTTTTTTCCCTTACGGTTGATCTCTGAGGTTGATTTGATGTTCTACGGGTTTGTGTCCATTAGGGGTGTAAGTCGAACCAAGTAGTTCGGTACTCGATTCGAGATCGGCTCAAAAATATGATCCAAAGTTCGAATTCGAAGTTGATCCGAGTCGAATCTGATCCATACTCGTTTTCTGTTTAATGATACACGAGTCGAATTCGAGCATACTAGTGTTCGCTCAGATTAGGGTTCGAGTATTTCATTTTTTCTCGAACCAGACTCGATACCTGCTCGTTGGATCATATTCGAGTATTGGTTTGATCCATTCTATTAAGCTAAATATGTGATATTTGTATCAATCTTTATAATTTATAAAGTGTAGTATAAAATTGTGCAAACTTGTACTTGAATAAATCAATGAATTGAATGTCAATTTTTATTACATTCTTTATAATTTCAATACATAAATAAAAGTGAAAAAGTTTTATATATAAATATTAGTTAAGTAACCAATTTAGTATGCAGTGGTTCAGTTTTAAGTAAAATGGTTCATATTCGAAACTCGATTTGAAGGCTCATGAGTAACTCGCTTTGTAAACGAGTCGAGTACTTACGAGCCGAGTAGGTCCGAGTAATGACCCGAGTCGAATCTGGCGCAAAAATATAAATCTCTTATCGAATCCGAGTCGAATTCGAGCTCAATTTTTTCGAGTCGAGCCGAATCTGAGCATGAAGGTGTTCGCTGAGATTCGACTCGTTTACACCCCTAGTGTCCGTGGTTAAATTTGCTATTGTGGTCCTCCAAGGTTATCTCTGGAGTGTGAAAAAGACTTTTTTGCCCTCCTACATAGTTAGTAACAGGAAAACATAATTTTGGAGTGTTTACAACTCATGTTTTTATTGATTGTATAATCTTGCAACAGTCATGTGTGTCACGTAAGCAGGTCAACGCACATGTGGCACATGATAGCTCAATATCCAAATTTTTTGATAGAAAGGGGCTTGATTTGTGTTGACCAAAAGAAAAGGGCTCAATACCTAAAAACACCTAAAGTTCAAATGTCACATTTGCATTTTATCCTATAATAATATAAGAGAAATTTGTAATTGTATATATTTATTAATTACTAGTTAAGCATGATCTTTGTTCGGGAGTGTTCTACCGACCCTCTTTTGGGCTGAAGGCTTGGGCCGGGTCAAAGGGAGTCGGGCTCATGTGTTCGGTAGCATAGAGGAGGATGGGGTCAGGTACCCGAACCCAATAGGCCGGAACCCGGTTGTGACCATGCAGGTCGGGGTCGGGCCTTCGCGTCTTTTGGGACAGGGCCCAGACTGGTCCTTTTGTCTGGCTGATAGGTTGGGCCTAAAAGTTTGAGCAGCCCGCATGCAGAGTTGGAATGATGAAGAGTTTACGTGATTAAGGGCATTAACCCAAATTATACGCTAACAAGGCAACTCCAAAGGTAGTGGTGGAAAGGGATTCCACTTGCACCTTTTAAGGAGATTATGTTAGACCCAAATATGGTAGCTAACGTATTTAGGAGTCTTATGCTAATTCGGAGGAGGATACCAAGGTGGTGGGAGCTCTATAAATACAAGGCCAAGGTTACAATTAACGGGTAAGACCTACTTTGAGCACTAAACACATAACCTCCATTGTTAAACATTGTGAATGGCCTGTACTTATTCTCACACCGGAGCTATCCCCCGGCGGCACGGCCGTCAAGCTTCTGTGTGATCTGTTATTGTGCAGGATTCAGTGCGTGGATTTTGTGATTGGACGCGCAGACGAAACTTGGCGTTAACATTTGGCGCTAGAAGGAGGGGCCCTTGAAAGTGCTTCTTTGCAACCACAAATACTTTTCTTCGGCAGCAATCATGGCGAGCAAGGATAATATCGCTGTCTCGGAAAGAGCCAAAACCCAGCAGTCCCACCAAACCACTCAGGCGAGGGGGTCAGTGAAGGACCGACTGGGGTCTAGAGTCCAGGAGGTAGAGGAGATACCGGGCCATGATCTTCGGCGGAAGCTCTGCCCCGAGAGTCAACACACGCCTCATCAAGCGAGTCAGGCCGACGAGAGACACTCTCAAGCCCTCGTGAGGCAAGACCGAGGAGCAGGAAGCCGAGACTAACGAGAGTTTCTCTTGCAGAAGAAACTGGACCAGAACAAAGACGCCATGTTGGCACTACAGCTACAACAAGTGGAGTTAGAGAGACAGATGGCCAACATGGCCGGAGATCAAGAAGCGAGTTCCAGAAGGGGTAGGAATCGAAGCCGGTCCCGATCGCCTCGGCGGGGAGAGGCAAGAAGAGAACAGAGCAGGCACAGGAGTCGCTCTAGAGACGGAAGGAGCAAAAGAAGGAGTCCTTCGGCCGGGCGCCGATCAGAACACCGAGGCAGGACGGGGCAAATGGAAAGGGAAGCGTCTCCTGACTATGGGAGGGACAAACCCCGATCGTCCCCTCATAAGGAAGGATCCGACCCCCTTACCCGAAGAGTGGCTGAATTAGAGAAATTGCTAGGGACAAAAAACTCGACGGGGACATCTTCGGCATGTTTAGGATCTCCTTTTTCGCCCGAAATCAACCGGGTGATAGCCGATCCAAAGAAGAAGATGCCCCCGATGGAGACATATGACGGATTGGGAGATCCCTACGACCATTCGGATGGATATGATCGGCTGATGTCATACTATGGGCATTCGGATGCAGCAAAATGCCACATGTTTGTTACAACCCTCAAGAAGAGTGCTAGGGAATGGATGGGGACCCTGGCAGCAGGATCAATCGGATCATGGAACGATCTTCATGAAAAATTCCATGCTCGGTTCGGAAGCAACTGAAAATGAGGGAAGATCACGGCGTCCCTCATGCAGGTACGGCAGAAATCAGATGAGACCCTAAGCCAGTACGTCAAACGATTTCGAGAGGCAGTGGGATCGGTAGTGGAGCTGAATTCCCCACAAGCACTGGGATTTTTTACAACCGGCTTAGACATCGGGAGATCTAAGAAGCTGGTAAAGGATTTGGTGATTAACCCTCCGGCAGACTTGACCGAAGCCTTTCATCGGGCAGAAGGGTTCATCGCTATAGAAGAAGCTTTGGGAAATTTCAAACCACACCAACAACCTTATGAGAAATCGAAAGACCGGGAAAAACCGACCTACCAACGTTCGAACAACAACCAGTGGAGATCAGACCGAACGGAAAAGAAAAACTACAACGGGGAGGTTCAGGTAGCAACCGACCTCCACTACCCAACCGTAACGTCAGCAAGGTCTATACTCCCCTCACTGCGGATCGGTCAAAAATTCTGCAGGAGATGAAAAACCAACCATTCTACGAGCCATGCCACAGGCGAACCAAGCCCGGAAGGCGAGGTCGGGATAAGTATTGTGAATACCATCAGAGTACCGGACACTCGACCGAAGCATGTGTCAATCTAATGGATATGATCGAGAAAAATGTCGAAAACGAACAGCTGTTACAATATGTGGCAGGCCGGGGAAATACAGAGGTGCCCCGAGAGGAGACCACAGATCAGATCCCGGATACCCAGACGCCACAGAACCCCCCAGCCCGAGGTGTAGTTGATGTCATTTCGGGGGGTTCCGTTAGTCGGGTATCGGGAAGAAAAAGAAGGGGGACTCTGGAAGCAGTGCTATCTGTTGCGGGGTCAACCCCTAGAAAGAATCGGGCATATTCGGGAACGTCTATCTCATTTACGGACGAGGATTACCCGACGGATCTCATCGAGCCCCATGATGGTGCGTTGGTAATAACGGCTCAGGTCGGGATAGTGGATATGAAAAGAATGATGATAGATAACGGGTCTTCGGTCGACATCCTATATTCTCATGCCTATCAGAGGTTAGACCTACAAGGAAAGAAGATGGATTTGGGAGGAGAAGGACCCTTGTACGGATTTAGTGGAGATCCGGTGCTTGTGTCGGGCACCATCGAGATGCTAGTCAAATTCGGCACAGCACCTAACCAAGTTGAAATAGTGGTGAGATTTTTTGTCATCCAAATAGACTCGGCATACAACGCGATCCTCGGAAGGCCTACCTTGGCAGCCCTGCAAGCATTAACATCGATACCCCATTTTAAAATCAAGTTTCCAACACCGAACGGGATCGGGGAGTTAAAAGGAGACCTAGATATAGCCCGAAGGTGTTACCAAAACAGCTTGATTTCTTCAGGGGTCGGGGTCTGTAAACAGAAGCAGACAATGGCCATTGAGATCAAACCATTCACAGAGGGGAGCACAGAGCCACTTGCTCTTCCGGCCGAAGAAACTGAAGATGTAGAATTGGTACCGGGGCAGAAAGACAAACTAATTAAGATCGGGTCAGGGTTATCAGAACCCTTCCGGACCGGGCTGATAGAATTACTCCGAGTCTACGCTGATATCTTCGCATGGGAACCCAGCGACATGCCGGGGGTAAGTGAATCAGTGGCTCTGCACCGGCTGCACGTGGACCCGGGCAAGAAACCGGTCATACAGAAGCGAAGGATTTTCGCCCCAGAAAGACAAAAAATCATCGACGAAGAGATTGCCAAGCTCTTGGAGGCCGAATTCATCTTCGAGATTGATTACCCGGAGTGGTTGGCCAACGTGGTATTGGTCCAGAAGCAAAATGGGAAATGGAGGTTGTGTATCGACTACACGAATCTAAACAGGGTGTGTCCAAAGGATTTCTACCCCTTGCCCAATATAGATCAACTGATCGACGCCACGTCGGGATATGGTATGTTGAGTTTTATGGATGCATTCTCTGGGTACCACCAGATTTCGATGAATAAGGAAGACATCCCGAAGACAAGTTTTATCACACATCGGGAGATATACGCATACAGGAAAATGGCCTTCGGGCTACTAAATGTCGGGGCAACTTATCAGCGAATGATGAACCTGGTGTTCACGAAACAATTGGGGAGGAGCATGGAGGTCTACGTAGACGACATGATCGTTAAAAGCATGTCAGTCCGTGATCATCTTGAAGATCTGGAGGACTATTTCGAGACGGTCCGAAAACGCAAGCTAAGGCTAAACCCGACCAAGTGTACATTTGGGCTAGGATCGGAAAAATTTCTAGGATACTTGGTCAGCGAAAGGGGAATCGAAGCAAACCCAGAGAAAATCCAAGCAGTCCTGGATATGAAATCCCCAAAGTCATACAAGGATGTGCAGAGACTAACGGGTCGGATAGCGGCCCTACGAAGGTTCGTCTCTAAATCGGCTGAGAGGTGCCTTCCATTTTTTGACACCTTAAAAGGGCCCAAGAACGAGAAAAGCTTCCAGTGGACCTCAGAATGCGAGGACGCCTTCCAAGGGATCAAACAATATCTTTCTTCGGCACCTCTGCTGATGAAACCGATCCCTTCGGAACCCCTATATCTTTATCTGGCAGCGAGTTCGATGGCAGTGGGAGCAGCATTGGTTCGGGACAAAGGGGGAAATCAGTTCCCCGTATACTACGTCAGCCACGTGCTTCGGGACGCAGAACTCCGATACCCGAACCTGGAAAAATTCGCCTACGCTTTAATCATCGCAAGCAGAAAACTTCGGCATTATTTCTAGGGTCGGGTGGTGGTGGTATACACCGATCAGCCGTTGAAGAAAATTCTACATCGGCCAGAGGTTTCGGGAAGGCTGGCGGCATGGGCAATGGAGCTAACACAGTTTGCGCTAGAGTATCACTCCCGAACAGCAATCAAAGGGCAAGCGCTAGCAGACTTCGTCGTGAAATGTTCGTTCTCGGAGCCAGATGTGGGATCGGTGACCGAAACGTAACACATAAAGACTTCATGGACACTATATGTCGATGGCTCGTCAACGTCAGACATCAGTGGTGCAGGAGTCATACTGACGAGTCCCGAAGGATTCAAAGTCCAACAAGCTATTCGATTTCGGTTCAAAGCAACCAATAACGAAGCAGAATACGAGGCCATTCTAGCCGGGTTAAAGTTGGCTCGAAGCCTAGAAGTACAGAACTTGGTCATCTTTAGTGACTCGCAGCTGGTCGTTAAACAAATTTCGGGAGAGTATGAGGCTCGGGGGGCAAGAATGACGAAGTACTTAGCCGAGACAAAGAATAGACTGACATACTTCAACTCGGTCAGCTGTCAGGGAGTGAATAGATCCGACAACACAGTAGCAGATGCCCTGGCCCGGCTGGCGTCAACTGAAGCCAGCTCCTTCGACGGTTCGGTGTATCTGGAGACATTGGAACAACCAAGTGTCCCGAAAGAAGAGGTGCTATGTGTTGATCGGCTGAACTGTTGGATTACACCTTATATTTTTTATTTGGCTGATGGAACATTACCTTCGGACCGGGTTCTAGCAAGGAAGATCAAGCACCGAAGTTCAAATTTTGTACTGATCGACGGAGATTTGTACCGAAGGGCCTTCAGCTCTCCCTTACTTAAATGTTTAACACCGTCAGAGGCAAGCTACGCACTTCGGGAGGTACATGAAGGAATTTGTGGGGATCACATGGGCGCCAAGTCACTGGCGCATAAAATTCTAAGACAGGGGTATTACTGGCCAACCATCTACACAGAGGCCAAGGAACTTGTCAAAAAATGTCCCAAGTGTCAACTAAACAGCAACATCCCACATCAACCGTCCGAAGAACTCTACTCGGTCTTATCCCCGATCCCCTTCGCAGTATGGGAAATTGACATCCTGGGACCTCTACCGAAGGCCAAGGGACAAGTCAGCTTTATAATAGTGGCTATCGATTACATGACAAAGTGGGTCGAAGCCAAACCACTGCAGAAGATCACCGAGCAGGAATGTCTTAAATTTTTGAAAGAAAGAGTAGTTTATCGGTTCGGCATTCCGATGGCAGTGGTCTCGGATAACGGTAGACAGTTCGTGGGGTCAAAGTTTGAAAGCTTTCTGAAAGAGTTGGGAATTCAACATCGGAAGACTTCGGTTGCCCACCCTCAGTCAAACGGTCAAGTGAAAGTGACAAATCGAACCCTACTCAACGGGATAAAAAGAAGGCTTGATGAGTTGAAAGGTCGATGGCCCGAAGAACTATTCAGCGTTTTGTGGGCATACCGGACGACCCCGAGGACAACCACTGGAGACTCCCCTTTCTGGCTGGCCTATGGGACCGATGCACTCATACCAGTGGAGATCGGGTCACCCACTCTTCGGGTCAGCCAGTACAAAGAGCTCTACAACAATGAAGGTCTGAAAGTAAATCTGGACCTGCTAGACGAGGCTCGTGATGCCGCGGTGTTGAGGTTGGCCCTTTACCAACAGAAGACAGCCCGACACTATAACCAGAAGGTGAAGTTGAGGAGGTTCGAGGTAGGAGATTTGGTGCTTCGGGAGGCAGAGGCATCAACCCCCCAGAACACAGGAAAATTAATGCCTAACTGGGAGGGGCCTTATGAGATAGTAGAAGTGCCGAAGCCAGAGACTTACCGGCTTCGAGCAATGGATGGGTCGGAAGTAAAGAATACATGGCATGCTGGAAGACTAAGGAGATATTACCAGTAAATACATGCATGTTCTTTCCCGATAACGGTGTAATTTATGCGATTTATCAATGAAATGAAAACTTCTCTCAAGTGAGACGTTTGTACTTCGTTTTAATCTTGCACTGCTTTACCGATCATATAAGCTTCGAGCGTAAAACGATCAGACGGTCCTAGAGAACTTAACTGATCGATAAACGCCACAAGTATAACTGATCGACAAAGATACACATCCGATCAGATAAGCTTCGAGCGTAAAACAATCAGACAGTCCGAAAGAACTTAACTGACTGATAAAACGCCACAAGTATAACTGATCGATAAAAGTTATAAATCCGAGACAGTACGCTTTAGACATAAATTGACCAGACAGTCAGAAATGACCTAACTGGGCGATAAAAGTAAAGTTAAACTGATCGAGATAACTACTTAGAAATCTTTTATCTTCATTCATATTCTAAAGGTTTTACAGTTCCCGATCAAATAGGCTTCGGGTACATACACCGTCGGCCTCTCTGGTCAGGTTGAATTACAAAACTTAGAAAAAAAGGAAAAAAAAACTACAAGTATAAACAGTTACAAGAGAAAATTAAGGGGAACCAGCACCGGCTTCGGCCTCGGATTCCTCGTTAGAAGAATCAAGGATCGAGGCGTCTAGACCAGCATCAACAAGCTTCGCTCGGGCCTTCTCCCGATAAGCTTCGACACCCTCTGAAAACTGGGTCATAATCTTATCGGTCAGGGCGGGCGATTCTTCGTATTCTCTGATGGCAGCCTGTTTAATGATGGCCTGTTCGGCCATCAAAGTGTTGTTCGCGTGGATCAAGTTACTCAGTTGAGCATGAACCCCCGCGAACTTCCCCTCGATGACCTGAAGGTTCCCCACCAAGGTCCTATTCTCTTCGACCAGAAGTTCCTTATCCTGCACCAGCTTCTTGGCATGATCGTTGAGACCAACGAACTCTTGTTGAAGTAGGGAATTTTGTTCTTCGAGTTCAGCAATCCGGCGATTAGCCTGGGATACTTTATTCCTGGTATCGGCATGAAGATCCCGCTCCCTCCTCAGCTCTGAATCCCGACCCGATAATTCGGCTTGGAGAAGCTCCACGTCGGTTCTCAGCTGGACCTCTCTCTTGGTAGATCGGGCAAGAGGAGCGATAGCTCGAGCGAGGATGGCGTTGGCCTAAATACATAGGCGAATTGATCAGACAACAAAGAGGCAAATGAAGACATATATACAAATGAGGATAAATACCTGAGTCTGGGCTCGGAGATAGGTAACCAGAAAATCCTCTGATGAAAAGTTCTTGAACCGCTCATCGTCACCGGAAAGCTTGAATTGATCAAGCAAATGGAAAGGAAATTTGTCAGCTGGGCTCTTTGGCCAACAGGTAGTTGGTGATCCTCCGGAAGAGCTAGCTTTGGATTTCGGGGAGGAAGCTAAGATCGGGGCAACGACCTCCTCGGCTTGGGAGGGCCCTTCGATCAACCGTGGCTTCTTCGAGGCGGGTTTCGGAAGCTGATCTTCGGTACCCTCCGAATCTTCGGCCACTGTCACTATGGTCGGAGGTGGGGGGTTGGTTTGAGAACAGGCTTCGGCGGGGCCACAACGATGGCCTTGGGGGGCGCTCGAACAGAAGACTTTTTCTTTGACTTCTTTAGCAAAGTCATCTTGTCGGCCCCCTTCATCTGCAACACACTTTTCGTGGAAGCATCAGCCTTGGAAGACTCGGGAAGAGGACCGGTTGATGATCCGACAGACATCTCGGCAATAAGAACAGCCTCGTCTGAAGGAGAGTCATCAGCGGCTGGGAGATGGATGGGCTCGACGAGGATCGGCAGTGGGGACAGGGCCACTTCAGTATTGTTAGGCTTGAAGATGGTCACTGCAACATAAAATAAAAGGATCATTGATAAAATCGAAGCAAACGATCGGGAGAATAAGAAAACAGGGTCGGATAGAATAACTTACAGCCGTGTTCGTAGAGCCAGGATTCGTTGGACACGATCCCCAGACCCCAGCTGGTCTGCTTCAGAAGGGCGTAAAATTTCTTGAAGGCTACCGAACGACTCTTCGGAAATTTGTTGACCTTCATGGGGACGTCTTCGGGACCGGCCCAGTTGGGGAGTAGGTTGAGATCGGTTCCCCTCATGAAGAACCATTGCGAATGCCACCCCTTGTTACTGGATGGGGTCTTCACGAAGGTGTCCCGTCCAGGAACACGGTTCAGATGGCGTAGGCCGGGCTCTTTTGACCGACCAACCGAGAACAGGACGAAGAAGAAGTCCAGCCCGGGGGTGATGCCAGCCTCCTGGCAGAGGGCGATGAAGCTGATCAGCTGGATGTAGGAGTTGGGAGCCAGCTGGGAGAACCCGATCCCTACCAGGCAAAGGAAAGAAGAGATGAATTCGTGGAGGGGGAACCGAACCCCGTACCTTAGGTCATACAGGTGGACGGCTACCCAATCGCCCTCGGGTCGGTGGTACATCCTCTCGCTGGCTTCGGGAACTCGAAGCTTATATTCTTTGGGGATGTTGAATAAGCTTCGGATGTCCGACAGTTGAGAGGGGGTGATGGAAGATTTGGTGTTGATGACAGCGTAGTCGGTTTCTGAAGCGTAAAGTTGGCGGATTCGGGTTTCGGCATTCTCCACGGAGACTTCAACCGGAGCAGCTTCCAGTTCGACCTGGAGAAGGTCGCCGGAAGTAAGAGTGGGAGTGCCGGCTGCTGTGACTGTTGTGGGACGAAGATCGCTGGAATCAGCCATTTGTGGTGGTTTGAGAGGAGGAAAGGTACAAGACGAGAGGTTAGAGGGGAAATGGCACGGATTGAAGAAATCTGGAGAAATGAGTATCTCGCCGGAAATCGCCCTTGCCGGAAAAACTTTAGAGAAAATTTTCAAAGTGTAGATGGCCGAAAAAGTGATAGTGACGGTTGTTGGGGGACTTATATAGCACGTCCGGCACTGTTTCCTATGGCGGCTATTTATGGTAGATGGGGCCCAGTTATGAAAAGGCGTGTACCAGCTCATTTTTCGTGAAGAAACCGCTTGGGTTCCCGAGATAACTCATCATTATGGCGTGTACCGGCCCTCTTTTGGGCTGAAGGCTTGGGCTGGGTCAAAGGGAGTCGGGCTCATGTGTTCGGTAGCATAGAGGAGGATGGGGTCGGGTACCCAAACCTAATAGGCCGGAACCCGGTTGTGACCATGCAGGTCGGGGTCGGGCCTTCGCGTCTTTTGGGACAGGGCCCAGATCGGTCCTTTTGTCTGGCTGATAGGTTGGGCCTAAAAGTTTGAGCAGCCCGCATGCAGAGTTGGAATGTTGAGAAGTTTACGTGATTAAGGGCATTAACCCAAATTATACGCTAACAAGGCAACTCCAAAGGTAGTGGTGGAAAGGGATTCCACTTGCACCTTTTAAGGAGATTATGTTGGACCCAAATATGGTAGCTAACGTATTTAGGAGTCTTATGCTAATTCGGAGGAGGATACCAAGGTGGTGGGAGCTCTATAAATACAAGGCCAATGTTATAACGGGTAAGACCTACTTTGAGCACTAAACACATAACCTCCATTGTTAAACCTTATGAACGGCCTGTACTTATTCTCACACCGGAGCTATCCCCCGGCGGCACGGCCGTCAAGCTTCTGTGTGATCTGTTATTGTGCAGGATTCAGTACGTGAATTTTGTGATTGGACGCGCAGACGAAACTTGGCGTTAACAATCTTTATAGGAATTATAAAATGAATGAACGAAAATAGTAACTTTGTATTTACATTCGTAACTTATTTTTGTTATTAAATTAAGTAGACGACTCTCAGCATGATCTCATACTGAATCTCAATAGTTTGTTTTTGTTTCTTTCGAAATTTGTACTGATTTGTTTGTTCGAATATTTTCTGGTTCCTTTGGATTCCAATAATAATGTGAGTTTTTGCGCTTTTTTTTTTTTGCTTCTTCCCTATCCCTTTTGTTCATGATTTTGGGCTCTTGATTTAGGACATTTTGTTATATTCATTTTTTTAGCATTAATTCATTTTTTTAATTATTGACTCGCCTTTATTATTAAAAGGAGGGCAAAGTGTGCCCAACTTTTATGCCCGAAATTACCTACATGATTTTGTTAGAGAGTCCCCACTTCTAGGGAGGAAGAAGGAAGATAGAGTTGATCAGTTGATAACCAAATACTAGAAATGGGTCATATGACTAGCACATGTACAATATAACAAGTCACGTCATTTTTACGTAATTGCATTTGTTAAATAAAATGAAAGATGAAACAAATATATATCCACCCAAACAGGATTTTAACGTCTGTTAACGAAATTACTTAAATACAAACAAAAAATTAATTTAAGAATGTAATTACGTTAAAAAATGATTCAAAGACTTAATTTCAAAAAAGCGAATAATTAATTTATCCTTCACTAGTTGGTTCTTATTTAAGGTGAGTAAAAGTTTTGTCTAGTCAACTCATTTGTTGGCAAAAAAAATTAATAAATAAAAAAGTTGAAATTTTATCTTAAAATTATTATTTTTACAAGTAAAATTTAGTAATTTAATATTTTTTATCTATTATTTCTGTGAGAGAAGGATTGTATAATTATCAATTTTTTATAAAAGCGGGGTTGTTTTTTTAGCAAAATGTTTGAAGTATTCAAATTTCAAACCCTACTTTTTTTCCTAGGGGTAAAGCCCATCAATAATTTTTTTACAAATATTCATGGAACATAATAACTGATCAAAAGACACATGAAGCCCATAGAACTCGGCTAGAACCTAACACAGAAGATTACCCACCCTCCTCTTCCCATGCTTATGCCTTCTGCAATCTCTCTTCAACAATAGTAGAATCGTCGTTGTTAACCCTAAACTCAATTCAAATTTGCTAAAAGAGTTTGAATTTCCTTCCTCAATTATCGTCAGAAACCCTAGAATTGAAATTCCCAGTTTCCCAGTTTTCTCATTGCAAGACTTTTGCTTGAATTCAGTGGGATTCTTCAGATTCTTTCATCTCTCTCTTTATATATGTATGGATATATTAGTGTATATATCGTCATAGACAAACAACAGCTCTTATGACGGTCAGTTGTTCTCTTTCCTTTTTATAGAAGAAACATGTGCTCTAATTCCATATATAGACTTAAATTTTTTACTGTAAAGATATGTTTTCATTTCATATACTTGATTGAAATGAGTCCTTGGCATATAATTCGAATTAGGATTTTTTGCTAGTTGAAATTTCAAGCTTTTGTTTCTCTATGTTCCAATTCTAAAGTGCAGAATCTATACTCCAAATGCAGTGGTGTGTACATTACTCAATGACATGGAATTGGAATTGGGTGCCATATCAAATTTTAAGCTAATTTGTTTTTAATACTATTCTAATGTGTTGGATATATATATATATATATATATATATATATATATATATATATATATATATATGGGACTGATTCATAGCCAACGATGTAAATTTAAGTTTATTCTTACAACAAATCGTGACCGTGATCTAACGGTGAAAATTTTCCCATCCACAATTAAGTTTAACTGCGGAGTTCGCACAACTAAAGTGCAATTTAAAAAATACTAAAGTGCAATTTAAAAAATTATCAAAACGCCCTTCAAGATCCACACTTTAATAGTGTGAACGGTAAGTTTTAAAATAGTCAAAATTCAGTATATTATCATAATATTAAAATTAGTGGCATTTTTGTTAAAGTGAGAGAGATTATTTTTGTAATGTCATCGGTATTGCTCATACAGGTTCCGGTAAGACCGCTGCTTTTGTCCTACCCATGTTCACTTACATATCTAGACTTTCCCCAGTTAGCAAAGAGAATGAGGGGGAGGGTATTATGTTGTTCTTGATGAGGTTGATTCGTGGTTGATATGGGCTTTGAAACCCAAGTTGCCGGCATCTTGGATGCCATTCCCTCCAGAAATTTCAAACAGGAGAATGAAGATGAAGGGCTTGATGAGGAAAAGGTTTACAGGACCACTTATATGTTCGGCGCTACCATGCCACCTACTGTGGAGCGGCTTGCCAGGAAGTTCTTGAGAAATCCTGTTGTTGTCAACATTGGCACTGCTGGAATATTTACTGGACTCGTTACCCAGCATGTGATTATGATAATCACAGTAAATGTGTAACTTCCAGAAATTGTTGGACAAACTTGGTGATAAGATAATCATTGTGTTTATAAACACCAAGAAATTTGTCCATGATCATTGTGTTTACAAACAACATAATCTCTCTCACTTTACCGTCCGCACAAATGAAGTGCGGATGGGAATATTACAAAAATGCCACTAATTTTAATATTATGATAATATATTGAATATTTTGAAACTTATCGTCCGCAGTATTAAAGTGCAGATCTTGAAGGGCATTTTGGTAATTTTTGAATCCGCACTTTAGTTGTGCAGATTCTGTAGGATAATTTTCACCATTACCATTAGATCTGCGATTGGACGGTTACGATTTGTTGTACGTTGATTATGGATTAGTCCCCCATATACACACACACACATATATATATATATACCGGTAAGAAGATGTGATTAGTATCTCAAAGCTTAAAAATTGGTTCATGTACAGGGGGAGTTGCATTGGAGATGAATATGGACAACGAGGTCCTAGAATTTGATATAGGTTTAGGGGGTGGGAGTGTCGGAGATGATGTTGTGGTGGACATCGAGCAGCCTCTTGATGATGACGATGAAGATATGGCCGATAGTTCTCCCACTGGTGGTGGCATGGGCAGTGGTTTGGTGGTTGGTGGTGGTGGTGGTGAACTTTTTATTCCTCGGGGGGACCCAGATCTTGAGCCTTATGAAGGAATGGAGTTTGAATCTGAAGAGGCTGCCAAGGCCTTTTACAACTCGTATGCCCGGCGTGTTGGCTTTAGCACGCGAGTTAGTTCTTCCCGTCGGTCCAGGAAGGATGGCGCAATCATACAAAGGTCCTTTGTTTGTGCCAAAGAAGGGTTCCGAAACTTGAATGAGAAGCGTACCAAGGATAGAGAGATCAAACGTCCCCGCACCATCACCCGAGTAGGATGCAAAGCAGCATTGTCTGTGAAGATACAAGAAGATTCTGGGAAATGGGTTGTTTCAGGATTCGTCAAGGAACATAATCATGAGCTGGTACCCCCTGATCAAGTGCATTGCTTACGGTCTCACCGGCAAATCTCTGGTCCTGCTAAGACTTTGATTGACACGTTGCAGGCAGCTGGAATGGGCCCCCGTCGGATTATGTCTGCCTTGATCAAAGAGTATGGAGGTATAAGCAAAGTTGGATTTACAGAGGTGGATTGTAGGAATTACATGAGAAATAATCGACAAAGGAGCTTAGAAGGTGACATTCAGCTGCTTTTGGATTATTTGAGACAAATGCATGCTGATAACCCCGCCTTCTTCTATGCCGTGCAGGGTGATGAAGAGCAGTGTACAGGTAATGTCTTCTGGGCTGATCCAAAGGCAAGGGCAAACTACACTTATTTTGGTGACACTGTAACATTTGACACAACTTACAGGTCAAATAGGTATCGCTTGCCCTTTGCACCCTTTACTGGGGTAAACCATCATGGACAGCCAGTGTTGTTTGGCTGTGCTTTCCTTATAAATGAATCAGAAACATCATTTAACTGGCTATTTAGGACATGGCTTACTGCAATGTCTGGTCGCCCTCCGATATCAATCACCACAGATCATGATGCAGTGATTGGCTCAGCCATAATGCAGGTTTTCCCTGAGGCCCGCCATCGTTTCTGTAAATGGCACATCTTCAAGAAATGCCAAGAGAAGTTGTCCCATATGTTTCTTCAACATCCAAGTTTTGAAGCAGACTTCCACAAATGTGTTAACTTGACTGATTCAATGGAGGAGTTTGAGTCTTTCTGGTTTTCACTTGTTGATAAGTATGATCTCAGGGATCATGAGTGGCTTCAAAAATTATACTCTGTTCGCAGGCAATGGGTGCCAGTATATATACGTGACACATTTTTTGCAGAAATGTCCATAACCCAGCGCAGCGATAGTATGAACTCATATTTTGATGGGTATGTGAATGCTTCAACCAGCTTAAATCAGTTCTTCAAGTTATATGAAAAAGCATTGGAGAGTCGCAATGAGAAAGAGGTAAAAGCGGATTATGATACGATGAACACGTCCCCTGTTCTAAGGACCCCTTCTCCCATGGAAAAGCAAGCGTCTGAGCTGTACACAAGGAAGTTATTTACGAGATTTCAAGAGGAATTGGTTGGGACACTTACTTTTATGGCTTCAAAAGTGGACGATGATGGGGAAACCACTACTTACCAAGTAGCAAAGTATGGGGAGGATTATAAAGCTAACCATGTTAAATTTAATGTCCTAGAGATGAGAGCTACATGTAGTTGCCAGATGTTTGAGTTCTCGGGTCTTCTCTGCAGACATGTGCTGGCTGTCTTCAGAGTAACAAATGTTCTTACTCTTCCATCTCATTATATTTTGAAAAGGTGGACAAGAAATGCAAAGAGCAGTGTTATACTAGAAGAACGTTCTAGTGATGCATTCAGCAGTTATCTGGAATCTCATACTGTCCGATATAATACTCTACGCCGCGAAGCCTTCAAATTTGTAGATGAAGGGGCAGAATCAGTTGACACTTACAATGTGGCAGTAGATGCTCTACAAGAAGCTTGCAAAAGAGTTGCTCTTGCAATCAAGAGCGAGGGAAGAACACCCATGAGAAATGGGCGTATTAGGGAGGACTTGACAACTAATGCAAGTTGCGCAATTCGTAGCCCTGGGGATCACCATGGCGGGATAAATCAGCAATTGTCCGAGGTGATTTATTTTTTCTTAATGTTTTCAAATTGTTTACTTTTTGGTCCACTCTCCAGAAAGAATATACCCTCTTTTTCATTTATTCTCCTAACACTTTCGTATAACGTGCTTTAAATTGATCTTTCTATTCTTTCTTTATTCTGGCTTCTTGAAGTAAATTATGGACCTGGGCATATTAAAGAAGAGGAAACAGTTTTATTTTCCTTATGTTTTCTTTCATATATTCCTCTTAAGTAGTGTGCGTACTTTTCTTTACCAAGTACTTTTAATGTCATAGGTAAAAGGTTCCTAATGTCGTCCTTAGATAACTTCTCTAAGGTCGCTTCAAATACGAAGTAATTTTGATCTTCACCTAATAATCCAACTGTATGGATGCAAAGAGCATGCAAGAAAACATGAAAATTTTAGTGATATGCGTCAACGACTATACACTATTAAAAAATAATCAAATTTGAGTTGTCAAAAATATACTTATTTTACACCATTATAGTAATGGTGCTCTAAAACCCAAAATTATATGAAAATTTACATATTTTCTTATTTTTGTATGCTCTTTGCATCCGTATAGTTGGATTATTAGGTTGAGATGAAAATTACTTCGTATTTGAAGTGACCTAATATGAGTTATCTATGGTTGACCTTAGAAACCTTTTATCCTAATGTTATTGGACATAAATGTTCTGCACTGTAGTCTTCTGAAATGGCTGTGATTTATTTAAAGATAAATCTTGAAACTAGTCAAACTACTGGTGTATGTGACAAAAGAATTGGTATAGGCTGTCTTCAGCAGCTTCATCGTAGCTGAAAGCATTTGAATCATCAGGAGGGAAAATAAATTGTGTTGTATTAAAATTAGTCTCTCACCTTGAGCATATCTGACCAACCTTGAAAGAAGTTCTAGCTAAGAGCTGTTAATCAAATGATGCAAACACATGGTAAGAGGACCGGAAGTCTCTCAAGAGTGTTCCTGGTAGAATGCTATGTAATTGGAAACTGATATGAGCTACTTTATTTATCCACGAAGTTTCCATTTATCTTGGTTTTCTCATCACACCATGAATATTATTTTCTAGTTAAATACGGTCTATTCATGATTGTGGTGACACCTATATTAGGCAATCTCTTAAAGCATTTGCTATACTCTTGTATTATTTAAATTTTTTTTTGTACGGCTGATATACAACTAAGTCTTGTCTTGTCTTGTCTTGGCAACTTTGAATCACTATGTTCAGAGTGCTGAGGGTATCCACTTCTAATTTCTATCGTTCTTAAACTAATTGCACCAACAACTTAATTTTTTAATAGGTTTTGCACCAACTTATTGCCGTATCTTGACATTGATTAAGATCAATCCGGAAAATTGTGAGTTTGTGACAGTTCTTTTATTTCCCCCTATCGTTGCATGTATCTTTGGAGCACTCCTTGTCTTCCACTCTTTCTACTTCTATAATTCATTAATAAGTCATCCTTAGTAAGGGGAAAAAAGGGAAGTGAGAATTCATCAAGATGACAAGATGTTTTCTTGTGCTTTATTAAGATGACAAGATGTTTTTGTTTTCTTGTGAAGCTCACATGTTAACAAGAGTAGTTCTTTTATGAAAGCTACAATGTTAAAGAAAGACTTTCACAATTTGGATAGCCATGTTTGTTAGTACACCTGTTGCTGAGTTTTTCAAGTTTCAATTCGTTCCTCGAGTATTTAATCAACAACTTCCTGCTTTATCTTGATATTTGTTTTATTCATTGCAGAAGTTGTGAAATTGCTTTTATTTCCCCCTTCACGTATTTCGAGCATTCCTTGTGCTCCAGTCAACTCCCATTCTTTTACAAGTCATCTTGCTTTAAAAGGAAAAAGAACAAAGAGAGAACCTATTGGGACGTTTTTCTTGGTGATGTTATTTAAGAGTTAATTCTCATCCATGGCAGTAACATCATCTTATGTAGAATTCACAAGTTAATAAGAGTAGTTTTTTTGTGAAAGGGAAGCTACTATAATAAAGAAAAATTCTTCAACAATTTGTAAAACCATGTTCGTTAGAGGTACACCTGTTGCGAGAGAAACATTTGATGATGTTGTGTGTTGCATGGTCTTGTGTCATTCGAAGCACTCAATTATTTGTTATATTGATGAATGGCAATTTTTTGACGCAGAGGGACCGCCTTGTTAAATAGACATACATGTGTCGTTCTAAATGCCTTTTCTTTGGGAAAGGGGAGATGAACATATGCAACACATGTTACTTGGATGTAGCTGCAGGAAATATTTGTTGACCGCAGCTTTTATTGAGAAGGAATTGACCTACATACCAAAATTAGATTGGCCAAAGGAGTACTACCTAATTTAAACTTTTAAATGAATTTATAGCATTACTTTCTCAATGTATCCGAGGCAGGTTAGATTTTGCTCATCTGTTTGGTGAAGATTGTTGCGGAAGGTTTTTTGAGTATACGACGAGGGTAGAGATTTCTTTCAGTCTCAGCAGGGAGATTAGATACAGATAACTTTCGGTGCCTGAGGAGTCATGATTTATAAACATAGAATTCTTTAACTTAAAACAGAATTCGAGTGACCCTTAGCATATTAAAAAGGAGTGAAATCTCGTGTGTCCTATATGATACGAGGCCATGTCTGATCACACTTTGGTTCAATATATAAATCTACACTTTTGATTTGCTTACATGGAGATTTTGAAGGGATATTAACAGAAGTTAGGTGGTTTTATAAAGGGCTTCTATGTTGACAACATTTGTTGCTCCCTCATGTCACCTCTTGTATTTGTTTGCAAAGTCACCATTATTTTTGTTGAGTAGATCAGTTTCTGTACTTGCGGATTGCTTCAAGGAAATTCTGAGCTTGTAGAACAATGTTGGGACGGCCCTCTTGTCATCTCTTGTATTTTGTTTGCCTTAATAGCATCATGTTTGTGGAGGTGATTATTATTTGTATTTGAGGTGTTTTCTTATTTGCAACATGGCAATTTTGGGCTTGTAGAATAGTGTTGGGTAACATCAATGAGATAGTAGGGATTCACATTGTAGGTTGAATTCCTTCTCTTTTATTTTGGAATTGCCTTCCATAGGTTCTTCCAAGAATACTTGTGTAGTACATATTGTTTTTGAGATTAAGAAATGCCATGGAGGATGGCAGCTTCACTTCATCTCCAAGGGAGTTAAATGGCTCTTATCAAGAATAAAATATCAAGTTTGCCTTAATATCCATTTCATTATTACATTATAAACTGCGGAAGGTTAATGAAACTCCATTTGGAGTTCGGAGTGGTATAGAGTGGCTGCCTGATGAATTTGGGATCAGTGTTCCCTTTCAGGATGGTGTTCGGTGTCAGGATGTTGAGACCCTTTAATCAAGTGTTACTAGCTAATAGCTAATAGTTTTGGGATCTCGTTGGGTTGGGATTTGGAAAGTTATTTGAGATGTATGGAGGTATCTTGACAAGAACACTGGTTTTGCTTGTGGTTGTGGGTAATGGTTGAAGATTTTTGGTTTAGGCACAATGTGTTGTGCAGAGAAGCTTTCCAGGTTGCTGACTATCTAATTTTTTTGCATACCATCTGATATAGGGGGGAGGGATGCTTGTCTCGTAATTCTTTCTTTTTCTTTGGAGTGAGGTGGCTTGGGTCCCTTGTTCTAAAGTGACTTGGAATGAGTGGAGGGATCTTAATAAACACATAGTGTAGGACGTTTGGATTTGGCATAATGTGTAGTGAAGAGATGCATCTCCCACGGTTTATTGGAAGATCTTACGACTAAAATTTAACAAATAAAACACTTTCCTGAGGTCCAGAGGTGTGACTTTTTAGTTCTGGAAGAAAATTTACTATAAAATTACAACTATGCCTTAAAAAGGAGCTCAGAAATAATTTAAAAGCACACCATCCGGGCCTTAGACCCCCACATGGTAAGCAACCATTTATGATTTCCTTTTTATCAGTTCTCTTCTCTGTTCTTATCTTAGAAAGTAAAACTATGGGTAGTAGTAGTAGACTAATAGTGGGTGCCTGGGTGGATGTCATTCTCTTTCTTCTGCGAAAAAAATCACCGACCAAATTAAATTTAATTACTAAATTTGTTGATTATTTTAAAAAGTTTTTTAAGGGATTAACCATGAAATAAAGATACATCCTAGTATTTGTAAATTTTGCAATTGAAACACTTTATGGAATGGAGGAAGTAATAAATAAGGAATACAATTCAGAATCTCATATAAAAAACTTTTAATAATGGAGTATCGGACAAGATGATATAAGAGTGAGAAAAAGTACTTTACATTTTTAGAGGAGATAAATTACATCAAGGTTTACTTTTCTGTATCCAGTTCTTCAGCAAGGCAGCATGGCGCTGTGGCCCCCTCTCCTCAGTTTAATTGATATTTTTTCCAAATAATAAAATTCCTTACCATCCGGGTGTGCAAGGCCCAGACGGTGTTAATTTAGTTGTGGGCTCCTTTTTAGGGGCACAATTGTAATCCTGCAAAAGTTTGCTTCTGAAACTAAATCTCACTTTTGGATCTTAGAGGCACGGAAGGTATTTGTTAAATCTGGGTCGTAAGATCTTTCTATGGAAGGTGGGAGATGCATTAATTGAAATAGTGTTATAGCTAATGCTAGTTATGGATCATTCCCCTACACACACACACACACACACATATATATATATATTTGTTTTCAACTTGGGAATTGGGAAGAGGATATCGAGATTCAAACTCCTCATCTAATGTGGGTGAAATGCAGGATGAACCATCCCAACCTCCCTATTAATTTTAATTTTATTGAAGAGAGGAATACTAGTGAAGCTGTAAAGGCTTAAGCCTTAAAGAGAGAATTTATATATGAAAAGAGAAGATGCTTAGAGAGATAAGATGTGTATTTTAGTTTATATACTTTTTCATGATGAATTAATACTAGTATGATAGGTTGAAAGTAAAATAGGCAACTCGTGCATTTCAATTAAACCTAATTCAATTCGTAGGATAGAAGAGAACAATTGCTGTATTTAGTTAGTTTTATGCCATCATATTTTAGCTATGACGCGTAAGCCTACCTTTTTTAGTGCATCTAGACAATTTGTACATTTTGATGACAAACCTACATTATATATTCATATGGTAAAAAACTATATATTCACTTTCTAGCTATGTTCGTGCATCAGTTGAATCATGGTAAATTATTTTACTGTGGTTGAACCAGGTGAGCATGACATGTTGAATATGAAGAATGATTGCTTTCTGGTGATAAAATTTCTCCATTTGGTTGTCTGAGATCCTCTTATACTATAATGCAAGTTGGTTGGTTGAATAAATTGAAACCTTTCATTGTGTTTGTGTTAGTAGAGCTGATAGCAAACTAGCATTATTGTATTCTAGCTTTTGGATTGCAGCATCCTGTGTTATTACGCCCTGATCATAAATTATTTGTTGGTCGATTGTTCCATTAAAAACACACTAGCAAGATGTTTGTGCCTACGTGCATATATTTTGATAAGTTAATTGTGTCTATATTTATAATCGGTGGTTTTGTTAACTGACAAGTGCTGTCTTATGTTGTAGGACGATATGGACAAAAAGATCCGCGAACTTACCTGTGAACTTGATTGCGCAAATAGGAAATCTGAAGTTTATAGGGCCAACCTGCTTTCAGTATTGAGGGATATCGAGGATCATAAACAGCAGCTATCAATCAAAGTTCAAAACGTAAAGCTTAGCTTGAGGGATGGCATCTGAAGGTGCTACATATTTATGTCTTATTTTCTATTCAAAAAAGTTATGCCTTACAGTTTGCCCATTTACTTTGGTTATGCCTCGTATTCTCCTTTTGCACTACTCCCTTCTCCCCAAAACTAAGAATCAGTATTTCTTTTGAAAGGTCCCAAAATAGCCACTTTCAAAATTAATATATCAAATCATTATTATATATGTATGTTGTGATTTTCACTATTGATTACATAATACCTCGAATTTCCTTAAATACTTTGACTTTTAAAAGCGGATTCCATGTTATTCCTGGGTGGAGGTAGTATTATGGAACAATATCTCAATACCTTAGGCTCTGTAGGCCGATCAAAGAAAAACCTTAGGCTCTGTAGACAAAGGGTGGCCATTTACTTTTAAACCGAGTGGTTTAAAGAAAGGTCTTAGTTAAGTTGTATTTGATGGAGGACGGTTGTAGTTTCCAGATGTGTAGTTTGAAATGAAAGCTATTTTCAGTAAATCTTTTTTAGAATGTTACCCCATTTATCCTTTGTTTAAAATTTTAATTTTACGAAACTTTATACACAAGAAGGAAGGTATGCATTTTGATACACAGAAATATGCATGATGGCCCATATTGTGCTTTATATTTTGAATGTTGCTATATATGACGACAAATTCACATTGGCACTGAATACTGACATGTGGATAAGAGGGTGTAAAAAAGGAAACCACGTATTACTGTTCGAATCTAACTACATATGACGAATATCGATGTATGTGGATATGATACATGATGAGATAGGAAAGAATTAAAATTGGTCCCACCCTAATTTATTTTATCTTATCGGTTAGAGTTCCACATAAGTCGCAATTCAATTTTCGTCATATATTTGTCGACATATAAATCATTTCCCTTACTGTTTTATTTTATTGCTTACAGTTGCACGTTAGTCGCAATCTATATTTGACCACAATTTGGTTTGTGGAAGAATTATTAGCACATTTACTTTGTTCATTCAGCACCATTGAACCGTCTCTCTACCCTAGTTTTCCCCTGGTGTCTGTTGTGATTTTTACCGAGCCGTTAATCTCAATTACTTCTCTTTGCAGATATGCACTTTTCTGTTCAATTTGCTTGAAGTTGAGAATGGGCAAGGAGATGTGAAATTCAACCAGCAATGTCCATGAGCTGCATTAAACGCATACGTTTACGCAGGAGCATACGCTGATCAAGCAACTGGGTATTTATGGTCGATTGTATATGAGATTAGTATCGTCATTTAATTGGTCATTTTTTCATATAATGTCTAATTGGCCAAGTGATAACGGAGATTATAGGGGTTGAATTTGTAATTAACGAAAAGGATCCATATGGATGTGTTACAGATTAGGTGTAGTTACTCTTTTCCTTTTTTTTTAAAAAAAAATAATAATATTTTTTAACTATTTTAATTTAAGTTACAAATATGTTGAACTGTGTTATAACTTCAGACATTATTGTATTATTTATGAAATGGATGGAAATAAATGATATTCCAATTCCCAGATAAAATACGCAGGGTGTTCTTGTTCTCCCATCTTATATTTAATTTTTTTGATCTTGTACTCTCTTTTCATTTTTACCCCTTTCATTTTTCTTATGCTTTCCTTAAACCTCAAGCATTACCAAATACCAAGTGCCTAACTATCGCCACATATTTTGTAAAATTTATTTATACTCCATTCGGTCAAAATTACTAATAAATTTTTTGTTTGGAAATTGATATTTTTATATGAAAAATGTCGCTATAGATGTGTAGCGACGGGGAGTCGCATGTGAAAAATATTATTTTCTGTTGTGGAAATATCAGTTTCCTTTTTGTTTTAGTTCATCTCAAAATTAAAGATTCATTTTTATATTTAAACTATAAAGTGAAGTTTTTTTTTTAGGTTAAGATTAAGCTTTCTTGTAAAAATGATAGATGAGATGGGATATTCTGTACTAATTTAATACTTTTAAGTATGTTTGTTTTTTGGGAATAAATAAGTCGGGCTATAAATTTGAGATGCACGTTATTTTTCTAATAAAATTATTTGAAGACGGATTATAATTCCAAGTTTGAGTTATAGAATAATAACCTTATAAATGATTAAAAAAATGTTCACAAAATTAAATAAAAGGTTAATTATGGATAAAATAGTCCCTAAAGTCATTAAATTAATAAACGTGTATTTAATGCATCATTTTGCAAACATACAAGAGTATATTGAGTACTCTAGTCAGTTACTCAGTTCAATCGACCAACTTCAAAATTTGACTGAATAACACTTTTACTTGTGTGAAAATATTAGTTTTTAGAATGAAACGATTCTTTAAATTTAAAAATATTTTAAATTAAATTTAAAATTTAATAATGATCTTATATATTAAAATTAAAGAAGTATAAATGAAAAAAAAATGAGTTTTAATGTATTGTTACCTAGACAAATGGGCGTGAATAAATAAGTCAATGAGATTTTCTTTGCAGACAGAGTATATTTTTCGTAAATTGTTTTCTCCGTTCTTTTTTAATTGACATTTATAAAAAATATAAAAATTAAGAAATATAATTAATACTTTATCTGATTGACTAGAATGATTATAAAATCTCAATATTATCCTTATAAAATTTATTAGAAAAGATGAAAGAAAAACAAGTTAATAATTAATACTCCCTCCATCCCATGATAAAAGTACTTATTACTATTTTGGATAGTCCCATGTTAAATGTCGATCCTTTAATAACCAAACTTTTACACATATTTTTCTATTTTACCCGTAACATTAAATATCTCATACTTTTCTTATTCTAATTCTCTCCATATTTAATGACATTGTTATGGACAATTTTGTCATTTCTTTCATCTTCTTAATATGCGTGAAAAGTCTACCAAGACTTTTATCCTGAGACAGAGGGAGTTTAAGAACAATATGATAAATTAGATTATTAATGTTTCCTTGAAATTTATAAATGATAAATAAAAATAAATAAATTTTATTTTCTAAAACGATAAATAAAAAGGAAAGGAGGGATTAATAATGAGATATAGCTTTTAATTTACTGAGCATAAATTACAAGGATTGTATATGTATGCTCATTTACCAACTCCCAACCGTCTACCTCCCTCAGTCCCTCCCCTTACTTCACGTATTTCCAAGAATGACAAATTAAATGAAGTGCATGAGGGAAAACTGATCTAGTGTTTCAATTTAATGTTGAGCCGCACAAGAAACCAATAAAAAGAAAATAAGGATCAATGGGAGTAATAGACCTTGTAATTGCTTTATTTTTGTTTTTTTAAAACACTTCAAAGGATTGAATTGAAGCTATAATTTGTCATAAATGATGAAAATATCATAACGTTAAATGATACTCTCTCGTGCCTTAATATAAATCATTTTTAGAGAAGTGTTTTTACCCCTTAATATAAGTTATTTAAGAATTTCATATAAGTATTAATTGCTTAGTTTTTAATATTACCCCAAATATTAAATATAATTTTGGTTCTCTCACTATTTTTTGTCTAATAAATAATATTTTTTTTTTCAATATAAGGACAATATAGATAATTGATATTATATTTAATATTATATAATTATTTCTTTAATATTTTTGTACAACTCTAAAACAATTTATATTAAAGGACGAAAGGAGTAATTTTTTTAAATTAATATTCCATCCGACTAAGTTTATTTGTTTTATTTTTTTAGTTTGTCTAAATCTGTTTGTCATCATTACTTTTTAATATTATTTTTGACCTTACTTTTCTAATAATACCCTCATATAACTTTAAAACAAATTCATTAAAAACAACATAACATAATTTGAAAAAAGGTAACACGGTTAACTTTGATATCGTAATCACAACTACACTCCTTTTTTCTATACTTTCTTTCATCTGTTTTATTGTTCGAAGAAATAGTTAGAAGATTAAATAAAACAAAAAAGATGATAATAGAGTAATTTGGAGATAATTTTTTTTCTTAATAGGCGTGTAATTTTAAATTAGGACGAGTAAAGTTAGACGGAAGGAGTGATAAATTTATATCAAGAAGAGAGTCGATTTTAGTATTCTCTCTGTCCAAATTTACTTGTCTTAATTTTTTTTTTGGTTTGTCCAAATCTATTTGTCTTCTTTCCCATTTAATGTTATTTTTGACATTACTTTTTCAATAATACCATCATTTAACTTTTAAAAAAATTCATTGAAAACAACATGACTACATTGAAAAAAGTAGCATTATTAAATAATTCAAAAATGATGATAATAAAGTAATTAAGATAGGTAATTTGGAGATAATTGTTTTTCTTAATAGGCGTGTACTTTCAAAATAGGACAAATAAAATTTGACGGAAGGAGTAACAATTAGTAGATTTTAGAATTATTTGAAATACAATTAAACTCTAAAAAAAATAATTTAGTCAGTAAATCTGAGTTGTTTTTAACATAAATAATTAAGAGTGTAAACGAGTTGAATCTCAGCGAACACCCTAATGCTCAGATTCGACTCGATTCAAAAAAATTGAGCTCGGATTCAATAAGTAATTTCTAATTTTACTCCAAATTCGACTCAGATCATTACTCGAACCTACTTGGCTCGTAAATACTCGACTCGTTTACAAAATAAATTACTTACGAGCCTTTAAATCAAGTTTTGAATATGAATCATTTCACTTAATACTGAACCGCTACATACTAGATTGATTATTGAACAATGTTTATATATAAAAGTTTTTTACTTTTATTTATGTAAAGAAATTACAAAGAATATAATACAATTTGACAATCAATTCATTTAACTTTTAAAATAAATCAATGAAAACAATATGACTACATTGAAAAAAGTAGCACTATTAAATAAAACAAAAAGGATGATGATAAAGTAATTAAGATGGATAATTTGGAGATAATTATTTTTTTAATAGACGTGTACTTTAAAAATAGGACAAATAAAATTGGATGGAAGGAGTAACAATTAGTAGATTTTAGAATTATTTGAAATACAGTTAAACTCAAAAAAATTAATTTAGTATATAAATCTGAGTTGTTTTTAACACAAACAATAAAATAACAAGTCGTCGTGATAACCTTCATACACAAAAACTATTATCGTCAATAAGGACAATGAAAAATAATTCTCATAAGAGAGAAAATATAATCTTTAAAATGGTGAAACAAAATCTAAACAAAGGGAAAAACAAGCTCCGAGAGGATAAAATAAATTATCATAAAAGAAAGAAAAAACACTAAAAAAGAGATTTAGGGAAAGTTCTCTTCCAAAAATAGCAGACCTAGTGATTCAGAACCCTACCTGATGAACGAGTTAAATAAATTTATTTGTAAATAAATTTATTCATATTACTTTAGGTAGAAAATGATTTACTCATTACACGAAAATGATTTACCAATTACGCGTAGTCATTGGTATCGAGTAATTCATAAGTTACGCTTCATAATTATTTTTTTATAATAATATTTTGATGACTAAAAAATAATTACTAAAGATGGATATAAAATAATATGTTTGGTTGTAATTAGCTATCATTACTAGGTCCATTTATGTATGGAGTGTTCGTACCTACAATTTATGATGAACATATTTGATTTGATGATGATATTAGTTAAATGTATATTTGTATACAAGTAACTTTTGTAAATTCTTTATGAAATGAATCTTATGTAAAATGACTTACTTTATGGATCAAATATGTTAGGTTGATCTAAATTCGTTGAGTTAAAACTCTGTAATAGCTAAGTTGTCCCGGGCTAGAAGACGATCATAGAGCTGAAGACAATGTTACTCTAAGATCGAAGAGTAGACTGAAGATAGTTAGAAATTGTAGAGTACAAGTTAGATCGTAGAGCCAAAATCGTAAAGTTACCAGAATTCATAGAGCATAATAATCACTCTACGTTTTCACTCTGAGAAAGTGCAGAACGTAGAGTGCAGTCTTCTGATAAGTCAGTAGCAGGTTTTGACAAGTTCATCAACCTTAACAATTGACCCTCTGAGTTTATCTTAAGATGATTTTGCGATAAGGACAAGTTAACAAAACCTCTATCTAACAGCTATTTTAGCAGAGTCAAAAGACATGTGCCTGCTACTGCACTGTTCACAGTACTGAAGAAAGTGACCTGAGATGGTACAAGCGGACAACAATTCAAAATCAATTAATTGTTGAAAGTCAAGTGTCCAAGCAAGAATGAAGCAATGGTAACTTTTTAAGGGGAAGATCCCCAGGTCTCAGGAGAGCTCTATAAAAGGATAACATTTTAAAGTACCAAAATATACAACGAATCGATCAAGTCCAAGTGCTAAAGCTCTAAGTTCATACAAGATTCACTCTACGATTCCAAGAAACACACTCTACATCTAAGTCATTTGAAGAGAACCTTAAAGCAACGAAGAAGCACCTCAAAACAAACAACTTCTCTTAGTGATTAGTCCGATCTTAGTGATCTTTTGTAAATCAAGTCTGTGTGACTTAAATGATTCTTTGTGAATCGTTTGTGTAAAAGTTCTTAGTGAACTGTAGTCTTGGTGATTACCCTCCTTAGTGGAATATCCCCACTCGCGGAGTAGAAGAGAGGATTAGAAGACTTTTGTGCTCTGAACCTCTTAAAAATATCTCGTATTCTTTATCTTTCTGCATTTCATTTTCTGTCACTTCACGTTTTTGTATTTGCGACTTATTTCTACAATTGCTCATTAAGTTTATAACTGTGTGTTTTCCTTTTATCTTTGATGGGTTTTCAAAATACAATTTCCCTGCACTTGATCAATCAATTAATTTCTTTAACTGATTTGGTAACATATCTTTAAAATAGAAAAGTTAAAGAATCTATTCAACCCCTTTCTAGATCTCTTTGTGCCTTTCTGGGAATAACATGGAGGATTATAAACTAATTACATTTTGTCACATTATTTTGTAAGTTAATTTTTGTAAGACTGTGTTAGAAGCTGTATGTTTAAATTTGATGATGAGATGCTTAATGTATATTTGTTTAAGTAGTTTTTGTAAAATTCTTAATAAGAATATGATGTACAATGACTTAAAATAAAAAGATCAAATTTTTTAGGTTGATCTTATAAACTGAATTGATGTATAGATGATAGGATAAAATCGATTGTAGAGTACGATTAATCAATCGTAAAGTTTCTCTGGCATTTCGTAAAGTTATTGAAGATCGCAGAGTTAACTATGTTATCGTAGAGCATCGAGTGGAAGTTCACAGAGTTTGCTAGAAGTTCGTGTTAGGTTTTGTGAAAATCATAGACGCAATCAAATTGCAAAATAAACAGAAGCATGGCAAAACCAGATTTTAAAATTTTCATAAACCAATTACCCGAATCATCCTTTATGCATATTATTAATTAGAACGAATAATAAGAAGTTATAGAATCATACCCTTGTACATACGAGCTTCCACAAGTACGAGTTCAACTCCTACTTCTCCCCAATCTCCTTAAATCTCCGGGTAGATTCATTCCTTTGATCAACGTTAGCCACCCAAGCGTTTGGCCTCTAGAGGTGATCCACCAAGGAAGAACAAGAATCAAGAAGAAGGGTGTATTTGTAACGTCCCGAAATTCGGTCTATCTTCACACCCGAATTTCGTACATCACAATTTCATCTCCTTCCAAACATACATCATTATATAGCTAAATATAACAACATACATTCTCAAATTCCAGGTTCTAATACCTTATAACCTCATTCATTACAAATAATGATAATTACATTATTCTTTACATCTTACAAGGGTGACTTTCATCTGCCACAAATGATACATAACAGTTCATTAAACTATTCTATAGTTTAATTAATATTCTACATTACAAATCTTGGCTTGATCTTTACGCTTATTCATACACTAAATGACACTTCGTTTGGATACCGGTCAACTTGATCTTTAGGGGATCCTTAAGTTCTTCTACTCGTACGCTGAAAATGTTTCTGATTTAAAACAAGTTTGAGCATTCAATTGCCCAGCAAATCATAGCAGTTGAATAAACAACCTCAAGAATTTAAATAACCTTTTAAAACTTTAATAATTGAACAAATGTTATGAAGTAGCTTGAATAATATGAATAAATTTTGATTCCTATCATTTTAAAACATTAGTCATATTCACTTTGCAATACTTTCATTCTTCTACCTTTTTCATACACATTCTATCTGGCTAGAATCATTAGCACATACTAACAATAACGGTTCATGTATAAACAAAATATTTCCATATTGAACAGTTCAATCACAGAACAATTCATCTCATAGAAACACCGAAGTGTTAAAATTATGGTATAAGGCCTCATACATTCTACCACATTGTACAAATATCACATATTTGCATATAGATAAAACTTCTCATGTTCAACATCTGAGAAGTTTAAGAAACTAGCATTCATATTAAACATGAATGAAGTTAGGAAACTTGCCTTACACACAGCTACAACTTATATTTTACGCTAAACTGCTCCTCACAATCCCTATATATCACATAAGGAATAACATATACCAATTAATCTCATATTTGACTTACGTATTGGTTTAAGCTTAACTTTACTCCTTATGGTTCGTGTTTATAACCTAAGTTCATGTAACCATCCGTCTTTACTGTTTTACGGCGTTATGACATACGAAGATGTCTTAACTCATACGATCATCATCTTTGATGATTTACATTCTTATCTTCTTCTTATAACTTTTCTAGGACTTAGTACACATCGAATCTCTACTAGTATTCCATATGGTACTCTGAGTAGTTTTTCACAAATAACCAACAAACTAGTTTTCCGTCTCATCTACACTGTCTTTCACAGAGAGTTAGATCAGTTGCTAGTTTGTATATACCTCTGCTCTCTAAAAGAATTGTTTAGCCCAGCTCCCATATGTCAACCATTAAAGATTACGATTGTACCATAACCTAAACTTAACTTAACTTATCCGAAACATTAAAGCTATAATGTTCGTTAAGTTGATTTTCCATTCCTTATGGCTTTCTGGCAACTAAATGCCATACCTCAGGATTTATTCCTTATCGTCTAAGTCATATAGTCTTTAGTATGCATAGAACAATCATTCAATGTTAATACTATGCTTTCATAGCGTTAAGCATTTTATATTACCTTATTCATATCTTATAAAGCCCGGTTCCTTCGATTCGGAACGTTATCCAAGTTATAATCATTAACTCGGTTTCTTAACGTTATATGTCATTGTCTTTAATTCAGTTTCTTCACCGTTCACATGTTTAATCATTATTCTTCATTACCTTACGATCAAACCATACATGGTGTGTAGGTTCTGCCGGTTTAATATTCGCGTACACTTAATCCTTATGTCGGCTAAAGTGTTTAACACTTACATTTCATTCTCTATCCGACTAACATTCGGACTTTCATTAATCTTATTACCGTTCATTACGGCTTTCTTGATAATTCATATCTTACTTACTACCTTCGTCAACGTCTAAGCCATACCACTAATGTGTACTTAGAACGTTCACCCGACGCGAATACGATTCACGAGGATCGTTTACGTATTCAGCATTCACGTTGCTCGTCTTTTAAACTTCCATTCAACCTTTACTTAAGGTTTTAATCGTTCTCCTTCGTGATCCATTTCATGAACACCACGTTCATCATCCTTTCTTAATGTTGAAGCCATACGGTTCATTGTATGCTAAGACTGATCGTTCCTCGCAACTATGTTGCATTTATAGCATTTATACGCTTTACACTTATCTCTCATTACGACATCACCCTCGTCACTCAACGTCTAAGGAATCACAATCATAACAATCCAACACGTTCGCTTTATCGTGACTACGGGCCCCGGATATCGATTATGTATTTTGCGTTTACATTCTTTGTCTTTTCATCCCGTTCAATCTTTCCGTTTAACCTTTTTTAAAGATTTAAATCACTTGATTAAGTGTTACATTATGTGAACTATATGTTCATTAGCTTTCCTTACACTTCCCCAAGGAGTTGAGCAGTTAAAAGCTCTTCTCTGGGTTTTTCCCTGTACTGGCGCTGCGGCGCCGGTTCCCTTATTATTAATGGCGCTGCAGTGCATATTAGTAGTAGTTGAGCCTCCGGGTTGGCGCTGTGGTTTCAAACTGGGGCTGCAGCGCCAGTTCAAAAACTTAATTTTTCTTTAAGTGTTCTAACATAGTTGAGACGTTTACTTTGGAATCTCATAACTTTTTCGTTATAACTCGGAACGAGGTCGTTCTAAAGCCATTTTCTTTCTTATCTTATGTACTTCAACACCACTTGAATAGAATTTTATTCTGAATCCGTTAACATGACATTTAATTGGCATAAATTTTATCATTCGCTCGTTTTACGTTATTAACATTCTTCGTTTGTTCGTCCGTAATTCGGTCATCCGAATTCGGAATTCTTTCATTCTTGAGTCCATGACTCACGTTTTCTAAGTTTTCTTACATTCTTCTAAAACCCTACACATTAAGGTTCATTTACATACTTTTTAATTTTCGTTCGTCTTTTACAAAATTTTGCCATAACTTCGTTATAGCTAAATTCAATCCGTTCTTCATGAACGTTTCTAACACTCCTAACCAAGAAATAAACATCTAACTTATACGCGATAGTTTTAAATTTGTCCATCAATAACAAGTTTTAACTATGATGGTTTTAAATTTGTCTATCAATAATATTTTTCGCGTTCTTCGTTCTTTCTTCATTTTTTTAATCGATATTTTGATTACGATTTCACTTTTTCTTAGAATTTGGTGTTATAAAACACCATTCCTTACTTATTTCACCGAATCCTTCATATGATTCATTCGGATCGTTCAAATTCATTAAGCAATTCACACTCCCTTAAGAAAGCTTTTAAGGAATTTATAAACAAAACTTCTAATTTTTATTTCTTCGTTTTCTCGTGATTTCAACCATATGAAAATCAATCTTAACATCTTTTACTTCTATTCTCATTAAGATATATTTTTAATGTGACGCCCCCAAAATAGGTATACAACACCCATTCTGAGTCGCCAAAATACATGGTACAGAAACAACTACATCTTTATTATTACAACACAAGAACTGTGAGTTTAAATACAAATATTGTCATTTAGACAATATCCACACACAAATAAGTCTTCATTACAATTATTGATACATTATTTCACAAAAATGGTGAGGACTACTAAAGTAACTTCTAGAACCATCATTCCATACCCCGACTAGTACTCGCTACATTCTCGCCTCCTGAGAAAAATGGAACAAAAAGGAAAAGGGTGAGCTCAACTAGCCCAGTAAAGAACATTATGACTAAGATAATACAGAATAAATTATCGTTAGTCTTCAACAGGGAAAAATCTAATAGAATACAATAGACAACAAGTTTTAAATCAATAACTGCAGCGGAAACAACAAACCATTAGAAGAGTCAAGTAGAGAATGAGTTCTACTATCTTCTAAGATTTAAAAGTCCATCATCAATATTTTATCCCTGTAACAACAATCAATAACCATCTTTAATCAAATATTCATCTTTGCACTATAGGCCAAAGATATTCATTTGTATCACCAGTCGATCATGTTCATCTCAACACCTGTTCATCTTTGCACTACGGGCCAAAGATATTCAGTAATATCATCATTTAGGACTG
The DNA here is from genome assembly GCA_016801055.1 of Panax notoginseng. Lineage (NCBI taxonomy): Eukaryota > Viridiplantae > Streptophyta > Magnoliopsida > Apiales > Araliaceae > Panax > Panax notoginseng. Next base: position 195,116,176 of record CM029016.1, read on the forward strand.
AGGATGATGAAAAATATCTTAAAGAAAACGAATCCAGTGAAACAAAATAATAAATATTAAGGATTCGTATTTCGATTTATCCATGTCCAAAAATACCTTATAATTATTCATAGTGAAGTAGAATTCAAGAATGATCAAAACATGGATACAATCAAAGCTAGTACCCAGAATAGATATTTTGGACGAAAAGAAGAAAATTTTATTTTTCAGTGAATAGTAACTCGTGAATAGTAACTCGTGAATAGTAACTCATGAATAGTAACCCCGACGTGAAAAGTTCCAAATTTGATAAAAATTTCCAACCAATATTTCGGCATAATGATATTGAAGAAATAATATCATTTTCAAATAAAATAACATCCCTAACCTCGTAAAGACAGTACTTCTGGTCGGAATACCGGTATAAGGTTGAAAGAAACTTGCTCTGATGAATAGAAACTCTCAAAGTATCTAAATACTCACAAAATACACTCAATAATCTAGAGAGAAAAAGAGAGAAAACTTGTTTCTGGTGTGATTTTCAATTCTAACTTAGCCCTCTATTTATAGGAAAATGTTAGCACGCCGAAGCAGACTTAACCTGCAACCTGATGGCTTTACCTGCTACTATTCCCACCCACCACATTTGAATAAAAATCTCAGCACATTTCTTCACCAACCAAGAGTGGGGCCCACCAATTCTAGAATTTTCTACCAAAATGATTAACTCCGAAAATTCAACAATTTCTGAACCAGTCATCTCGTAAAATTCATAATAAATCATACATTCATTTTTAACGGTTCAAAATTTGAGGACATATACTCAACTTATATATGTATAACATATCCAAAAATTACCACGATCCAACGGTCGGATTAAAAATTATAACCCCCGCAAAATATCTCAAAAACCCTGATTTTTAATACCTCCATTCCGACAAAAATACTGATAAAAACCTCAACATTAACTCCTTCATTTTTAACCACAAAAATATATCTCTCATTTATATCCACAAAAATAAATATTTCCTTATCATATAAATCAATAATTAATTATTCACAAATAATATTACAGAATCACATTTATGACAACCAGGCCGTTCCCAAGAAAGAGGGGGGCTTTCCAATAAGGATTTCTCCTTACTGGCGCGCAATTAGATGACCAAACCTCTCCTTAGACAGAACTTTCTAGACATTGCCAATAATGTTATCTAATAATATTATTCAAATAATATGAATTATTGATCTGATAATGTGAAATACTGTGTAGTCACAATTATTGAAACAACAGTAATATAAAATATCAACGCAGTAATTATTGAATCAATAAAATAAAATACTGAACAGTAATTACTGTAACCATTATTGAGTAGTGCATTCTTACGTAAGAATCAATAATTAGTACAATACAGTGTGCTACTGTGTAACAACGCGTATTACTGTGTTTTAACCACCGGGTATTCCAACAGTATTAATGGTAACAACTACGCCGTTATTAATAAACAACATATACTTGTCGTTTTCTTCATCCAATCGCTTTCCGTTATGGGGCCCACAAAAGACTGCGCCGTCGTACGAATATTCCCCGACAGGAAGAATATTTCACGACCAAACGAATATTCTCCGACAACAATGAATATTTTATAACCACCTACTTATTTGAAATATTTGCACATTTTACCCATAACTAACCTCATTAATCAATTTAACACTTACTATTTCAAAATAATAAATAGAGGGAATTTAAATTTCATTTATTAATAATTTGGGGTCTTACAACCTCCCCTCCTTATGAAATTTTGTCCTTGAAATTGACGTACGTACCTGGTGTTTCGAAAAGATGAGGATACCTCGCTTTTATTTCCGTTTCCAACTCCCAGGTCATTTCCTCAATAGCATGATTTCTCCACAAAACTTTAACTTGTGGTATGACCTTCGTGCGTAGGACATGTTCCTTTCTATCCAAGATCTTGACAGGTACCTCTTCGTACGTTAAGTCTTCAGCTATCTCGTCTGATTCTAACTCAATAACGTGGTCTGGGTCCTTCACATATTTACGTAACACAGATATATGAAAAACATTATGAACACGAGACATACTTGGAGGTAACGCGAGTCTATATGCCACATTTCCTACTCGGTCAAGAATCTGAAATGGACCAATAAATCGTGGATTGAGCTTTCCTCTCTTCTTAAATCTTGTAACTCCTTTCCATGGAGCCACACGCAACAATACATGATCCCCAATGTCAAATTCCATGTCCTTTCGATGAAGATCCGCATAACTCTTTTGTCGATCCTGTGCCGTTTGTATACGTTGTCGAATCGTTTGGATCTTCTCTGTAGTCATGCGTACCAACTCTGGTTCCAACAATGTTACTTCACCCACCTCGTCCCAGCATACTGGAGAGCGACACTTCATCCATATAATGCTTCAAATGGGGCCACACCTATACTTGCCTGATAACTGTTATTGTAAGAGAATTCTACCAATGGTAGGTGCTTATCCCAACTCCCTTTGAAATCTAGGACACAAAGTCTTAATAGATCTTCAAGAGTTTGAATAGTCCTCTCTGATTGTCCGTCCGTTTGAGGATGGTATGCCGAACTGAATCGTAAATCTGTGCCCATAGCTTTTTGCAAGCTAACCCAAAATCTTGAAGTGAATCTTGGGTCACGATCCGAAACTATGGATACTGGCATGCCATGCAGTCTCACAATCTCATCTACGTATATACGAGCAAGACGTTCAAGGGAATAAGTCTCCCGTATCGGCAAGAAATAAGCAGACTTGGTTAATCTATCAACAATAACCCAAATAGCAATTATGCCTTGAGAAACCGTGGGAAGACCCGTAACGAAATCTATGGTAATGTGTTCCCACTTCCATTTCAGAATCTCAAGTGGTTGCAATGGACCCTTTGGCACTTGATGTTTCGCCTTTACACATTGACAAGTTAAACACCTCGAGATAAACTTTGCAATCTCTCTCTTCATATTATTCCACCAAAATGTATGTCGAAGATCACGATACATTTTGGTACTTCCAGGATGGATTATAAATGGTGTATTGTGTGCTTCCATCATGATCTTGTACTTCAAATCAGAATCGTTAGGAACACAAAGTCTGGAGTGGACTCGAAGTATTCTTTCTTCATCGATTCTTGCTTCTGGAATAGAACCTTCTTGCACTTTCTTCTTCATATGCATCAGCTCTATGTCCGTAGCTTGAGCAGCTTTAACTTTATCGATTAAAGTCGGTTCTACTCGTATATTTGATATCATCATGTGGGTACTTGGAGCCTTCATCTCTATCTCTATCCTTTGCAAGTCATACAAAATGGGCCTTTGTGTTAACAACATTGCACTCGTACCCGCATATGATCTTCTACTTAATGCGTCAGCTACTACGTTTGCTTTTCCAGGATGATATTGGATGGTATGATCGTAATCTTTCAACAGCTCGAGCCAACGTCGCTGCCGCATGTTGAGTTCCTTTTGGGTGAAGAAATATTTGAGGCTTTTATGATCTGTATAGATCTCCACTTTCTCCCCATACAGGTAGTGTCTCCAGATCTTCAACGCGAAAACTACTGCTGCCAACTCCAAATTATGAGTAGGATAATTCCTCTCATATTCTTTGAGTTGTCGCGAGGCATAGGCTATGACTTTCCCATGTTGCATGAGAACACATCCTAACCCTTTGCCTGAAGCATCACTGTAGATAACAAATCCATCCGAACCAGATGGTATTGTCAGAACAGGTGCCAAAATGAGTCTCCTCTTAAGCTCTTGAAAACTCTTCTCGCATTCCTCGCTCCATACGAATTTGATATCTTTCCAAGTCAGCTGAGTTAACGGGGTAGCGATTCGAGAAAACCCTTCCACGAATCTCCGATAATAACCAGCTAAGCCCAGAAAGCTACGTACTTCGGTCATCGTCTTTGGTTGCTCCCAACTTTGTATTGCTTCAATCTTCGCCGGGTCAACAGATACTCTATGTTTTGATACCACGTGCCCTAGGAAAGCTACTTCCTCAAGACAGAACTCGCATTTCTTCAACTTAGCATATAACTTGTTTTCACACAGCCTTTGGAGTACCAGCTTCAAATGATGCTCATGATCTTCACGGCTTTTGGAATATATGAGGATGTCATCAATAAAGACAACAACGAACTGATCCAAATAATCCTTGAATACTCGGTTCATCATATCCATGAAAGCCGCAGGAGCATTAGTCAATCCAAAAGACATGACTATGAATTCATAATGCCCGTACCGAGTTCTGAAGGCAGTCTTTAGAATATTCTCAGTTTTAACCTTCAGCTGATGATATCCAGAACGAAGATCGATCTTTGAAAAGAATTGTGCTCCTTGTAACTGGTCAAACAGGTCATCAATACGAGGTAGCGGATACCTATTCTTAATAGTGACATGGTTTAATTCCCGATAATCAATACAAAGTCGCATACTCCCGTCTTTCTTCTTTACAAATAAAACAGGAGCACCCCAAGGAGATGTACTAGGACGAATGAAACCGATGTCCAACAACTCTTGTAGTTGAACCTTTAACTCCTGAAGTTCAATAGGAGCCATTCGATATGGGGTTTTAGAAATGGGCTTTGTACCAGGTTCAAGATCAATAAAGAATTCAATTTCTCATTCCGGGGGTAGACCGGGAAGTTCTTCAGGAAATACGTCAGGAAAGTCAATAACAACAGGAATATTATTCAAATTTGACGTGTCTTTATTCAAATCCATAACATGGGCTAAGAAAGCTTGACATCCATTTTTTAATAAACGAATGGCTTTATGGCTTGATATAACAGTGATTGATTTTAATGGCTTAGTTGTTTGAATTCGTACAACAGGTTGGTTAGGAATATGAAAACTAACAACCTTACGAAAATAATCAATTTTGGCATGATGAGTAGTTAACCAATCAATCCCTAAAATCACATCAAAAGCAAGTATCTTTAAAGAGATAAGGTCAACAGGTAAGGTGATGGTGCCAACTTGGATCACACAAGATTTATAAACAGTGGATGTGATGAAAGTTTCTCCTAACGGAGTCTCCACAGATAAATCAAAGTCTAACTTCTCCGGAGTCAAGTTTAAACGTTGAGCACAAGCAGGAGAGATAAAAGAATGGGTAGAACCGGTATCTAATAAGGTATAAACTTCGCATGAATTTATGATTAGCTTACCCGTGATCACCTCGTTTGGGTTCCTCGCATGTTGACCAGCACGACAAACGCTCTTCCAGGAACCGTTGACTTTATCTTTTCTGGGACAGCTTTTTGAGTCACCATCCCCGCTGGACTTGGTTTTGCTACAGTGCAATCTCGAGCGATATGTCCTTCCTTTCCACAATTATAACATACCTTAAACTGTTGTGGGCAGTTTGGGCTGATATGTCCTTCTTTTCCGCACTTATAGCATATAACCGGTGGTCGTTCTCCTCCCTTGGAACCAGTTGCTGCTGGTGCTGACGTCTTCGTATTGTCATTGTTGAATCTCCTCTTTTTAAAATCTCCTCCCGACTCGCTTCTTCTATTTTCATAGCCACGATTACCACCAGAGTGGTTGCCGTTCTTGTCTGTATTTTTCTTTCTCCGCTGGTTATCATTGTTCTGATGACTGCTGTCACCGATATGATCCTGGTTGTGGTCCCTCAGTTGACCGTACTCATTATCTCGCTCTAATAATCGAGCCCTGTTGACAACATCTGAATAGAGAGAAAATTTATGAGAAATGAGATATTGACGTATGCCGGGTTTCAAACCTCTCAAAAACATCCTCGTCATACGTTCCTCATTCTCCACCAAATGAGGTGCAAACCTGGACAACTCTGCAAACCTCGCCTCGTACTGAGACACCGTCATGTTATTCTGCTCCAGTATAATAAACTCTACCTCCTTCATATGACGAATACTTTCAGGAAAGTACTTGTCATTGAACAGTTTCTGAAATGTCTCCCAAGACATGCTGAGTACGGTTGGATGGGTACGCTTCACAGACTCCCACCAGTAATCTGCCTCGCCACGGAACATAAAGGTGGCGAATGGAACCTTCTGTTCCTCCGTGCATCCTAAGACATCGAATATCTTGGTAATTTGCTTGACCCACGTTTCCGCCATGATCGGATCCGACTTTCCCTTAAATTCTGGTGGTCCCAATTCTTTGAACTGTTTAGCTGTGACAAATCGTGAATTGCTATCATTTCCTCCTGTATTTTGAACATGAGTCTCCCTCGTCTGGTTTTGCATGAATTGCAAAAAACTTCTAAACATTCCATCATTCATCATCTGCTCATTGGTGTTGTTCACAGGAGGAACATTGCCAGCCTGTTGCACGTTCTCCTCGTTGGTAAGCACCGGTGTCTCCACGGTCTCATTTACTCCACTGTTAACATTCTCAATCGACATTCCCAAATACTGCCATAAAACAAGGGTTAATTAAATAAATTAACAAATCACATAATACCCCTATATTATGACTGACCAATAAATAAGCTTAGGTAGGACACACTAGCGAAGGATTTATTCGTCTCTCCCCTCCTAGTTCTATTCTCCGATCTCCGCCAAAGATCATATCCCTAAGCTCTGATACCAACTGTGACACCCCCAAAATAGGTATACAACACCCATTCTGAGTCACCAAAATACATGGTACAGAAACAACTACATCTTTATTATTACAACACAAGAACTGTGAGTTTAAATACAAATATTGTCATTTAGACAATATCCACACACAAATAAGTCCTCATTACAATTATTGATACATTATTTCACAAAAATGGTGAGGACTAATAAAGTAACTTCTAGAACCATCATTCCATACCCCGACTAGTACTCGCTACATTCTCGCCTCCTGAGAAAAATGGAACAAAAAGGAAAAGGGTGAGCTCAACTAGCCCAGTAAAGAACATTATGACTAAGATAATACAGAACAAATTATCGTTAGTCTTCAACGGGGAAAAATCTAATAGAATACAATAGACAACAAGTTTTAAATCAATAACTGCAGCGAAAACACCAAACCATTAGAAAAGTCAAGTAGAGAATGAGTTCTACTATCTTCTAAGATTTAAAAGTCCATCATCAATATTTTATCCCTGTAACAACAATCAATAACCATCTTTAATCAAATATTCATCTTTGCACTACAGGCCAAAGATATTCATTTGTATCACCAGTCGGTCATGTTCATCTCAACACCTGTTCATCTTTGCACTACGGGCCAAAGATATTCATCAGTTAATCATTCATCTTTGCACTGCGGGCCAAAGATATTCAGTAATATCATCATTTAGGACTGAGGATGATGAAAAATATCTTAAAGAAAACGAATCCAGTGAAACAAAATAACAAATATTAAGGATTCGTATTTCGATTTATCCATGTCCAAAAATACCTTATAATTATTCGTAGTGAAGTAGAATTCAAGAATGATCAAAACATGGATACAATCAAAGCTAGTACCCAGAATAGATATTTTAGACGAAAAGAAGAAAATTTTATTTTTCGGTGAATAGTAACTCGTGAATAGTAACTCGTGAATAGTAACTCATGAATAGTAACCCCGACGTGAAAAGTTCCAAGTTTGATAAAAATTTCCAACCAATATTTTGGCATAATGATATTGAAGAAAATAATATCATTTTCGAATAAAATAACATCCCTTACCTCGTAAAGACAGTACTTCTGGTCGAAATACCGGTATAAGGCTGAAAGAAACTTGCTCTGATGAATAGAAACTCTCAAAGTATCTAAATACTCACAAAATATACTCAATAATCTAGAGAGAGAAAGAGAGAAAACTTGTTTCTGGTGTGATTTTCAATTCTAACTTAGCCCTCTATTTATAGGAAAATGTTAGCACGCCGAAGCAGACTTAACCTGTAACCTGATGGCTTTACCTGCTACTATTCCCACCCACCACATTTGAATAAAAATCTCAGCACATTTCTTCACCAACCAAGAGTGGGGCCCACCAATTCTAGAATTTTCTACCAAAATGATTAACTCCGAAAATTCAACAATTTCTGAACCAGTCATCTCGTAAAATTCATAATAAATCATACATTCATTTTTAACGGTTCAAAATTTGAGGACATATACTCAACTTATATATGTATAACATATCCAAAAATTACTACGATCCAACGGTCGGATTAAAAATTATAACCCCCGCAAAATATCTCAAAAACCCTGATTTTTAATACATCCATTCCGACAAAAATACTGATAAAAACCTCAACATTAACTCCTTCATTTTTAACCACAAAAATATATCCCTCATTTATATCCATAAAAATAAATATTTCCTTATCATATAAATCAATAATTAATTATTCACAAATAATATTACAGAATCACATTTATGACAACCAGGCCGTTCTCAGGAAAGAGGGAGCTTTCCAATAAGGATTTCTCCTTACTGGCGCACAATTAGATGACCAAACCTCTCCTTAGACAGAACTTTCTAGACATTGCCAATAATGTTATCTAATAATATTATTCAAATAATATGAATTATTGATCTGATAATGGGAAATACTGTGTAGTGACAATTATTGAAACAACAGTAGTATAAAATATCAACGCATCAATTATTGAATCAATAAAATAAAATACTGAACAGTAATTACTGTAACCATTATTGAGTAGTGACTTCTTACGTAAGAATCAATAATTAGTGCAATACAGTGTGCTACTGTGTAACAACGCGTATTACTGTGTTTTAACCACCGGGTATTCCAACAGTATTAACGGTAACAACTACGCCGTTATTAATAAACAACATATACTTGTCATTTTCTTCATCCAATCGCTTTCCGTTATGGGGCCCACAAAAGACTGCGCCGTCGTACGAATATTCCCCGACAGGAAGAATATTTCACGACCAAACGAATATTCCCCGACAACATTGAATATTTTATAACCACCTGCTTATTTGAAATATTTGCGCATTTTACCCATAACTAACCTCATTAATAAATTTAATACTTACTATTTCAAAATAATAAATAGAGGGAATTTAAATTTCATTTATTAATAATTTGGGATCTTACATTTAACATAGAAAACTTAAATAAAATTAACTTAAAAGTTAGGTTTTTAATACATTTCTTCTTTATTCTTCTTCCTCTAGATAAAATCGTCGATTTACTAGCTTTTCTATTTCTCAATCTTCTTCGATCTGAGCATCCATGCTCTTTCTCTTCCTTCTTCTTCTTCTCCAAGCTCTCAAGCTTTCTCTCTCTTTCTCTCTTTCAAAGTGTTGGTTGATTTCAAAGAAATCAACTAACACTTCTCTTTTATAGATTTTGGGGCAAAATAGTCATTTTGCCCCCCAAAGTTACTATTCCCACCTCCTTACTAATCTCCTTACTATTCACGAAGCTTCTGTTAGAAGCTTCGTGGTTCCATCTTGCGAAATTCGTCCGACAGTCTAAAAAACTGCGATTCTTGGAATCCAAATATTTTTGGATATTTCGTGTTTCTTTTACATATTAACTTTTACGCATTCTTCGGAACTTTGAAAAATTGAAAAATAATTTTTGATGATAAGTGTTTTTGTTCATATTTTTTCCTAACGTAGTTAAACGAACGAAAACTACATAACAGTACTTTTCGTCATTTTTATTTCGTCCGATTTCTGCACGCTTTTCAAGAAAATTTTTTATTGGCTAACTTAAATTTTCGCAACATCTTATCGTCAAATGTTTCGACGGAATGTCATTTCGACATACCGATATCTCGAAAAGGCTTAGATTATTCAAACCTTAACCCTTAGGGTTTCATCGGGTGATTAATGCCTATTTCGTCTTTTTCCTTGGAAATATTTTTGTTCCTGAAAAAATTTTATTTTCGTCTTGAAAATTCTTACTCGTTTAGTCTAGCTCGTAGCCAGAATCCTCCCGTTTTATAATCATCCTAGGTTCTAGAATAATTAATAAACATATAGCACATAATATTATTAATAAAAATTCATTTTATTAATAACTAATTCTTTAAAACTTAAATTCTGGACAATCCGATTTTCCAGGTTGTCACATTCTTCCTCCTGATAAAAATTCCATCCTCAGAATTTCCAAAACCACACTCATACCCGGATGCTTTATCCTTACAACCTTTCATAAAGGTTTTATTCCTACCCTTTCCCCTACTTGTTGAATAACCTCAACATTTATTTCTTTTGACATAAATGTCAATCCTTCGGGAGATCACATTCACCCATTCTTCATAGAATTTCGTCCTCGAAATTTTAACATACTCTTTTTCTCAACTTCTCTTCAAAGAAGTTCTTATCTTTCAAACATTCCCTATCCTTCATAACTTATCAAGAATCATAAAGTAGACTGAATAACGAGAAACATAAGAATTCCTTTAAAATATTTCATACTTTTGCTGAGGGGTAAAATCGACCATGAACTCTTACTAGGTTTAACAACATTTCACCGTAAACCCTTTAATCACGCCCAGTTTACAATCACCAAGAAAGTAAACTACCTCTTCCATTCATAGGTGATCCACCTATCGTATAACCACATTTCGGGGTATGTTCACCTCAGAATTAATCATCAGATTCTGCACCAAAATAATTTGGTTTGGCATAACTTCTCAAAGAAAGCTCGATTTCCTTTTAAACATGACATACCATTTGTCTTAGCCAAATCAAATAGCTTAGACCATACAAATAAATTGGACATCAACTTGAAACATTTGTCTAGTCAAATCAATTGACATCGACTACTTCTTTAAATTATTTCACAATACTTCAACACGATTTATGACGTCATGATACCGTACTGTTTCACAGCATGTTGAGGACTTTTGTCAGTTTATGACTTTGTCATTATACATCATACCATAGCGAGTTGTTGTCCTAAGATCACATCAAACACCAGGGTCAATTGCATTAATAACTCCATCCCTTTACCATCTTTGCATCAAATGCACTAATGATATAAAATTTATTTTGATATTTCAAATCAATTTCTGTCTAGCCGAAACAATTAGCATAAACATATAAAGAATAGTTCTTTTAAAATTCATTGGTTCACAAAAATTTGAACCAATTCTTTCCTTTTCAAAACACACATATAAGCACGATTTCAATAAACTTCAAAATCTAGCATAGCTAGATGACTTGGAATATCCTTTTTATTATCTTCCTTCATTGCCTTACTTGCGACAATACTTAATCTGCTCTAGCACCTTCAATGCTAAGTATACTGAAAATACTTGTTTTTAGTCTAAACATTCCTATACCTTAGTATAGTCCATCAACTTACCACACTTAATGTGTTTAGGAACTTTCCACAACCATATGTGTTCAAGAACTTATCTTCGCAATATGTAATCCAAGAACAAATCAAGGACTATCCATATGCTCAGGGCTCAGAAATATGGCATATAACTATGAGTCACAAACTTTTCATAAGTATGAGTTTTAAGAACTTGCACCTATCTTAACATTCTCTACCTATCACACATATACATGAGAAAATATTCATTTTCTCGTCATATACATATTAATAGTTCAACATTACTATTCTTACTTAATACAAATTTTCTTTAATTCGTATTTCATCCTCTACAACTCTTCTGAGTTATTCTTCCCATACTACTTTATAGTACCATTCATTTATAGCATTAGCTATAAATCATTCATCGTTTAACAGAACATCTGTTATTATGATTCAATATGATCACGTAGTGATCTTCTTCCTTAATCGTTTAACTCAACGATCTTCTTATCATTCTCTCTATAATTATAGTCTTAGGTACTCATACCTAAGGTTTATAACCTATCAGCTCTGATACCAACTTGTAATGTCCCGAAATTCGGTCTATCTTCACACCTATATTTTGTACATCACGGTTCCATCTCCTTCCAAATATACATCATTATATAGCTAAATATAACAACATACATTCTCAAATCTCAGGTTCTAATACCTTATAACCTCATTCATTACAAATAATGATAATTACATTATTCTTTATATCTTACAAGAATGACTTTCATCCACCACCAAGGATATATAATAGTTCATTAAACTATTCTATAGTTTAATTAAACTATTCTACATTACAAATCTTGACTTTATCTTCACGCTCATTTATACACTGAATGTCACTTCGTTTGGATACCGGTCAACTTGATCTTTACGGGATCCTTAAGGTCTTCTACTCGTACGCTGAAAATGTTTTTCATTTAAAGCAAGTGTGAGCATTCAATTGCCCAACAAATCATAGCAGTTAAATAAACAACCTCAAGAATTTAAACATCTTTTTAAAACTTCAATAACCAAACAAAGGTTGTGAAGCAGCTTGAATAATAGGAATAAATTCTGATTCCTATCATTTTAAAACATTAGTCACATTCACTTTGCAATACTTTCATTCTTCTACCTTGTTCATACACATTCTGTCTGGCTAGAATCATTAACACAGACTTAACAATAACGGTTCATGTATAAACAAAACATTTTCATATTGAACAGTTTAATCACATAACAATTCATCTCATAGAAACACCGAAGTGTTAAAATTGTGGCACAAGGCCTCATACATTGTACCATATTGTACAAATATCACACATTTGCATATAGATAAAACTTCTCATGTTCACCATCTGAGAAGTTTAAGAAACTAATATTCATATTAAACATGAGTGAAGTTAGGAAACTTGCCTTACGTACAACTACAGCTTACATTTTACGCTGAACTGCTCATCATAATCCCTATAAATCACATAAGGAATAACATATACCAATTAGTCGCATATTTGACTTACGCATTGGTTTAAGCTTAACTTTACTCCTTATGGTTCGTGTTTATAACCTAAGTTCACGTAACCATCTTTCTTTACCGTTTTACGGCGTTATGACATACGGAGATGTCTTAACTCATACGATCATCATCTTTGATGATTTACATTCTTATCTTCTTCTTATAACTTTTCTAGGACTTAGTACACATCGAATCTCTACTAGTATTTTATATGATACTCTGAGCGGTTTCCCACAAATAACTAACAAACTAGTTTTCTGTCTCATCTACACTGTCTTTCACAGCGAGTTAGATCGGTTGCTAGTTCGTATATACCTCTGCTCTATGAAGGAATTGTTTAGCGCAGCTCCCATATGTCATCCATTAAAGATTACGATTGTACCACAACATAAACTTAACTTAACTTATCTGAACCATTAAAGCTATAATGTTCGTTAAGTTGATTTCCCATTCCTTATGGCTTTCTGGCAACTAAATACCATACCTCAGGATTTATTCCTTATCGTCTAAGTCATACAATCTTTGGTATACCTAGAACGATCATTCAATGTTAATACTATGCTTTCATAGCGTTAATCATTTTACATTATCGTATTCATATCTTATAACATCCGGTTCCTTTAACTTAGAACGCTATCCAAGTTGTAATCATTAACTCGGCTTCTTAAAATTATACGCCATTTTCTTTAATTCAGTTTCTTCACCGTTCACAGGTTTAATCATTATTCTTCATTACTTTACGGTCAAACCATACATGGTATGTTTGGTTCTGTAGGTTTAATATTCGCGTACACTTAATCCTTACGTCGGTTAAAGTTTTTAACGCTTACATTTCATTCTCTATCCGACTCATATTCGAACTTTCATTAATCTTATTACCATTCGTTACGGCTTTCTTGATAATTCATATCTTACTTACTACCTTCGTCAACGTCTAAGCCATACCACAAATGTGTACTTAGAACGTTCACTCGACGCGAATACGATTCACGAGGATCGTTTACGTATTCAGCGTTCACGTTGCTCGTCTTTTAAACTTCCATTCAACCTTTACTTAAGGTTTTAATAGCTCTCCTTCGTGATCCATTTTATTAACACCACGCTCATCATCCTTTCTTAATGTCAAAGCCATACGGTTCGTTGTATGCTAAGACCGATCGTTCATCGCAACTACGTTGCGTTTATAGCATTTATGCGCTTTACACTTATCTCTCATTATGACATCACCCTCATCACTTAACGTCTAAGGAATCACAATTATAGCAATCCCACACGTTCGTTTTATCGTGACTACGGTCCCTGGATATCGATTTCGTATTTTGCGTTTACATTCTTTGTCTTTTAATCCCGTTTAATCTTTTTGTTCAACCTTTTCTAAAAATTTAAATCACTTGATTAAGTGTTACATTATGTGAGCTATATGTTCATTATCTTTCCTTACACTTCCCCAAGGAGTTGAGCAGTTAAAAGCTCTTCTCTGAGTTTTTCCCTGTACCGGCGCTGGTTCCGTTGTTATTAATGGCGCTATAGCGTATATTAGCAATAGCTGAGCCTCAGGGTTGGCACTGCGAACCCCATTTGTAGTTCAAACTAGCGCTGCAGCGCCAGTTCAAAATTCAGTTTTTCTTTAAGTGTTCCAACATAGTTGAGACACTTACTTTGGAATCTCATAACTTCTTCGTTATAACTCGGAACGAGGTCGTTCTAAAGCCCTTTTCTTTCTTATCTTACGTACTTCAACTCCCATTGGATAAAATTTCATTCTGAATCCGTTAACATGCCATTCAATTGGCTTAAATTTTATCATTCGTTCGTTTTACTTTATTAACGTTCTTTGTTTATTCGTTCGTAATTCGGTCATCCAAATTAAGAATTCGTTCGTTCTTGAGTCCACGACTCACGTTTTCTACATTTTCTTACATTCTTATGAAACCCTACACTTTCAGGTTCATTTATATATTTTCTACTTTTCGTTCACCTTCTACAAAATTTCACCATAACTTCGTTATAGCTAAGTTCAATCCGTTCTTCATGAACGATTCTAACATTCCTAACCAAGAAATAAGCATCTAACTTATATGCGATGATTTTAAACTTGTCCATCAACAACAATTTTTAACTACGATGGTTTTAAATTTGTCCATCAACAACGTTCTTCGTGTTCTTTGCATTCTTCGTTCGTTCTACATTTTTTAATCAATATTTTGATTACGATTTCAATTTTTCTTGGAATTTGGTGTTATAAAACACCATTCCTTACTTATTTCACCGAATCGTTCATATGATTCATTTGGATCGTTCAAATTCATTAAGCAATTCATACTTCCTTAAGAAAGCTTTTAAGGAATTTCTAAACAAAACTTCTAATTCTTATTTCTTCGTTTTCTCATGATTTCAACCATATGAAAATCAATCTTAACATCTTTTACTTCTATTCTCATTAAGCTATGATTTTAACATAGAAAACTTAAAGAAAATTAACTTAGAAGTTAGATTTTTAATACATTTCTTATTTTTTCTTCTTCCTCTAGACAAAATCGGCAATTTATTAGCTTTTCTATTTCTCAATCTTCTACGATCCGAGCATCCATGCTCTTTCTCTTCCTTCTTCTTCTTCTCCAAGCTCTCAAGCTTTCTCTCTCTCTCTCTCTCTCTCAAAGTGTTGGTTGATTTCAAAGAAATTAACTAACACTTCTCTTTTATAGATTTTCAAGGTTAGGGGCAAAATAATCATTTTGCCCCCAAAGTTACTATTCCCACCTCCTTACTATTCACGAAGCTTCTCTTGTAAGCTTCGTGGTTCCGTCTTGCGAAATTCATTCGATAGTTTGAAAAACTGCGATTCTCGGAATCTAAATATTTTTGGATATTTCGTCTTTCTTTTACAGGATTAACTTTTACGCATTCTTTGGAACTTTGAAAAACTGAAAAATATTTTTTGATGATAAGCGTTTTCCTTCACGTTTTCCCCTAACGTAGTTAAACGAATGAAAAGTACATAACAATACTTTTCGTCGTTTTTATTTCGTCCTATTTCTGCACGTTTTTCGAGAAAAGCTTTGACCGGCTAACTTAATTTTTCACAACATCTTATCGTCAAAAGTTTCGACGGAATGTCATTTTGACATATCGACCTCTCGAAAAGGCTAAAGTTATTCAAACCCTAACCCTTAGGATTTCGTCGGGTGAATAGTGTATATTTTGTCTTTTCCCTCGAAAATATTTTTGTTCCCAAATTTTTTTTTTCGTCTTGAAAATTCTTACTTGGCTAAAATCCTAGTTTTCTATCTGTATAGAAAAAGGGCATACTATCCAACTATTGGAATTATGTATTGATATCTAATATAAGACTCCTCTTATAAAGATATCAGTTAACCCTTTTTAATATAATTAAAATGGGGTATTATTTAATTAATTAAACTCCTTTAATTAATTAGGCTCCCTAATCTTATTAGGAATAATTAATTAAACTCTTTTAATTAATTTGCCTCCTAATCTTATTAGGAATAAATGAGAGTACTTATATTAAAATTAATTCCTAAACTCCTTTAGAAATTAAAATAATAATAATTGTAATAATATTAATAAGACTCCTTTTATTAATTTATATTTAATATTCCCAAAATATTAAATAATAAATATTAAGCTATTTAATTTACTCTATCACCATAGATTAAATTAAATACGCTTAACATATTATTACGATTATGACATTAACTTCTTAAATAATTATTATTCTTTTTATGGTGTGACCCTTTAGGTTCTCCATATTAAACCGGTTGCGAATAAATCAATTAGAACAATTTTAATCACATTTAAATAAATAAATTGAACTATTAATTTATTTAAATAAATAATATTTATTCTACAAAACGGATAAGCCTCCTTAGCGATCAACGACTTTCCAGATAATATAGATTTTAACATTAATAATAAAAGAACCCTTGAGTAAATAGTTACTGTGACAACCCCAAAATAGGCCCATTCCACCCAACCTATTCTGAGTCGCCAAATACATGGTACATAAAATAACTACAACTTCATTATCACAATTCTCGTACAAAATACAACAACACATATGCTGTGAGTTTTGATACAAATATATACCAACTGTGACTCTTATCCCATCCTTGGATAGCACGCCACAATGGCACCTTACATAAATGTATAGTCAAAAACTGTTTGAGAAATTAAAATCTTTGGGAAGTGCTCAAGGAAACCTTCGTACATGGGAGGTCATGCGTCTAGGTTATGATAGATATCATATGTCCACATAATTATCCTTGGTTGACCCAATAGACCCCAAAGAAAAACGAGAAGATTACTATCATATTCTTTTCAATGGTGAGTCTTCTCTTGACATATCATTATCTCCACTGTCTTTAATCGTGAATTATACTTCAAACAAACACCAAGATTATATAGGTAGTGCTCGTAAATATACTCAACAAGTGGATGTGCACAACCGTGTCTTATGATGACACGCGATTGTATGTTATTAGACATCTTGTATGATAGTGACAAAACACCCTTCCAACGTTGGGTTCGCCTCACCCTATTGGATTCACCAAATATAACTACTAAATGAACTTTTATATACTGCTTAGGGAGAACCTCCACAGCTAGAGACCACCGTTCTATTTCCCTGTTACCCTCGCTAGACCCAGCTACACTCTTATTACCTGAAAGGAATAGTGAAGCAAAACGGTGAGCACAAATAGCCCAGTAAAGAATATCATGACTAAAGATAAAAAAATTATCAATAGCCTTCAACAGAATTAAATCAGAGATCTAGAACATATGGTAGATGATAAAAATTTTCAACCATAGTTGCAGCGGAACGAGCAATCCATTAGAAGAGTCAAATAGACCATAAAGTCTATTATCTTCTACATGTTAAAAATCCACCAATAATATTTTATCCCTGTAACATCAATCAACAGTTCTGGTCCACAATCATATGAATAACTCATAATCATAATTGTGATTCTAAATTCCTCTTCGCATCCAGGACGAAGATAATTTTCATCACATGTCTTTACCTGAAACATCAAAGATCATGGTTATACCAAATCACAGTTCCTGTTCATAATCATACTAATAAATTCATCTTTGCACCACGACCAAAGATATTCATCAACAGTTCATCTTTGCATTACAGGCAAAAGATATTCAACAACAGTTCATCTTTGCACTACATGCCAAAGATATTCAACAATAGTTCATCTTTGTATTACTGGCAAAAGATATTCAACAACAGATCATCTTTGCACTACAGGCCAAAGATATTTAACAACAGATCATATTTGCACTACAGGCCAAATATATTCATATCTCAAAGAAATATATAATCATTTCAGAATTTATATAAACAATAATTATAACCATGTTAATCAATTCATCTTTACACTTAAGCTAAAGATATTCAATTATAAATTCAATGGTCATGGTCATACCAGTTAACAATTCATCTTTGCACTACAGGCCAAAGATATTCCTCAGTCACGATCATACCAATAATTTACCCATCTTTACACTCAAGTGAAAGAGAAATTCAACATCAGGGTTATAAAAATGTTATATATGATAATAAAAACAATATGCTCAACAACTGTATTTATTTTCAAGAGCAATAATCATAAATTAATGATAATTTGGTCAAAAAAAGAAACTAATTTTTGTCGTGAATAATACCTGTGAATAGTAATTCGTGAATAGTAACTCGTGAATAGTAACTCATGAATAGTAATTTGTGAATAGTAACTTGTGAATAGTACTCCATATTCGTACATAGTACCGTATACGTAAATAATGTCATATACGTAAATAGTGCCGTATACGTGAATAGTGCCGTATACGTGAGTAGTAATCCCGACTCAAAAAGGTAAAAATTCCATAATAAAATCCATACCAATATTTCAGTATAATGATATTGAAAGAATAACATCATTATGAAGAATATAGCATCCCTTAATATCCCTTACTATCCTTTACCTCAAAAGAGTAGCACTTCTGACTGGATATCCGATATGACGCTGAAGGAAACTTGCACTGATGAATAGTAACTCACCAAGTATCTAAATACTTACAAAATACACTCGATAATCTAGAGAGAAAAAGAGAGAAAACTTATGAATTCTGGTGTGATTTTCAATTCTAATTTAACCCTCTATTTATAGAAAAATATTAGCACGCCGAAACAGACTTGACCTGTTACCTGATGGCTTTACCTGCAACTATTCCACCCACCAAAAATCAGTAATCTTCCCCAACAACCAAAAGTGGGACCCACCCATTTCTAGAATTTTCCACCAAAATCATTTATAAACTTAATTTTTGAATCAGTCACCTCTTAAAATTCATAACAAATCATTCGTTCATTTTTAACGATTCAAAATTTGTGAACATATACTCAACTTATATATGTATAACATATCCAAAAATCACAACGATCCAACGGTTAGATTAAAAATTATAACTCACACAATAAAGCTGTAAGAACACTGATTTGATCTTTTAATACGTCCAATCCGACAAAATACTGATAAAATACCTCAACATTAATTCCTTCATTTATAACTACATAAATAAATTCATCATTTATATCCACCTCCAATAAAATATTTCCTTATCATATAAATTAATAATTAATTATTCACAAATAATATTACAGAATCACAATTATGACAACTAGGCCGTTCCTAGGAAAGAGGGGGCTTTCCGATAAGGATTTCTCCTTACTGGCGCGCAATTAGGTGACCAAATCTCTCCTTAGACAGAAATTTCTAGACATTGCCAATAATGCTATCTAATAATATTATTCAAATAATATGAATTATTGATCTGATAATAGAAAATACTGTGCAGTGACAATTATTGAAACAACAATAATATAAAATATCAACGCAACAATTATTGAATCAATAAAATAAAATATTGAACAGTAATTACTGTAACAATTATTGAGTAGTGCTTTGTCATGTAAGAATCAATAATTGAAAAAATACTGTGCAATACCGTGTGCTACTGTGCATGTAAGACCCCAAATTATTAATAAATGAAATTTAAATTCTCTCTATTTATTATTTTGAAATAGTAAGTGTTAAATTGATTAATAAGGTTAGTTATGGGTAAAATGCGCAAATATTTCAAATAAGCAGGTGGTTATAAAATATTCATTGTTGTCGGGGAATATTCGTTTGGTCGTGGAATATTCTTCCTGTCGGGAAATATTTGTACGACGGCGCAGTCTTTTGTGGGCCCCATAACGGAAAGCGATTGGATGAAGAAAACGACAAGTATATGTTGTTTATTAATAACGGCGTAGCTGTTACCGTTAATACTGTTGGAATACCCGGAGGTTAAAACACAGTAATACGCGTTGTTACACAGTAGCACACTGTATTGCACCAATTATTGATTCTTACGTAAGAAGGCACTACTCAATAATGGTTACAGTAATTACTGTTCAGTATTTTATTTTATTGATTCAATAATTGCTGCGTTGATATTTTATATTACTGTTGTTTCAATAATTGTCACTACACAGTATTTCTCATTATCAGATCAATAATTCATATTATTTGAATAATATTATTAGATAACATTATTGGCAATGTCTAGAAAGTTCTGTCTAAGGAGAGGTTTGGTCATCTAATTGCGCGTCAGTAAGGAGAAATCCTTATTGGAAGCCCCCTCTTTCCTGGGAACGGCCTGGTTGTCATAAATGTGATTCTGTAATATTATTTGTGAATAATTAATTATTGATTTATATGATAAGGAAATATTTATTTTTGTGGATATAAATGAGGGATATATTTTTGTGGTTAAAAATGAAGGAGTTAATGTTGAGGTTTTTATCAGTATTTTTGTCGGAATGGAGGTATTAAAAATCAGGATTTTTGAGATATTTTGCGGGGGTTATAATTTTTAATCCGACCGTTGGATCGTGGTAATTTTTGGATATGTTATACATATATAAGTTGAGTATATGTCCTCAAATTTTGAACCGTTAAAAATGAATGTATGATTTATTATGAATTTTACGAGATGACTGGTTCAGAAATTGTTGAATTTTCGGAGTTAATCATTTTGGTAGAAAATTCTAGAATTGGTGGGCCCCACTCTTGGTTGGTGAAGAAATGTGCTGAGATTTTTATTCAAATGTGGTGGGTGGGAATAGTAGCAGGTAAAGCCATCAGGTTGCAGGTTAAGTCTGCTTCGGCGTGCTAACATTTTCCTATAAATAGAGGGCTAAGTTAGAATTGAAAATCACACCAGAAATAAGTTTTCTCTCTTTCTCTCTCTAGATTATTGAGTATATTTTGTGAGTATTTAGATACTTTGAGAGTTTCTATTCATCAGAGCAAGTTTCTTTCAGCCTTATACTGGTATTCCGACCAGAAGTACTGTCTTTACGAGGTAAGGGATGTTATTTTATTCGAAAATGATATTATTTTCTTCAATATCATTATGCCAAAATATTGGTTGGAAATTTTTATCAAACTTGGAACTTTTCACGTCGGGGTTACTATTCACGAGTTACTATTCACGAGTTACTATTCACCGAAAAATAAAATTTTCTTCTTTTCGTCTAAAATATCTATTCTGGGTACTAGCTTTGATTGTATCCATGTTTTGATCATTCTTGAATTCTACTTCACTACGAATAATTATAAGGTATTTTTGGACATGGATAAATCGAAATACGAATCCTTAATATTTGTTATTTTGTTTCACTGGATTCGTTTTCTTTAAGATATTTTTCATCATCCTCAGTCCTAAATGATGATATTACTGAATATCTTTGGCCCGTAGTGCAAAGATGAATGATTAACTGATGAATATCTTTGGCCCGTAGTGCAAAGATGAACAGGTGTTGAGATGAACATGACCGACTGGTGATACAAATGAATATCTTTGGCCTGTAGTGCAAAGATGAATATTTGATTAAAGATGGTTATTGATTGTTGTTACAGGGATAAAATATTGATGATGGACTTTTAAATCTTAGAAGATAGTAGAACTCATTCTCTACTTGACTTTTCTAATGGTTTGCTATTTTCGCTGCAGTTATTGATTTAAAACTTGTTGTCTATTGTATTCTATTAGATTTTTCCCTGTTGAAGACTAACGATAATTTGTTCTGTATTATCTTAGTCATAATGTTCTTTACTGGGCTAGTTGAGCTCACCCTTTTCCTTTTTGTTCCATTTTTCTCAGGAGGCGAGAATGTAGCGAGTACTAGTCGGGGTATGGAATGATGGTTCTAGAAGTTACTTTAGTAGTCCTCACCATTTTTGTGAAATAATGTATCAATAATTGTAATGAGGACTTATTTGTGTGTGAATATTGTCTAAATGACAATATTTGTATTTAAACTCACAGTTCTTGTGTTGTAATAATAAAGATGTAGTTGTTTCTGTACCATGTATTTTGGCGACTCAGAATGGGTGTTGTATACCTATTTTGGGGTGTCACAGTTGGTATCAGAGCTTAGGGATATGATCTTTGGCGGAGATCGGAGAATAGAACTAGGAGGGGAGAGACGAATAAATCCTTCGCTAGTGTGTCCTACCTAAGCTTATTTATTGGTCAGTCATAATATAGAGGTATTATGTGATTTGTTAATTTATTTAATTAACTCTTGTTTTATGGCAGTATTTGAGAATGTCGACTGAGAATGTTAACAGTGGAGTAAATGAGACCGTGGAGACACCGGTGCTTACCAACGAGGAGAACGTGCAACAGGCTGGCAATGTTCCTCCTGTGAACAACTCCAATGAGCAGATGATGAATGATGGAATGTTTAGAAGTTTTTTACAATTCATGCAAATCCAGACGAGGGAGACTCGTGTTCAAAATACAGGAGAAAATGATAGCAATTCACGGTTTGTCACAGCCAAACAGTTCAAAGAATTGGGACCCCCAGAATTTAAGGGAAAGCCGGATCCGATCATTACGGAAACGTGGGTCAAGCAAATTACCAAGATATTCGATGTCTTGGGATGCACGGAGGAACAGAAGGTTCCATTCGCCACCTTTATGTTCCGTGGCGAGACAGATTACTGGTGGGAGTCTGTGAAGCGTACCCATCCAACCGCACTCAGCATGTCTTGGGAGACATTTCAGAAACTGTTCAATGAAAAGTACTTTCCTGAAAGTATTCGTCATATGAAGGAGGTAGAGTTTATTAGACTGGAGCAGAATAACATGACGGTGTCTCAGTACGAGGCGAGGTTTGTAGAGTTGTCCAGGTTTGCACCTCATTTGGTGGAGAATGAGGAACGTATGGCGAGTATGTTTTTGAGAGGTTTGAAACCCGGCATACGTCAATATCTCATTTCTTATAAATTTTCTCTCTATTCAGATGTTGTCAATAGGGCTCAATTATTAGAGCGAGATAATGAGTACGGTCAACTGAGGGACCACAACCAGGATCATATCGGTGACAGCAGTCATCAGAACAATGATAACCAGCGGAGAAAGAAAAATACAGACAAGAACGGCAACCACTCTGGTGGTAATCGTGGCTATGAAAATAGAAGAAGCGAGTCAGGAGGAGATTTTAAAAAGAGGATATTCAACAATGACAATACGAAGACGTCAGCACCAGCAGCAACTGGTTCCAAGGGAGGAGAACGACCACCAGTTATATGCTATAAGTGCAGAAAAGAAGAACATATCAGCCCAAACTGCCCACAACAGTTTAAGGTATATTATAATTGTGGAAAGGAAGGACATATCGCTCGAGATTGCACTGTAGCAAAACCAAGTCCAGCGGGGATGGTGACTCAAAAAGCTGTCCCAGAAAAGATAAAGTCAACGGTTTCTGGAAGAGCGTTTGTCGTGACTGGTCAACATGCGAGGAACCCAAACGAGGTGATCACGGGTAAGCTAATCATAAATTCATGCGAAGTTTATACCTTATTAGATACCGGTTCTACCCATTCTTTTATCTCTCCTGCTTGTGCTCAACGTTTAAACTCGACTCCGGAGAAGTTAGACTTTGATTTATCTGTGGAGACTCCGTTAGGAGAAACTTTCATCACATCCACTGTTTATAAATCTTGTGTGATCCAAGTTGGCACCATCACCTTACCTGTTGACCTTATCTCTTTAAAGATACTTGCTTTTGATGTGATTTTAGGGATTGATTGGTTAACTACTCATCATGCCAAAATTGATTATTTTCGTAAGGTTGTTAGTTTTCATATTCCTAACCAACCTGTTGTACGAATTCAAATAACTAAGCCATTAAAATCAATCACTGTTATATCAAGCCATAAAGCCATTCGTTTATTAAAAAACGGATGTCAAGCTTTCTTAGCCCATGTTATGGATTTGAATAAAGACACGTCAAATTTGAATAATATTCCTGTTGTTATTGACTTTCCTGACGTATTTCCTGAAGAACTTCCCAGTCTACCCCCGGAACAAGAAATTGAATTCTTTATTGATCTTGAACCTGGTACAAAGCCCATTTCTAAAACTCCATATCGAATGGCTCCTATTGAACTTCAGGAGTTAAAGGTTCAACTACAAGAGTTGTTGGACATCGGTTTCATTCGTCCTAGTACATCTCCTTGGGGTGCTCCTGTTTTATTTGTAAAGAAGAAAGACGGGAGTATGCGACTTTGTATTGATTACCGGGAATTAAACCATGTCACTATTAAGAATAGGTATCCGCTACCTCGTATTGATGACCTGTTTGACCAGTTACAAGGAGCACAATTCTTTTCAAAGATCGATCTTCGTTCTGGATATCATCAGCTGAAGGTTAAAACTGAGGATATTCCAAAGACTGCCTTCAGAACTCGGTACGGGCATTATGAATTCCTAGTCATGTCTTTTGGATTGACTAATGCTCTTGCGGCTTTCATAGATATGATGAACCGAGTATTTAAGGATTATTTGGATCAGTTCGTTGTTGTCTTTATTGATGACATCCTCATATATTCCAAAAGCCGTGAAGATCATGAGCATCATTTGAAGCTGGTACTCCAAAGGCTGCGTGAAAACAAGTTATATGCTAAGTTGAAGAAATGCGAGTTCTGGCTTGAGGAAGTAGCTTTCCTAGGGCACGTGGTATCAAAACATGGAGTATCTGTTGACCCGGCGAAGATTGAAGCAATACAAAGTTGGGAGCAACCAAAGACGGTGACCGAAGTACGTAGCTTTCTGGGCTTAGCTGGTTATTATCGGAGATTCGTGGAAGGGTTTTCTTGAATCGCTACCCCGTTAACTCAGCTGACTCGGAAAGATATCAAATTCGTATGGAGCGAGGAATGCGAGAAGAGTTTTCAAGAGCTTAAGAGGAGACTCATTTCGGCACCTGTTCTGACAATACCATCTGGTTCGGATGGATTTGTTATCTACAGTGATGCTTCAGGCAAAGGGTTAGGATGTGTTCTCATGCAACATGGGAAAGTCATAGCCTATGCCTCGCGACAACTCAAAGAATATGAGAGGAATTATCCTACTCATGATTTGGAGTTGGCAGTAGTAGTTTTCGCGTTGAAGATCTGGAGACACTACCTGTATGGGGAGAAAGTGGAGATCTATACAGATCATAAAAGCCTCAAATATTTCTTCACCCAAAAGGAACTCAACATGCGGCAGTGACGTTGGCTCGAGCTGTTGAAAGATTATGATCATACCATTCAATATCATCCTGGAAAAGCAAACGTAGTAGCTGACGCATTGAGTAGAAGATCATATGCGGGTACGAGTGCAATGTTGTTAACACAAAGGCCCATTTTGTATGACTTGCAAAGGATGGAGATAGAGATGAAGGCTCCAAGTACCCACATGATGATATCAAATATACGAGTAGAACCGACTTTAATCGATAAATTTAAAGCTGCTCAAGCTACGGACATAGAGCTGATGCATATGAAGAAGAAAGTGCAAGAATGTTCTATTCTAGAAGCAAGAATCGATGAAGAAGGAATACTTCGAGTCCACTCCAGACTTTGTGTTCCTAACGATTCTGATTTGAAGTACAAGATCATGATGGAAGCACACAATACACCATTTGCAATCCATCCTGGAAGTACCAAAATGTATCGTGATCTTCGACATACATTTTGGTGGAATAATATGAAGAGAGAGATTGCAAAGTTTATCTCGAGGTGTTTAACTTGTCAACGTGTAAAGGCGGAACATCAAGTGCCAAAGGGTCCATTGCAACTACTTGAGATTCCGAAATGGAAGTGGGAACACATTACCATGGATTTCGTTACGGGTCTTCCCACGGTTTCTCAAGGCATAAATGCTATTTGGGTTATTGTTGATAGATTAACCAAGTCTGCTCATTTCTTGCCGATACGGGAGACTTATTCCCTTGAACGTCTTGCTCGTATATACGTAGATGAGATTGTGAGACTGCATGGCATGCCAGTATCCATAGTTTCGGATCGTGATCCAAGATTCACTTCAAGATTTTGGGTTAGCTTGCAAAAAGCTATGGGCACAGATTTACGATTTAGTTCGGCATACCATCCTCAAACGGACGGACAATCAGAGAGGACTATTCAAACTCTTGAAGATCTATTAAGACTTTGTGTCCTAGATTTCAAAAGGAGTTGGGATAAGTACCTACCATTGGTGGAATTCTCTTATAATAACAGTTATCAGGCAAGTATAGGTGTGGCCCCATTTGAAGCATTATATGGACGAAAGTGTCGCTCTCCAGTATGCTGGGATGAGGTGGGTGAAGCAACATTGTTGGGACCAGAGTTGGTACGCATGACTACAGAGAAGATCCAAACGATTCGACAACGTATACAAACGGCACAGGATCGACAAAAGAGTTATGCGGATCTTCATCGAAAGGACATGAAATTTGACATTGGGGATCATGTATTGTTGCGTGTGGCTCCATGGAAAGGAGTTACAAGATTTGGGAAGAGAGGAAAGCTCAATCCACGATTTATTGGTCCATTTCAGATTCTTGACCGAGTAGGAAATGTGGCCTATAGACTCGCGTTACCTCCAAGTATGTCTCGTGTTCATAATATTTTTCATATATCTGTGTTACGTAAATATGTGAAAGACCCAGACCACGTTATTGAGTTAGAACCGGACGAGATAGCTGAAGACTTAACGTACGAAGAGGTACCTGTCAAGATCTTGGATAGAAAGGAGCATGTCCTACGCACGAAGGTCATACCATAAGTTAAAGTTTTGTGGAGAAACCATGCTATTGAGGAAATGACCTGGGAGTTGGAAACGGAAATGAAAGCGAGGTATCCTCATCTTTTCGAAACACCAGGTACGTACGTCAATTTTGAGGACGAAATTTCATAAGGAGAGGAGGTTGTAAGACCCCAAATTTTTAATAAATGAAATTTAAATTCCTCTATTTATTATTTTGAAATAGTAAGTGTTAAATTTATTAATGAGGTTAGTTATGGGTAAAATGCGCAAATATTTCAAATAAGCAGGTGGTTATAAAATATTCATTGTTGTCGGGGAATATTCGTTTGGTCGTGAAATATTCTTCCTGTCGGGGAATATTCATACGACGGCGCAGTCTTTTGTGGGCCCCATAACGGAAAGCGATTGGATGAAGAAAACGACAGGTATATGTTGTTTATTAATAACGGCGTAGGTGTTACCGTTAATACTGTTGGAATACCCGGTGGTTAAAACACAGTAATACGCGTTGTTACACAGTAGCACACTGTATTGCACTAATTATTGATTCTTACGTAAGAAGGCACTACTCAATAATGGTTACAGTAATTACTATTCAGTATTTTATTTTATTGATTCAACAATTGCTGCGTTGATATTTTATATTACTGTTGTTTCAATAATTGTCACTACACAGTATTTCCCATTATCAGATCAATAATTCATATTATTTGAAAAATATTATTAGATAACATTATTGGCAATGTCTAGAAAGTTCTATCTAAGGAGAGGTTTGGTCATCTAATTGCGCGCCAGTAAGGAGAAATCCTTATTGGAAAGCCCCCTCTTTCCTGGGAACGGCCTGGTTGTCATAAATGTGATTCTGTAATATTATTTGTGAATAATTAATTATTGATTTATATGATAAGGAAATATTTATTTTTGTGGATATAAATGAGGGATATATTTTTGTGGTTAAAAATGAAGGAGTTAATGTTGAGGTTTTTATCAGTATTTTTGTTGGAATGGAGGTATTAAAAATCAGGGTTTTTGAGATATTTTGCGGGGGTTATAATTTTTAATCCGACCGTTGGATCGTTGTAATTTTTGGATATGTTATACATATATAAGTTGAGTATATGTCCTCAAATTTTGAACCGTTAAAAATGAATGTATGATTTATTATGAATTTTACGAGATGACTGGTTCAGAAATTGTTGAATTTTCGGAGTTAATCATTTTGGTAGAAAATTCTAGAATTGGTGGGCCCACTCTTGGTTGGTGAAGAAATGTGCTGAGATTTTTATTCAAATGTGGTGGGTGAGAATAGTAGCAGGTAAAGCCATCAGGTTGCAGGTTAAGTCTGCTTCGGCGTGCTAACATTTTCCTATAAATAGAGGGCTAAGTTAGAATTGAAAATCACACCAGAAACAAGTTTTCTCTCTTTCTCTCTCTAGATTATTGAGTATATTTTGTGAGTATTTAGATACTTTGAGAGTTTCTATTCATCAGAGCAAGTTTCTTTCAGCCTTATACCGGTATTCCGACCAGAAGTACTGTCTTTACGAGGTAAGGGATGTTATTTTATTCGAAAATGATATTATTTCTTTAATATCATTATGCCGAAATATTGGTTGGAAATTTTTATCAAATTTGGAACTTTTCACGTCGGGGTTACTATTCATGAGTTACTATTCACGAGTTACTATTCACCGAAAAATAAAATTTTCTTCTTTTTGTCCAAAATATCTATTCTGGGTACTAGCTTTGATTGTATCCATGTTTTGATCATTCTTGAATTCTACTTCACTATGAATAATTATAAGGTATTTTTGGACATGGATAAATCGAAATACGAATCCTTAATATTTGTTATTTTGTTTCACTGGATTCGTTTTCTTTAAGATATTTTTCATCATCCTCAGTCCTAAATGATGATATTACTGAATATCTTTGGCCCGTAGTGCAAAGATGAATGATTAACTGATGAATATCTTTGGCCCGTAGTGTAAAGATGAACAAGTGTTGAGATGAACATGACCGACTGGTGATACAAATGAATATCTTTGGCCTGTAGTGCAAAGATGAATATTTGATTAAAGATGGTTATTGATTGTTGTTACAGGGATAAAATATTGATGATAGACTTTTAAATCTTAGAAGATAGTAGAACTCATTCTCTACTTGACTCTTCTAATGGTTTGCTGTTTTCGCTGCAGTTATTGATTTAAAACTTGTTGTCTATTGTATTCTATTAGATTTTTCCCTGTTGAAGACTAACGATAATTTGTTCTGTATTATCTTAGTCATAATGTTCTTTACTGGGCTAGTTGAGCTCACCCTTTTCCTTTTTGTTCCATTTTTCGCAGGAGGCGAGAATGTAGCGAGTACTAGTCGGGGTATGGAATGATGGTTCTAGAAGTTACTTTAGTAGTCCTCACCATTTTTGTGAAATAATGTATCAATAATTGTAATGAGACTTATTTGTGTGTGGATATTGTCTAAATGACAATATTTGTATTTAAACTCACAGTTCTTGTGTTGTAATAATAAAGATGTAGTTGTTTCTGTACCATGTATTTTGGCGACTCAGAATGGGTGTTGTATACCTATTTTGGGGGTGTCACAGTGCAACTACGCGTATTACTGTATTTTAACCACCAGGTATTTCAACAGTGTTAACGGTAACAACTACGCCATTTTTTATAAAAACTCAAATTTGTCGTTTTCTTCATCCGACAATTATTCTGTTATGAGGCCCACAACTACCTGCGCCGTCGTACAAATATTCTCCGATAGAAAGAATATTCCACGACCAAACGAATATTCCCCGACAACAATGAGTATTTTATAACCACTTGCGTATTTTGAAAAATTTCATATATTACCCTTAACTTATTATCAATTTAACTATTTACTAAATAGAAAAATTGAATACTTTTATTTCATAAAATTCGGGGTCTTACAGTTACCGTATAATTCAATCCTTCCACCATACAATGTCCCAATTAAATATAAGACATGAAATTACTGTCAAGTCTTATTTTATTTAATTATATGTATTTCGATTCCCAAATGCACAACTCTGAATAAATGCAAATTAGAAACTACTTCCTAATTTCATTCCACCTTGGCAAAAGATTCCTGGGTTGTTATTTATCGAATCACATATGACATTTCTCTTCTTTTACTAGAAGTGATAGATTCTTTATTGATCATTCATTATCTCCATATATAACTAATTACACCCAACCATACCCTTTGATATATCCTAATGGTCTTAAGGAATAAGTCAAAATATAATTCATTATACACAAGATACTATGATGATCTCAAGTCTAAGGATCATTTGTACTACTATCAGTACAAGAATTCCTATTGACAGACAAGTAAAACTCTATTAGATATTCCTTAGCGAGTCACGTTCAATGAACTTATTCTCCAATAAGCATTTATATACTTGATTTAGTGTCTCCACACAAATGACCATGAGATCAATCATCCTCATCCAATGAAAAAGCAACGTATGTACCAATCTATCCAGTTTCACTAATCCCCTTTTTAGTAATCCATTGATTGGGAACAAATTAGTTTTTAATCTATCTAAGATTTTAGATCTCATTAGCATGATCTCATCATGATTCTAAAAGCATTGCTTAAAACAATGAGTTTATCACATATTATTAAAATAGCACCATGTATATAAATTAAATGCCTTTAGTAAATAAATACTTTTATTAATAAATAAATAAGATTGATTACAAAGTATATGCTTTATCATCATACATGATTGGCTTGTATGCATACTACTTTAAGTTCGCAGAGTTAAGTCAAGATCACAGAGTCTGCAACAACTTCGTAGAGTTCACTCTAAGGTCGTAAAGTGAATCAAGGATCACAAGTCCACTCTAGGATCTTAGAGCAGATCTTAGAGTGTCTCTCATCTTGTAGAGTAAGATATTGTAAAGTATAACATATAGTTCAAAACATTGAGTGGATCAAGTCTAATAATCTATGGTCTTTATGAAACTCTAGGATCAGTTAAAGTCGTAGATCATGTCTGTGACACCCCTAAATCTGGTACTTCCAATTCCACAGGATTTGGTGTACACTGTACAAACATCAACCATCTATCTACCCATAAATAAATGCAAACCATTCAATAGATAGAAATAATAATAAATCTCCCCTTATGGGGTTACATCAACTACATAATAAATAAATCTCAGGTTACTTTAACCTTAAATCATCTGTGCGGAAACATAAACAAATAAGTCTTAAGTAACATCAATTCTACTTATCATTACATAACCACATAAATAATCAATCTTCATTACTTGCTAAGCTTGCCCTTGCCTTTACTAGTGGAAGGTTCGTCTGCTCTTTCGTTCTTAACTGCAATGTTATTATTACGCAAGAGTGAGCACGATTTCCCACAAGTATAACAATATAACAATGAATAATAACATGCGAGAGAAATAATAACTTCGAATATAAAAGCTCAACTTTTGAATCAAGAATGAATAACAAGAATCAAAAGAAATTTTGAGGGTCGAAAGACCTTGAACTATGTCCTAGGTTATCAAGGGTTATACTTGAAACCTTTAACAGTCATAAGACTATGGACTCTTCTTCTCGTACTTAGGGGGATCAGCCCTTAGTACCATATTGTGCACAATATCTTAACGCTAAAGCGTAAATAATCCCCTATTAAAGGGTTGTTCATCTCATTTTGACATCGGAGTCTGCACCAAAGGAAGTTTGGTTTGGATAATTCATCAAGGGTTCTGAAATTTAGAACGCCCATCAACTATGGACTAGTCAAATCATAAAGGGTTCGCTAGTCTAACAAGATTCACAATAACTGATATATAAATCGAATAACAATTCCAAGAGATATACAATAGAATAATTATTGTATAACAACATCATGCTTTGAAAGATTAATATACTATTGGTATAACAACATGGGCTTAGTTAAAATAACGAGAACTTGCTCGATGAAAAGAGACAACTTATAATTCATATAATGATAACGAGTAGGGTTAGGAAACTTGCCTTGTGCGTAGATTACACTTAATTAACTCGTTCTTTAAATTAAATCCTACATATAAATTATGTTCACAATACCAGTCAATAATAACGTACTAAACATCATAAGTTATTCTTTGTTTAATCTCGAATTCATGACTATATTTAGTCAAATTACCATACTTGTTTTCACATAATATAATACTACACGAACAACAAGTTAATTACATAATCAACGATTCAAATAACATGTAATTGTCTTCTTGACTTGGTAAAACTCATTTTAATATCTCATTATATGTCTAACAAGTTTTTATATTCATTAGACTAGATTACTAACTCAATTCTATACTTGAACATTAAAAAAAAATATTTTCTGGACATTCTGCTAAGTGGCGCTGCGGCGCCACTTTTGTACTGGGTCTTGGCGCTGCGGCACTGTGGCTTGATACATCGCGCTGTGGCGCTGCGGCGCGGGGCATCAGTGCTGGGGTTGGCGCTGCGGCGCGGGACATCAGTTCTGGAGTTGGTGCCGCGGCATGACAATCCAGAATTTGATTCCCAGTTCGCGAAGAACACAGAGTTTAGCGAATTAAACATTACATGATCATTATTTCCCCAAATTAAACATACCCACATGTTAGAATTAATATATAATCAATACCCAATGTTTATAGAGTGATTTTAACCCATTAAAACACATGATCACAAAATTAAAATATGCAAATTGTACTGTTCTTGATGTTCTTGAAGTATTGAACATAAATTCCTAAAATTCAACGCCACGGATTCGTTATACAACCATATCCAACCATTCAAATTTCATTTTGTTCGTTTTAGCAGGCATAATCACATACAAGTGGAAAAATTTTAGGGATAATATATGATTGACGTATCAATATCACGTATAAGGCCATATGGCCATATAACATACTCTGTAATCGTATACTGTAAAATTTCATGAAACTGATGATATGGAATTATGCATATATATATATATATATATATATATATATATATATATATATATATATATATATATATAAAACGTGCCACAACTCAAATTATTACATATATCCCTAACACAACTTTTCAATTTACAGAGATTCACAGAAGACTTTAAGCCATATTCATGAGAACTTTAAAAGACGTAAAATAAGAATTGGGTTGGAGAGAATTACCCAAGCGTAGTGTGAATAAGGATGACAAATTGGAACCCTTCTCAAACTCTTCAATCACACAACTCACACTCTAACTCAACAATTTTTCAACTTTCTCTGTGATGTTATGTCAGACTTAGAAAACTGAAGAAGGAGAAGGCGTATGAAATAAATAGAAAAGAAACTGACGTGTTGTGGAGGTCAGTTACATATCATGGGTAACTGCTCCCAACTTCCCTTAGTGCCATGTTTGGCTAGCATACTAGATTTAACACCCTTTATTTTAATAAAACCTTATCGCATAGTTTGAAAATGTCATACCCTTCATTAAATAAAATCAATATCTTATTTAATTTACTTTAAATAAAATATAATAATTTCTCATAAATTTACATAGTCACAAAATTGAATTTTTCATTAATAAATAATGTCAAATTATTAACTCTCTAATTAATTATTACATTAATTAAATAACATTATGCTTAATTAAATATTTTATTTAATTCAATAAGCTCATATAAATACATACTTAAATAATAAATATTCTCCACATTAATTTAATAAATGTAACACATATAATTATATTAATCTACCATAATTTCATCAATTAATTATTTAATCTAATAATTAATTCATCGAAAAATATTTATTCAATCCAATAAATATTAAAATTAATTACAAAATCATGGTTGTCACATCTTTCCCCTCTTAAAAGGATTCTGTCCTTTCGTAAGACTGAGACATGGAAAACGTTGTGGATATTCTCTAGAGCTGGAGGTAAGGCTACCTCATAAGCAACTTCTCCGACCCTTCTCAGAACTTCAAAGGGTCTAATGAATCTTGGGCTCAATTTTCCTTTCTTTTCAAACCTAATCTTTCCCTTCCAGGGAGAGACCTTTAAGAACATGTAACTACCCGATTCAAATTCAACATTCTTACAGTGTGGATCAGCGTATTTCTTCTATCTATCTTGAGCTGCTACCAGTCGTGCTCGGATCACTTTGACTATTTTTGCAGTCTGCTGTACCAATTCTGGCCCTAGCAATTGTCTTTCGCCAACTTCATCCCAATAAAGGGGAGTTCTACACTTTTTGCTGTATAACGCTTCGTAAGGCGGCATGCCTATACTAGCGTGGTAACTGTTGTTGTAACCGAACTCTACGAGCAGTAGATGATCATCCCAAATTTCTTTAAAGTCCATTATACAAGCTCTTAACATATCTTCCAATGTCTGAATTGTTCTTTCACTCTGTCCATCTGTCTAAGGGTGATATGCGGTACTCATTCGCAACTGTGTACCCATGCATTCTTGTAGACGTTTCTAGAAGTTCGACGTAAAGCGCGGATCCCTATCTGAATCAATTGACACCGGCACTCCGTGCCTCGAAACAATCTCTTTTATATATAACTTTGCCAACTGATCTAAGTTGAATCTAATTTTGATCGGAAGGAAGTGTGCGGATTTTATCAGTCGGTCAACGATAACCCATACTGCGTCGTAGCCTTTCTGAGTCGTCGGAAGGCCAACCACGAAGTCCATTGTAATATGTTCCCATTTCTATTTTGGGATCTCTAGCGGTTGTAGCAACCCACTCGGTCTTTGATGTTCTGCTTTCACTTTTTGACATGTCAGGCACTTGGCAACACATTCTGCAACCTCTCGTTTCAAATTTGGCCACCAAAAGTGTTGTCGAAGATCTTGGTACATCTTGGTACTACCAGGGTGAATCGAATATCGTGAGTTGTGAGCCTCGCTCAAAATGTCTTCCTTAATCTCTGGTACTAGCGGTACCCAAATTCTGTTCTCAAATTTCAGTATTCCTTCCTTATCTATCTTAAATCTTGGTTCAGTTCCTTTAGATATCTTCCTTATCACCCTTTTGCATTCATCGTCCTGAAGTTGAGCCTCCATAAATTTATCTAGTAGGGTTGTACCAGATTGCATCTGAAATAGTTTCTCATCAATTTCCATAGGATACTTCACTTCTAACTCCAACTTCTCCATTGCTGAAATCAATTCCTTCTGTGCGGTCAACATCATCAACTTCTCCCGACCCTTTCTACTTAAGGCGTCGGCAACCACGTTTGCTTTACCCGGATGGTATAAAATCTCACAGTCGTAATCCTTAATTAATTCCAACCATCTTATTTGATGCATATTCAAATCCTTCTGTGTGAAAATATATTTCAGACTCTTGTGGTCCGTATATATTTCACACTTCTCCCCGTAGAGATAGTGCCTCCAGATTTTCAAAGCGAAAACCACTGTAGCTAACTCTAAGTCGTGGGTAGGATACCCCTTTTCATAATCTTTCAGTTGTCATGACGCATACGCAATAACTCTATCGTTCTGCATAAGCACACAACCAAGTCCCTTATGCGACACATCACTATAAACCATAAAATTTCCTGTATCGTCAAGAAGAGACAACACATGTGCTGTACTCAACCGCTTCTTCAATTCTTGAAAGCTTTCTTCACACTTCTCCGTCCAAACAAATTTCACAGCTTTTCGAGTCAAATTCGTTAACGGAGTTGCGATCTTGGAAAAGTCTTGAATGAACCTTTTGTAATAACCTGCCAATCCAAGAAAACTTCTTACTTCCGACGGCGTCTTCGGCTGATCCCAGTTAATCACAGCTTCAACCTTGGAGGGATCCACCGAAATTCCGTCCCTATCGATCACATGTCCAAGAAATTGTACTCTTTCAATCCAGAATTCACATTTCGAAAACTTAGCATACAACTTCTCTTTTCTTAATACTTCTAACGTTAATCTCTAATGCTCTTCATGTTCTTCCTTGGTTTTCGAATATACTAAAATAGCATCTATAAATACCACTACGAACTTGTCCAAAAATGGCTTGAACACACCATTCATTAGTCCCATAAATGCTGCAGGAGCATTCGTTAAACCAAACGACATTACTAAAAATTCGTAGTGACCATATCGTGTTCTGAACGCTGTCTTCGGTACATCCTCTGGTCTCACCTTTAGTTGATGATAACCACTTCTCAAATCTATCTTTGAAAAGTATCTTGCTCCCTTCAATTGATCAAACAGATCATCGATCCTCGATAATGGATATCTATTCTTAATCGTGACCTTATTCAGTTCTCTATAATCAATGCAGAGTCGCATCGATCCGTCCTTCTTTTTCACAAACAACTCCGGCACTCTCCACGGTGATACGCTCGGTTGAATGTACTTCTTGTCCAGTAATTCTTGTAGTTGGACCATCAGTTCTTTCATCTCTACCGGTGCCATTCGGTACGGTGCCTTCGATATTGGAGTCGTTCCTGGAGTCAAATCGATCACAAATTTGACCTCTCTATCTGGCGGAAGTCCTGGTAAATTGTCTAGAAATACGTCGACGAAATCCCTCACTACTGGTATCTCATCTATTTTTGGATTCTCTTTACGACTATCGACTATGTAAGCTAGATATCCTACACAGCCTTGTCTTAATAACTTCCTGGCCTGCATCATCGTCAGACAAATTGCTTGTCTAGGTGACTTGCTACCATAAAACACAACCTTTGACGGAGTCATAAGGTTAATACGCTTCTTTTGGCAATCAATTACCGCCCCGTAATTGAATAACCAGTCCATTCCCAAGATAACGTCAAATTTCCCAAGTCGAATAGGGATAAGATCTACGTTTATGATATTACCCTTAATATCCACTCTACAATTCTTATGCACGTACTTAACAGGGATTATTTCTATATTCGTGATTTCTATATTTATGGGGTATTCTAACTCATCCTTAAGTAATTCTAAATTCTTAGCAAAGTCTTCGGACATAAATGAACAAGTAGCACCCGAATCAAATAATACGTAAGCATTAACTCTATTGATCGGAATGATACCTGACACCACATCGCGAGACTGCACTGCGTCTTGTACTATCATGTTGAATGTTCTGGCAGTCGGTCGGTTGGTGCTGCGATAGTCAAAGTGTTTCCACCGGTATTCCCTCTATTTCCTCCTGAACTCGTTCCCACAGATCCCTTATTGGGACAGTCCCTAGCAAGATGATCCTTTGAACCACAAGTGAAGCAGGCACCCTTCTTTGGATTTGGACAGTTTGGTGCTATGTGGCCTTCCTGACCACAATTGTAGTGCACTCGCTTCCCTTTCATGCAAACTCCCAAATGAGCTTTTTCGCAGCTTGAGCACGCTTCGATCTTTTTCTTCTGCCCTCCTTGTTGACTTCCAGCTGACGAGTTATCCGTCCACTTCCTCTTCTGATTATGACTACCCCCAGTGCTACTCCCACCAGTCTTGTATTACCTTTATTCTCACTCATCTTCTTCTTTTGCTCTTGATTATACTTCGTTACTGCATCGCTTCCACCCTTAGCGAGTATGGCTTTCTCTAATACCCCCACGAATGTTTTCAACTGAAACATCGACACCTTACTATACAACCACGGCTTCAGTCCTTGTTCGAACCTTCTTTCTTTTCTCTCGTCCGTGTGCACTTGATACGTGACGAACCTTGACAATTCATTAAATCTAGCCGCATAATCTGATACAGACATATTTCCTTGCTTCAATTCTAGAAACTGAACCTCCAATTGGTTCTGCGAGGTAGTTGGGAAATACATCTCGAAAAACATCTCCTTGAACCTCTCCTAGGTAATCATACCTTCTCCTCCACGGACCTTGTTTGCTTGCCACCAAAAACTGGCTTCAGATTTCAGCATAAACGTTGCAAAAGTAGTCTTCTGGTCCTCTCTGACTCTTGTGACCTCAAAAACCTTCTCCATCTCCATAACCCAAGTTTGAGCTTCGATCGAGTTTATGGAACCTTTAAACTCTGGCGGTCCCACGGCCTTGAAATCTTTGAACGTTGTATTCGGTGGAGCTTAAGGTTGATTATTCATTACTCCAGCTAGTAAGTTCACTAATTGTTGGACGAGATTAGCATTGGCGTTATTGTTATTATTCGTTAACTCTTCTTGAGCTGGTTGACGGTTTTGTCTTCTAGGCGGCATATTTCTGTTAAGAATGTACACTTATTAGGTCTTTATTCAATCCTTCAAACAATTAAGGCTTAACTAGAATATTTAATCATAATTCACTTAACACATTACTTCAAATAAACTCTGACATTTCATTCAATTCAAAAGTTTTAACATCATAAGATAGCGTCACTGCTATTTACATCAACTATCCCGAGATAAAGAATCTACATGATTTAAAACATCAAAATATTCCTTTGTTTATAACACATCAGAATTTACATCATTAACTACCAAATACTTTTCACATAATTAATACTAATACTATCACTGTCTGTTAAGGCTCTGAATAGCCTTGCTACGCTCCTCTTCTATGATGCGAGACATCGTCCTGCGATCTAGCATGTACGATGGTAGACCTTCAAACTGGATTGGGTACCTCAAAACTCGATCCTGGGCTTCATCCATTGCGTTATTAAGTGTAGAGTATGTCTCCCCAAGCTTAGCCTTCTTTACACGACAATCCCTTTCTGCAAGATCAGCACGACGTGATTCTCTTACCCAGCCCTCCTTTGCTATGGCAAGCCTATCTGAGCTCTCTTTCAGATCCTTCTTCAATTTTTCTATTTCTGTGGGCTTCTCCTCATTTTAGCCCTTCTCGTGGACCAAATCCCATTCCACGTTTCCCACACGTGTGTGAAGAGTCACAATCTCCCTGTCCTTCTGCTCGAGAGTAATCTGCTAAATAATCGCCCGCTTAGTCAAATCCTGAACAGTGTCCTGCAACTCTATGTTATGATCATAAAGTGCATCATACATCTCAGCGTCAATGGAGTTCTGTGGGAACTCCTCTTCTTCCTCTTCTTCCTCTTCTTCCTCATGATCCTCCTCTAGATCAGTCTCAGGCTCATGCTCCTGACCAACAACTGTGATCAATGG
This sequence comes from Panax notoginseng, assembly GCA_016801055.1. Classification (NCBI taxonomy): domain Eukaryota; kingdom Viridiplantae; phylum Streptophyta; class Magnoliopsida; order Apiales; family Araliaceae; genus Panax; species Panax notoginseng. The sequence goes on from CM029016.1 coordinate 195,155,203, forward strand.
AGATGGCTCCCTCTGAATCAACTGCTCCCTGACAACATGAATATCTCGGGGCTCCTCCTCAATAGGCACTCGGGGTTCCTCCTCCCCAGCTCGACTAGCTCCTCCAACATCTGACATCCTGACAATATAGTTTTAAGTTTTAGTCACTAAGTCGTACTAGTGAGCACATAATTTAACACATAAACACATAAGGTCTTTTATTATCTTCAATGAATTTAGAAATTCATTTCTTACAACTCGATAAGAGTTTACCACCACTATGTTCTCGATCTCCTACAAGGCTACTACCTAAGGTTGTTCCCCCACCTAAGGTTCATAACCTACAACTTTGATATCAACCTGTGACACCCCCAAATCCGGTACTTCCATTTCCACAGGATTCGGTGTTCACTGTACAAACATCAACCATCTATTTACCCATAAATAAATGCAAACCATGCAATAGATAGAAATAATAATAAATCTCCCCTTATGGGGTTACATCAACTACATAATAAATAAATCCCATGTTACTCTAACCTTAAATCATCTGTGCGGAAACATAAACAAATAAGTCTTAAGTAACATCAATTCTACTTATCATTACATAACCACATAAATAATCAATTTTCATTACTTGCTAAGCTTACCATTGCCTTTACTAGTGGAAGGTTAGTCTGCTTTTTCGTTTCTAACTGCAATGTTATTATTACGCAAGAGTGAGCACGATTGCCCACAAGTATAACAATATAACAATGAATAATAACATGCGAGAGAAATAATAACTTCGAATATAAAAGCTCAACTTTTGAATCAAGAATGAATAACAAGAATCAAAAGAAATTCTGAGGGTCGAAAGACCTTGAACTATGTCCTAGGTTATCAAGGGTTATACTTGAAACCTTTAACAGTCATAAGACTATGGACGCTTCTTCTCGTACTTAGGGGGATCAGCCCTTAGTACCATACTGTGCACAATATCTTTACGCTAAAGCATAAATAATCCACTATTAAAGGGTTGTTCATCTCAGTTTGACATCGGAGTCCGCACCAAAGGAAGTTTGGTTTGGATAATTCATCAAAGGTTCTGAAATTTAGAACGCCCATCAACTATGGACTAGTCAAATCATAAAGGGTTCGCTAGTCTAACAAAATTCACAATAACTGATATATAAATCGAATAACAATTACAAGAGATATACAATAGAATAATTATTGTATAACAACATCATGCTTTGAAAGATTAATATACTATTGGTATAACAACATGGGCTTAGTCAAAATAACGAGAACTTGCTCGATGAAAAGAGACAACTTATAATTCATATAATGATAACGAGTAGGGTTCGGAAACTTGCCTCGTGCGTAGATTACACTTAATTAACTCGTTCTTTGAATTAAATCCTACATATCAATTATGTTCACAATACCAGTCAATAATAACGTACTAAACATCATAAGTTATTCTTTGTCTAATCTCGAATTCATGACTATATTTAGTCAAATTACCATACTTGTTTTCACATAGTATAATAGTACACGAACAACAAGTTAATTACATAATCAACGATTCAAATAACATGTAATTGTCGTCTTGACTTGGCAAAACTTATTTTAATATCTCATTATATGTCTAACAAGTTTTTATATTCATTAGACTAGGTTACTAACTCATTTCTATACTTGAACATTAAAAAAAAATATTTTCTGGACATTCTGCTAAGTGGCGCTGCGGCGCCATTTTTGTACTGGGTCTTGGCGCTGCGGCGCCGTGGCGTTGTGGCTTGGTACATGGCGCTGTGGCGCTGCGGCGCGGGGCATCAGTGCTGGGGTTGGCGCTGCGGCGCGATACTCCAGAATTTGATTCCCAGTTCGCGAAGAACACAGAGTTCAGCGAATTAAACATTACATGATCATTATTTCCCCAAATTAAACATACCCACATGTTAGAATTAATATATAATCAATACCCAATGTTTATAGAGTGATTTTAACCCATTAAAACACATAATCACAAAATTAAAATATGCAAATTGTACTGTTCTTGATGTTCTTGAAGTATTGAACATAAATTCCTAAAATTCAACGCCACGGATTCGTTATACAACCATATCCAACCATTCAAATTTCATTTTGTTCGTTTTAGCAGGCATAATCACATACAAGTGGAAAAATTTTAGGGATAATATATGATTGACGTATCAATATCACGTATAAGGCCATATGGCCATATAACATACTCTGTAATCGTATACTGTAAAATTTCATGAAACTGATGATATGGAATTATGCAATATATATATAAAACGTGCCACAACTCAAATTATTACATATATCCCTAACACAACTTTTCAATTTACAGAGATTCACAGAAGACTTTAAGCCATATTCATGAGAACTTTAAAAGACGTAAAATAAGAATTGGGTTGGAGAGAATTACCCAAGCATAGTGTGAATAAGGATGACAAATTGGAACCCTTCTCAAACTCTTCAATCACACAACTCACACTCTCACTCAACAATTTCTCAACTCTCTATGTGATGTTATGCCGAACTTAGAAAAATGAAGAAGGAGAAGGCGTATGAAATAAATAGAAAAGGAACTGACGCGTTATGGAGGTCAGTTACCTATCATGGGTAACTGCTCCCAACCTCCCTTAGTGCCATGTTTGGCTAGCATACTAGATTTAAGACTCTTTATTTTAATAAAACCTTATCGCATAGTTTGAAAATGCCACACCCTTCATAAAATAAAATCAATATCTTATTTAATTTACTTTAAATAAAATATAATAATTTCTCATAAATTCACATAGTCACATAATTAAATTTCTCATTAATAAATAATGTCAAATTATTAACTCTCTAATTAATTATTACATTAATTAAATAACATTATGCTTAATTAAATATTTTATTTAATTCAATAAGCTCACATAAATACATACTTAAATAATAAATATTCTCCACATTAATTTAATAAATGTAACACATATAATTAAATTAATCTACTACAATTTCATCAATTAATTATTTAATCTAATAATTAATTCATCGAAAAATATTTATTCAATCCAATAAATATGAAAATTAATTATAAAATCACGGTTGTCACAATGTCAGGTTTAATATAAGACTAACATTGAGGATCCTTGCAGAGTGTAGAACTTGAGTTTTTTGCCACTAATCCTAAGTTTAAATTGAAGATCAGATTGGGTTAAGTCTAACAACTAACTTGACGATGTGACAACACACACGTGGTAGGTGAAATTACAGTCTGATGTGACCGGTTAAAGATGAAAGTAATTAAAGAAGGTTTTCTTGAACATTTGCTAATCACTTTGAGTTTATCTATGACACAAAATAAAACTAATTTTGAGCTAAGTGGTGAAAATAAGACACCCCCTTGTAACAGCGAAAAAATTGCTAATTGGAAGGTTTGTATGCAAGCATGCATGGATGATATAGATGAAGATCTATTTGATGCAGTCATTAGTTGTAAGACTCCGAATTTTTTTTAATAAAATGAAATTTCCTTTATTTATTATTTTGATATAGTAAGGGTTGAATTGATTAATGAGGTTAGTTATGGGTAAAATTCACAAATATTTTAAATAAGCAAGTGGTTATAAAAATTCATTATTGTCGGGGAATATTTGTTTGGTCGTGGAATTTTCTTGCTGTCGGGGAATATTTGTACGACGGCGTAGCCTTTTGTGGGCCCCATAACAGAAAGCGATTGGATGAAGAAAACGACAAGTATAAGTTGTTTATAAATAATGGCGTAGTTGTTACCGTTAATACTGTTGGAATACCCGGTGGTTAAAACACAGTAATACGCGCTGTTGCACAGTAGCACACGGTATTGCACCAATTATTGATTCTTACGTAAGAAGTCACTACTCAATAATTGTTACAGTAATTACTGTTCAATATTTTATTTTATTGATTCAATAATTATTGCATTGATATTTTATATTACTAATATTCAATAATTGTCACTACTCAATATTTTTCATTATCGGAGCAATAATTTATATTATTTGAATAATATTATTAGATAGCATTATTGGCAATGTCTAGAAAGTTCTGTCTAAGGAGAGGTTTGGTCACCTAATTACGCGCCAGTAAGGAGAAATCCTTATTGGAAAGCCCCCTCTTTCCTGGGAACGGCCTGGTTGCCAGTATTGTGATTCTGTAATATTATTTGTGAATAATTAATTATTAATTTATATGATGAGGAAAAAATTGATTTTATGTGGATATAGATGGAGAAAATTTTTAATGTGCCAATTGTTGAAAATTAATATTTTATCTTTTTCTGATAAAATAATTCATTTAAATATATTATTATATTTTAATAATATAATAATGGTGATATTTTTACAATGAATGTGAAATATATGAATAAATGAGAAGGAAGAGTATTTTTGTTACTAAAATTATTTAAAACATATTTTTCATGTTTGTGGACCTCATTTCTTGACTGAAATTTGATTATAGCCTGTAAAATCGTCCGTTTGAGAATTTCGGTCAATTTTTGTTTAGAATTTGGAAAAACTTTCTTCTGCAAAGTTGTAGATAATGAAATTTCCTATAAAAAAGACATGTAGTTCGAATTTTTCTGATAAAAGGGCTATTTATTATGAATTATTGAAGTTTCGTAGTTCCGAAATAATTAGTTTTTGAAAGTTTTAATTATTTTTAATTACAAAAACGTTTTTTTGGTTTTTGTCATTATTTGGTGGCTGAATTCATATGGTCAAGGTGGGCTAAGGAAAATTTTATAAATATATTAATATTATATTAAATTTTCTACTTTGGTGTTCTAAGCATTTTCCTATAAATAGAGTGCTTAGGTTAGAATTAAAAATCACACCAGAAACTGAAGTTTTCTCTCTCTTTCTCTCTCTCTCTCTCTCTATATTATCGAGCGTATTCTTGTGAGTATTTTGATACTTTGAGTATTGCTATACGGTGCAAGTTTCCTTCAGCACTATATTCAATATTCCAGTCAGAAGTACTGTCTTTTCGAGGTAAGTGATGTTATTTTTTTTTAAAATGATATTATTTCTTTCAATATCATTATACCGGAATATTGGTAAGATTTTTCTTGTGAAATTCTTATCTTTTCATGTCGGGGTTACTATTCATGAGTTACTATTCACGAATACGACACTATTCATGTGGAATTTATACCTTTTAGTGTCGGAGTTACTATTCATGAATACGACACTATTCATGAATACGACACTATTCACAGAAAAATTAAATTTTTTTTTCTGTGTCTAAGATTGTCTGATATGATTCCTATCTTTAATTGGATCTATGTTTTGATCTTTATTTTTGAATTCTGCTCCACAATAGTTATTATGGAGTATTTTTAAACACGGATAAACCTAAGTACGAATCCTTACTATTTGTTCTTTTGTCTCACTGGATTCGTTTTCTTTAAAATATATTTTTCATCATCCTCAGTCCTAAATGATGATATTACTGAATATCTTTGGCCTGTAGTGCAAAGATGAATGATTTCTTGATGAATATCTTTGGCCCGTAGTACAAAGATGAATAGGTATTGAGATGAACATGACTGATTGATTAATATCTTTGGCCTGTAGTGTAAAGATGACTATTTGATTCAAGATGTATATTGATTGATGTTACAGGGATAAAATATCGATGATGGACTTTTAAATTCATAGATGATAGTAAATTTCATTCTCTATTTAACTCTTATAATGAATTGTTGTTTCCGCTGCAGTTGTTGATCTAAAACTTGTTGTCTATTGTATTTTATCAGATTTTTTCCTGTTGAGGACTAACGATAATTTGTTTTATATTATCTTTGTCATAATATTCTTTACTGGGCTAGTTGAGCTCACCCTTTTTTTTGTTCTATTTTTCTTCTCAGGAGGCGAGAATGTTGCGGGTACTAGTCGGGGTATGGAATGATGGTTCAAGATAGTTGTTTTAGTAGTCCTCATTATTTTATAAAATAGTATATCAATAATTGTAATAAGAACTCTATTTGAGTTTGAATACTGTCTAGATGACAATATTTATGACATCCCATATTTTTAGAATTTATAAATGAGAATTTTATAAATAAAAGTATTATTTATGAGATATGTTGGGTGTGAGTATGTGTATGTTATATATTATAGAATATATGAATTGATGTGAAGAGAATGTTATATATTAATTTTAATATATATAAATATTTAATTGAATTATTTATTCAGTAAATAAATAAATTTTGTTTTGATTATAGAGTAATGTAATTAAGTGTAGTAGATTAATTAAATGAATATTTAGTATTTAATTTAATTAATATAATAATTTTATGTTATAGTTCTAATTTAATTGAGATAATTAAATTTGATGAGTTATGTGATGATTGTTACACAAAATTATAATTAACAAGTAAATATAATTATGTGACAATTTGATGAGATTGATTGATGTTAAGCTATTGATTAATTAAAATAATGAGTATTTGCCAAACATGGTCTTAGGTTTTTCAAGTTCAAGTTGGTGTAACCTATGTATTAACTAGTAATTAGTATATGTAATAATTACTAGGAGTTACATATATTATATATTACTAGTATTGTATATTATATGTATATACTACAAGTTAGTATGTTAGTTTTAGAAAACAAACAAAAGAAAGAAGAAGAGAGTTAGAGAGAGTTGTAGGAGAAGAAGAAAAGGAAGAAAAAGAAGAAGTAGGGAAAGCTTTGAGAAGACAAAACAAGCCCCATCATCATCATCATCATCTCTCTCTTAAATTCATACTAATAAGGCTATAATCTAAATTCTTTGTTTTAATTATATTTTTATGTTCTTCATAATGTAGGATAATGGTTATATAGAAGTTGTATTGAGAAATTGAGAGAGATAGAGAGAAATTGAGGAATTGAGATGAGCTAGAAGAAGAAGAAAAAGCTAGGAGAAGGTAACTTCTAAATTCTTATTTAATCTTTGATTTTTGGATAGATTTATGTTCTAGGGTAATAGATCATGCTTAATCTTGTTTGTATTGGTTTAATCTTGGATTATCAAGAATCAAACAAGAGGATTCAAGAAAGAAAATGAAATGGAAAGAAAATTTGAAGAACAAAATTCGTAGGTTTTGAGTAATTGTGGACATATCTTGTGAAATTCATATCTCTTTGGGTATAATGAGTTAGAAAGTGAGCCTTATATCAAATCGAAGATATGGAAGTAAGCTATATTCTGAAAGTGGAATCACATGAAAACTCTTTGTAGATTTCTTGCATTGTCTGTTTTAGTAAGGCTGGTCCGAAGGAAAAATAATCTGTCCAGAAAATCAAAACTGTTACGGTTTTTGACTTTGAAAAATTCATATAAATTCGTGTGTTTTGAATCTGAAGAAACTTAAAACTGAAAAGTTGTAGATATGGAAGTTTACTATCTAAACACGTGAGATTGAACCATTTTATGGACCGGATCATGTCCGAAATAAATCGTTTAGTAAGGATGTCCAGAAAATGAAATTTTCTACACTAGTTGATGAATTGCAGAATCTAGTTTAGGTGGATAAGGGTCTGACTTTAAGGCCTAGATGAGGTTGTAGTACACTGAGTAAGGGTTAATTCTATATAAGAAGGAACAAAAACGGACATGTAACGAAGGAGATACGTTAAAAACGAAAGCAACGTTTTGTTAAAGAAATTGTGAATATGAGTTTTATAATTATTTTTTGAATTAAGATTTTGGGTGATGGTATATTTTGATGATTAAAAATATGTTTTGACATATGTAATGAATATAGATATGTGTTATCATATTCTATGCATAATTAACCATTTAAGATCAAGAGTTGGGATAAGTTAATGTGTGCACATAACGTGCTCGATAAAATGCCTAAAAGTAATAGTGTTTCTAAACTTTGGTATACAAAGTGTCTAACTAATGGCTAATATTGGATATCTAAGTATGAAAAGATGATAATACAAGAATAATAATGGAAAGAAATCGAAAAGGGTAATTTTTGATTTTGAAGGAAAATTAAACATGTAAACAATGTGTTGAATATGCATTTTTGAAACCAAATTGGTAAAATAAAATGGTGTGATATACGCACGTTAAACTACAAGTGAGATAGTCTAGCATGTGTGGTGATGAAAATGAAAATAAAACCGAGTTGCATATAAAACACAGTTAGATGTCTATAAAGATATTATAAAGGATAATAAGATAAAGTAAGGTCTTAGAATAAATTTGACCATGAGATTGATTATTGATTTTATTTATTAGCAATCTCACATACAGTGTAGGTTGTGCAAGGACGCGAAGTATTAGCGTGTTGGTAGAACGCCGGTAAAGGCAAGTCTTTCAGTTCCTTTTTGCTATGTGAACTTGATGATGATCTGCTTTAAAATTTTAGTGTTTGATGTATTATATATGTCAAAAGTATGAAATGTGAAAGTCAATCTATGACTATGATGATTGAACTATGAATGTTGATTGAGTAAGGAACTCAATCTTTATAGTTGTTATGTGAACTACAACATGTATGTTATGTTTGTTTATGATTATTCTTGTATGTTGAGCATGTTATTATGTGTTACGTGATGCATGAAAACAGTTAGATTTTGCTGAGCTATCGAGCTCATTCTTGCAAATAACCATTTTTGCAGATTCAAGAATTGAAGGTAACGCTATGTGCTACTTGATTGTTATGGATCAAAAGTGATATATGAAGATTTAATATCCTCGCTAAGTTGTTATTCTTGTAAACCATGTCTAATGTTTTGGTAAATGTATTAATGTTGTAATTATAATATTGTTTTGCGAATGTAAACTATTGTAGTATTAAAATGATTCTGAGATATTTAGATGTAAAGGTTGAAGGTTTTGGGAACGAGGATAGTTTGTAATAGAAAATTTTAATTATTCTGCAAATTTCAATGATTGTATTATCGTTTAATGATGTAAAATTAAAGGTTGAATGTATTATTAACGACCGAAGTTGAGAATTAAATTGTATAAATTTTTGGGGTCGTTACAGTTGGTATCAAAGCTGATAGGTTAGAAACTTTATGTAAGAGTACCTTAGGCTATAACCTTAGAGAAGAGAGGTGAAGATAAGGAACGAATAAGCTCAACTAGAGTTTGAACAATACGAAGTAATGTAAGAAACGTATAAAGAAGGGATAAAACTTGCGTGAAATGATTCAAAGAAGAATCTCGCAGAGTTATAAGGAATATGAATGCGGGGTTACCCAACTCCAATAATAAGGATGTAAGGTGGTAATAAATAGGCAATGTCTATAAAGAAGAGAATGATAAAGAAGTTAAGAATAGAGAGTTATATCTAAGTGGTGTAATTGTACTCTTTCGTAGTTGATGTATGGTATCTGGGCTAAACAATTCCTTCATAGAGCGGAGGTATATACGAACTAGCAACTCGGAACCTAGTTTGTTGAATGTTTGTGGGAAACCACTCAGCGTACCATATTGAAACCGGTAGAGACTGGATGTGTACCAAGTATAGAAAGTGGATACGTATGATGAAAGTGTAGAACTTGAATGAAATGTTGAGCAATGTAAATGAAGTTAGAAATTCTTAAAGGAAGAATTGTTATATAAACAAGAAGATTCAAGGAAGAATCTTGAAGAGATATAAAGATAAGAAATGGGAGTTTCCTAACTCCAAAAGCCAAGATAACGAATAATATTGTAAATGATGAAAAAGAGAAAGAAAGAGGATCGTAAAACAAAACGATCACGAGTTAAGAAAAGAATTTTAAGGGAGATGATTATAGAATAAGATCACGACGTGGTCTGTTTAAGTTATAAAAGAAAGATGGTCTATAATATTTGAATAATTATAGCTTAATGCTATGAAGATGGAGTACTATGAAATAGTACGAGATAACTCATGAGGAGTTATAGATAATGTGATACGAGGAATTCGTATCGAGCAAAGAGCAAGTTATAAGAAAGATTGAGTTAGGTGGGATTTTAATTGAGGACTCATGTGATGGCTGAGTTGTACAAACCTTTGTATGGGCGAGGGTTTTGTGCTTGCACTCAGTTTATTATATTGATAATCATTGGAATGTTTGTATCGCGCTATTTGCTATATTCCTGTTGAGAAGGTGATTCTTTTCTCATGTGTATAACAGATAGGTAGAGTATAGCTAGAGAATATTATAAGGTTAAGTGCGAGTTCTTAAAACTCATACTTATGGTAGGTTCGTGACTCATAATTATATGGTATATTTTTGAACCCCTCAGCGAATGGACGCCTATGGTCTGACTAGGATAAGTTCTTAAACTCATATGATTGTGGCAAGTTCTTGAACTCATAACGTGTGGTAAGTTTGACGAACTGGGTATAGATAAGTGTAAATGGAGAATTGAGGATGATAGGAATAGATAGACCTATTAAGCAATGGATCATTATAGAAAGTAGAGTTGATGGTGGAAGCATAGGTACTCTAAATCTACTTGCTATGCTAGACTTTCGAAAATTATTTACTTCGTGCTGATGTTTACACTTATATTTTCTTGAAAAACATTGGATCAAATGATGGAACCAATGAGTTTTAACAACAATACTGTTATTCGTATGTCTATGCTAATTGTTTTGGCTAGACAAAAATGATTTGCAATATATCAAAATGTATTTTATATCATTAATGCATCATGTAACCTGATGCAAAGATGATAAAAACGATGGAGTCATCAATGCAGTATTACCTAGTGTTGGATGTGATCTAAGGATCGTCAGCCCACTATGGTATGATGTAGTATGATAAAATCACCAAATGACGGAATCCTCAACGGACTGTAAATACAGTGCGGTATCAAGACGTCATAAAAAGATTTTTGAGATTTCTTTAAGATATGAGAATTCATATCTATGTATGTATATGTATATTTTGGTTGATGTCTGAATTGTTGTAGAGGTCTATGCTATTTGATTCAGCTAGACGAATATTGAAAGGTGTTCATGAAATTTAAGCGTTTATTGAAAAGTTATGCCAAACCAAATTATTTTGGTGCGGATTCAGATGTTGAAAAACTGAGGTGAACAACCCTATAAGGGGACATGTTTTCGGGGACAATGGTTCCGAGCGTAACGCATATAGTCGTTACAAAACATTACATTGCGGCCCAACGTAGCGGTACAATAGGCTGGCCACCTAGTGTACGTAAGGAGGGTGTTTTCAGTCTTTGTGATTGATAAACACACTGGTTTACTGTGTGAAGGATTGAGTTGAAGCACTAGTAAACCGAGAATAGAGTTCACGGTCTTGTGACCCCTCAGTATGATTTGGAATCTTTTAAATTCCTGAGTTATTCATACTACTTCTTAATTATTGAGCAATTATGGTAGATTCTTGCTATTCTAAAAGGCGAATATGGTAAGGATGATATTCCTTAGAAAGAAGTAAGTCGTAAGATGCGACACTGAATGATGAATATATTGAATAAGTGAGAAAAGAAGTGTTGATATGAGAAGGAGATGAGTTATCAAAGAAAAATATAAAACTTTTAATAGAAAAGTTAATAATTGTAGAAAGATCTTTATAGAAAGGAAGTGGTTATAGAACCCAATGACTGAATAAAGTATTAACGTAAAAATCTATTTTGATAGATTGAATAAATAAAGATTAATAAATAAAAATTTTGAGGACGAAATTCTTAGAAGAATGGGTGAATGTAATGTCCCGAGAGTTTGATCATATAGTATATGATAATGATCCTTAGAGAAAGATAATGAACGGGTCAAAGGATATGTAATACTCAAATATAATTGATTATAACTAAATGTTATGAAATAAAACTTATAAGAATTTATTATCAAGAATGGTGAGAGTAGAAAATATAAAATATATATTAAGGTAATGTGCTGAAATTATTCAATGAATAGATTTGAGGAAAACCTGAGTAAGGTGGGTTTTGGTGATTCCGAGGACGGAATCCTTATAAGGAGGGAAGGATGTGACATCCCAGATTTTTAGAATTTATAAATGAGAATTTTATAAATAAAAGTATTATTTATGAGATATGTTGGGTGCGAGTATGTGTATGTCATATATTGTAGAATATATGAATTGATGTGAAGAGAATGTTATATATTAATTTTAATATATATAAATATTTAATTGAATTATTTATTGAGTAAATAAATAAATTTTGTTTTGATTATAGAGTAATGTAATTAAGTGTAGTAGATTAATTAAATGAATATTTAGTATTTAATTTAATTAATATAATAATTTTATGTTATAGTTCTAATTTAATGAGATAATTAAATTTGATGAGTTATGTGATGATTGTTACATGAAATTATAATTAACAAGTAAATATAATTATGTGACAATTTGATGAGATTGATTGATGTTAAGCTATTGATTAATTAAAATAATGAGTATTTGCCAAACACGGTCTTAGGTTTTTCAAGTTCAAGTTGGTGTAACATATGTATTAACTAGTAATTAGTATATCTAATAATTACTAGGAGTTACATATATTATATATTACTAGTATTGTATATTATATGTATATACTACAAGTTAGTATGTTAGTTTTAGAAAGCTAACAAAAGAAAGAAGAAGAGAGTTAGAGAGAGTTGTAGGAGAAGAAGAAGAGGAAGAAAAAGAAGAAAAAGGGAAAGCTTTGAGAAAACAAAACAAGCCCCATCATCATCATCTTCATCTCTCTCTTAAATTCATACTAATAAGGCTATAATCTAAATTACTTGTTTTAATTATATTTTTATGTTCTTCATAATGTAGGATAATGGTTATATAGAAGTTGTATTGAGAAATTGAGAGAGATAGAGAGAAATAGAGGAATTGAGATGAGCTAGAAGAAGAAGAAGAAAAAGCTAGAAGAAGGTAACTTCTAAATTCTTATTTAATCTTTGATTTTTGGGTAGATTTATGTTCTAGGGTAATAGATCATGCTTAATCTTGTTTGTATTGGTTTAATCTTGGATTATCAAGAATCAAACAAGAGGATTCAAGAAAGAAAATGAAATGGAAAGAAAATTTGAAGAACAAAATTCGTAGGTTTTGAGTAATTATGGACATATCTTGTGAAATTCATATCTCTTTGGGTATAATGTGTTAAAAAGTGAGCCTTATATCAAATCGAAGATATGGAAGTAAGCTATATTCTGAAAGTGGAATCACATGAAAACTCTTTGTAGATTTCTTGCAATGTCTATTTTAGTAAGGCTGGTCCGAAGGGAAAATAATTGTCCAGAAAATCAAAACTGTTACGGTTTTTGACTTTGAAAAATTCATATAAATTCGTGTGTTTTGAATCTGAAGAAACTTAAAACTGAAACGTTGTATATATGGAAGTTTACTAGCTAAGCACGTGTGATTGAGCCATTTTATGGACCGGATCATGTCAGAAATAAATTGTTTAGTAAGGATGTCCAGAAAATGAAATTTTCTACACTAGTTGATGAATTGCAGAATCTGGTTTAGATGGATAAGGGTCTGACTTTAAGGCCTAGATGAGGTTGTAGTACACTGAGTAAGGGTTAATTCTATATAAGAAGGAACAAAAACGGACATGTAACGAAGGAGATACGTTAAAAACGAAAGCAACGTTTTGTTAAAGAAATTGTGAATATGAGTTTTATAATTATGTTTGAATTAAGATTTTGGGTGATGGTATATTTTGATGATTAAAAATATGTTTTGACATATGTAATGAATATAGATATGTGTTATCATATTCTATGCATAATTAACCATTTAAGATCAAGAGTTGAGATAAGTTAATGTGTGCACATAACGTGCTCGATAAAATGCCTAAAAGTAATAGTGTTTCTAAACTTTGGTATACAAAGTGTCTAACTAATGGCTAATATTGGATATCTAAGTATGAAAAGATGGTAATACAAGAATAATAATGGAAAGAAATAGAAAAAGGGTAATTTTTGATTATGAAGGAAAATTAAACATGTAAACAATGTGTTGAATATGCATTTTTGAAACTAAATTGGTAAAATAAAATGGTGTGATATACGCACATTAAACTACAAGTGAGATAGTCTAGCATGTGTGGTGATGAAAATGAAAATAAAATCGAGTTGCATATAAAAAACAGTTAGATGTCTATAAAGATATTATAAAGGATAATAAGATAAAGTAAGGTCTTAGAATAAATTTGACCATGAGATTGATTATTGATTTTATTTATTAGCAATCTCACATACAGTGTAGGTTGTGCAAGGACGCGAAGTATTAGCGTGTTGGTAGAACGCCGGTAAAGGCAAGTCTTTCAGTTCCTTTTTGCTATGTGAACTTGATGATGATCTGCTTTAAAATTTTAGTGTTTGATGTATTATATATGTCAAAAGTATGAAATGTGAAAGTCAATCTATGACTATGATGATTGAACTATGAATGTTGATTGAGTAAGGAACTCAATCTTTATATTTGTTATGTGAACTACAACATATATGCTATGTTTGTTTATGATTATTCTTGTATGTTGAGCATGTTATTATGTGTTACGTGATGCATGAAAACTGTTAGATTTTACTGAGCTGTCGAGCTCATTCATGCAAATAACCATTTTTGCAGATTCAAGAATTGAAGGTAACGCTATGTGCTACTTGATTGTTATGGATCAAAAGTGATATATGAAGATTTAATATCCTAGCTAAGTTGTTATTCTTGTAAACCATGTCTAATGTTTTGGTAAATGTATTAATGTTGTAATTATAATATTGTTTTGCGAATGTAAACTATTGTAGTATTAAAATGATTCTGAGATATTTAGATGTAAAGGTTGAAGGTTTTGGGAACGAGGATAGTTTGTAATAGAAAATTTTAATTATTTCGCAAATTTCAATGGTTGTATTATCGTTTAATGATGTAAAATTAAAGGTTGAATATATTATTAACGACCGAAGTCGAGAATTAAATTGTATAAATTTTTGGGGTCGTTACAGTTGGTATCAAAGCTGATAGGTTAGAAACTTTATGTAAGAGTACCTTAGGCTATAACCTTAGAGAGGAGAGGTGAAGATAAGAAACGAATAAGCTCAACTAGAGTTTGAACAATAAGAAGTAATGTAAGAAACGTATAAAGAAGGGATAAAACTTGCGTGAAATGATTCATTGAAGAATCTCGCAGAGTTATAAGGAATATGAATGTGGGGTTACCCAACTCCAATAATAAGGATGTAAGGTGGTAATAAATAGACAATGTCTATATAAATAGAGAATGATAAAGAAGTTAAGAATAGAGAGTTATATCTAAGTGGTGCAATTGTACTCTTTCGTAGTTGATGTATGATATCTGGGCTAAACGATTCCTTCATAGAGCGGAGGTATATACGAACTAGCAACTCAGAACCTAGTTTGTTGATTGTTTGTGGGAAACCACTCAGCGTACCATATTGAAATCGGTAGAGACTGGATGTGTACCAAGTATAGTAAGTGGATACGTATGATGAAAGTGTAGAACTTGAATGAAATGTTGAGCAATGTAAATGAAGTTAGAAATTCTTAAAGGAAGAATTGTTATATAAACAAGAAGATTAAAGGAAGAATCTTGAAGAGATATAAAGACAAGAAATGGGATTTTCCTAACTCCAAAAGCCAAGATAACGAATAATGTCGTAAATGATGAAAAAGAGAATGAAAGAGGATCATAAAACAAAACGATCACGAGTTAAGAAAAGAATTTTAAGGGAGATGATTATAGAATAAGATCACGACGTGGTCTGTTTAACTTATAAAAGAATGATGGTCTATAATGTTTGAATAATTATAGCTTAATGCTATGAAGATGGAGTACTATGAAATAGTACGAGATAACTCATGAGGAGTTATAGATAATGTGATACGAGGAATTCGTATCGAGCAAAGAGCAAGTTATAAGCAAGATAGAGTTAGGTGAGATTTCAATTGAGGACTCATGTGATGGCTGAGTTTTACAAACCTTTGTATGGGCGAGGGTTTTGTGCTTGCACTCAGTTTATTATATTGATAATCATTGGAATGTTTGTATCACGCTATTTGCAATATGCCTGTTGAGAAGGTGATTCTTTTCTCATATGTATAACAGATAGGTAGAGTATAGTTAGAGAATATTATAAGGTTAAGTGCGAGTTCTTAAAACTCATACTTATGATAGGTTCGTGACTCATAATTATATGGTATGTTTTTGAACCCCTCAGCGAATGGACGCCTATGGTCTGACTAGGATAAGTTCTTAAACTCATATGATTGTGGCAAGTTCCTGAACTCATAACGTGTGGTAAGTTTGACGAAATGGGTATAGATAAGTGTAAATGGAGTATTGAGGATGATAAGAATAGATAAACCTATTAAGCAATGGATCATTATAGAAAGTAGAGTTGATGGTGGAAGCATAGGTACTCTAAATCTACTTGCTATGCTAGACTTTCGAAATTTATTGACTTCGTGCTGATGTTTACACTTATATTTTTTTGAAAAACATTGGATCAAATGATGGAACCAATGAGTTTTAACAACAATACTGTTATTCGTATGTCTATGCTAATTGTTTCGGCTAGACAAAAATGATTTGCAATATATCAAAATGTATTTTATATCATTAATGCATCATGTAACCTGGTGCAAAGATGATAAAAACGATGGAGTCATCAATGCAGTATTACCTAGTGTTGGATGTGATCTAAGGATCGTCAGCCCACTATGGTATGATGTAGTATGATAAAATCACCAAATGATGGAATCCTCAATGGACTGTAAATACAGTGCGCTATCATGACGTCTTAAAAAGATTTTTGAGATTTCTTTAATATATGAGAATTCATATCTATGTATGTATATGTATATTTCGATTGATGTCCGAATTGTTGTAGAGGTCAATGCTATTTGATTCAACTAGACGAATATTGAAAGATGTTCATGAAATTTAAGCATTTATTGAAAAGTTATGTCAAACCAAATTATTTTGGTGCGGATTCAGATGTTGAAAAACTGAGGTGAACAACCCTATAAGGGGATATGTTTTCGGGGACAATGGTTCCGAGCGTAACGCATATAGTCGTTACAAAACACTACGTTGCGGCCCAACGTAGTGGTACAATAGGCTGGCCACCTAGTGTATGTAAGGAGGGTGTTTTCAGTCTTTGTGATTGATAAACACTCTGGTTTGCAGTGTGAAGGATTGAGTTGAAGCACTAGTAAACCGAGAATAGAGTTCACGGTCTTGTGACCCCTCAGTATGATTTGGAATCTTTTAAATTCCTGAGTTATTCATACTACTTCCTAATTATTGAGCAATTATGGTAGATTCTTGCTATTCTAAAAGGCGAATATGGTAAGGATAATATTCCTTAGAAAGAAGTAAGTCGTAAGATGCGACACTGAATGATGAATATATTGAATAAGTGAGAAAAGAAGTATTGATATGAGAAGGAGATGAGTTATCAAAGAATAATGTAAAACTTTTAATAGAAAAGTTAATAATTGTAGAAAGATTTTTGTAGAAAGGAAGTGGTTATAGAACCCAATGACTGAATAAAGTATTAACGTAAAAATCTATTTTGATAGATTGAATGAATAAAATTAATAAATAAAAATTTCGAGGACGAAATTCTTAGAAGAATGTGTGAATGTAATGTCCCAAGAGCTTGATCATATAGTATATGATAATGATCCTTAGAGAAAGATAATGAACGGGTCAAACAATATGTAATACTCAAATATAATTGAGTCTAACTAAATGTTATAAAATAAAACTTATAAGAATTTATTATCAAGAATGGTGAGAGTAGAAAATATAAAACATATGTTATGGTAATGTGTTGAAATTATTCAATGAATAGATTTGAGAAAAACCTGAGTAATGTAGGGTTTCGGTGATTCCGAGGACGAAATCCTTATAAGGAGGGAAGGATGTGACATCCCAGATTTTTAGAATTTATAAATGAGAATTTTATAAATAAAATTATTATTTATGAGGTATGTTGGGTGTGAGTATGTGTATGTCATATATTGTAGAATATATGAATTGATGTGAAGAGAATGTTATATATTAATTTTAATATATATAAATATTTAATTGAATTATTTATTGAGTAAATAAATAAATTTTGTTTTGATTATAGAGTAATGTAATTAAGTGTAGTAGATTAATTAAATGAATATTTAGTATTTAATTTAATTAATATAATAATTTTATGTTATAGTTCTAATTTAATTGAGATAATTAAATTTGATGAGTTATGTGATAATTGTTACACGAAATTATAATTAACAAGTAAATATAATTATGTGACAATTTGATGAGATTGATTGATGTTAAGCTATTGATTAATTAAAATAATGAGTATTTGCCAAACATGGTCTTAGGTTTTTCAAGTTCAAGTTGGTGTAACCTATGTATTAACTAGTAATTAGTATATGTAATAATTACTAGGAGTTACATATATTATATATTACTAGTATTGTATATTATATGTATATATACTACAAGTTAGTATGTTAGTTTTAGAAAACAAACAAAAGAAAGAAGAAGAGAGTTAGAGAGAGTTGTAGGAGAAGAAGAAGAGGAAGAAAAAGAAGAAGTAGGGAAAGCTTTGAGAAGACAAAACAAGCCCCATCATTATCATCATCATCTCTCTCTTAAATTCATACTAATAAGGCTACAATCTAAATTCTTTGTTTTAATTATATTTTTATGTTCTTCATAATGTAGGATAATGGTTATATAGAAGTTGTATTGAGAAATTGAGAGAGATAGAGAGAAATAGAGGAATTGAGATGAGCTAGAAGAAGAAGAAGAAAAAGCTAGAAGAAGGTAACTTCTAAATTCTTATTTAATCTTTGATTTTTGGGGAGATTTATGTTCTAGGGTAATAGATCATGCTTAATCTTGTTTGTATTGGTTTAATCTTGGATTATCAAGAATCAAACAAGAGGATTCAAGAAAGAAAATGAAATGGAAAGAAAATTTGAAGAACAAAATTCGTAGGTTTTGAGTAATTTTGGGCATATCTTCTGAAATTCATATCTCTTTGGGTATAATGAGTTAGAAAGTGAACCTTATATCAAATCGAAGATATGGAATTAAGCTATATTCTAAAAGTGGAATCACATGAAAAATCTTTGTAGATTTCTTGCAATGTCTATTTTAGTAAGGCTGGTCCGAAGGGAAAATAATCTGTCTAGAAAATCAAAACTGTTACAGTTTTTGACTTTGAAAAATTCATATAAATTCGTGTGTTTTGAATCTGAAGAAACTTAAAACTGAAAAGTTGTAGATATGGAAGCTTACTAGCTAGACTCGCGTGATTGAGCCATTTTATGGACCGGATCATGTCAGAAATAAATTGTTTAGTAAGGATGTCCAGAAAATGAAATTTTCTACACTAGTTGATGAATTGCAGAATCTGGTTTAGATGGATAAGGGTCTGACTTTAAGGCCTAGATGAGGTTGTAGTACACTGAGTAAGGGTTAATTCTATATAAGAAGGAATAAAAACAGACATGTAACGAAGGAGATATGTTAAAAACGAAAGCAACGTTTTGTTAAAGAAATTGTGAAGATGAGTTTTATAATTATGTTTGAATTAAGATTTTGGGTGATGGTATATTTTGATGATTAAAAATATGTTTTGACATATGTAATGAATATAGACATGTGTTATCATATTCTATGCATAATTAACCATTTAAGATCAAGAGCTGAGATAAGTTAATGTGTGCACATAACGTGCTCGATAAAATGCCTAAAAGTAATAGTGTTTCTAAACTTTGGTATACAAAGTGTCTAACTAATGGCTAATATTGGATATTTAAGTATGAAAAGATGATAATACAAGAATAATAATGGAAAGAAATCGAAAAGGGTAATTTTTGATTTATGAAGGAAAGTTAAACATGTAAACAATGTGTTGAATATGCATTTTTGAAACCAAATTGGTAAAATAAAATGGTGTGATATACGCACATTAAACTACAAGTGAGATAGTCTAGCATGTGTGGTGATGAAAATGAAAATAAAATCGAGTTGCATATAAAACAAAGTTAGATGTCTATAAAGATATTATAAAGGATAATAAGATAAAGTAAGGTCTTAGAATAAATTTGACGATGAGATTGATTATTGATTTTATTTATTAGCAATCTCACATACAGTGTAGGTTGTGCAAGGACGCGAAGTATTAGCGTGTTGGTAGAACGCCGGTAAAGGCAAGACTTTCAGTTCCTTTTTGCTATGTGAACTTGATGATGATCTGCTTTAAAATTTTAGTGTTTGATGTATTATATATGTCAAAAGTATGAAATGTGAAAGTCAATCTATGACTAGGATGATTGAACTATGAATGTTGATTGAGTAAGGAACTCAATCTTTATAGTTGTTATGTGAACTACAACATATATGCTATGTTTGTTTATGATTATTCTTGTATGTTGAGCATGTTATTATGTGTTACGTGACGCATGAAAACTGTTAGATTTTGCTGAGCTGTCGAGCTCATTCTTGCAAATAACCATTTTTGTAGATTCAAGAATTGAAGGTAACGCTATGTGCTACTTGATTGTTATGGATCAAAAATGATATATGAAGATTTAATATCCTAGCTAAGTTGTTATTCTTGTAAACAATATCTAATGTTTTGGAAATTGTATTAATGTTGTAATTATAATATTATTTTGCGAATGTAAACTATTGTAGTATTAAAATGATTTGAGATATTTAGATGTAAAGGTTGAAGGTTTTGGGAACGAGGATAGTTTGTAATAGAAAATTTTAATTATTCCGAAAATTTCAATGGTTGTATTATCGTTTAATGATGTAAAATTAAAGGTTGAATGTATTATTAACGATCGAAGTCGAGAATTAAATTGTCTGAATTTTGGGGTCGTTACAATATTTGTATTTAAACTCACAGCATACGTGTTATCGTATTTTGCACGACAATTGTAATAGTGAAGTTATAGTTATTTCTGTACCATGTATTTGGCGCCTCAGAATAGGTTGGGTGGATTGGACCTATTTTGGGGGCGTCATAGTTGGTATCAGAGCTTAGGGATATGATCTCTGGCGGAGATCGAGAAATAGAACTTGGAGGGGAGAGACGAGTAAATCCTTCGCTAGTATGTCCTTCCTAAGCTTATTTGTTGGTTGGTCAGAATATATGGGTATTATGTGGTATGATTAATTTGTTTAATTAACTCATATTTTGTGAAAGTATTTGAGAATGAAATCTAAAAATTTTGAGATGAGCAATAGAGCAAAATAATATGACCGTGTCGCAGAACGAGGCTAAGTTCGCGGAGTTATCCAGGTTTGCACCTCATTTGGTGGAGAATGAGGAACGTATGACGCGGATGTTTTTGAGAGGTTTGAAAATCAACATACGTCAATATCTCATTTCTCATAAATTTTCTCTATATTCAGATGTTGTGAATAGGGCTCAGTTATTGGAGCGCGATAATGAGTCAGCTCAATCGAAGAATAACGACCTATAACTCGATCATAATCGTACCGATGGCAACGGTCATCAGAACAAGGATAACCATCGTGGAGGAGATTATCGTGCCAGAAATGGTAACCACTTCTGTTGTAATCATGGCCAAGATAATAGAAGAAATGATTCAAGTGGAAATTTTAAGAAGAGAAGATTTAACGATGACGGGAAGACATCGGCAGCAGCAGCAGCACCAGTAACATATTCTAAGGGAGGAGAACGACCGCCAGTTAGATGCTACAAATACGGAGAGGAGGGACATATAAGTCCAAACTGTTCACAGCCTTCCAAGGTATGTTTTAGTTGTGGAAAAGACGGTCACATAGCTCGATTTTATCCTATAGCAAAATCAAGTCCAGATGGGACGGTGGCACCAAAGGCGGATACAGACAAAACAAAGTCGGTGGTTTCAGGAAAAGCGTTTGTCGTGACTGGTCAGAATGCGAGGAACCCGAACGAAGTTAGCACGGGTTAGTTAATTATAAATTCTTACGAAGTTTATACCTTATTAGATACCGATTCTACCCATTCATTTATCTTTCCTACTTATACTCAACGTTTAAACTTAACTTCAGAGAAAATTAGACTTTGACTTATCTATTGAAACTCCGTTAAGAGAAACTTTTGTTACATCCACTGTTTATAAATCTTGTTTGATCCAAGTTGGCACCATCACATTACCTGTTGACCTTAATTCTTTAAAGATACTTGCTTTTGATGTGATTTTAGGGATTGATTGATTAACTACTCATCATGTCAAAATTGATTGCTTTCGTAAGGTTATTAGTTTTCATATTCCTAAGCAACCTGTTATTCGAATTCAAGCAACCAAACTATTGAAGTCAAACACTTTCATAGCAAGCCATAAAGTCATTCATTTATTGAAAAACGGATGTCAAGTTTTCTTAGCCCATGTTATGGACTTGAACAAAAATACGTCAGATTTGAATGATATTTCTATTGTTAGTAAATTTTCTGATGTATTTCCTGAAGAATTTCTTGGCTTCCTCCCAATGTGTGATATTGAATTTTGTATCGACTTTAAACCCGGTACAAGACCCATTTCTAAAATCTCATATCGAATGGCTCCTATTGAACTTCAGGAGTTAAAAATTCAACGATAGAATTTGGTATCCGAGCCTCTATCTGGTGACTTCTTTTGTGGAATGCACCGAAACCAGACTCTCCGTAGGGAACGCCATATTTGTGTGGTAGTAAACTGATAGGTACCATTGTGACGTGCTATCCAAGATTAGGATATGAGTCATAGTTGAGAGCAACCTAAGTCAGTAATCGAATAGAACAATGTTATTATCGGAGATTCGTGGAAATATTTTCTCGAATAGCTAGTCCATTAACTCAGCTGACTCGTAGAGATACAAAATTCGAATAGAGCAAGGAATGTGGGAAGAACTTCGAAGAACTAAAGATGAGACTCATTTTGGCACCTGTTCAGACCATACCATCCTGGAAAAACGAACGTGGTAGCTGGCGTGTTGAGTAGAAAATCGTATGTGGTTACGAGTGCGATGTTTTTAACAAAAAGACCCATTTCGTATGACTTACAAATGATAGAGATAGAGTTAAAGACTCTATGGATCACGTGATGATATACGACTAAAATAGACTTTAATCGATAAAGTTAAAACCGCTCAAGCTATACACCGGAGCTGATGAATATGAAGAAGGAGGTGCAAGAAGTTGTTATTCCAAAAGCGAGAATCAGCGATGTGAGGAAAGCTCAAACCTTCGATTTATTAGTCCATTTGAAATTCTCGATCGAATAGGAACTGTGGCCTATAGACTCGTTTTGCCGCCAAGTATGTCTCGTGTTCATAACGTTTTTCATGTATCGAAGTTACGAAATTATGTGGACGACCCGAACCACGTTATTGAGTTAGAACTAGACGAAATAGTCGAAGATTTAACGTACGAGGAGGTACCTGTCAAGATCTTGGATAGGAAGGAGCATGTCCTACGCACAAAGGTCATACCGCAAGTTAAGGTTTTGTGGAGGAACCATGCTATTGAAGAAATGACCTGGGAGTTAGAAACAGAAAGGAAAGCGAGGTATCCTCACTTTTTTGAAACACCAGCTACGCACGTCAATTTCGAGGACGAAATTTCACAAGAAGGGGAGGTTGTAAGACTTCGAATTTTTTTTAATAAAATGGAATTTTCTTTATTTATTATTTTGAAATAGTAAGGGTTGAATTGATTAATGAGGTTAGTTATGGGTAAAATGCGTAAATATTTTAAATAAGCCAGTGGTTATAAAATATTCATTGTTGTCGGGGAATATTCGTTTGGTCGTGGAATATTCTTGCTGTTGGAAAATATTCGTACGACGGCGCAGCTTTTTGTGGGCCCCATAACATAAAGGAATTGGATGAAGAAAATGACAAGTATAAGTTGTTTATAAATAATGACATAGTTGTTACCGTTAATACTGTTAGAATACCCGGTGGTTAAAACACAGTAATACACGTTGTTGCATAGTAGCACACGGTATTGTACCAATTATTGATTCTTACGTAAGAAGTCACTACTCAATAATTGTTACAGTAATTACTGTTCAATATTATATTCTATTGATTCAATATTTGTTGCATTGATATTTTATATTACTGTTATTCAATAATTGTCACTACTCAATATTTTCCATTATCGGAGCAATAATTCATATTATTTGAATAATATTATTAGATAGCATTATTGATAATGTCTAGAAAGTTTTGTCTAAGGAGAGGTTTGGTCACCTAATTGCGTGCCAGTAAGGAGAAATCCTTATTGGAAAGCCCTCTCATTCCTGAGAACGGCCTGGTTGCCAGTATTGTGATTCTGTAATATTATTTGTGAATAATTAATTATTGATTTATATGATGCGGAAAATATTAATTTTATGTGGATATTGATGGAGAAAATTTTTAATGTGACAATTGTTGAAAATTAATATTTTATCTTTTTCTGATAAAATAATTCATTTAAATATATTATTATATTTTAATAATATAATAATGGTAATTTTTTTACAATGAATGTGGGATATATGAATAAATGAGAAGGAAGAGTATTTTTGTTACTAAAAATATTTAAAACAAATTTTTCATGTTTGTGGACCCCATTTCTTGACTGAAATTTGATTATAGCCTGTAAAATCGTCTGTTTATGGATTTCGGTCAATTTTTGTTTGGAATTTAGAAAAACTTTCTTCTGTAAATTTGTAGATAATGAAATTTCATACAAAAAAGACATGTAGCTTGAATTTTTCTGATAAAGGGCTATTTATTATAAATTATTGAAGTTTCGTAGTTTCGAAATAATTGGTTTTTGAAAGTTTTAATTATTTTTAATTACAAAAACGTTCTTTTGGTTTTTGTCATTATTTGGTGGCTGAATTCAGATGGTCAAGGTGGGCTAAGGAAAATTTTATAAATATATTAATATTATATTAAATTTTCTACTTTGGTGGTTTAAGCATTTTTCTATAAATAGAGTGTTTAGGTTAGAATTGAAAATCACACCAGAAACTGAAGTTTTCTCTCTCTTTCTCTCTCTCTCTATATTATCAAGCGTATTCTTGTGAGTATTTTTGTGATAATCCGGGATTTCGAATAATCCAAAATTTTCGAATAATTTTTTTTAATATTAATATTAATTATCAATTTTGTGGCAAGTTTTTGTGATACGAGTCTCGAGAAAGTCAATTTGTATATTGACTAATAAATTTTAGAGTATAGTCGTGCTTAATAGAGAATAGAAACCCTAACCTTAATTTCTGGAATGGAATTTGATAGAAAATATAATTAAACTAATTATATTGGTGAGAATGTGTTTGTGCTATATGTTGATAATGATTAATGATTGATCGGATAAGGGTTGTAATTAATAAACCCTAATTAGAAAACCCTAATCCTGATTGGAAAGCCTAATGTGTGTATTAAACTTAAATATGATTAGAAAACTCTAATTATATTTTAGTTATCTTAATTTCTATTTTACAAACCTAATTGTAATTTGGAAATTTTATTTTTCTATTAGAAACCCTAATTTGTGGGTTATAAACCCTAATGACCAATTATGACCCTACTTGCTTAATTAGCAATTTTAATTAGGAATTATTAATCCTAATTAGCAATATTTAAGATATGATTAAGAAATTTTAATATAATTTGAAAATTCTAATTATAATTTAGAAATATTAATTTTTGATTTTTAGAACCTAAATTGGAAATTTGAAATTTTTAGAAAATCAAATTGCTAAATCCTAAGGGTTCAAACCCTAACCCAAACCTTAAACCCTAAGGGTTTGTCTAATTGGCAAGGATGCCATTAAATGTATTTACCAAATGACCAAAGTGCCCTTTTTGGATTTTTAATTAGATAACTTGTAATTTTTGCTAAAACTTTAGTTGGTAACCTAATGCTTTGACATTGTGACTCAAATATCTCAACAAATCAGTCTAGCATTGCCAGTAACATCAGATCTAAGGCTATATATCATAATATATATAGATTAAGAGAGAGAAAGTGCATAAACTTTGCCATTTTTCTCTTTTGCTCTCATCAACTCCCTCTCTCACTATAAGCTCCAAATTTAGCAAGTAGATCAGTCATAGAACAGCCCCTAGATCAACCAATAACAGATTGGAGGGCCAAGATCTAAGATTATTCAAGAAAAGGTATAAACCTAATTTTTATTTTGATCCATGTTGCTATGAAAAAGTTTTTGTTTATGTGTTTAGATCTTTGCTAGATGATGTTTAATGATGATCTATGTTGATATAACATAGATCCATAGCATCAAAATGCTTTAAAATTGAGTTTTTCCAAAACTGTCAAGAACATGGTTTGTGGTCTGACAAGCAAATGTCAGGTGCCACAGATTCGTGTCTGTTTATGATTCTTGTTGTTTTATGTTTTGGATCCGTTATTTGGTATGAGGTCTTTAATCAGAAAGTGGTTTTATAGCCATCAGATGTCCCGATTGCACGATATTAATGGTCAAAGTGAGTTGACCGACGTTGACCAGCCGAAATCTGGGTAACCCAGAAAGCTGTTTTCAACGTCTGACAATATCTTTAGGCTGCTTGATCGGTCAGGTTTTATGTATTTTTATGTTTTTGTTGTAACCAGATTATAGCCGGATGTATGTACTCGAGATTCATGTTTTTATAATACTAAAACAGTTAACAGATCAAAGGGAATAAGTGGTCAAAATAGGCCACTCAGACACGGAGCACGTTTCTGGAAAAACCCAGAAATTTTAAGAACCATGTTTCTGACAACGTTTGACCAAGTTGAATCTGGCGATGTAGATGTTGATTAACTGTTATGTTGTGATGTAAATGTACATTGACACTAGTACTATAGCTTTGGACCATAAAATACCTTATTTGATGACCGGGGCTGGAAGAAAATCAAACCACAAAGTAGACAGTCGAAGCTGTCTGGGTTTCTGAGTAACCCAGAAAGCCCAGAAGCTTCTGACAGCCACTTTGAGGCTTTGGATCTTGCAGTTGAGATATTATTAGACCATGATGATGGTTATTTGTTGTAGTGTTACAAAAACACTACACAATCACGGTTCAAGATAGGCCAGAAACGCAATACACAGAAAATTAATCGTGGTCAAACGTGACTCTAGAAACACGAAACTGTCAGTGTTCTTGAGCTCGAGAACACAAACAGCGACGCTTTCTGTCGCTAAAGACCAACAGCGACGGTTTTAATTATTTTATTTTCTGAATTTCTGAAAAATAATAAAAAATAGAAATAAATTCTAAAAATTACTAAAAATGATTTTAAAAAATTATTTTAAATTATAAAAAATAGTTTCTGACCAATCAGAATATTTTTCCTTAATATTTATAATTATTTAAATATTAAAAGTATTTAATTTATTTAATTAGTATACTAAATAAATTAGAGAAAAATGATTTAATATTATGAAAAATCATTTTAAATAAGAATAATGTATTTAAAAATATTTTGAGTCATAAAATATGACTTTTAATATTTTTAGAGAATTTTCATTAATAATTTAATATTAATGATATTAGATTTATTTAATTATTTAATTAAATAAATAAGATAAAAATGATTTTAATGATTTAAAAATCATTTTAAATAAGAATAAAGTGTTAAAAAATATTTTAAATTATAAAATATAATTTTCAATATTTTTGGAGAATTCTCATTAATAAATGATATTAGATTTATTTAATTATGATATTAAATAAATGAATTAAAAATAATTTTATTGATTTAAAAATCATTTAAAAGTGAGAAAAATGTTTTAAAAATATTTTAAGTTATAATTAATGACTTTTAATAATTTGATAATAATTACAATAAAATTTAAATATTAATGGTGATGATTTAAAAATAATTTTAATCACTTTAAAAATTATTTAAGTAGAATATTGATGATTTAAAAATATTTTAAGTTATTAATAATAACTTTAATATTTTGACAAGTATGTTATTAATATTTTTATATTATTAAATATTAATAATGATAAGATTATTTGATAATTAAATCATTTAAAAAAATGATTTAAGTGTTTGAAAAATTATTATAAATTATAATAATTGTTTATAAATTATTAAAAGCTTCCGAGAAATATTATAAACGATATTTGACTTATCTAAAATAATATTAAAGCTTAGAGACCGAGTTTAATTGACAATCAATGTGTTAATTGTCGGATAGGGTGACCAGAACACCGAGAATGGATCGAAATCCAACCAGACCGAAATAGTTAGACTGGATAAGTGTTTATATAGGTTATAAACACTGATGTGATTATATGGTAATGTGCTTAGGAGAAGTTTGACTGTAGAATATAGTGTTACGTGTTATAAATGATTATGCTAATTGTGAGACCGACATTATTGATTATAGGTCTTACGAGCGTAGTTAATTATATTGTGTAGCTGTAATCAACGCGAAAGGCAAGTTTCCTAACTCAACCTTGAGTTATATTTATTCAATTATTTTAATGGTTAATTATTGATAATTATACCATGTCCAGGAAATTTATTGTTGATTATTCGCAGTTAGTGCATGATAAAAATTCAAATTGAATTACTGATTCGGAAAATATATATTCGTAGAATTACTGTTGTTGGATATTTATATCTGTAGAAACTAATATTGACAGTACAGATAATTCCTGTTTATTATCAAATTATATTGAGAAATGTCTTAGCTAATTATTCTGGCTAGACGAACATTTGTTAGAACTTGATAAATACGAGAAGAGAAATTAATTGTTATTGATAGATCGATGCCAATTATTTCGGCTAGATCGATAAGTAGATAGAATTTAAAATCACAGTATTTCGTTGTTAAATCAAAATCTTGATTCTGAGACTGAGAAGAACAACCTTTTAAATAAAAAGGGAACATTGTAGGTCGTATATTCGACCATTGCGCGTTGTTAAGTATTATGCATAATATAGGGTACAAGGAGTTGGCCGGCTCTAAGTACTTGCAGAGGGGTATGATTTAATCTTTATGGTTATCTGATACGCCTGCGTATGTATCAAAGTAAATCTTTGATAGATACCCGAGAAAATAAGTTCTAAGATCTGGTGGGATCACTCAACATAAATCTGGAAATTATTCCACTTTGTTATTGCTTAGAATTGATTCTTGATTATTCAATAGAATATCATAGAAACTTTGAAAGCGTTGTACTCTTTTATTATCAAATTATTGTGTTGCCTAGAATACGAGAAGAATTGTTATTGATTAACGATTTGTTCAGCTATTTCAAAGTTCCCCGAACTTTAGTTTCATTCTATCAAAATAGATAGTCTGTTCTTGTTGATTCATATACCTTTATTATATGTCTTAACTTGCGGGCAAACTTGTTGCTCACCCTTGCTATAAATAAAACATTTCAGCTAGGAACGAAGAGGCCAGCGGGTCAAAGAAGATCAAAGGCAAAGGCAAGATGTTGGAGTAGTTATAATGAACAATATTATTATGTTGTATTGTATTGTAAACCCTTTTTGTATATCTAAGGGGGTATTTCTGTAATGTTAAGGTTAGTGGACCTGGGACTTATGTATTAACAACTTATGTTAATGACTTATGTATTCTTATTTATATATGAATGGGTAGTTAAATGATATTATATTGTGGATCGTGAACACCAAACTCGGGGGTTAGGTAACCCGAATTTAGGGGTGTCACAGGTTGGTATCAGAGCTGTAGTGACCAAGGTGTCACCAGTTAGTAGAAGGGTTGTAGGTTATAAATCTTAAGTGGGGTGGGGAAAAACCCTAGGATTATAACCATGAGAAAACTCATTTAGAGTTCTAAGTGAGGGATTGCCGAAATACATCGATAGAGAGATATGTGGACACATAGTGTGAAAAGTTCGTACATGAGAAGTATTAATCAAGTCATTTAGACTGATTGTAGGATGTCTAGAGAAGGTGAAAAGAGTGCAAAGATGCTAGCGGCTGTTACACTAGTGCCAGTAGCTGAGGTACCAGCGCAAACCGAGTTAGTTGAAGAGGTGGGAAAAGATGAACTTATGGTAAATCTGTGGAGTGATCATGATGATTATCCTGAGATGTATCGGAGTGGTGATGAGAAGGCGAAGTTCGAAGAAGCTAAGGTGGAGAACGAGAAAAAGATCAAAGTTGGAGAACAAGATCAAGTATCTGCAGAAGTTCAAGAACTCGGGAGAAAAGTATTTCTCTTGGAGGAGTTATGGAATACGGAGCGAGCGTTACACGAAATGACCGAAGAACGAAACGAGCTAAAGGCGCATGTGGAAAGTATAAAGACCAAAGGTGATGGATCGTCTGAAGGAACCAGCAAAAAGGGCAAGAAAAAAAAAGAGAAAGAGGGACAACGACATCGATGATTCTAAAAATTCAAACCCGAAGAAGAAGCAAGTCTACAGCAAGTGTGGAATGACTCACGTGGGAGAATATTTGATGAAGAAGAACGTGTGCTTCAATTTTAATCAGGAAGGACATATTTTCCTATATTGTCCTAAGCCGAATACAATAAGTGACCCAGTAAGAAGAAGACTAGTGAAGGGAGTGGACGGTAGATAGCTTAAGTTTAAGCAATAGTATCATTTGATAGTGTATCGAAAAAGATGTGTGAACATATGTAAATATATATGTATGAATGAAATCTTTATTTTCTATATGAATATAAGATTTAAAATAATTTTTGAGTTCTTAAAACTCATACTTATGGTAAGTTCAGGACTTATAATTATATGAAATGTTTTGAACCCCTCAGCGAATGGACGCCAAAGGTCTGAATAGGATAAGTTCATACACTCATATAATTGTGGCAAGTTCCTGAACCCCTAGGTGTGGTAAGTTTGATGAACTGGGAATAGTTATGTGTGAATGGAGAATTAAAACTTTTTGTATAAAGTTGGAGAATTACAACTTTTGTTTAAAGTTGTGTTGTTAATCCTGATATTATTTAAAAAGGAATAGTGCTATGTGTTAAGAGCTAAATGTAATGTGTGCTATGTGAATAAATATGCGATTATATGAGAATTTTTTTTTATTCTTATTGTGTTATTAATAAGAATCTGTGTAAAGTAGGAGAATTAATGTAAGATTTTTATCAGATAATGCCACCAAGGAAGGGAAGTCTAAAGAGAAATATGGAAGAACAATTTTTGAATCTGAAGCAGGAAGATATGACGGTGACAGAATATTTTGTCAAGTTCAACGAGTTAGCAAAATTTGCTCCACATCGAGTGGACACTGAGGAGCTTAAAGCACGATGTTTTAGGAACGGATTGAAATCGTTGGTACTCGAGAAGTTGGATGTGCTGCAAATTAGTTCATTTTCAACGTTATTAGAAAAAGCCATTATCGCTGAAGGAGAAATTGAAGCTGTATTGAAGAATAGTCAAGAACAAAGAAAGGAAGCTGAAGGAAATATTATGATAGGTGGTAGTGGAGGTAGTAATCTTAATAAACGTAAGAGGAATGATGACATTAATAATCCAGTAGAGATTAGGAAGAAAGGCGTGCCGTGTGTAGTTTACGGGAAGCGTCATCAAGGAGTTTGTTTGAAGAACAAAGGAGTCTATTACAACTGTGGTCAAGAAGGACACATGTCACCCCAGTGTCCCATTCCAAAGAAGACACAAGGTTGTTTTGTGTATGGATCGACCGATCATCTGGTTCGGAATTGTACGAAGAGAAATGTAGAGAGGAGAAGTGCCAACAAGGGACCCGGTAGCGGAACCTTGGCGATTCGAGGACCTGCACAGCCAAGAAGACCAACAACATTCACTTTTAGCATGACAGTTCCAAATGCAGCAGCTGCCCATGAAGAGGCGACAGGTAACGAGTTCGGTTAGAAATTAAATTACGCGAGAAATACGAGTTAGATATTGTTGTGATTTGTTTTCTTTTATACGATTCAAGTTACAGGTTAGAATATGACACAAATTAATATTGTGTTATTAAAAATAAATTAATGATATAACTTTAAAAGATTGTAGAGAATAAGAAAGCAGTGATTCCGAGGACGGAATCCTTTTAAGGAGGGGTGAATGTGATAATCCAGGATTTAGAATAATCCAAAATTTTCGAATAATTTTTTTTTAATATTATTATTAATTATCAATTTTGTGACAAGTTTCTGTGATACGAGTCTCGAGAAAGTCAATCTGCATATTGACTAATAAATTTTAGAGTAGAGTTATGCTTAATAGAGAATAGAAACCCTAACCCTAATTTCTGGAATGAGATTTGATAGAAAATATAATTAAACTAATTATATTGGTGAGAATGTGTTTGTGCTATATGTTGATAATGATTAATGATTGATCGGATAAGGGTTGTAATTAATAAACCCTAATTAGGAAACCCTAATCCTAATTGGGATGCCTAATGTGTGTATTAAACTTAGATATGATTAGAAAACTCTAATTATATTTTAGTTATCTTAATTTCTATTTTACAAACCTAATTGTAATTTGAAAATTTTATTTTTCTATTAGAAACCCTAATTTATGGGTTATAAACCCTAATGACGAATTACGACCCTAATGGCTTAATTAGCAATTTTAATTAGGAATTATTAATCCTAATTAGCAATATTTAAGATATGATTAAGAAATTTTAATATAATTAGAAAATTCTAATTATAATTTAGAAATATTAATTTTCGATTTTTAGAACCTAAATTGGAAATTGGAAATTTTTAGAAAATCAAATTGCTAAATCCTAAGGGTTCAAACCCTAAACCCAAACCCTAAACCCTAAACCCTAAGAATTTGGCTAATTGGCAAGGATGCCATTAAATGTATTTACCAAATGACCAAAGTGCCCTTTTTGGATTTTTAATTAGATAACTTGTAATTTTTGCTAAAATTATAGTTGGTAACCTAATGCTTTGACATTGTGACTCAAATATCTCAACAAATCAGTTTAGCATTGCCAGCAACATCAGATCTAAGGCTATATATCATAATATATATAGATTAAGAGAGAGAAAGTGCATAAACTTTGCCATTTTTCTCTTTTGCTCTCATCAACTCCCTCTCTCACTAGAAGCTCCAAATTTAGCAAGTAGATCAGTCATAGAACAGCCCCTAGATCAACCAATAACAGATTGGAGGGCCAAGATCTAAGATTATTCAAGAAAAGGTATAAACCTAATTTTTATTTTGATCCATGTTGCTATGAAAAAGTTTTTGTTTATGTGTTTAGATCTTTGCTAGATGATGTTTAATGATGATCCATGTTGATATAACATAGATCCATAGCATCAAAATGCTTTAAAATTGAGTTTTTCCAAAACTGTCAAGAACATGGTTTGTGGTCTGACAAGCAAATGTCAGGTGCCACAGATTCGTGTCTGTTTATGATTCTTGTTGTTTTATGTTTTGGATCCGTTATTTGGTATGAGGTCTTTAATCTGAAAGTGGTTTTATAGCCATCAGATGTCCCGATTGCACGATATTAATGGTCAAAGTGAGTTGATCGACGTTGACCAGCCGAAATCTGGGTAACCCAGAAAGCTGTTTTCAACGTCTGACAATATCTTTAGGCTGCTTGATCGGTCAGGTTTTATGTATTTTTATGTTTTTGTTGTAACCAGATTATAGCCAGATGTATGTACTCGAGATTCATGTTTTTATAACACTAAAATAGTTAACAGATCAAAGGGAATAAGTGGTCAAAATAGGCCACTCAGACACGGAGCACGTTTCTGGAAAAACCCAGAAATTTTAAGAACCATGTTTCTGACAACGTTTGACCAAGTTGAATCTGGCGATGTAGATGTTGATTTACTGTTATGTTGTGATGTAAATGTACTTTGACACTAGTACTATAGCTTTGGACCATAAAATACCTTATTTGATGACCGGGGCTGGAAGAAAATCAAACCACAAAGTAGACAGTCGAAGCTGTCTGGGTTTCTGGGTAACCCAGAAAGCCCAGAAGCTTTTGACAACCACTTTGAGGCTTTGGATCTTGCAGTTGAAATATTATTAGACCATGATGATGGTTATTTGTTGTAGTGTTACAAAAACACTACACAATCACGGTTCAAGATAGCCCAGAAACACAATACACAGAGAATTAATCGTGGTCAAACGTGACTCTAGAAACACGAAGCTGTCAGTGTTCATGAGCTCAAGAACACCAACACCGACGCTTTCTGTCGCTAAAGACCAACAGCAACGGTTTTAATTATTTTATTTCTGAATTTTCAGAAATTAATAAAAAATAGAAATAAATTCTAAAAATTACCAAAAAATGATTTTAAATTATGAAAAATAATTTCTGACCAATTGGAATATTTTTCTTTAATATTTATAATTATTTAAATATTAAAAGTATTTAATTTATTTAATTAGTATATTAAATAAATTAGAGAAAAATGATTTAATATTATGAAAAATCATTTTAAATAAGAATAATCTATTTAAAAATATTTTGAGTTATAAAATGTGACTTTTAATATTTTTAGAGAATTTTTATTAATAATTTAATATTAATGATATTAGATTTATTTAATTATTAAATTAAATAAATAAGATAAAAATGATTTTAATGATTTAAAAATCATTTTAAATAAGAATAAAGTGTTAGAAAATATTTTAAATTATAAAATATAATTTTTAATATTTTTGGAGAATTCTCATTAATAAATGATATTAGATTTATTTAATTATGATATTAAATAAATAAATTAAAAATAATTTTATTGATTTAAAAATCATTTAAAAGTGAGAAAAATATTTTAAAAATATTTTAAGTTATAATTAATGACTTTTAATGTTTTGATAATAATTACAATAATATTTGAATATTAATGGTGATGATTTAAAAATGATTTTAATCACTTTAAAAATCATTTAAGTAGAATATTGATGATTTAAAAATATTTTAAGTTATTAATAATAACTTTAATATTTTGACAAGTATGTTATTAATATTTTTATATTATTAAATATTAATAATGATAAGATTATTTGATAATTAAATCATTTAAAAAAATGATTTAAGTGTTTGAAAAATTATTATAAATTATAATAATTGTTTATAAATTATTAAAAGCTTCCGAGAAATATTATAAACGATATTTGACTCATCTAATATAATATTAAAGCTTAGAGACCAAGTTTAATTGACAATCAATGTGTTAATTGTCGGATAGGGTGACCAGAACACTGAGAATGGATCGAAATCCAACCTGACCGAAATAGTTAGACGGGATAAATGTTTATATAGGTTATAAACACTGATGTGATTATGTGGTAATGTGCCTAGGAGAAGTTTGACTGTAAAATACAGTGTTACGTGTTATAAATGATTGTGCTAATTGTGAGACCGACATTATTGATTATAGGTCTTACGAACGCAGTTAATTATATTGTGTAGCTGTAATCAACGCGAAAGGCAAGTTTCCTAACTCAACCTTGAGTTATATTTATTCAATTATTTTAATGGTTAATTATTGATAATTATACCATGTCTAGGGAATTTATTGTTGATTATTCGCAGTTAGTGCATGATAAAAATTCAAATTGAATTACTAATTCGAAAAATATATATTCGTAGAATTACCGTTGTTGGATATTTATATCTGCAGAAACTAATATTGATAGTACAGATAATTCCTGTTTATTGTCAAATTATATTGAGAAATGTCTTAGCTAATTATTCTGGCTAGACGAACATTTGTTAGAACTTGATAAATACGAGAAGAGAAATCAATTGTTATTGATAGATCGATGCCAATTGTTTCGGCTAGATCGATAAGTAGATAGAATTTGAAATCATAGTATTTCGTTGTTAAATCAAAATCTTGATTTTGAGACTGAGAAGAACAACCTTTTAAATAAAAGGGAACATTGTAGGTCGTATATTCGACCATTGCGCGCTGTTAAGTATTATACATAATATAGGGTACAGAGAGTTGGCCGGCTCTAAGTACTTACAGAGGGGTATGATTTAATCTTTATGGTTATCTGATACGCATGCGTATGTATCAAAGTAAATCTTTGATAGATACCCGAGAAAATAAGTTCTAAGATTTAGTGGGATCACTCAGCATAAATCTGGAAATTATTCCACTTTGTTATTGCTTAGAATTGATTCTTGATTATTCAATAGAATATCGTAGAAACTTTGAAAGCGTTGTACTCTTTCATTATCAAATTATTACGTTACCTAGAATACGAGAAGAATTGTTATTGATTAATGATTTGTTCAGCTATTTCAAAGTTCCCCGAACTTTAGTTTCATTCTATCAAAATAGATAGTCTGTTCTTGTTGATTCATATACCTTTATTGTATGTCTTAACTTGCGGGGTAAACTTGTTGCTTAGCCTTGCTATAAATAAAACATTTCAGCTAGGAACGAAGAGGCCAGCGGGTCAAAGAAGATCAAAGGCAAAGGCATGATGTTGGAGTAGTTATAATTAACAATATTATTATGTTGTATTGTATTGTAAACCCTTTTTGTATATCTAAGGAGGTAATTCTGTAATGTTAAGGTTAGTGGACCTGGAACTTATGTATTAACAACTTATGTTAATGACTTATGTATTCCTATTTATATATGAATGGGTAGTTAAATGATATTATATTGTGGATCGTGAACACCAAACTCGGGGGTCAGGTAACCCGAATTTGGGGGTGTCACAATTTTGATACTTTGAGTGTTGCTATACGGTGTTGATACTTTGAGTGTCACAATTTTGATACTTTGAGTGTTGCTATTCATGAATACGACACTATTCACAGAAAAATTAAATTTTCTTTTCTGTGTCCAAGATTGTCTGATATGGTTCCTATCGTTGATTGGATCTATGTTTTGATCTTCATTTTTGAATTCTGCTCCACAATAGTTATTATGGAGTATTTTTAAACATGGATAAACCGAAGTACGAATCCTTACTATTTGTTCTTTTGTCTCACTGGATTCGTTTTCTTTAAAATATATTTTTCATCTTCCTCAGTCCTAAATGATGATATTACTGAATATCTTTGGCCTGTAGTGCAAAGATGAATGATTTCTTGATGAATATCTTTGGCCTGTAGTACAAAGATGAACAGGTGTTGAGATGAACTTGACCGAATGATTAATATCTTTGGCTTGTAGTGCAAATATGACTATTTGATTCAAAATGTATATTGATTGATGTTACAGGGATAAAATATCGATGATGGACTTTTAAATTCATAGATGATAGTAAATTTCATTCTCTACTTAACTCTTCTAATGAATTATTATTTTCGCTGCAGTTGTTGATCTAAAACTTGTTGTCTATTGTATTCTATCAGATTTTTCCCTGTTGAGGACTAACGATAATTTGTTCTATATTATCTTAGTCATAATATTCTTTACTAGGCTAGTTGAGCTCACCCTTTTCTTTTTTGTTCTATTTTTCTTCTCAGGAGGCGAGAATGTTGCGGGTACTAGTCGAGGTATGGAATGATGGTTCAAGATAGTTGTTTTAGTAGTCCTCACTATTTTGTAAAATAGTGTATCAATAATTGTAATAAGGACTCTATTTGAGTTTGAATACTGTCTAGATGACAATATTTATATTTAAACTCACTGCATAAGTGTTGTCGTATTTTGCACGACAATTGTAATAGTGAAGTTATAGTTGTTTCTGTACCATGTAT
This sequence comes from Panax notoginseng, assembly GCA_016801055.1. Classification (NCBI taxonomy): domain Eukaryota; kingdom Viridiplantae; phylum Streptophyta; class Magnoliopsida; order Apiales; family Araliaceae; genus Panax; species Panax notoginseng. The sequence continues at coordinate 195,192,827 of CM029016.1, forward strand.
TTGGCGACTCAGAATAGGTTGGGTGGATTGGACCAATTTTGGGGGCATCACATTAGTGGTCCATATATTTCGATAAAGCTCGCACCAATAACTGATGATCCGAATAAGATGGTTGACAAGCAAAGAGTAGAATGGATAGACAATGAGAAGAAGCTTGTGCAGTTGGACAAGAGGGACAAGAACATCATGTTCATGGATCTAGAAGCTGAGTTGTTCAAAAATATTGTCAACTGCACAACATCTAAGAAAGTTTGGGATGAGACGCTGGTGATGCATGAAGGCACTTAAGAAGTCAGAGAGAATAAGCAATCTCTTCTGATTCAATAGTATAAAATGTCCTCTCATGTGCTTAGAGAGAACATAACAGCTACATATGAGAGGTTCAATGTTCTTCTGAAATCTCTGAGAGCTTATGGAAAGGTCTATCCAAATAAGGACCTCAACATCAAGTTCATGAGGGCTCTACCAACCAAGTGGGATGCTAAAACCACTGTAATTTGAGAGTCAAATAATCTGCACGAAATGACTGTGCAGAAGCTCTAAGGTTATCTTTTTACCTATGAGCTAGAGCTGAACCAGTGGGCTGAGCCCATTTCTAAAGGAAAGAAGAAACAAAGATGTACGGTTCTTAAGGCATCAGAAGCAGCCTCTAAAGCCCCAACAGTAGCAGAGTTTGACGATGATGATGCTGATGAAGATATAATGCTGCTAGCCAAAAGGTTGAGAAAGTTCATGGGAAAGGGCAGCAGCAGACCAAGAAAGTACTTCAACAATATCAAAAGCATCAGTAGCAGTAGAGATCAAGAGAAAGACCTGTGCTACAATTATAAGAAGCCAAGTCACTATATAAAAGAGTGTAACAAACATCTGCAAAAAGAGTCGATGAGGGATAAAAAGAAGTCTGCCCCAAAGAGGAAAGAGTTAAAGAGCTACAAGAAGTTTCATAAGAAGGAAAAAGGTCTTGTAGCTAAAGGATCATGGAGTGACTTAGAGAATGATTCAAGCTTTGAGTCCAGTGAAGATGAAGAACCTCATGTAGTTAACCTATGTCTGATGGCCATAAAAGCACATGTTGGCAAAACCATTGGTTGTCAAGAAATTGACATTAGTGAGGTATTTGAATTTGATTCTTCTGATGTAAACATTAATAATCTTAGAACTGTATTGCATGATATCACTGTAGATTTGCATCAATAAATGAAATGGTTCAGGGTTCTATCAAAGGACCATTCTCTCCTTCATGAGGAGAAAGAGAAAGTTCAAGTAGAACTAGAAACAACTCTATGAAGTGTTTCCTCTCTCTCAAATCTTGAGGTAGAGAATAAAAAGTTGAGACAAATAACTGAACATAGTGTACAGAAAGAGTTAATCCTTCCCTCTAAGATAGAGGAGCTGGAGAAGACAATTTTTATGTGGAATTGTTCTTTCTTGTTAATGAACTCCCTAATCACAAGTCAGAGAGTTTCTCCAGTCGATCAGGTTTAGGATTTAGGGAATCTTCCTCAGATTCAAGTGTGGATAAATCGATGGAGATTAACAATAACAATTCTTTTTCTTCCCATAGAGGCATTGTGTTTGTGAAATCCAAAGAGGTCTTTGAGCCTAGTATTCCAAGATGTCCAATCTCTGCGTACTAAATTATTGTTCTTAAGAACAATAGGTCACATACTGGTCAGAGATTTGTAAAATAAAAGAGTAGGCCAATGTCTATGATTAAGCCTCGAAGGATCGTAGAGTTTGGTAAAACTAACTCTACGAACTAACCAGGACTGAAACGTAGAGTTGGCCTCTACTCTACGAATCCTCAAAATTATAGAGCAATATGGAAGTAGAGAGAAGTTCAACAAAGAAGAAAGGATGGTAATGACTATAATCCACATGTGTCCCTGATAAGAAGAAACCCCCCACACATACTCACACATGCATCATATTAAATGCTATACCTGTCATAGCTATGAGCATGTAGCTGGATTGTGTTTGTCGACACCGGGGAATTTTTTCCTAAAATGCGATTCTACCTTTTTTTTTAAAATTTTGATTCATTTATTATTTTATTCAAAGGGTGATTTTTAGGAAAATCCGATATAAATCCCGACGGGGGTTTGAAATATTAATTTTATTAATTTGGCCAATTAACCAGATTCGCCAGTTGGTAAAATTTTAAATGGATGTACCAACTTATCCAATTTTTAGAATTTTTACAATCAAGATGCCCCCGATGTGACTTCGAAGAATTGGTTTGCAACCGAGATTTATAGAGTTCAGGGGCTTGGTTAAGCGAGGGGAAGGTGTTAGGCACCCCCTGACTTCTGTGAAAACACGGTTTCTACTCTCTTAATGCTTTCCTTGAGATGCATTATGACGTGTACGTGTGTGTGATGCCTATATAGGTTTAGAAGAAAGTCAAGGATATAGCCTCCTAGTTTTGAAATTTGTAAGTAACTGAGGGGTCGTCTCCTAGGGTCAAATCTTGATATGTGCATTATTTTGGAATCAATTTTGAACCCCTTTGAACCTATGCATGAAAGATTTTATTAAAAAAAAATGTTCCATTTTAGCTTTCATTTGATAAAAATGTCTTTCTTTTTTTTAGGAGATGTTTTCAAGAAAACATGATTTTCAAACCCTTCGCCAAATGGGAATTGAGATTCTCTATTGCTCCCACTTTTAGCCTAGGACTATTCTAATAACCTAGATTGATTCAATTTTAAAAGGCCTTTGTCATTTTGTTCTAAAAACTATTTTTGTGACGAGCGATAATATCAAGCATCGAAATAGGGTTGAGGCCACCCGTGGGCATGTAAGCCATCTTAATAACCCTAAGCGCTTGCAACAATAATGTTCACTATCACGGGGCCTTAAATCTAATTTTTGCGAGATGTAACCCTCGATACTGTTTTAAGGCTTGAATTTACATGTACAATGATCGAATAACGAATACTACAATCGTAACTATGTCCATCATGGGAATTACATCAAGGCCCAATTTAAATTCCCATGATTCGAAATCACAACAAGGGATACATCGAAAATAAAAGCTAAGATCTACGAAAAGGGATCACTAAGACTCTAATCCATAAATCACACAACGAAGCCGACATTTCAAGGCACTATTGTGTAGCGACTAGATCTAATGAAGGAATCCAAAATCTAGGAAATGAGGTCCATAGATCTAAGATCTGGCTGTGACGTAATCGGTATCTAATAGATAATATATCCCAAATTCGCTATCTGGTGAATCAATTCATTAGATTCCCTTGCCGACCAAAAGGTGGGATCCACTCACCATGAGATACGAATCTAGGATATACGGGGTGATCTAAGAGACAAATGAAACAACTCCCAAGTAAAATAATCGGTAAAAAAGATTCGAATCCAAGAAAAATTGATAAATTAATTAATAGGATATCCTCGGGTGATTAGAAGGAGATTTCGTTCGTAGGAAATCCTCTCTAATAATCCATAATCCCGCAAATAGGATCCACACACCCTAGATCTAATCTAGGATGCTAAGAGAGCCTTAATGAAACACTAATAAGAATACAAATATTTCCCAAGCACAACAATTTATAAAATACACCAGATCTAAACTAGATATGTACAAAAAACTTAAATAAAGATCAAATCTTTCACCTTGGGGATGGTAAATTATGCCTTATTGAGCTTGGATCTTGAGAAATTCACTCTAATTTAGCAAGAGATTTGATACAAATAACTAGATCTAGATGGGAGATAAAGATGGTTTTCCACTTTCTCTCTTTAAAATTCCTTCTCCCTTTTGCAAAAATGCTGATAACTACCTTATATTGCCCCAGCTTGGCCGCAGGTCTACTTGTGGCTGGCTGCAAGTCCACTTGCAGCTTTCTATAGATACTACTTTGGTTGGCTAGGGTAGGGCCCACCTAGTTGAGTTTTGACGTCGCAAAGTTAATTTTTCAAGTTGCGTGCTGAAACGTCCACAACTTTCAAACTGGGAAGATTTAGTATGTGTCATACCATTCCAGAAAGCTCTTTTCGAGAGCTACACAATCACATCAAGTTTGACCTACTCTAAATTTGTGAAGGTAGAGAAAAAAAATGTAAAAGTCATCCCTTGGTAAATGTCTGTTCACTACAAAAAAATCAATCATTGCCGACGGGCTATACCGTCGCCAATGACCCTATGGCCGTCGGCAATGAGGCCATTGGCAACAAGGAATGTCGTCGCCCCTACCGTTGCCCCTCAAGTTGTCGCCCCTAGCTCCCGTCGCTCGCCGTCGGGAACTACGTCATTGCCGATGGCATGCCGTCGGCAATATGTCATTAGCGACGGCTACAGCGACGGCCAGACCGTCGGTAATAACCATACTTTAATTTTAATAATTCAGTCATTGCCGAAAGCCACGTCGTCGCCAATGAGTGTACACCCCGTTGCCAATGACCTCTATTTAATATAATTCTGGATTCGTCGCTATAGGTCATTGCCGACGGCACCCCGTCGCCAATGCCCCCGTCGCCAATGACCCACTTTAAATTTTTTTTATTAAAATTTCAAAATTCCCCTGTTCATTTACATATACATTGTACCTGTTATAAACTAAAGAAAAACAAATAATGACAATGTACGCATATCAATAACAATTATATCTTTTACTATCAACAATCAATATAATTAGATACCAAACTCAAGTCTGTACAACTCAAAAGCTAAATACATACATGAAAGTCAAAATATAAATATAAACTAACTACTTCTTAAGATCAGGAATCTCTGTGTCATCGCCTCCGGTCCCATCACCGGTCCCACCTCCGGTCCCATCGTCGGTCTCATCCTCCATAGTCTCATCAGCATCAGCCTGGCGATCATCACTATCTCCTCTATGGGCATCGCCTGTGCCGCAATCTCCACCCCCACGAGTCTCATTAACAAGACCCTACAAAATTAAAATATTAATAACGAATTCCAAAATAGAGCATGTTTAAATTATTTTAGTTTGTGTTCTACAAGTGTTGGCGAGTTTTACAATTTGGGCGATAACTCGGTCTCCATATGTCGGAATCGAGTCCCGTAAGTTGTAACACATGTCTAATACCTACGCGGTGCTATGTGTGTGTTTGTGTGGTGTTCGGACGGTCGATGCAGATTTTGGGCTCTTTTTTGGCTCTATGCCTAAGTGTTGGCGAGTTTTGTAATTTGGGCGATAACTCGGTCTCTGTATGTCAGAATTGAGTCCCATAAGTTGTAACGTGTGTCTAATACCTACGCGGTACTATGTGTGTATTTACGTGGCGTTCGGACGGCCGATGCTAGTTTTGGGCTCTTTTTTGACTTTTTACCTAAATGTTGGCGAGTTTTATAAACTGGGCGATAACTCAGTTTTCGTATGTCAGAATCGAGTCCCGTAAGTTATAATGCATTTTTAATACCTACGCGGTCCTATGTGTGTGTTTGCATGGCGTTTGGACTGCCGATGCGGGTTTTGGGCTCCTTTTCGGCTTTTTGCCTAAGTGTTGGTGAGTTTTGCAAACTGGACGATAACTCAGTCTTCGTAACTCAGAATCGAGCCCCGTAAGTTGTAATACGTGTCTAATACCTACGTAGTGCTATGTGTGTGTTTACGTGACGTTCGAAAGACCGATGTAGGTTTTGGGATCTTTTTTGGCTTTTTGCCTAAGTGTTGGCAAGTTTTCCAAACTGCGCGATAACTCGATCTCTGTATGTCAGAATCGAGTCCAGTAAGTTGTAACATGTTTCTGATACCTACTCGGTGCTATGTGTATGTTTCCGTGGCGTTCGGACAGCCAATGCGGGTTTTGGGCTCTTTTTCGGCTTTTTGCCTAAGTGTTGACGAGTTTTACAAACTGGGCGATAACTTGGTCTCCGTATGTCAGAATTGAGTCCCATAAGTTTCAACGCGTGTCTAATACCTACGCGGTGCTATGTGTGTGTTTGTATGGGGTTCGGACTGCCGATACGAGTTTTGGGCTCTTTTTCGACTTTTTAACTAAGTGTTGGCGAGTTTTGCAAATTGGGCGATAACTCGGTCTCCGTATGTCAGAATCGAGTCCCGTAAGTTATAATGTGTTTCTAATACCTACGCGGTGTTATGTGTGTGTTTGCGTGGTGTTCGGACAGTCGATGCGGGTTTTGGGCTCTTTTTTTAGCTTTGTGCCTAAGTGTTGGCGAGTTTTGTAATTTGGGCGATAACTCGGTCTCCGTATATCAGAACCGAGTCCCATAAGTTGTAACACGTGTCTAATACCTATACGGTACTATGTGTGTGTTTGCGTGGCGTTCGGATGGCCGATACAGGTTTTTGGCTCTTTTTCAGTTTTTTGCCTAAGCGTTGACGAGTTTTGCAAACTGAGCGATAACTCAGTCTTCGTATGTCGGAACGAGTCCCATAAGTTTTAACGTGTTTCTAATACCTACGCGGTGCTATGGGTGTGTTTGCATGGTGTTTAGTAGACCGATACGAGTTTTGGGCTCTTTTCGACTTTTTGCCTAAGTGTTGGCGAGTTTTGCAAAACTGGGCGATAAATTGGTCTCCGTATGTCGAAATCAAGTCCCGTAAGTTGTAACGCGTGTCTAATACCTATGCGGTGCTATGTGTGTGTTTGCGTGGCATTCGGACGACTGATACGGGTTTTGGGCTCTTTTTCGGCTTTTTACCTTAGTGTTGGCGAATTTTGCAAACTAGGCGATAACTCGGTCTTCGTATGTCAGAATCGAGTCCCGTAAGTTGTAACGCATGTCTAATACATACGCGGTGCTATGTGTGTGTTTGTGTGGCATTCGGACGGTCGATGCATATTTTGGTCTCTTTTTCGACTGTTTGCCTAAATGTTAGTGAGTTTTGCAATTTAGGCGATAACTCGGTCTCCGTATGTCGGAATCGAGTCACATAAGTTGTAACGCGTGTCACGCAAGGTTTTATCTTAAGTTTATCTAAGCAATACAATTACAAATTACATAAATTAAATAAGGAAATACAGAATTTAATTATTTTTACCTGTCGAATATGTGGTGGGAAGATGTTGGCCAAGACCACTGCACACACGCGGATGGCCTCCTCCCGTACTACACCCATGAGGTCGTCAACGGTAGTTGTAGGATCGATAGAGCTGTGGACAACCTCCTGAGCCAGCTAATAGATCCGCTCGCGTGATGGTGCGCCGGACTACATAATACCGCTCGCCTTGCAGCCCTCTATGATCCGCCGGAAGAAGTCGTCGGATAATGAAGGGCCGGCGCCCGATCCACTCGCACCACTACCTCCAGTGGGTGGGCGTCACCGAGATCTCGCAGCAGGGACTAAGGTGTAAGCTGGGACATGAGGAATGCCCACAACTCTACCCTTCTTCGGTCCCCCTGTAGCCTGCAGCCAGTCCTCTATCTCCTCGTCCGCACGCGTAGACTCGTCTACTGGAGTGTCACCTCTCTGGTTGCTCCGGGCCACTGCAAGATCCTTAAACCATCGCTGAAAAAAACACATTAGTACATGATATGTAAAGTATAAAATGAAATAATACAAAAGAATATCCGAATTTTAAATACATACTAAATAAGAGAATTAAATAACTTACAGCAATACGTTCTGCCTCAGGTGAGATATAACCACCATCACCTTTCTTTTGGTGGGCGTGCCACCAAAACTCCAAGCGGGAGGGTGCATGCTTTAAACTCACCTCAAGTCTCTCCCGGTACAGGTCGTACGACTGAGACCCAGTGTAGTGTGGGAGACGACTCTGCTGTCGGGCAGCTGAACGCTGTGCCGACATCTTCTTGAAGGCCTCACCGTCCCAAATACTGCACATCTGGTCCCACACCGCAACAAATATAAAATCTGGCCGGACATCCTTAAGTGTCTGTCCATCAGCCATCTTCGTCTGGGCCTTCTGCTTCCAGTCGTTGACCCACTTGTGCCAATTCATCTCTAGGTATCTGTTCAGAATAGTTATGTCATGGGCTTCCTGCCCGTCCTCAACACGATAATATCTCTGCACATTACACATTAAGAAGCTTAGTAGATAACATAAATCAAAGAGGTAACATAAATCAAAGAGGTAACAATATATGCAAATGGAATATAAAACTAGCATATGAATGATTGACATCCTACCCTAAACTCAGCAATAATCAACTGACGTGTGGGGTCATCCACATCCGCCCACCTCATCCACGGGCTTCAGAATCGGTTGCGGACGATCCCAAGCAACGTGTTCCTTGGTGTGGCATCTAGGATACTACAATTGAAATTAATACATTGCAAATTACAAAGAATATATAAGAACTAAATACTTATATTATAGTAATACTATATAGGATTATGAAATTACTTATGAGTCCCAACACGACATATAAGCGGCGCCTGGGGGGGATTCCCTAGCAAGCCACGTGCTAGACCCCGCGGAGGCCTACGTCAATCACCTATTTAGTGAAATACATCAATATTTATATAAACGAATATAATGTCAATACAATATAAAATAAAAAATAATAAGATGTATCCCAATAAAATATGTAATTATACCTGACGATCCGACCTGATCATCACGCGTAGAATCGCCACGGCCCCCACAACCTGCACGCTCACCACGATCGTCGTGTGGTGTGCGTGCCATATGTATGTATACTGTCAAATCATTAAAAAAAATACTATATTGATACAACTAAAAGAATGCAACATATAGTTAAAGAGGGATAACATAGAGGATAACATACAGATACAGATAAAAGAGGATAACATATACTGTCAAATCATATGTATGTATACATACATAAATACTATATTTGTGAACAGTAACAAAGAGGATAACATATAGATACAACTAAAAGAATGCAACATAAATAGTAGCCTAAAAGGATATAATATAAATAGTAACCTAAAACAACTAACACCTTATTTAGTAGAATAATATAAGTTGAAGATAATGATTGCACTACTACAAACTATTACATTTGAATACAACTAAAAGGACACAAAGAGTACATACTCCTAATCATTTATATCGTCAAAGCCATCAATATCAGAATCGTCATCTTCGAGCAGTTGTAACAATCCAGAATTTTAAATATAATTTTTAAATATTTATTGAATTATATAAATATTTAATAGATGTGTTTAAACGTTGAATAAATATTTATTTAATTGAATTGATTTGATTTGGTTAATTATTTATTTAATAAATAATTAATGAGTTAAGAAAATTAATAATTATGGGATAATGTTCTAATTTAATTTAACAATTAAGTTAGAGAGTTTATAATGATTAAATGAATTATTATATTGATATTTCATTTTTGATGGGTAATTATTTGTATTGAGTTTTGTGATTAAAAGATTTAATTGATAAATTGTTATTAGAATTAATTAATTAAGTATGAAAACTTAATTTAATAGAAATGTGACAAATAACTATATTATAAGTGGTTATTAAAATAAATTAAAGGAGTTTAATTTAGTTTTGGCCAAATAAGTCTTAATGCATATTATGGTGTTTTACCAAACAAGGTATAAGGATTAATTGATTTGTTTTAATTAGGTTTACCAAACAAGGTGTAAGAGTTAATGAGTTATTTTAGCCAAATAAGCCTTAGGGCTTTTGATTTTTTTAAAAGTTAGATAACTGATGTCAGTTATACATATATTAATATTATATACTTAATACCTATATTATTATTAGTATACGTTATATCTTTTTGTTAATATGTAAGTTAGAATAGAGTTAGGAGAAAGACTCAGAAGAAGAAGAGATGAAAAGAAGAAGAATACAGAGAAAAATTGAGAGAATCCTAGAGAATTTCTGAGAAGAATTGAGGAAAAGAAGTCTTGTTATCATCTTCTTAAACAAAGTTATCATCTTCTAGCATACAAGGTATCCTCTTACCCTTTTAAAATTCTAAAAGTTGTGGTTGTCTTCTCTTCCAAAATTCTCTATAAAATTCTTTGTAGAGGTTGAATTGATTGTTATATATAGTTTATATGATAAATTAGTTGTTGTGAAACTGTTTTCATAAGTTTACATACGAGTATAGTCAATGAATTCATGTTATATATGTAATTTGTGAAGAAAACCATATTACAGTGAGTTTATATGAATATGACTTAGTTTAAAGTAAAATTAAGGTTTAATTAGTCGTTTAATTTATAAATTGACTATTGAATTTGAAAGAGGATGAATAAACATAAGTATAGTATGTTGAATTAACTATTTTGGTTGAGAACAAAATCATAGTGATGATTTTTTCACTAAAACTGTGACGCCCCCAAAATTAGGCATACATCACCCATCTTGGGTCGCCAGATACATGGTACTGAATATAAATACACTTACTAATACAACTGTCATGTACAATACGACAAAACATAAACTGTGAGTTTGAATACAAATATTATCTTCTAGAGAGTATTCATACTCAAAAGGAGTCCTCATTACATTTATTAACACACCATTACATAGAATAGTGAGGACTACTAACTAATACTATCATTCGGACCATCACTCCGTTTCCCGACTTGCCCCAGCTACGTTCTCATTTCCTGAAGAGAACAGTGAAAGAAAGGGTGAGCTCAACTAGCCCAGTAAGAAATATTATGACTAAGATAATACAGAATAAATTATCATTAGCCTTCAACAATGTTAAACTGATAAAATATAATAGACATCAAGTTTAACTGTAGCGGAACAAGCAATCCATTAAAAGAGTCAAGTAGAAAATAAACTCTACTATCTTTTATGATTTAAAAGGTTTTTCAACACTGTGATCGCTGGGACTCAGCTTAATAAAATAATCCACATCATCGAATCACCCCTGCACTACGGCCAAGGATATTCGTATATTCATTAATGGTCATGATCATGCCAACAACTGTCCATCAATGCACTACGGGCCAATGATGACTTTTACCACATCATTTGTAACATTACGGTCATGATTATACCGAATAATCCCTGGTCATAATCATACCAAGTCCATCTATGTACTACAGGCCACAGATGACTTTCAACATTTTATAAACATGAGGTTGATGACAATGATATAAGAATTCAGTAAAACAAGTTCAAGAATTAATTTATCCAAGAATTAACAACGTCCAAATTGTCAACATGATACTGCTTTGTGGAGTAAAATTCAAGAATGCTTAGAAGAATATTTTCATGAAAAGATACTGGATGAAACGCAATTATCAAGGATATTCCACAAATTTCATGGAGTATAGAAGTCAAAACTTAACCAACTGAGTATAATAAAGAATGGAATAATAAAAGAAATCACCATGCATGCGATAGACCGCACAGACAGGTTATTCCAATAGAATAATAAATAATGGAACCAGGTTCGGCGTAATTGCACAGACAGGATATTCCGACAGAATAATAAGTAATGGAACCAGGTCCGGCGTAAACGCACAGACAGGATATTCCGACAGAATAATAAATAACATAAGTTCTCTTCATGAATATAAAAGAAATAATATTCCCTACCTTAAAAGAACTGGATATTGAAAAAGTGAAGTAGCAGAATACTTTTAATCTCTCTCTCTTATTCTCTCTATACTTTCTCTCTCTATAGCTTGAATGAATTCGTGAAAAATAATGAAGCCCTAGGCCTCTATTTATAGAAAAACTGAGGGTGACTCTTGGTCTTAACGAAGGGTCAAATGACTCTTGGTCTTAACGAAGGGTCAAATGACTCTTGGTAATATTGAAGGGACAACTACTATTGACGAAAGTAATTACTATTGACCAAGGTAAATACTATTGATGAAGGTAATTACTATTGACCAAGGTAAATACTATTGACGAAGGTAATTACTATTGACCAAGGTAAATACTATTGACCAAGGTAATTACTATTGACCAAGGTAAATACTATTGACGACGGTAATTACTATTGACGAAGAGACTCTTAGATGATGACATATGGCCCCCCATAAAAATAACCAAACTTACCACAACGTCTCAATTATTGATTTAATAATATAACATATTATACAGATGATACTATGACAATAATTTAAGAGATATGATGCAGCAATTACTATAGCAATAATTGAGTATAGCTGAGTGACTTCTCACGTAAGCATCAATAATCAATACCGTGTGCTACTATACAACCACGCGTATTACTGTACTTTTACTACTGGGTAGTTCAACAGTTTTAACTGTTTTAACGGTAACACCTCAGCCGTTATTTTTATAGAAAGATAATTTTGTCGTTTTCTAACTACGACTATACTTCTGTTGTGGGGTCCACCAATGATTGTGCCGTCGTACGAATATTTCCCGACAAAAAGAATATTCCCCGACCAAACGAATATTTTATAACAACTTGCTTACTTTGCAAAATTTATAAATAATACCCACAACTATAATATTATATCAAATCCACACCATAATATTCAAAAAATTATTTCGAGAAAATTAAATATTTATTCATAAAATCTAGGGTCTCACAATCTCCCATCCTTATGGAATTTCGCCCTCGAAATTTACGTACATACCTGGTATGTCGAACAGGTGAGGATACATTGACTTCACTTCAAATTCTAACTCTTGAGGTAAACCTTTGAGCGTCGAATATGATCCTTCTTATCCAAGATTTTAACACGTATCTCCTCAAACATTAAATCATCCGCTATCTCGTCCGTTTCTAAATTAATAATGTTGTTCGGGCCGTCCACATATTTACGTAACATCGATACGTGAAAAAAAAAACGTTATGAACACGCAACATACTTGGCGGTAAAACGAGTCTATAGGCCACAGTTCCTACTTCATCGAGGATTTCAAATGGGCCAATTAAATCGAGAGTTGAGATTTCCTCTCTTCGTCGATTCTTGCTTCTAGAATAACGCCCTCTTGAACCTTCTTCTTCACATTTATCAGCTCTGAGTATGTAGCTTGAGCGGCTTTAACTTTATCGATTAAAATCGATTCTAATCATATATTCGTTATCTTCACGTGGGTTCGTATATTCGCACTTGTAACCACATACGATCTTCTACTCAACGCATCAGCTACCACGTTCGCTTTTCCACGATGGTATGGTATGATCATAATCTTTAACAGCTCGAGCCAACGTCTTTGGCGCATGTTACGTTCGCTTTAGTTGAATAAATATTTGAGGGTTTAAGAAACGGGTTTTGTACTGGGGTCAATACAAAATTCGATTTCACGCTCTAGGGGTAAGCTAAGAAGTCTTCAAGAATACGTCAGGAAATTTATTAACAATAGAAATATTGTTCAAAACTGTGACCCTCATCCAAGACTTGGATTGCACGTCACATTGATACCTATCAACTTGTCATCGTCATTCACGACGTCGCCTACAGAAAGTCTGGCTTCGGTGCATTCCACACAAGGAAGTCATCAGCGAAAGGATCGGGGCTCTTTATTTATGGCTTGATATGACAATGATTAACTTTAGTAGTTTGGTTACTTTGAATCCGCATAACAGGGTGGTTAGGAGTATGAAAGCTAACAACCTTACGAGAAGCATGATGAGTAGTGAACCAATCGTTTCAAAAAAAATCACATCAAAGGCAAGTATTTTCAAAGAGATAAGATCGACAGGTAACGTGAAAGTGTTGATTTGAACAAGATTTATAAATAGTGGAGGTAACGAAGATTTCTCTCAACTGAGTTTAAACAGACATATCAAAGTCTAAGTTCTCCGGAGTTAACATTGAACACAACTAGGTGAAATAAAAGAGTGAGTAGAACCGGTATCTAACACGGTATAGACTTCGCAAGAGTTTATGACTAACATACCCGTGATAATTTTATTCAGGTTCCTCGTCACGAAAAAAAAACGCTTTCTCTTAAACTACTGGCTTTAGCTTTTCTGGGACGGTCTTTGGTGCCTCCATCCTATCTGAACTTGTCTTCGGTGAACGACAAAATCGGGCTAAGTGACCTTCTCTTCCACAATTATAGCATGCTTTGGATGGCATCGCGCAGTTTGGACTGATGTGTCCCTCCCCTCCGCATTTGAAGCATATGATAGGTGGTCATTCTCCTTCCTTAACAACGGGTGATGGTGCTGACGTCTTTCCATCATTGTTGAATTTTCTCTTCTTGAAATGTCCATTCTTATTGTTTTGACCATGATTACCATTGAAGTGGTTACCATTTCTGGCATGTTGATTCCCTCCATGCTTATTGTCACCGCTTTGATGACTGTTATCACCAGTATTATCATTTTTTCGGCTGCTCTCTTTTGGTTGCGTTGACTCGTTATAGCGCTCTACTAATTGAGCCCTATTTACAACATCTGAATACAGACACAGTTTATGAGAAATAAGATATTGACGTATCTCCGGTTTCAAACCTCTTAAAAACATCCGCGTCATTCTCTCTTCATTATCCACCAAGTGGGACGCAAATCGGGACAACTCGGCAAACTTGACTTCGTACTGCGACACGGTCATGTTGTTTTGCTCCAACTTGATAAATTCCACCTCCTTCATGTGACGAATACTTTCAGGAAAGTACTTGTCATTGAACAGTTCTTGGAACTTCTCCCAAGACATCTTAAGTGCGTCAGGCTGGGTACGTTTTACAGATTCCCACCAGTAATCTGCCTCTTCACGCAACATAAAGGTGGCAATGGGAACCTTTTGCTCCTCGGAGCATCCCAAGACATCAAATATCTTGGTGATCTGCTTTAACCACGTCTCCGCCTTAAGTGGTTATGGCTTTCCCAAAAACTCCGGTGGTCCTAGCTCCTTGAATTGCTTAGCGGTGACCGTCCGAGAGTTATTTTGTTGTTGCATGAATTGCATAAAGCCTCTGACCATCCCATCATTCACCATTTCATCGGTGTTATTATTTTCATGAGGATTATTGTCCTCTGGTTGCACATTACCCTGAGCATTGATCGTTGGTGATTCAATGGTCTCATGTGCTTCATTGATTATCTCAACATTTTCGGATGCCATTTGCAAATACTGCAACAAAACAAGGGTTAATTAACATATAACATATTATCCATATACTTTGACCGACCAATTAAATACCAAATAAACTTAGGTAGGTCATACTGGTAGGTCATACTAGCGAAGGAATTCCCCGTCTCTCCCCTCCTAGTTCTATTCTCACATCTTAGCCAGGGATCATATCCCTAAGCTCTGATACCAATTGTGACGCCCCCAAAATTAGGTATACATCACCCATCTTGGGTCGCCAGATACATGGTACTGAATACAAATACACTTACTAATACAACTGTCGTGTACAATACGACAAAACATAAACTGTGAGTTTGAATACAAATATTATCTTCTAGAGAGTATTCATACTCAAAAGGAGTCCTCATTACATTTATTAACACACCATTACATAGAATAGTGAGGACTACTAACTAATACTATCATTCGGACCATCACTCCGTTTCCCGACTTGCCCCAGCTACGTTCTCATTTCCTGAAGAGAACAGTGAAAGAAAGGGTGAGCTCAACTAGCCCAGTAAGAAATACTATGACTAAGATAATGCAGAATAAATTATCATTAGCCTTCAACAATGTTAAACTGATAAAATATAATAGACATCAAGTTTAACTGTAGCGGAACAAGCAATCCATTAAAAGAGTCAAGTAGAAAATAAACTCTACTATCTTTTATGATTTAAAAGGTTTTTCAACACTGTGATCGCTGGGACTCTGCTTAATAAAATAATTCACATCATCGAATCACCCCTGCACTACGGCCAAGGATATTCGTATATTCATTAATGGTCATGATCATGCCAACAACTGTCCATCAATACACTACGGGCCAATGAGGACTTTTACCACATCATTTGTAACATTACGGTCATGATTATACCGAATAATCCCTGGTCATAATCATACCAAGTCCATCTATGCACTACAGGCCACAGATGACTTTCAACATTTTATAAACATAAGGATGATGGCAATGATATAAGAATTCAATAAAACAAGTTCAAGAATTAATTTATCCAAGAATTAACAACGTCCAAATTGTCAACTTGATACTGCTTTGTGGAGTAAAATTCAAGAATGCTTAGAAGAATATTTTCATGAAAAGATACTGGATGAAACGCAATTATCAAGGATATTTCACAAATTTTATGGAGTATAGAAGTTAAAACTTAACCAACTGAGTATAATAAAGAATGGAATAACAAAAGAAATCACCATGCATGCGATAGACCGCACAGACAGGTTATTCCAACAGAATAATAGATAATGGAACCAGGTCCGGCGTAAACGCACAGACAGGATATTCCGACAGAATAATAAATAATAGAACCAGGTCCGGCGTAAACGCACAGACAGGATATTCCGACAGAATAATAAATAATGGAACCAGGTCCGGCGTAAAGCACAGACATGATGTTCCAACTGAAAATAAAGACAGTATAATAAAGACGGAACCAGGTCTGGCGTAAAACACACAGACAGAATGTTCCAACAGAATAATAATAAAAACGGAACCAGGTCCGGTGTAAAATACACAGACAGGATATTCCAACAGAATAATAGAAGAAAATCACCAAGTATAGGGTAGACCGCGTATACTGGTTATTCCAACAGAATAATAAAGAATGGAATAACAGAAGTTCTCTTCATGAATATAAAAGAAATAATATTCCCTACCTTAAAAGAACTGGATATTAAAAAAGTGAAGTAGCAGAATACTTTTATTCTCTCTCTCTTATTCTCTCTATACTTTCTCTCTCTATAGCTTGAATGAATTCGTGAAAAATAATGAAGTCCTAGGCCTCTATTTATAAAAAAACTGAGGGTGGCTCTTGGTCTTAACGAAGGGTCAAATGACTCTTGGTCTTAACGAAGGGTCAAATGACTCTTGGTAATATTGAAGGGACAACTACTATTGACGAAAGTAATTATTATTGACCAAGGTAAATACTATTGACGAAGGTAATTACTATTGACCAAGGTAAATACTATTGACGAAGGTAATTACTATTGACCAAGGTAAATACTATTGACCAAGGTAATTACTATTGACCAAGGTAAATACTATTGACGACGGTAATTACTATTGACGAAGAGACTCTTAGATGATGACATATGGCCCCCCATAAAAATAACCAAACTTACCACAACGTCTCAATTATTGATTTAATAATATAACATATTATACAGATGATACTATGACAATAATTTAAGAGATATGATGCAGCAATTACTGTAGCAATAATTGAGTATAGCTGAGTGACTTCTCACGTAAGCATCAATAATCAATACCGTGTGCTACTATACAACTACGTGTATTACTGTACTTTTACTACCGGGTAGTTCAATAGTTTTAACGATTTTAACGGTAACACCTCAGCCGTTATTTTTATAGAAAGATAATTTTGTCGTTTTCTAACTACGACTATACTTCTGTTGTGGGGTCCACCAATGATTGTGCCGTCGTACGAATATTCCCCGACAAAAAGAATATTCCCCGACCAAATGAATATTTTATAGCAACTTGCTTACTTTGCAAAATTTATAAATAATACCCACAACTATAATATTATATCAAATCCACACCATAATATTCAAAAAATTATTTTGAGAAAATTAGATATTTATTCATAAAATCTAGAGTCTCACAAAAACTTTCATAAAGTGAAACTTTAGCAAAAATAATAAAAATTAATGGTTGTAATTTGGATGTTTATATTGTTTAGATGGCTAGAAACGCGTTAGAAAACATTAGATTATGTTTCTATAAACCTATTACACCTTGGGTAGGTTAGTATGGTTGTTAGAAAGGAGTTTGGAGGCCTAATTTGGCTTTCCGTAGTGTTTTAGAGCTAAAATCGCACAATCACAAAAGAGACCCCCGCCCCGGTGGGGCCCCCCAGTGTAAAAACCCCCGCCTCGGTGGGGGGGGGTGTTAGGCTGCCTAACCGAATTTTTGGGGAAAAAAAACTGACCGAACATGTTTTACTAAAATGAACATAACATTTTCATCCGAACTCCGATTGAGGTGATTCAAGATGATCCGGAACGAGGACGAGCAGACCTACAACTTTTATTCTTTAAGTTTTTCAATTTGAGGTCAGGAACAGGGGAAAAAATTGTCATCGTTAGGACTATTGTGTTTTCAGAGGCAACCGGAGGGCGTCGGGCATGCACATATGCTAGTGTAGTGCTCTTGACGATAAAAGATGTTGTTCTAAGTTATAAAACATGAATGTTAGTATATATAATGATGCTTAACATTAATATAATGATGTATTAGATAAGTTATAGAAGCATAGTAAGCATACACAAGAGAGGCAAATCGGGCGTGTGACGAATAAACGTCGAAACGCCGTGATAAGTGTTATTGAACGTAAAAAGTGTTTAAAGTCAAATGAAATGAATATTATAAGATATGGAATGAATTTAATATAAAACTCATAAGTATTCCTAGTAAGACTTAAACACTTATATGAATTTCGAATATTACATAAGTCGAAAAGTTAACACAATCTAATTGAACATTGTGTGCTAATTAATAGGAAAGATTATGAGATGTGGAGTAGAGTTTACATTATAATTACTATGTGTTGTTATGTGACTAATAGTTGATGTGTATGATTATATAATTGTGTAGGGCACGTGAAGTGCAGATAATTATAAGTTGTTAAACTGTTATTGGCAAACAACGATCAATGCAAGTCTTTCTGTTCCTATTTTCTACGTGGACTTGATGAACTATTTTAAATTGCATGATATGTTATATGTGTTGTAAGCGAGCATGATATGTTATACACATTGAAATCATAAAATGTTAAAGTCAATTTATGACTACATTGTTTTGGTTAAATAATGATGATTGAGTAAGGAACTCAATCTTTATATTTGCTATGTGAATTAAAGCATGTATGCCATGTTACTTTAATTATTATGACATGTATGTTGAGCATGTTATTACATGCTATGTGATGCATGAAAACTGTTAGATTTTTGCTGGGCTGTCGAGCTCAACCTTGCAAATAACCAGTTTTGCAGGTTCAAGATTCAAGGTAAAGTTATGTGTTACTTGAAAGACATGAATAAGATGTGATACTTGAGGATTTATACACATTAGTTGTGTTATTAGTATTTGAACCATGTTTAAGGTTCCGAATAATGTAATAATGTTGAATCGTAATATCATTTTGCGATGTAAACTATTGTAGTATTAAAATGATTCTGAGATATTTTGATTTAAAGGTTGAAGGTTTTGGGAACGAGAATGGTTTGTAATAGAAAATTTTAATTATTCCGTAAATTTCAATTGTTTTATTATCGTTTAATGATGTAAAATTAGAGGTTGAATGTATTATTAGTGACTGAAATCGAGAATTTAATTGTATAAATTTTGTGGTCGTTACAGTTGGTATCAGAACTGTATGTTTTAAACCTTAGGTAGGAATACCGTAGGCTATAACCTTAGAGAATAGAGATGTGAAAATAATGAAAGAATAAACTCAAATAGAGTTTGAACAATAAGAAGTAATTTAAAAAAAATTATAAAGAAGGGATTAAAACATGCGTGAGAGGATTCAAAGAAGAATCTCGCAGAGTTATAAGGAATACGAATGTGGGGTTACCCAACTCCAATAATAAGGATGTAAGGTGATAACAAATAGACAATGTCTATAAGAAGAGAATGGTAAAGAAGTTAAAAATAAAAGTTATAGTTAAGTATGGTGCAATTGTACTATTTAGTAGTTGATGTATGGTATCTGGGCTAAACAATTCCTTCATAGAGCGGAGGTATATACGAACTAGCAACTCGAAACCTAATTTATTTGTTGTTTGTGGGAAACCACTCAGCATACCATATTAAAACTGTTAGAGACTCGATGTGTACCAAGTGTAGAAAATGGATACGTGTGATGAAAATGTAGAACTTGAATGAGATGTTGAGCAATGTAAATGAAGTTGGAAATTCTTAAAACAGGAATTGTTATATAAACAAGAAGATTCAAAGAAGAATCTTGAAGTGATATAAAGATAAGAAATGGAAGTTACCTAACTTCAATAGCCAAGATAACGAATAATGTCGTAAATGAAAGGAAAGAAAGGGGATCGTAAAACAAAACGATCACGAGTTGAGAAAAGAATTTTAAGAGAGATGATTATAGAATAAGATCACGACGTGATCTGTTTAAGTTATAGAAGAAAGATGGTTTATAATGTTTGAATAATTATAGCTTAATGCTATGAAGATGGTGTACTATGAAATAGTACGAGATAACTCATGAGGAGTTATAGATAATGTGATACGAGGAATTCGTATCGAGCAAAGAATAAGTTATAAGCAAGATAGAGTTAGGTGGGTTTTTAATTGAGGACTCATGTGATGGCTGAGTTGTACAAACCTTTGTATGGGCGAGGGTTTTGTGCTTACACTCAGTTTATCACATTGATAATCATTGGAATGTTGGTGTCGCGCTATCAATGTATATGTGGTGAAAAGGTGATTCTTTTTTCATGTGTATATTTGATAGTTAGGAACTATTAAGATTAGTCAGATATTATTAGGATTAGGTGCGATTCTTAAAACTAATACATATGGTAAGTTCGTGACTCATAATAATATGGTATGCTTTGAACCCCTCAGCGAATGGACGCCTATGGTCTGACTAGGATAAGTTCTTAAACTCATATTATTGTGGCAAGTTCCTGAGTTTCTGATGTGTAATAAGTTTGATGAACTCGGGTATAATTAAGTATGAATGGAGTATTGAGGATGATAGGAATAGATAGACTGATTAAGCAATGGATCATTATAGAAAGTGGAGTTGATAGTGGAGACATAGGTTTTTCCAAATCTTCTAGCTTTGCTAGATTTTCAAAATTTATTGACTTCGTGCCGATGGTTGTACTTTTAATTTTTGAAAAATGTTGGATCACACTAGTGAACCAAAGAATTTATAAAATAGTGCTATTATTCGTATGTCTATGCTAATTGCTTCAGCTAGACAAAAATAATTTGAGATATATCAAAATATATTTTTATATCATCAATACATTATGGAACCTGGTGCAGAGATGATAAAAACGATGTAGTCATCAATGTAGTATTACTTAGTGTTGAGGTGATCTAAGGATCGTTAGCCCACTATGGTATGATGTAGTATGATAAAATCACCAAATGACGGAATCCTCAACGGACTGTAAATACAGTGCGGTATCATGACGTCATAAAAAGATTTTTGAGATTTCTTTACGATATGAGAATACATATGTATGTATGTATATGTATATTTCGGTTGATGTTCAAATTATTGTAGAGGTCTATGCTATTTGATTCAGCTAGACGAATATTGAAAAATGTTCATGAAATTCAAGAGTGTCTTGAGAAGTTATGCCAAACCAAATTGTTTTGGTGCGGATTCAGATGTTGAAAAGTTGAGATAAACAACCCTTTTATAGGGAATTACACAAAAGCGTTAAGATGTTTGTGCACAATACATTGTACGAAGGGTTGATCCCCCTAAGTACGAGGAGTCCCTATAGTTTTATGACTATTAAAGTTTAAGTTGAAAGATTACTTATAACTATGGACATACGGATAGCGTTTAAATGTTTGTGCACAATACATCATACGAAGGGATTAACACCCTAAGTACGGGAGGTCCATATAGTCTTATGATTGTTAAAGGTTCAAGTCGAGATACTTGATAACCTGGGGACGTAGTTCAAGGTCTTATGACCCCTCAGCATGATTTAGAATCTTTTAAATTCCTGAGTTATTCATATTGCTTCTCAATTATTGAGCAATTGTGGAAGATTCTTGTTATTCTAAAAGGCGAATGTGGTAAGGATGATATTCCTTAGAAGGAAGTAAGTTGTAGAATGCGACACTAAATGATGAATATATTGAATAAGTGAGAAAAGAAAATTTGAAATGAGAAGGAGATGGGTTATCAAAGAATAATGTAAAACTTTTAATAGAAAAGCTAATAATTGTAGAAAGATCCTTAGAGAAAGAATTTGGTTGTAGAACCCAATGAATGAATAAAGTATTAACGTAAAATCTATTTTTATAGATTGAATGAATAAAGATTAATAGATAAAATTTCGAGGACGAAATTCTTAGAAGAATGGGTGAATGTAATATCCCGAGTGTTTATGATAGCGATCTTTAGAAAAGGAAAAGAATAGGTTAAAGAATATATAATACTCAAAATATAATTGAGTTCAAGTGAAATTTATGAAATAAAACCTGAAATTTGTTGAAGTGATGAATGTAGTAGGAAATATAAAACCTATATTAAGGTAATGTGTTGAAGATATTCAACGCTAAATTTTGAAAAGAGATTTGGTGAAAATCGAGTATAGGAGGTTTCGTTGATTCCGAGGACGGAATCCTTATAAGGAGGAAAGGATGTGGCATCCCGGAGTTTTAAGAATTAATGTGATGAATGAATTATTTGAGTTGTGATTCTGGGGACAGAATCCTTGTAAGGAGGGAAAGATGTAACAATCCAAAATTTCTAGAATTTTAAACATAATTTTTAAATATTTATTGAATTATATAAATATTTAATAGATGTGTTTAAACGTTGAATAAATATTTGTTTAATTGAATTGATTTGATTTGGTTAATTATTTATTTAATAAATAATTAATGAGTTAAGAAAATTAATAATTATTGGATAATGTTCTAATTTAATTTAACAATTAAGTTAGAGAGTTTATAATGATTAAATGAATTATTATATTGATATTTCATTTTTGATGGGTAATTATTTGTATTGAGTTTTGTGATTAAATGATTTAATTGATAAATTATTATTAGAATTAATTAATTAAGTATGAAAACTTAATTTAATAGAAATGTGACAAATAACTATATTATAAGTGGTTATTAAAATAAATTAAAGGAGTTTAATTTAGTTTTGGCCAAACAAGTCTTAATGCATATTATGGTGTTTTACCAAACAAGGTATAAGGATTAATTGATTTGTTTTAATTAGGTTTACCAAACAAGGTGTAAGAGTTAATGAGTTATTTTAGCCAAACAAGCCTTAGGGCTTTTGATTTTTTTAAAGTTAGATAACTGATGTCAGTTATACATATATTAATATTATATACTTAATACCTATATTATTATTAGTATACGTTATATCTTTTTGTTAATACGTAAGTTAGAATAGAGTTAGGAGAAAGACTCAGAAGAAGAAGCGATGAGAAGAAGAAGAATACAGAGAAAAATTGAGAGAATCTTAGAGAATTTGTGAGAAGAATTGAGGGAAAAGAAGTCTTGTTATCATCTTCTTAAACAAAGTTATCATCTTCTAGCATACAAGGTATCCTCTTACCCTTTTAAAATTCTAAAAGTTGTGGTTGTCTTCTCTTCCAAAATTCTTTGTAAAAATCTTTGTAGAGGTTGAATTGATTGTTATATATAGTTTATATGATAAATTAGTTGTTGTGAAACTGTTTTCATAAGTTTACATATGAGTATAGTCAATGAATTCATGTTATGTATGTAATTTATGAAGAAAACCATATTACAGTGAGTTTATATGAATATATATGAATATGACTTAGTTTAAAGTAAAATTAAGGTTTAATTAGTCGTTTAATTTATAAATTGACTATTGAATTTGAAAGAGGATGAATAAACACACTACTACAAAATACTAAATAGACAACGCTTAAAAGACAACGTTTTTTATAAAAATGTTGTAGTATTTTTTTCCACAACGTTTTTAAACGAAACGTTGTAGATATATATGCAAAAACGTTATCTATTTAAAAATGCATTTTTTTTTGATTTTAACTAGACAACGTTTTTTTTAAAACGTTGTCTATCTAAAAAACACGGAGCTTAAAATCACGCGACAAGTAAAAACACGGAGATTAAAACTTTTGCTATACTTTAATTTCATTCCCTCCTTACTTTTCCCCTTATTTTTCCCCGATCTGATATTCCCTCCCTCCCATTTTTCACACAAAATCTTTTACCTCTCCACCTAAATCATCTAGTTGCTTCAGATCTTTCGATTCTCCACCGATCGACTGTCACAAAATGCATTCAAAAATAACTTTTGTTACAGAAGGTTGAAGTGGAAGGTGGAGATGAGAGAGCTCCACTTCTCAAACCCTAGCCATGTTCTACCTCTACGTGGCGTGCGAGCTCCAGCGACACATCAGCGATGGAGTAGAACTTCTGTATCTGGAGAATCGGGATCCAGTTCAGCCGCCGTCAGTGAATGGCCGCGAACACCGACTCGTACTCCGATCCTCTGCCACCTTCCAGCTGAGTCGGTATTTGTTATACCATTTTCTCAAAGTTCTATTTTCATTTGTATTTGTTATACCAGGTGTACAATCCTGATGTGTGAACGACTCGGCAACAGAATTGTGCAGTATGTTCAGTCCCATGAAAGTGGTTATTTTTTGCTGTTGAAGGTAAACTTCACTACCACAACTGCTTGCTAAATTTGAATTTTGACATCTCTACGTCATATGTAATTTTGGTTATTTCTGTAAAAATTGAGCAGCATGACCAGATACTGCAACAGAAATTGGATTCTACATATTGTCCTAACCATCTTTTTGCGTTTTTATCATCTGCTTCCATGTGTAGCTAACACCATTCATTTTGATAAATTGGACCTGAGGAATTCGTATAAGCTCAATAATTTTTTAATGAATTTGATTTTATAAGCTCAATAATTGTCCTAACCATTTTTCGTTGAGCTTTTATTATCTTTTTATGAGCTTTTATGCACTCACTTTTGCATTTTGTAATATGTGGTGTTTTCTGTGCGACTGTCATAGCCTAAGCATATTGAAAAGTCAAAACTGTTAGATTTAGGATGGATCTTAGACCAATAGTGCATTCATAACTGTGAAATCATATCTATCAATCAGTTTATTTGGACTATGCTATCTGATCAAATTATTTTTTATGCATATAATGCACTCCCTCTGTCTGAATTTTACGCATATTTTTGCTATTTTCTTACAGGAAAACTCTACTGGTGGCTTCTGGCCTCATAGTTGCTGGGGGGACAGCTTCTCGCATTCGGAAGCCTCGACGGACTTATCCAAGTGTGGGACGTGTCAGCCAAAAATCTGAAGTGCACACTTGAAGGTCGTGGAGGTGGAATTGAGGTGAAAACTGTTTATTCCTTTGTATTGTCCAGTTCTTTATTAACAAAGATGATGTATGAACTATGAGACTGCTCAGTGGGTCAGGTGGCATCCTAGAGTACATTTGGTCTTGGCTGGCTCAGAGGATTCGACTGTTTGGTTGTGGAACGCTGACAAGAATGCCTATCTTAATATGTTTTAGGTCATGCCAGTAGCGTGACCTGTGGGAAATTCACCCCTGATGTTACTTTTATTTTCTTATTAATAAGATATTGGTTATTCTTTCCTTTACCAATACCCTTTTTTAAGTTCCTTGGACTTGTATGTTTAAGGTAAAACCATATGTACTGGTTCTGATGATGCAACTCTGAGGATATGGAACCCAAAAAATGGGGAAAACATCCATGTTGTTAGAGGTGAGTGTTTGGATTCCTCTATTCAAATTGCTTTTCATGATTTGCTTACATGATAATGTACTTAAAGTTTCAGTCTACAGTACTGGGATTCTTGATTATCTAGTTACCTGTTCTTCAAATCTGAAGCACTGAAAATAGAGAATTTTTTTGAAGAATTTTCATTACAACATTAATTTACTACTATTAATACTAGAAGCCCTGGTTCCAGACATGAATGCAAATAATATTGTCAGAATTTATATTAGTTGATGGGTAAAACTAATGATCAAGATTTAAGGCCTTTTCTTTGTTCGGAATGAACTTTGTCATTTAAATGTTTGTATTTGGTGTTGTGGATTTTTTTGGAGTTATTGACACGGTGTTATATATCTTAAGGTCATCCATATCACACTGAAGGATTGACTTGTTTGGCGATAAGCTCTAATTCAACTCTTGCTATTATTGGTTCAAAGGACAATTCAGTTCATGTTGTAAATAGAATAACTGGGAAGGTCTGTAGTTTTGACTATTTTTTCTTTCCTTTCACATCTCTCAAAGCACTATTTCAAATTATAAGCAGGCAAGTATGATTTTCTAGATCAATTATTATGTATTTATCTTTGTGAGTGGTATTTGGTTGATTGATGTTTGTTTCATTGGTCTCAACTTGCCGATTATGTAAGTATGTGATAAAGCTTTGATGTTTTGGAAACTCATGCAAATATCCACATGTCAGGTTTTGATGAACTTAACAAATGACAACTCTATTGGCTGTCAACAAATTGCTTCCTGTACAGGTAAAGCTTTGATGTTCCGTGGATTTCATTACAAGTATAGTTATTGATTATAGAATGCTTCCCTGAATTGTAATATATCTCTGGGGTTGTTTATATATATGTTAATTTATAATGCTGCAACTTACATTGTGTTGGTGACTGCACTTGGCTTGCCAGCATGTGCTGTTAATTTATTCACCATTTATTTTGTTCAGGTACCTATTGATGTTTTTCAAGGAATTACAGATGATGCTACCGCCAAGGTTGTAGATGTTTATTTGTTAATGAGTTAGGATTGCTAAAGAGTTACTGAGAATGAATGAGCACAGCTATACCAGATATTTATCATTAAGGTAAATTCAGAGTAGTATGTCACTTTTTTGGTGTTCTTTTAGAAGGTGGAATTACTTTTAAGACATACAAAATAAGAAGTGGTGAGCTCTCAGTTTTCAGGACACAGGTTTTCTTTTCCTTTTTACAGTGTTGGAAGTATCACATTCTAATGGCTTTATTGTAATGATGATTTCCAGGACTTCTCTATGCTTGACACTCAAAGCCTGTGTTATGCTGCTGCAGCCTGTTCCTTTTTTCGCAAGTGTGCCTTGGATCCATTGTGCTATGCCAGTATTGACTTGATGACAGTAGTCCCAAAAGTTAATAATCTTGTAGTTTCTACAATGATTCAACGAGCTGGAAAAGTACTTCAGTTAGATTTATTTATTCATTCATATTGGCATATAGTTTTTCTTTTTATTGCTGCTGTTTTATCATACCTTTATTTCTTTGCTTCATTTGGTCATAGTCTTGTGAGAACCGTGATGACTCTTTTTGATTATTGTAAGTATAACCACAGTCTCTAGAACGTTGGAGATGGGACAACTTCAGTTGTCATTATAGCTGCAGAATTGCTTAAGGTAACATTCAGCTAAAGTATTAATATTGTTGTGTTTGAGAAATTATAATAATGATGTGTTGTGAAGATCTGCTTGATATTTGGAGGATGAGTTAAAATATGTAATCCTCTTATAATTTGCAGATAGAAAATGATCTGGTGAGAAACAAGATACATCCAACATCAGTGGATATAGGGTTAGTGTTGACCCCCCCTTTCCTTTGAAGCAGGAAAAATCTAGAAATTATAAAATTAGCTGAATTGATCACTCACCGTTTCTTTCAATCACTTTTTAATATCTTATACACTATTTTTGTTGCTGCTTATCTTAACAGCTTGCGATGAGGGAAGCATGTAAATATATGAGGAAAAATTGGCAGTGAAGGTAATTATTACTACTGAACAAGTCTTCTAGAATTTGTCAAAAACATTGTCTCAAAGCAACTTATTGAAATTTCCTCTGTAGAACACTCTAACTTTCTATAGCCTACTACCTATTTTGTTCAATAGATTTGAGAAATAGAACTATCAAGATCTCTGTGTTGGAAACTAGCAAAACGATGTTTATGGGTTGATAAGAAATGTGAATTTGGGAAAGATTCTCTTGTAAACTGTGCCAAGACAAGCATGTCCTCAAAGTTGATATTTGGTGACAGCGACTTCTTTGCAAACTTGGTATGTTTATGGGTTGATAAGAAATGTGAATTTATTTTAGTATTGCATGCTGAAGCTGTCTTATCTATTAGGAAAAGATTACTTTTTAACTTTGTACCCTTTGTATAGAACAGGCTTTTGTTAATCTTGCTTTCTTGTGAGCAGATTCAGAGTTGCTTATGAATGATGGGTGTGCAACAGATGGCCAGATCTCTGAAGGTGGTTCACAGGACGAGTTGGAGGTTTTGGATTTAAGTTCCTTTTCCTTTGTCCTCTTCTTTCAAGTTAACTTACTGTTTCTTTATGTAATTGTTTAAGTCAGAATCTGAAACTAAAAATTGTAGGGATGTATGGATAGTTTGGCATTATTGAGATCATGTAAACTTATTGTATAGTATTAATATAATATTTTTTGTAATTGACATTAGAAAGAATTATTGGGATGTAAACGTATTGTATGGTATTAATATTCTTTGTAATTTTAGCTATATATCATGACATTAGCATATTGCAGGTGCATTGGTAATATAGGTGAACAAAATTATTATTTTTCTTTTTTTTTAATCTACAACATTTAAAAAACGTTGTCTGATATACTAAACAACAACATTTTTATCAAAGAAACGCTGTGGAATCATACCTACTACAACGTTTTTAAGCATTTGCTAATTTTTGAAAAACAAATCTACAATGTTTTTTTCCTAAAAAACGTTGTGTATTGTGCTTAACTACAGCGTTTTTAAAACGTTGTGTAAGGGTGTCAAATAGATGACACCCTTAACCACGACGTTTTCCTGACTGAAACCACAACGTTTTTTCCGCATTGTCTATTTACTGTTTTCTAGTAGTGACATAAGAATAGTATGTTGAATTAACTATTTTGGTTGAGAACAAAATCATAGTGATGATTTTTTTCACTGAAACTTTCATAAAGTGAAACTTTAGCAAAAATAATGAAAATTAATGGTTGTAATTTGGATGTTTATATTGTTTAGATGGCTAGAAACGCGTTAGAAAACATTAGATTATGTTTATGTAAACCTATTACACCTTGGGTAGGTTAGTATGGTTGTTAGAAAGGAGTTTGGAGGCCTAATTTGGCTTTCCGTAGTGTTCTAGAACTGAAATTGTACAATCATAGAAGTGACCCCCGTCCTGGCGGGCCCCTCAGTGTAAAAACCCCCGCCCCGGTGGGGGGGTAGGCTGCCTAACCGAATTTTTGGAAAAAAAACTGACCGAACATGTTTTACTAAAATGAACATAACTTTTTCATACGAACTCCGATTGAGGTGATTCAAGATGATCTGGAACGAGGACGAGTAGACCTACACCTTTTATTCTTTAATTTTTTCAATTTGAGGTCAGGAACTGGGGAAAGAGTTGTCATCTTTAGGACTATTGTGTTTTTGAAGACAACCGGAGGGCGTCGGGCATGCACGTATGCTAGTGTAGTGCTCTTGACGATAAAAAATGTTGTTCTAAGATATAAAACATGAATGTTAGTATATATAATGATGCTTAACATTAATATAATGATGTATTAGATAAGTTATAGAAGCATAGTAAGCATACACAAGAGAGGCAAATCGGGCGTGTGACGAATAAACGTCGAAACGCCGTGATAAGTGTTATTGAACGTAAAAAGTGTTTTAAGTCAAATGAAATGAATATTATAAGATATGGAATGTGTTTAATATAAAACTCAATAGTATTCCTAGCAAGACTTAAACACTTATATGAATTTCGAATATTACATACGTCAAAAAGTTAACACAATCTAATTGAACATTGTGTGCTAATTAATAGGAAAGATTATGAGATGTGGAGTAGAGTTTACATTATAATTACTATGTGTTGTTATGTGACTAATAGTTGATGTGTATGATTATATAATTGTGTAGGGCACGTGAAGTGCAGATAATTGTAAGCTGTTAAACTGTTATTGGTAAACAACGACAAGGCAAGTCTTTCGGTTCCTATTTTCTACGTGGACTTGATGAACTGTTTTAAATTGCATGATATATTATATGTGTTGTAAGCGAGCATGATATGTTATACACATTAAAATCATAAAATGTTAAAGTCAATTTATGACTACATTGTTTTGGTAAAATAATGATGATTGAGTAAGGAACTCAATCTTTATATTTGCTATGTGAATTAAAGCATGTATGCCATGTTACTTTAATTATTATGACATATATGTTGAGCATGTTATTATATGCTATGTGATGCATGAAAACTGTTAGATTTTTGCTGGGCTGTCGAGCACAACCTTGCAAATAACCAGTTTTGCAGGTTCAAGATTCAAGGTAAAGTTAAGTGTTACTTGAAAGACATGAATAAGATGTGATACTTGAGGATTTATACACATTAGTTGTGTTATTAGTATTTGAACCAAGTTTAAGGTTCCGAATAATGTAATAATATTGAATTGTAATATCGTTTTGCGATGTAAACTATTGTAGTATTAAAATAATTATGAGATATTTAGATGTAAAGGTTGAAGGTTTTGGGAACGAGAATGGTTTGTAATAGAAAATATTAATTATTCCGCAAATTTCAATTGTTGTATTATCATTTAATGATGTAAAATTAGAGGTTGAATGTACTATTAACGACTAAAATCGAGAATTTAATTGTATGAATTTTGGGGTCGTTACAGTTGTAGATCTTCACTATCGTTGACATCACCATCTTCATCGTCCTCAACGATTTCTTCAATTATATCTACCTCCTCAACAACATCGTCTTCACTTTCGACAGCGACAACATCATCCTCTTCTTCACTAGACTCACTAATAATTGTCACATTAGCAGGTGTGACACTAGTAGACTCGACTTGCAAAGGTTCATCGTCTAGACGAGGAGTTGTGCCTTGAAAACCACGGGCTTTGGTGGTTATAGTAGCATGCCATGGGCTTGCAGGATTCTTAACACTCCGCGCGTAGTACACCTGTGTTGCTTAACTTGTTAAAATAAAAGGCTCGTCCATACCACTCATCAGTCTTAGTTTTGACTTAACGTTAACAGTCACCCGTCTTGATTTTTTATCTACTTTAACTCCATTCTCAACATCAAACCAATGACAATTGAAGCAAACTAATTCTTTATGACCCCAATATTTGAGAACGACAACTTCTAGCAATCGTCCATACCAGTCATCCCAAATGTTATCGTAGCACCTACCTTTCACCACAACACCAGAATCAGCAGAAGCGACTTCCCCAATATCGCAACACTTAAATCTGTAACCGTTGACAATGCAGCATGTATAAGTATTTGCAGATCTTTCAGGGCCGTTGGCTATAAGCTTTAGCCGATTGTCAGCTAACTCATCTGTGAGGACCTAATGTACATTAATACAACATATTCTAAAGTTAATTACGCCATAAGAATAAATCTATGATGGTAGATTCATTGAACTTGTAAAGGTTAGACTTACATGATCTTTAAACCATTGCACAAATTGTCCATTTATTAAATTTTGCAAATCCCCGTCCGATATACTCGGATATGCTTCACGTACTTCAGCATCATATTGACTGCAGCACAGTTATATACTTAATGTGTTTGTAAAGGAACTTGACACAGTTACATCAGACATATATAGTTATGACTACTTACTTAATATATGACGCTACTTCATTCATATTGACAAGTGCATACAATGTGGCAGCTGCATACTCACTATCGGTCAAGAATCGCCTTTTTTTTACCGCCGAATGGGCGTACAGGATGACTAAAGGCCGTTAATTCTCCATTTTCCTCGTGCGCAACAGCCTGATTCCACGTAAGCGATTGTGCTTCATCTGAACATTTGGCTCAAAGTACAACAAGCAGAAATCAACAAGTTCCTCCAGAACATAACTTTCAGCAATTGACTCCTCTACACGGGCTCTATTCTTCACCTTTTGCTTTAGACGTCGCATATACCTATGTGATATATAGATTAGCAAAAAAGAATGAACATTTTACCGTATTAAAAACATTAATGTCATTACCTCTCGATTGGATACATCCATCTATATTGTACGGGACCGCCAAACTTAGCTTCGTATGGCAAGTGAATAGGCAAATGCTCCATTGAATCAAAAAAAGATGGAGGGAAGATCATTTCTAACTTGCACATTATTTCCACTATCTTCATCTCCATTTTATCTATGTCTTTGACCTGAAGCTCCGTCAAGCATAGATCTTTGAAGAAATTAGAAAGCTTTGTCAGTGCTTCAACCACACGTTTCGGTAACAAGTCGATAAATGCCACAGGGATCAACTTCTGCATGAATATGTGACAATCATGACTTTTGAGACCCTAAAACTTCAGCTCTTTGACTTTACAACACCTTTCTATATTCGAAGAATATCCATCTGGGAGATTCAGTCCACTGATCCAATTACATATCAATATCAACTGTTCCCTGGTCAAAGTATATTCAGCTTTAGGCGTTACCGTCTTACTACCCTCCTGATACAGCCACAGATCTTCCCTAATGTTTATTTCTACCAAATCAAGCCTCGACTCGTTGTTGTCCTTTGTTCTACCAGTGGCAGCTAGGACTGTATAAAAAATGTTATCAAATACGTTCTTCTCAGTATGCATCGGATCTAATAATGATAGATGCAGAGTGTAGCCCAATAAGGTAGGTCAAAGAAAATGGATCTGTGTGTCTAGTTGTGAACCTTACCATAACCATAAGCTCGCTCTAATATGTGATTCTTCCCTGGAGGTGAAAACTTCAAATGACTAATCCAACTCAACACTGCTAACCCAGAAAGACGGCCAGGTACTTGACGTTTCTCTATTTTTTGATTGAATTGTCTACTCATCCGTCGATAACGATGTTCAATCGGTAAAAACTGTCTGGATGTTACAAAGAAACTCATTTTCCCCCCATGTTTGAGCTGCACAGCTTTAACTGACCCCATGCACATGGGACATGACAAGTCCCTGTGAGTCGACCATCCACTGATCATTCCTAACGCCGGGAAGTCATTTATTGTCCACAGTAAAGCTGCCCTCATGTCAAAGTTCTGCTTAAGAGATACATCATAAGTTTGAACCCCTTTTTCCCATAACATCTTCAACTCATCAACTAACGGCCTGAGGTATACATTGATGTCTTTACTCAGACTCTTATCACCTGGAATCAGTAAAGGCATGAACATGTAGGGATCATTCATGGACATCAAAGGCGGGAGGTTTTACACCACAATAATCACCGGCCAAGTTGAGTAGGGCTTTGTGTAAGGCCCGTTAAACGGATTAAACCCATCAGTAGCAAGTCCAAGCCTAACAGTGCAAACCTCTTCAGCAACCGAGTGGTGCTTGTTATTAAAATTTTTCCACTCAAGCCCATCTGCTGGGTGCGTCAGTTGACCTTTGACTATGTCCCGTGTAGAGTCCCACCTCATATGCTCGGCGATATGTGTTGACATGAACAACCGTTGAAGCCTCGGGGCAATGGGAAACTAACGTAAGATCTTTCTCAGCACGTCTTTTTCCTTTTTCTTGTGCTGTTCACGGTATCTAGTTGTACCACAAATATCACATGACCTCTTATCTTTATTGACATCACCATAATACAACATACAGTCATTCTCACAAGCATCAATCTTCTCATACCCTAGATTGAGCCTTTTGACCATTTTCTTCACATCATAGTATGACTCCGATAACTTATTGCCTGCAGGTAAGCACTCCTTCACAATGCTTAACAGTTCATTAAAACCTCTCTCGCAACAGTCATGCTCGTTCTTGATGTGTAAAAACTTAGTCACGACAGATAAAACGGTACGCTTTTCGTGCCCGTCATACAGTGGCGTCGCTGTTTCATGTAATAACTCATAGAAACCCCTTGCCCCGTCATTCAGCTCTTGCTTGACGCTACTGTCATCCCTGTCTGTATTCCACTGGAAGTATAAACCAGCAGCTTCGACTATCATGTTAGTATAGTCAAAGGTTTCGTCACCTCTAGGTTCTGGTTCTGATTCTTGTTCATCCAACCAGGTTTCCCCATGATAGATCCATGTCGTATAACCCTGCTTGAACCCATACGAAAATAAGTCGCACATGACATCACTCCTTTCCTTCCACACTTCATTCACACACCTCTTACAAGGACATCTAATCTCATCGCCGCTGACTTGCTCAAACACGAAATTGAGAAACTGTTCAACCCTACTACGGTACTCAGAGCTAAGCCTACTCTTATCAGTGGCTACCCTACGTTCCATCCAACTTCGATCAACAGACATCTCGGACAACTGTCTGCTATATATATGGAAAGTCAGACAAACACAATCAAGCCTCCAAGTTAATGTATATGCAAGCTTATGAGTTTCCTAACTTCATCTCCACCTCTAACGGGCCAGGCTTCTATCCCATTCCCAGATGTGTCGCCTCGCTGATGCCAACAACTTGAACACATCTTTAAATTTTTTAGAAATTTCGGCAGCACCTCCCCATGGTCTTCAAGTACACGAAATAGACTAACACATCGTAGTCTAAATATGCACCCGAAGAACATTAAGAGATATATACTGACCAAAAATTCAAAAAATATAAAGACGTGCTCAAGTCGTTAACACCGACCTAAGTGAGATCGAAATATACAAGAACAGTCCCAAAACGGGGACTATTTGAGATTCACTCAAACTAAGTGAATCTCAAACGGGTTTCTAAGCTTCCTAAACTATATGAAAATATGCACGTGTGAAAGTATAATGAGCTGGTAAATTTCTTAACCCACCTTGAAATAGGAAAAAAATAAATTAATTAAGAATTTGAATATGCTTGCAGTTTAATGGACCGTCTATATATTACATGTTACATATAAATCAGTTAAACTCAAATTAAATCTCTCCAAAACAAACTAATATTCGTCTGTATGTCAAGAGAGGGCATACAGATATAGATGCAAAAACATATTTTAATTTCAACCAGAAAGATACAATTTATAGCCAAGACCATAAAGTATATCAATTACCTTTCTTCAGCTATCATGTTAGTCCAAGTATATACCTCTCAAGCCATAACCAAGTATAAGCAACTCAAATTAACAAGCAAACGCATTATATAGGGAATAATTATTATGATGGGTTACTAATGCTTGCAAGTGCTTTAACCAACGAGGGCCGTAAGGTCTAGTAGGCGACTCTGTAATTAATGAAAGAGGTGAAACTTTTCAGGAAAGAACTATTTGTAATATCAAAACTAAATAGAAGAGGATCTCATTGCAAGCCAGAACTATAACTAATTCAAGGTCAATGAAAAAGTTGAAAAGCTTTTGTTGTTCATTGCAAATTAGTCTTTATTTTATACTTGATAAGTCATGGCCAACTAGACTTTGCCATCAGACTATCATAGTTGAGACAATTGAGGCAAACAATAGTAGCTATATATAACAAGTTGATCAAGTTATAATCTTTAATAGCAGGGTAATTCTCGGAAAATGCTTGGAAGCTCTAATGCACCAATAATAGGATGCCAAAATTATAAAACGTTTTCATTAGAGCTTAAGTTAACATTCTGTAGGTCACATTTCAAGATACTTCCTTTACTTTCTATAGCAAAAAAGGCAATACAATTTCACCTTTCCCCTTTACCATTTTTTACAGCAAAAATCCAATACAGTTTCTACTTTTCTAATTAACAAACTGCTAATAAATTGCTACTAAACCATAATTGAAGTCTTTTCTATCTGAGAAATCATGGAGTGTACAGTAATCTTCGGAAACAACCTCACTTTACCTCTATACACATACGCCAATACACAGTCACCAAAGCCTCAAAGACATTACAAATTGTAGAACTATTTTACACAGAACAAATTATAAATTGCTAACACATAATTAATTCTACACTAGTACTATAAGCTAACATATAATAGAGATGGATAATGCTCAAAAAAGGTAGAATATATATTACTTAGCAGCAAAGACAATAATAGAAGCCTTATAACATAAGAAAATTGAAGACCGAATTAAACCCTAACATAAATAAATTGGAAATTACAAATTAAAGCTTAAGGAAAAAAAATTAACTTACTAATTGTTCTCTGAGAAATGGAGAACCAGCAGAACCGACAAAAAGATCAGTGGAGGTAGCAGTTCGCATAGGCCAAGGAAAGGGGAGCAAGAAAGGGGAAGGCCAGTCGGTGGGAGCAAGAAATGGAGAGACGGACGACAACGTTGATGGCGCTGACGATGGCAGGGATGGTGCAGAGGCGACGACAGAGGTGCAGAGGTGACGACGAGGTACAGAGGTGCTGAGCAGGTCAAGCGGGAGAAAGACAGAAAGAGAACAGAAGAAAAATGAATTTTAGGAATTAAATATAACCTCATTCTCGACGACAATAAGGATTGACTCAATAGCGACGGCAAGGTGCCTATGACCTTTTCCTACGTGCGCAAAAAAATTCCCACCAAATTTGGACCCAGGAAGGGTCATTCTCGACGAGATACATTGGCGACGGCTAGGCCGTCGCTAATGAGGTCATTCTAGACGGGGATTCTGCCGTCGCTAATGAGGTTGTCGCCAATGACCTATTCTTTTGTAGTGGTTAGTCATTCATGTTACCTTACGTAGTCTGTTTCTCGGACATTTTTGTGGGAGCTTCGGATACTCGTTCTAAACCTTGTTATCTTTGCTTAGATATCTTGGCCTTGGAGTGAAATGATGATTTTTCCCTCCTGCCATTGTTAGAAGAAAGATACACAAATTTTGGGTGTTTACATTATTACTATAATGATTATCATCTAACATTTTATCAATCCAAAATCAAACAAGAATGGGTCCCCAAGGGTACTAACAGGTCAGAACCCAAACAAGTTTAGGTACCAAAATAAAGATTGACTTAAATTGTAGGTACAGAGCTCCACTAACTCCATCTAGTATCTTGATAGTGTATGCTCAAGGCATAGGACCTGCAACTATACTCTCCTGTCAAATTTTAAGGAGAAAGATTTTTTCTTTGGAGACAACAGTTCTGGGAAGACTCGAGGTTATGGTTTAATTTGGAATGGTGCAGTATCGTTCAACAAGGTTGCATTATGTTGAGGGTTTGAAGCACAATTTCCTGAACATCTATAAGTTATGTGATAAAGGACATCAGGTCATCTTCCTCAACAACCGTTATTAATTTCGAGACCTAGAAACCAACTCGTTGAAGTTGACTGGGTCAAGGGAAGGTAATGTGTATGTGGTGAATCTCGCAGAGCTCAGTTCATCAGAAATAACTTGCTTCTTCTCTAAACTATGAAAAGATGTTAGTTGGCTGTGGCGTCGGAGATTATCCCACCTGAATTTCAAAAGCATATTTAATCTTATCTCCAAAGACCTAGTCTCGGGCTTTCCAAAGCTAAATTTTGTCAAAGAAAGACCATGTAAGGCATGTCAGCTTGAAAAGCAAACGAAGAGCTCATTTAAAAGTAAGACAATCAACTCTAATGATAGGTCCATATAACTATTGCATATGGATCTCTTTGGGCCTATCTCAATTGCCAGCCTTAGAGGAAAAAGATACTCACTAGTGATAGTTGATGATTACAAAGATTTACATGAGTATTCTTTCTAAGCTCTAAGGATGAAACAATCTCCCAACTGATCAAACACTTCAAGCTGGATATAAATAACAAGGGTGAGCAAATCAAAGAAATTAGGAGTGATCATGGAAGGAAGTTTGACTTTTCTGAGATAGACAAATTATGTGAAGATAATGGTATCCATCATCTTACTACATAACCTTGATAGAGGCAGGAAGGAAACTTCTAGAAGCTGTCCATCTCCCTAAATACTTTTGATTAGAAGTTGTTAACACTGCTTACTACATTCACAATAGATCTCTGATTCACTCCACACTCAAGAAAATTCCCTACGAGTCGTGGAGAGGAAGAAAGCCAAACATTAGTTACTTTCATGTGTTTGGTTATACGTGTTACATTATCAACAATGGCAAAAGATACCTCACTAAGTTCAGCTCAAGTCAGACGAAGGAATATTCCTTGGATACTCTATGGAAATCAAAGACTATATGTTGGGTTTGTATATTACGCATACATGTAATCAAATTACATAAACAAGCGAAAGCGCGATAAAATCAGATTTTAAAATTTTATATAAACCATCATCATGATCATATCTTGTGCTCAATTATCAAGCAATAGAAAAGAGATGGAGAATCAGAATCATACCCTTATAAAACCGTGCTTCCTCAGGTACGAGTTCACTTCCAAATCTTTTTACGTTCTCCTTGAATTCACCGGGTTTGATTCCTTCCTTTGATCAACGTTAGCTACCCAAGTGTTTGGCCTCTAGAGGTGATCCACAAAGGAAGTATGTATTCAAGAAGATGAGTGTTGGCAAAACCCTAGTTTCTATCTCTATAGAAATTCTCTGTACTCTCCCAACTCTTGGAAGCTTGTGTAACCCTAACCCATAATAAAACTTCTCTTATTTATAGATGTAGGCAACCCTCCTAAACTATTTAGGATTAGGGTTTTATTTTAATTAATTAAACTCTTTTAATTAATTATATTCATAATCCAATTAGAAATTAATGAGAGTACTTTTATTAATTAATTTTAAAACTTTTTTAGGAATTAAATAATAATAATAGTAATAATAATAAGACTTCTCTTATTAATTTATATTTAATATTTTTAAAATATTAAATAATAAATATTAAGCTATTTAACTTATTCTATCACCATAGATTAAATTCAATATATTTAACTTATTATTACGATTATGACATTTACTTCTTAAAAAAAATATTTTCTTTTTATGGTGCGACCCTTTAGGTTCTCCATATTAAACCGGTTGTGAATAAATTAATTAGAACAATTCTAAACTTATTTAAATAAATAATTTAATTCATTTAAATAAATAATATTTATTCTACAATAAATGTAAACCCCCTTAGCGATCAACGACTTTTTAGATAATATAGATTTCAACATTAATTATAAAAGAACCTTTTAGTGAATAGTTATTGTACAATTCAATCATTCTACCACACAATGTCCCAATTAAATAAATGACATGAAATTACTGTCAAGTTTTATTTTATCTAATTATATGTATTTCGATTCTCAAATGCACAACTCTAAATAATACAAATTAGAAACTATTTTCTAATTTCATTCTACCTTGGCAAAAGATTCCCGAGTTGTCATTTATCGAATCACATAGGACATTCTTTCCTTTTACTAGAAGTGGTAGATTCTTTGTTGACTATTCATTATCTCCATGTATTACTTATTATACCCAAGCATATCCTTTGATATACCCTAAGGGTCTTAAGGAATATGTCAAAGCATAATTCAAGTCCAAGGATCACTTGTACTGTGACAACTTGAATTTTCAAAAGCTATTAAAATAAGAATTTAGTAAACAAAATTCTTATTATAAGATGTTTTGATTATATATATATATATATATATATATATATATATATATATATATATATATATATATATATGTATATGTATTTATATATTGGGGAAATGAGGTTTACCAATTAATTAACCTATTGAAGAAATTAAATGAAGTTGTTGTGAAAAAGAAATTAACTGAGTAATGTTGGTTAATTTAATAAAGTTGAAAATTATATTATGAAATAGTATAATTTGATTATTATACCCTGTTGGCACTAGAATTATTATTAATTAAATTTCATAAATAACGTAAGTAATTCACTTAATTAAAGTAGTGAATTAGTTTAAGGATATTTATTTTAAGAAAATGAAGGAGTAATATACATTACACATAAATGTACTATGTTAATGTAGTAAGATTGTGAGTTTTGTAAATAGTTAAAAATATTTATGGACTTGAATCAATATTTTATT
The DNA here is from genome assembly GCA_016801055.1 of Panax notoginseng. Classification (NCBI taxonomy): domain Eukaryota; kingdom Viridiplantae; phylum Streptophyta; class Magnoliopsida; order Apiales; family Araliaceae; genus Panax; species Panax notoginseng. The sequence goes on from CM029016.1 coordinate 195,232,458, forward strand.
TGGAATATTTATGGAAATAAATAAATATTCGATGAAAATTATTATGGAATAAGTTGTTTAAGTATGATGATATTAAATAAATTGATGATTAATAATTTTGTAATTTGTGCGTATTTTAGTATGCTAGTGTGATGACAATATTCCAATTTAATTAAATAATTAAATTAGTGGATTAATGACTTGTTTTGTAAAGTGGAAATTTGTATTAATTAAATAATTAAATTAAATAAAGGTGTGACAAATGAGCCTTATAATAAGAGAATTATAAGCCTTATAATAAGAGAAATATAAAAATAAATAGGAAGGAATTTTATTTGAGTAAGCCAAACAAGGCCTTGTGGCTGTTGGTTTTGTAACTGCTAAGTTTATTAAGTGGGTGTAACACCTAATTGCAATAAGGGTTGGTTTTTTATGTTTATTTGTAAAGGTAGAGAGAAGGAGAGAAGGAGAGAAGAAGAGAAGCAGAGAAATAGAGAGAGTCCAGAGAAAATTGAGAAAAATAAGAAATTCTCTGAGAAATTGAGAAGGTTTTTGAGAATCAAGAAGGATGAAGAAGATTAATCAAGAGAATTCAGATAGTCTTCATCATCTAATCAAGGTATCAATCTAGTTCTAAAGCTTTTAAATATAGTTTTCAAGTTCTTCACATAAAATGCTATTTTGGGTTGGTTAATGTGAAAAGATGTTGTATATATATGTTATGGGTTTGTGTAATCCATATTATATCATCTAAAAGTGGTTTTGGATTAATTAATTTCATGAAAATAGGTTGAATAATGAAGAATTTGAGTTTTATTGTATATATAAGTTTTGGTCAATTTTGAGACTAAAATTAGTTATGAAATCATAATGAAAACCTTAAATTGATGATGGATGTTATAAGAACGTTGGAAAATTAAAGAACGCAAGTTGAATGAATCAATTTGGTTAAGAAACGAATTCGTAGTGAATGATTACGCTAAACATGTTAAAACATGAACATTTAGTATGAACAAGAGTTTTGGGTCAAGATTTGGGTTAGTTAATATTTCTGTAAATTGTTGATTCTTTGATATGTTGTAGTTCTATGAATTACGAATCCATAGAGTCAAAAACGGACTGATTTGGATGTGTGTAACTCGAGTTATGAATGTTGGAAGGAGAAAGGATTAAAAATTCTCAAGAACAACAAAACTGGAAAAAAATATAATGAACAGCAAAACATGAATGACGACAAAAGATGTTGTTCTAAGTTATAAAAAATGAATATTAGTAAATATAATGATGGTTAATATTAATAAATGATGTACTAGATAAGGTGTATAAGCATACTAAGCATACATAGGAGAGACGAATCGGGCGTGACAAATGAACGTTGAAACGCCGTGACAAGTGTTAATGAATGTAAAAAGTGTTTCAATTGAATTGAAATGAACATTATAATACATGGAATGGGGTTAATATAAAACCAATAAGGAGTCCTAGCAAGACTTAAACACTTGAATGAACTTCTAGTATGACTAAGAAGAAATATAGTGAGATATAAGTTGAAAATTAACACAATCAAATTGAACATTGTGTATTGATTAATAGGAAGGGTTATGGGATGTAGAGTAAAGTTTATATTACAACTACTATGCGTTGCTATATGACTAATAGTTGATGTGCATGGTTATATAATTGTGTAGGGCACGTGAAGTGCAGATAGTTGTAGGCTGTTAACTGTTATTGGTAAACAACGATCAAGGCAAGTCTTTCAGTTCCTATTTGATATATGAATTTGATGATTAATTATTTTAAATCTGTATTGCAAAGAGAATGATGTATTACATACGTTGTAAGTATGAACTGTTAAAGTCAATTTATGACTACGTTAGTTGAGGAAAGAATGCTGATTGAGTTATGAAACTTAATCTTTATTTGATATGTGATGTACAATATGTATAATGTGTTTAGATAGATATTTATGATGTATAAGATCAGCATGTTATTTATGTGCTACGTGTTGCATGACAACTGTTAGATTTGCCAGACTGTCGAGCTCAACCTTGCAAATAACCATTTTTGCAGGTTAAGGATTCAAGGTAACACTATGTGCTACTTGAATGACGTAGATCAGAAATAATACATGAAGATTAATATTTTAGCTAAAGTTATATTTCTTTAAACCATGATTAAGATTCATGAGATGTACTTAAGGCTATTTGGGGGGCTGTCCCCAAGGCTATTTGGGGAACTGCATCGCTGGAATAGTAGTCAGGGCTGGACTATTTTGACCTCCTGTAGTAAAATAGTCATAACATTTTTATACGGACTCCGATTGAGGCAATTCAAGATGATCCGGATCGATGGCAAGTAGACCTACAACTTTTATTTTTTAAGTGTTTCAATTTGAGATCGTTAACAGGGGTAAAAATTACCATCTTTGGGACTGATGTACATTCAGAGGCAATCGGAGGTGGTCGGGCATGCACGTATGCAAGTGTAGTTCTTATGACGATAAAAGATGTTGTTCTAAGTTGTAAAACATGAATATTAGTAAGTATAATGACGGTTAATATTAATAAATGATTTATTAGATAAGTTGTATAAGCATACTAAGCATACACAAGGGAGACGAATCGGGCGTGTGACGAATGAACGTCGAAATGCCGTGACAAGTGTTAATTAATGTAACAAGTGTTTCAATTAAATTGTAATGACGATTATAAGATATGGAATAGGGTTAATATAAAACCAATAAAAATTCCTAGCAAGACTTAAATACTTGAATGAACTTCGAGTATGACTAATAAGAAATATAGTGAGATATAAGTCGAAAGTTAATATAATCAAATTGAGCATTGTGTATTGATTAATATGAAGGGTTATGGGATGTGGAGTAAAGTTTATATTACAACTAATATACAATGCTATATGACTAATAGTTGATGTGCATGATTATATAATTGTATCGGGCACGTGAAGTGCAGATAGTTGTAAACTGTTAATTGTTAATGGTAAAAAACGATCAATGCTAATTGAGTTATGAAACTCAATCTTTATTTGATATGTGATGTACGACATATATAATGTGTTTAGACAGATGTTTATGATGTATAAGATGAACATGTTATTTATGTGCTACGTGTTGCATGAAAATAGTTAGATTTGCTGGGTTGTCGAGCTTAACCTTGTAAATAACCATTATTGCATGTTAAGGATTTAAGGTAACACTATGTACTACTTGAATGAAGTGGATCAGAAATAATACATGAAGATTAATATTTTAGCTAAAGTTATATTTCTTTAAATCATGATTAAGGTTAATGAGATGTACTCAATGTTTTATGATGTATATTTTATGTTGAGTTGTAAAGTTAAAGTTTGAGCTATCCGATGTATAAATGATATCGATTTGAGATGTAAGTATATATATATTAACTTTGATAAAGTGAATCATGGATTATATAACATTCAAAGACACGTAGATGATAAAGGTTGTGATTCAGGAAAAATAAAAGAAGAAGATAGAAAAGTTTAAAATATTCTGTATTTTTAGTGATTGTATCATCAAATAATGATGTAAAGTTAGAATAGAGGTGTATTGTTAACGAATGAGGTTGAGAGTTAAATTGTATGAATTTTGGGGTCATTACGGCTAGTATCGGAGCTGTAGGTTATGAACTTTAGGCAATAGTACCTTAGGCGATAACCTTAGAGAAAAAAAATGAAGATGATAAAACTCAGATAGAGTTTGGACAATAACAGATTAAAATATATGTAGAAGATACTAAATTATGTATACGAGGAGATTTGAAGAAGAACCTTGAAGTATCTAAAAGATAAGAATCAGGGGTTACCTGACTCTAGTAATAAAGATGTTAAGTTTTAATTGTGATAACCCGGGATTTTGAATAATCCAAAATTTGCCAATAATTTTATTTTATTTTATTAATATTAATATTAATTATCATTTATGTGATAAGTATCGGTGATACGTGTTTCGAGAAGGTCAATTTGTGTATTGACTAATAAAAATAGAGTAGAGTTGTGCTTAACGGAGAATAGAAACCCTAACCCTAAGTCCGGATAGGGATTCGATATAAAATATAATTAAAATAATTATATTATTAATTACGTGTTTGTACTGTATAGATTTATTGATCAATGATTGATCGGATAAGGTTTAATATTTGTAAACCCTAAGAAGAGATTAGAAAATCTAATCTCAGGATGTGAAACCCTAATATACCATTAGAAATCCTAATCGAAAGCCGGAAAACCCTAATTTCATATTCGGGAATCCTAAAACCCTAATCCTAATTGGGTAGCCTAATGTGTGTATTAAACTTTAATATGATTAGAAAACCCAAATTATGTTTTAGTTATTTTAATTTCTATTTTTCATGCCTAATTGTAATTTAGAAAATTTATTTTTCTAATTAAAACCCTAATTCGTGGGTTGTAAACCCTAATGACCAATTACGACCCAAATTGCTTAATTAGCAATTTTAATTAGGAATTATTAATCCTAATTAGCAATATTTTAGTATGATTAAGAAATTTTAATATAATTAGAAAATTCTAATTATAATTTAGAAATATTAATTTTCTATTTGGAAAACCGAAATTCGGAAATCTTAGAAATTAAAGTGTAAACCTAAAGGGTTTAAACCCTAAACCCTAACCCAAACCCTAAACCCTAAGGGTTTGGATATTTGACCATATTGCCATTAAAATTATTTTACAAATATCTAAAATGCCCTTTATGGGATTTTTATTAGGAAACTTGTACAAATGGCCAAAACCTTTAGTTGTTGACCAACTCTCTTGACTTTGTGACTTCAAATCTCAGCAAATCCGATCCAATTGACACCTAGCATGCTTGTGTTCAATGTATCTAAGTTTTATAAAAGAATTAAAGAGAGAAAGTGTACCCATTTTGTTTATTTTCTCTCCAAGCTCCTACTAACTCCCTCTCACACAAAAACCTCTGAAAATCTAAGGAAGATCAGTCACAATATCAGTCCCTAAGTCACCCAATAACAGATTTGAGAGCCAAGATCTAAGATTTGTCAAGAAAATGTATAAATCTAAATTTTTATTTTGATCCATGTTGCTACGAAAAATTTCGTGTTTATGTGTTTAGATTCATGTTAGAAGTTGTTTTTAGTTGATCTATGATGACCCATGATGGATCCATAGCATCAAATGGCTTTAAAATAGTATTTTTCAAAAACTGCTCAAGAACATAATTCGTGGTCTGACAAGCAATGTCAGTCGCCACAGATCCTTGTTCGTTTAAGATATTTGTTGTTTTAACGTTTGTATTAGTAGCCTGTTATGTTGTCTTCAATCTGGAAGTCGAATCACTGTGATCGAATGGCTAGATTTCATGTTATTAACGGTCAAAACCCATTAACCAACGTTGACCGGTCAAGAATCTGGGCAACCCAGAATCGCTTGAACACCGTCTGACAACATTTTTCAAAGCCCAGATCTGTCAGTGTATAAGTGTTTTAATCATTGTTTTTGTACCTAACTTGTAGCCTGTTATATGTTCTTTGATTCCATGTCATTTTATCGTATAGATAAACCACAGGTCGATCATAGAAGGTGGTCTAAGTAGACAACTCACTCTGTTCTTACGTTTCTGGAAAAACCCATAAACAGATTAAGTAATTTTTCTGACCGTGGTTAACCAAGTTGAATATGGTGATTTTGTTGTTTATAGAGTGATTTGTTGTTATGTAATTGTTCCTTGGTATGAGTACTAGAGGTATGAGGCACCACGAACTGCGTGGGTTTTTGGAAAACCTAGGTAACGCCTGACAGTAACTTTGAAGGGGCGGATCTTGCTAGCTTGTTAAGTTGTGACTCTGTTAATTGTTGATAATGGTAGTACTACATGCATACTACACGATGGAAACCTAAGCTAGTCCAGAACATGCCTTATCTGACAATCATAGCTGGTCAAGCGTGCACCCTCGAACACTGACTTGTCAGTGTTCTTGAGGCCAAGAACACCTAAGGCGACAGAAAGCGTCGCTAAAGGGCTATAGTGACGGTTTAATTATTTTTATTTTCTGATTTTTCTGGAAAATGATTAAAAATTAGAAATAAATTCTAAAAATTACTAAAAATGGTTTTAAAAATTATTTTAAATAATGAAAAATAATTTTTGACCAATTGAAATATTTTTCTTTAATATTTATAATTATTTAAATATTAAAGGTATTTAATTTATTTACTTAGTGTATTAAATAAATTAGAAAAAAATGAATTAATATTATGAAAAATAATTTTAAATAAGAATTATGTATTTAAAAATATTTTGAGTTATAAAATGTGACTTTTAATATTTTTAGAGAATTTTCATTAATAATTTAATATTAATGATATTAGATTTATTTAATTATTAAATTATATAAATAATATAAAAATGATTTTAATGATTTAAAAATCATTTTAAATAAGAATAAAGTGTTAGAAAATATTTTAAATTATAAAATATAATTTTCAATATTTTTGGAGAATTCTCATTAATAAATTAATATTAATGATATTAGATTTATTTAATTATGATATTAAATAAATGAATTAAAAATGATTTTATTGATTTAAAAATCATTTAAAAGTGTGAAAAATATTTTAAAAATATTTTAGATTATAATTAATGACTTTTAATATTTTAATAATAATTACATTAATATTTAAATATTAATGGTAATGATTTAAAAATGATTTTAATTATTTTAAAAATCATTTAAGTATAATATTGATGATTTAAAAATATTTTAAGTTATTAACAATAACTTTAATATTTTGACAAGTATGTTATTAATATTTTTATATTATTAAATATTAATAATGATAAGATTATTTAATAATTAAATCATTTAAAAATGATTTAAGTGTTTAAAAAATTAATATAAATTATAATAATTGTTTATAAATTGTTAAAAGCTTCCGGAAAATATTATAAACGATATTTGACTTATCTAAAATAATATTGAAGCTTAGAGACCAAGTTTAATTGATAATCAATGTGTTAATTGACGAATAGGGTGACCAGAACACCGAGATGAGACCAACGTCCAACCAGACTGAACTAGTTAGACTTGATAAGTGTTTATATAGGTTATAAACACTAATGTGGCTATATGGTAATGTGCCTAGGAGAAGTTTGACTGTAAATTAGAGTACTACGTGTTATGAAATATTGTGCTAATTGTGAGACCGATATTATTGGTTATAGGTCTTACGAACGCAGTTAATTATATTGTGTAGCTGTAATCAACGCGGAAGGCAAGTTTCCTAACTCAACCTTGAGTTATATTTATTCAATTATTATGGTTAATTATTGCTAATTATACCATGTCCAGGAAAGTTATTGTTGATTATTCGCAGTTAGTGCATGATTAATAATTCAAATTGAATTACTGATTCGAAAAATATATATTTGTAGAATTTCTGTTGTTGGATATTTATATCTGTAGAAACTAATATTGACAGTACAGATAATTCATGTTTATTGTCAAATTATATTGAGAAATGTCTTAGCTAATTATTCTGGCTAGACGAACATTTGTTAGAACTTGATAAATACGAGAAGAGAAATCAGTTGTTATTGATAGATCGATGCCAATTGTTTCGGCTAGATCAATAAGTAGATAGAATTTGAAATCACAGTATTTCGTTGTTAAATCAAAAATCTTGATTTTGAGACTGAGAAGAACAACCTTTTATATAAAGGGAACATTTTGGGTCGTATATTCGACCATTGCGCGTTGTTAAGTATTATGCATAATATAGGGTATAATAAAGCTGATCACTTGTTATACTTGCAGAGGGGTATGATTTAATCTTTATGGTTATCTGATACGCCTGAGTATGTATCAAAGTAAATCTTTGATAGATACCCGAGAAAATAAGTTCAAAGATCTAGTGAGATCACTCAGCATAAATCTGAAAAATATTCCACTTTGTTATTGAGTAGAATTGATTCTTGTTTATTCAATAGAATATCGTAGAAACTTGAAAGCGTTGTACTCTTTCATTATTATAATATTGTGTTGCTTAGAAAGGGAGAAGCCTTGTTATTGATTAACGCATTGTTCAGCTAATTCAAAGTTCCCCGAACTTTGGTGTCATTCTATCAAAATAGATAGTCTATTATCCTGATACTTATACATTCATTGTATATCTTAACTTGCGGGGTAAATTTGTTGCTCACCCTTGCTAAATAAAACTTTTCAGCTAGGAAAGAAGTGGCAGAAGGTGCTGTGAAGAACAAGGGCGAAGACATAGTGATTAATTAGTTATCAATAACATTATTATTATGTTATATTTGTGAACCCTTTTTGTATAACTAATGGGTATGTTTGTAATATTAAGGTTAGAGAACCTGGGGTAATGTATTAACTATATCAGTTAATGAAGCTTATGTATTCCTATTTATATATGAATGGGTAGTTAAATGGTATTATATTGTGGATCGTGAACACCAAACTCGGGGATCAGGTAACCCGGATTTCGGGGTGTCACATTAATAAATAGACTATGTCTATAAGATGAAGATGATAAAAATAATTAAAAGAATAAACTCAAATAGAGTTTAGTTCATAATGATTGAATTTAGAAAATTCATGTGAAACAAGTTTAAATAATATGTGTAGGTTCAAAGAAGAACTTGAAGAGTTAAGAGATCAGGGAACACCCGGGGTGATGAATTATAAGATAACTTAATTAAAGTGGAAGTAATGAGGATCATAAAACCAAAATGATCATAGAATAGGAAAGGAATCATAAAGAAGATGATTGTAGAATAAGATCACGATGTGATCTGGTTAAGTTATAAAATGATAGATGATTTGTAATGAATGAATAGTTATAGCTTGATGCTATAAGAGAATGTACTATGATATAGTAAGAGGTAAACTCATGAGGAGTTAAAGATGATGAAATACGAAAAATTCGTATCAAGTAAAGAGCAAGTTAAGAGCAGGATAATGTTAGGTGGGATTTCAATTGAGGACTCATGTGATGGCTAAGTTATACAAACCTTTATATGGGCGGGGGTTTTGTGCTTGTACTTGGTTTATCACATTGATAATCATTGGAATGTTGGTGTCGCGCTATCAATATATATATGACGAAAAGGTGATTCTTTTCTTATGTGTATATTTGATAGTTAGAGACTATTAAGATTAGTCAGATATTATTAGGATTAGGTGTGAGTTCTTAAAACTCATACTTATGGTAAGTTGATGACTCATAATCATATGTATGCTTTTGAACTCCTAAGTGTATGGACAGTCCCTTATGGGTTCTTGGACTACATATTGTTAGGACAAGTTCCTAAACTCATATTGTTGTGGCAAGTTACTGAACTTCCAATGTGTGGTAAGTTCGATTAACTATACTGGGGGTATAGGAATATTGTAAGTTGAAATACAAGAATATTTAGTATAAGAGCATTGGTGGTGCTAGAAATAAAATGAATTAGTAAGTAATGAAGTAATGGAGTAAACATTGAAGTTGATGGAGAAAATTAGATATTCCAAATATTCTAGCTTTGCTAGATTTTTGAAATTTATTGACTTCGTGCTGATGTTTGCACTTCTGTGTTTTTGACAATATTAAATCAAATGATTGAATCAACGAATTTTTAAAACAATGTTATTATTCTTATATCTATGCTAATTGTTTCGGCTAGATAAAAATGATTTTAAATTATCAAAATGTATTTTGTATAATCATGTACATCATTTAATATGGTGTAGAAATAATAAACGATGGAGTCATCAATGCAATAAAACCTGGTGTTGGATGTGATCATCGAATTATCAGCCCACTATGATATGATGTAATATGACGAAGTCATAAAATGATGAAATCTTCAACGTACTATTAAGACGGTACGGTATCATGGCGTCATAAAGAGGTTTTTAGTTTTCTTTAAACTATGAAAGATATGCCAATTGGGTTGTTTAAAAAAATGGTTTTCTTTTAACTAAGAAGGGTATACCAATTGAGTTGGTTAAGAATTTGTATATAAATCTCGATTGATGTCCGAGTTATTGTTTGAAGTCTATGCTATTTGATCCGGCTAGACGATTATTGAAAGATGTTTATGAAATTCGAACGTTCTTTGTCAAACTATTCCAAGCCAAATTATTTTGGTGCGGATTCAAATGTTGAGAAGCTGAGGTGAACAACCTTGTAATAGGGGACATGTTATGGGAGACAATGGTTCCGAAAGTAACGTATACAGTCATTACGATGTTAAGATGTAATACGTTGTGCACGACGTAGTAGTGCAATAGGCTGATCACCTGGAGCACTGATGTAGAATCTTTACAGTCTGTGTGATAATTAAACTTTCTATTAAACCTAGAGAAGAGTTCAAGGTCTTGTGACCCCTCAGTATGATTTGAGAATCTTTTAAATTCCTGATGTATTCATACTGCTTCCCGATCATTGAGCAATTATGGAAGATTCTTGATATCCTGAAGTGAATGTGGGAAGGAGGATGTTTCTTTGAAAGAAGTAAGCTGTAGAATATAACATCTAACGAGCAATATATTGAACAAGTAAGAAAAGAAATTCTGAAACAAGAAGGGGATGAGTAAATTAAGAAAACTATAATAATTCCAAGAAAGAAATGAAATTCTGAAAAGAGAAATGATGATGTTATCTAAAGAAAATGTGAAACACTTAGAAGAAAAATATGTGAAGAATGCGATGATTTTTTTTAGAAAGATCCTTAGAGGAAGAAGTGGTCATAGAACTCACTAAATGAATAAAAGATTAACGTAAAGTCTATTTTGAAAGATTGAATGAATGAAGATTAATAAATAAAATTTCGAGGACAAAATTCTTAGGAGAAGGGGTGAATGTAATATCCTGAGTGTTTACAAGTCAAGTTTATAAAACAATGATCCATGAAAAAAAGGAAATAAAAGGGTTAAAGAATATATAATACTCAAAATATAATTGAGTGTAAGTAAATGTTATGAAATAAAGCTTGCAAGAATTTGTTGAGAAAAGGAATGGAATATGAATTATAAAACCTATATTAAGATAATATGTTGAGTGATTCAACGATAATTTTTTTGAAAGGATTGGTTGAAAACCGAGTAAGGGAGATTTCGGTGATTCCAAGGACGAAATCCTTATAAGGGAGGAAGGATGTGACAACTCAAATTTTCAAAAGTTACTAAAATAAGAATTTAGTAAACAAAATTCTTATTCTAGGATGTTTTGATAATGTATATGTATTTATATATTGGGGAAACGAGGTTTAAAAGTAATTAAACTATTGAAAAAATTAAATGAAGTTGTTGTAAAAAGGAAATTAATTGAGTAATGTTGGTTAATTTAATAAAGTTGAAAATTATATTATGAAATAATATAATTTGATTATTTTACCTTGTCTGGACTATAATTATTATTAATTAAATTTCATAAATAACATAAGTAATACACTTAATTAAAGTAGTGAATTAATTTAAGGATATTTGTTTTAAGAAAATGAAGGAGTAATATACATTACACATAAATGTAATATGTTAATGTTGTAAGATTATGAGTTTTGTAAATAGTTAAAAATATTTATGGACTTGAATAAATATTTTATTTGGAATATTTATGGAAATAAATAAATATTTGATGGAAATTATTATGGAATAAGTTGTTTAAGTATGATGATATTAAATAAATTGATGATAAATAATTTTGTAATTTGTGCATATTTTAGTACGCTAGTGTGATGGTAATATTCTAATTTAATTAAATAATTAAATTAGTGGATTAATGACTTGTTTTGTAAAGTGGAAGTTTGTATTAATTAAATAAAGGTGTGACAAATGTGCCTGATAATAAGTGAATTATAAGCCTTATAATAAGAGAAATATAAAAATAAATAGGAAGGAATTTTATTTGAGTAAGCCAAACAAGGCTTTGTGGTTATTGGTTTTGTAACTGCTAAGTTTATTAAGTGGGTGTAACTCCTAATTGTAATAAGGGTTGGTTTTTTACACTTATTTGTAAAGGCAGAGAGAAGGAGAGAAATAGAGAGAGTTCAGAGAAAATTTAGAAAGAGAAGAAATTCTTTGAGAAATTGAGAAGGTTTTGGAGAAACAAGAAGGAGGAATAAGATTAATCAAGAGAAATCAAATAATCTTCATCATCTAATCAAGGTATCAATCTAGTTCTAAAGCTTTTAAATATAGTTTTCAAGTTCTTCACATAAAAAGCTAATTTGGGTTGGTTGATGTGAAAAGATGTTGTATATATATGTTATGGGTTTGTGTAATCCATATTATATCATCTAAAAGTGGTTTTGGAGTAATTAAATGTGACGCCCCCAAAAATAGGTATACATCACACATTCTAAGTCGCCAAATACATGGCACAGAATACAACTACCACTTAATTATACAACTGTTGTGTAAAATACGACAAAACATTGCTGAGAATTTTAACACGAATATTGTCTTCTTGAAAATATCCAAACTCAAATTTAATCTCATTACAATTATTATCACACTATTTTACAGAATAGTGAGGACTACTAAAACAACCATCTGGATTGTCAATCCATTCCCCGACTAGTCCCATCTATATTCTCATTTCCTGAAGAGAACAGTAAAAGAAAAGGGCGAGCTCAACTAGCCCAACCAGAACTATTATGACTAAGATAATGCAAAATAAACTATCTTTAGCCTTCAACAGTATAACAACTGATAGAATACAATAGACAACAAGTTTTAGATCAACAACTGCAGCGGAATAAGTAATCCATTAGAAGAGTCAAGTAGAGCATGATATCTACTATATTCTATGATTTAAAAGTTGATAATCAATTTTATCGTTGAGACTCAACTTAATAAATAATTCACATCATTGAATTATCCATGCAGTACGGGCCAAGGATATTCATTACTATCGCGACCACAAATTATCCATGCACTACGGGCCAAGGATATTTGTATTTTCACCAATGGTCATGAACATGCCAAAAAATAATTCATCTTTGCACCCTTGGCCGAAGAGAATGCATGGTTATGATCATACTAACAACTGTCTACCAATACACTACGGGCCAATGAGGACTTTTACCACATCATTTAAAATATTACAGGTCATGATTATACCGAATAATCCCTTGTTATAATCATACCAATCAACAATTCATCTATACACTACGGCCCAAAGATGACTTTTATCACAATATCAGCATGAGGATGATAACAATGATATAAGAATTCAATCAAACGAAATCAAGGATATATATTAAAGACTTTAAATTTATCCAGAGTTTAAAAATGTCCAAATTGTCAACACGATACTGCTTTATGGAGTAAAATTCAAGAATAATATGTGCGTATCAAAATTAATTTGAACAGAAAAGAAATCAATTTTCCAAGTGAATAGTACCCGGGTGAATAGTACCCCATGAATAGTACTTTGTGAATAGTATCCTGTGAATAGTACTTTGTGAATAGTGCCATACATATAATAGTACCGTATGTATGAATAGTGCCGTACGAATAAATAGTGCCGTATAGATGAATAATACCCATTAATAGTACTCCGACATAAAAAACTTAAAATTTAACAAGAATGTTCAGAAAAATATTCTTGTGAAACGATACTAGATGAAGCGTAAATTTCAAGGATATTCTACTAATTTCAAGGAGTATAGAAGCAATACTTAACAAAATGAGTGTAGAATTTAGAATCTGAAACGAAATAATATTACTTACATACTACATAGTATGGAAGAAAATAATATTTCTTACGAATATTGAACAAAAATAATATCTCTGATAACTGTTGAACGAAAATAATATTCCTTACGAATATTAAACGAAGATAATATTCCTTACGAATATTAAACAAAAATAATATTCCTTACGAATATTGAACGAAATAAAATTTCTTACGAATACGAAAAATAATATCGTAAGCGAATATGAAATAAATAATACCCCTTACCTCAAAAAGAGAGCAATTTCGACTAGTATAGCGAAGATATTCTTGAAAAAAACTTATTCTATTTTCTACACTCAAAGCTTCCTTAAACTCTAAAGAAATACGCTCAATATTATAGAAGAAGAATTTTCTGATTCTGGTGTGATTTTTATTTCTAAACTAAGTATCCTATTTATAGGAGAATGGAAAGGATACTTTTTGAATTTAGAAATCGCGGACCAATAGTAAATTATCACGGACGCAGACGACTGAAGAATTTTTTTTCCTAATTTACTATGCAGACACTATGCAAATACTATGTATAATAAAATATAATATATTCTGTTTTTCATAAAAAACAAAACATATAATAATAATAATAATAATAATAATAATAATAATAATTATTATTATTATTATTATTATTATTATTATTATACTCCCTCTCGACAAAGTTAATTCCCCCCCATTTTGAAATATATATATATATATATATATATATATATATATATATATATATATATATATATATAGGAAGGATCAAGAATATTACCCTTATCCAGCATTCCTCCTTAAATAACAATCCTTTATTAAAACTACGTCGTTTTGGAGTTTCTTTTAAAAAAGAAGTTGGGCCGCGGGTGACATTTTTGTAAATAAAAAAAATAAGTGGGACCACTCTCTTTTAAAAATCTCCAAAACGACGTAGTTTTAATAAAGGAATGCTATTTAAGGAGGAATGCTAGATAAGGGGAATGCTCTTGATCCTTGCTCTCTCTCTCTCTCTCTCTCTATATATATATATATATATATATATATATATATATATATATATATATATATAAAACAAAACTGAAATAACTTTCTACTGACATTTTTGAAAAATGGGTAAGTGGGGGGGTCCATATAATAAACAAAATTTACAACAAAAATATCATAAAGATTCCCTCTATTTATCTCAATTCATTTGGCTTCACAAAACATATTTTTAATAACATTCATCATTAATATTATAACTCACAATATTAACAACTAGATCATTCCTAGGAAAGAGGGGGCTTTCCGATAAGAATTTCTCCCTATTGGCGCGCAATTAGGTGACCAAACCCCTTTTCTCGACAGAACTTTCTAGACATCGTCAATAATGTAAATAATAATATGAATAACTTTGTCGTCTCAATTATTAATTTAATAATATAAAATATTATGACAATAATTGAATCAAATAACGTGAGATACTATGCAACAATTATTGTAGCAATAATTGAGTATAACTGAGTGACTTCTCATGTAAGCATCAATAATCAATACTGTGTGCTACTATGTAACCACGCGTATTACTGTACTTTTATCACCGGGTATTTCAACAGTTAACGGTAAAACTTTTACCATTATTTTTATAAAAAGTTATTTTTTTCATTTTCTAACTCCAACAGTAATTCTGTTGTGGGGTCCATCAATGATTGTACCGTCGTACAGATATTCCCCGATAAAAAGAATATTCCCCGACCAATCGAATATTTTATAACAACTTGCATACTTTGCAAAAATTATAAATATTACCCACAACTATAACATTATATCAAATCAACATCATAATATTCAAAAAAATATTTTGAGAAAATTAAATCTTTATTCATAAAAGTTGGGGTCTTACATTAAATTCATGAAAATAGGTTGAATGATGAAGAATTTGAGTTTTATTATATATATAAGTTTTAGTTAATTATGAGACTAAAATTAGTTATGAAATCATGATGGAAATCTTAAATTGATGATGGATGTTGTAAGAACGTTGAAAAACAAAAAGAACGCAAGTTGAATGAATCAATTTGGTTAAGAAACGAATTCGTAGTGAATGATTACGCTAAACATGTTAAAACATAAAAATTTAGTATAAACATGAGTTTTGGGTCAAGGTTTGGGTTAGTTAATGTTTTTATAAATCGTTGATTCTTTAATATGTTGTAGTTCTATGAATTACGAATCCATAGAGTCGAAAATAGACTGATTTGAATGTGTATAACTCGAGTTATGAAGGTTGGAAGGAGAAAGGATAAAAAATTTGCAAGAACAACAAAACTAGAAAAAAATCGCTCACATTTCTGCTAGGGGGCGCTGCAGCGCTACCACTAAGGCTATTTGGGGCGCTGCAGTGTTTGAATAGTAGTCAGGGTCGGACTGTTTTGACCTCCTGTAGTAAAACTACCATAACATTTTCATACAAATTCCGATTGAGGCAATTCAAGATGATCTGGAACGAGAACAAGTAGACCTACAACTTTGGTTCTTTAAGTGTTACAATTTGAGGTCGTTAGCAGGGGTAAAAATGGCCATCTTAGGGACTGAAGTGCATTTAGAGGAAATCGAAGGGCGTCGAACATGCACGTATGCAAGTGTAGTGGTTCTGACAATAAAAGATGTTGTTCTAAGTTATAAAAAAAGAATATTAGTAAATATAATGATGGTTAATATTATTAAATGATGTATTAGATAAGTTGTACAAACATACTAACTATACACAAGAGAGACAAATCGGACATGTGACGAATGAACGTCGAAACGTCATGACAAGTGTTAATGAATGTAAAAAGTGTTTCAATTCAATTAAAATGAACATTATAAGATATGGAATGGGGTTAATATAAAACAAATAAGGAGTACTAGCAAGACTTAAACACTTGAATGAACTTCGAGTAGGACTAAGAAGAAATATAGTGAGATATAAGTCGAAAGTTAACACAATCAAATTGAACATTGTGTATTGATTAATAGGAAGGGTTATGGGATGTAGAGTAAAATTTATATTACAACTACAATGAGTTTCTATATGACTAATAGTTGATGCGCATGATTATAGAATTGTGTAGGGCACGTGAAGTGTAGATAGTTGTAAGCTGTTAACTATTATGGGTAAACAACGATCAAGGCAAGTCTTTTAGTTCCTATTTGCTATGTGAACTTGATGATTAACTATTTTAAATTTGTATTGCAAAGAGAATGATGTATTAGATATATTGTAAGTATGAACTGTTAAAGTCAATTTATGACTACGTTGGTTGATGAAAGAATGCTAATTGAGTTATGAAACTCAATCTTTATTTGATATGTGATGTACGACATATATAATGTGTTTAGACAGATGTTTATGATGTATAAGATGAACATGTTATTAATGTGTTACGTGTTGCATGAAAACCGTTAGATTTGCTGGGCTGTCGAACTCAACCTTTCAAATAACTATTTTTGTAAGTTAAGGATTCAAGGTAACACTATGTGCTACTTGAATGACATGGATCAGAAATAATACATGAAGATTAATATTTTAGCTAAAGTTATATTTCTTTAAACCAGGATTAAGGTTCATGAGATGTACTCAAGGCTATTAGGGGCGCTTTCCCCAAGGCCATTTGGGGTGCTGCAGCGCTGGAATAGTAGTCAATGCCGAAATGTTTTAACCTCCTGTAGTAAAATAGTCATAACATTTTTATACGGACTCCGATTGAGGCGATTCAAGATAATACGAACGGGGACAAGTAGACCTACAACTTTTGTTCTTTAAGTGATTCAATTTGAGGACGTTAGAAGGGGTCAAAATGGCCATCATTGGGACTGATGTGCATTTAGAGGCAATCGGAGGGCGTCGGGCATGCACATATGCAAGTGTAGTGCTTCTGACGATAAAACATGCTTTTCTAAGTTATAAAAAATGAATATTAGTAAATAAAATGATGGTTAATATTAATAAATGATGTATTAGATAAGTTGTATAAGCATACTAAGCATACACAAGAGAGACGAATCGGGCGTGACAAATGAACGTCGAAACGCTGTGACAAGTGTTACTGAATGTAAAAAGTGTTTCAGTTCAATTGAAATGAACATTATAATATATGGAATAGGGTTAATATAAAACCAATAAGGAGTCCTAGCAAGACTTAAACACATGAATGAACTTCGAGTATGACTAAGAAGAAATATAGTGAGGTATAAGTCGAAAGTTAACACAATCAAATTGAACATTGTGTATTGATTAATAGGAAGGGTTATGGGATGTAGAGTAAAGTTTATATTACAACTACTATGCGTTGCTATATGACTAATAGTTGATGTGCTTGATTATATAATTGTGTAGGGCACGTGAAGTGCAGATAGTTGTAAGCTGTTAACTGTTATTGGTAAACAACGATCAAGGTAAGTCTTTAAGTTCCTTCTTACTATGTGAACTTGATGATTAACCGTTTTAAGTTTGTATTTCAAAGAGAATAATGTATTACATATGTTGTAAGTATGAACTGTTACAGCCAATTTATGACTACGTTGGTTGAGGAAAGAATGCTGATTGAGTTATGAAACTCAATCTTTATTTGATATGTGATGTACAATATGTATAATGTGTTTAGAGATATGTTTATGATGCATAAGATGAGCATGTTATTTTTGTGCCACGTGTTGCGTGAAAACCTTTAGATTTGCTAGGCTGTCGAGCTCAACCTTGTAAATAACTATTTTTGCAGTTTAAGGATTCAAGGTAACACAATGTGCTACTTGAATGACGTGGATCAGAAATAATATATGAAGATTAATATTTTAGCTAAAGTTATATTTCTTTAAACCATGATTAAGGTTCATGAGATGTACTCAATGTTTTATGATGTATATTTTATGTTGAGTTGTAAAGTTAAAGTTTGAGCTATCCGATGTATAAAGGATATCTATTTGTGATGTAAGTATATATATATTAACTCTTATAAAATGAATCATGGATTATATAAGATTCAAAGACATGTAGATGATAAAGGTTTTGATTCAAGAAAAATAATAAAGAAGATAGAAAAGTTTAAAATATTCTGCATTTTTAGTGATTGTACCATCAAATAATGATGTAAAGTTAGAATAGAGGTGTATTGTTAACGACCGAGGTTGAGAGTTTAATTGTATGAATTTTGGGGTCGTTACAGTTGGTATCAGAGCTGTTGGTTATGAACATTAAGTTAGAGTACCTTGGGCGATAACCTAAGAGAAGAAAGATGAAGATGATAAAACTCAGATAGAGTTTGAACAATAACAGATTAAAATATATGTAGAAGAGACTAAAATATATATACGAGGAGATTCAAAGAAGAATATGGAAGTATCTAAAAGATGATAATCAGGGGTTACCTGACTCTAGTAATAAAGACGTTAAGTTTTAATAAATAGACGATGTCTATAAGATGAAGATGATAAAAAAAAAGAATAAACTTAAATAGAGTTTAGTTCATAATGAATGAACTCAAAAAATTCATATGAAACAAGTTTAAATAATATGTGTAGGTTCAAAGAAGAACCTGAAGAGTTAAAAGATCAGGGAACACCTTGGTTAAAGAATGATAGGATAACTTAATTAAAGAGGAAATAATGAGGATCATAAAATCAAAACGATCATGGAATAAGAAAGGAATCATAAAGAAGATGATTGTAGAATAAGATCACAATGTGATCTGGTTAAGTTGTAAAATGATAGATGATTTGTAATGAATGAATAGTTATAGCTTGATGCTATAAGAGAATGCACTATGATATAGTACGAGATAAACTCATAAGGAGTTATAGATGATGAAATATGAAAAATTCGTATCGAGTAAAGAGCAAGTTAAGAGTAGGATAGAGTTAGGTGGGATTTCAATTGAGGACTCATGTGATGACTAAGTTGTACAAACCTTTATATGGGCGGGGGTTTTGTGCTTATACTTGGTTTATTACATTGATAATGATTGGAATGTTGGTGTCGCGCTATCAATGTATATACGACGAAAAGGTGATTCTTTTCTAATGTGTATATTTGATAGTTGAGACTATTAAGATTAGTCAGATATTATTAGGATTAGGTGCGAGTTCTTAAAACTCATACTTATGGTAAGTTGATGACTCATAATCATATGTATGTTTTTGAACCCCTAAGCGTATGGACAGTCCATGATAGGTTCTTGGACTACATATTACTAGGATAAGTTCTTAATCTCATATTATTGTGGTAAGTTCCTGAACTTTTAATATCTGGTAAGTTTGATGAACTATATTGGGAGTATAAGAAGATTGTAAGTTGAAATACAAGAATATTTAGTATAAGAGCATTGGTGGTGCTAGAAATAAAATGAATTAGTAAGTAATGAAGTAATAGAGTAAACATTGAAGTTGATGGAGAAAATTAGATATTCCAAATATTCTAGCTTTGCTAGATTTTTAAAATTTATTGACTTCGTGCTGATGTTTGCACTTCTGTGTTTTTGAAAATATTGAATCAAATGATTGAATCAATGAATTATTAAAACAGTGTTATTATTCTTATGTCTATGCTAATTATTTCGGCTAGATAAAAATGATTTTAAATTATCAAAATGTATTTTGTATAATCATGTACATCATTTAATATGGTGTAGAAATAATAAACGATGGAGTCATCAATGCAATTGAACCTGGTGTTGGATGTGATCATCGGATTGTCAGCCCACTATGGTATGATGTAGTATGATGAAGTCACAAATGACAGAATCTTCAACGTACTATTAAGACGATACGATATAATGACGTCATAAACAGGTTTTTATTTTTCTTTAAACTATGAAAGATATGCCAATTGGGTTGTTTAAAAAAATGGTTTTCTTTTAACTAAGAAAGATATACCAATTGAGTTGGTTAAGAGTTTATATATATATCTCGATTGAGGTCTGAGTTATTTTTTGAAGTCTATGTTATTTGATCCGGCTAGACGATTATTGAAAGATGTTTATGAAATTCGAACATTCTTTATCGAACTATACCAAACCAAATTGTTTTGGTGTAGATTCATATGTTGAGAAGCAAGCTAAGGTGAACAACCCTATAACATGGGACATGTTATCGGAAACAATGGTTTCGAAAGTAATGCATATAGTCGTTATGATGTTAAGATGTAATACGTTGTGCACGACGTAGTGGTGCAATAGGCTGATCACCTGGAGCACTGATGTAGAATCCAGTCTGTGTGATTGTTAAACTTTCTATTAAACCTAGAGAAGAGTTCAAGGTCTTGTGACCCCTCAGCATGATTTGAGAATCTTTTAAATTCCTGATATATTTATACTGCTTCCCATTCATTGGGCAATTATGGAAGATTCTTGTTATCCTGAAGTTAATGTGGGAAGGAGGATCTTCCTTTGAAAGAAGTAGGTTGTAGAATGTAGTATCTAATGATCAATATATTGAACAAGTAAGAAAAAAAATTCTGAAACAAGAAGGGGAAGAGTAAATTAAGAAAACTATAATAATTCCAAGAAAGAAATGAAATTCTGAAAAGAGAAAGGATGAAGTTATCTAAAGAAAATGTGAAATTCTTAGAAGAGAAATATGTGAAGAATGCGATGATTTTTTTAGAAAGATCCTTAGAGGAGGAAGTTGTCATAGAACCCACTAAATGAATAAAAGATTAACGTAAAGTCTATTTTGATAGATTAAATGAATGAAGATTAAAAAATAAAATTTTGAGGAAGAAATTCTTAGGAGAAGGGGTGAATGTAATATCCCGAGTGTTTATAAGTCAAGTATATAAGTCAATGATCCGTGGAAAAAAGGAAATAAAAGGGTTAAAGAATATATAATACTCAAAATATAATTGAGTTTAAGTGAAGTTTATGAAAGAAAGCTTGCAAGAATTTATTGAGAAAAGGAATGGAAAATGAATTATAAAACTTATATTAAGATAATATGTTGACTGATTCAACGATAAAATTTTTGTAAGGATTGGTTGAAAAACGAGTAAGGGAGGTTTCAGTGATTCCGAGGACGGAATCCTTATAAAGGGGGAAGGATATGACAACCTGAATTTTTAAAATTTATTAAAATAAGAATTTAGTAAACAAAATTCATATTATAAGATGTTTTGATAATATATATGTATTTACATATTGGAGAAATGAGATTTAATAGTTAGTTAAACTATTGAAGAAATTAAATGAAGTTGTTGTGAAAAGAAAATTAACCGAGTAATGTTGGTTAATTTAATAAAGTTGAAAATTATATTATGAAATAATATAATTTGATTATTATACCTTGTTGGCCCTAGAATTATTATTAATTAAATTTCATAAATAATATAAGTAATTCACTTAAATAAAGTAGTGAATTAATTTAAAGATATTTGTTTTAAGAAAATGAAGGAGTAATATACATTACACATAAATGTAATATGTTAATGTAGTAAGATTGTGAGTTTTGTAAATAGTTAAAAATATTTATGGACTTGAATCAATATTTTATTTGGAATATTTATGAAAATAAATAAATATTCGATGAAAATTATTATGGAATAAGTTGTTTAAGTATGATGATATTAAATAAATTGATGATAAATAATTTTGTAATTTGTGCATATTTTAGTACGCTAGTGTGATGGTAATATTCTAATTTAATTAAATAATTAAATTAGTGGATTAATGACTTGTTTTGTAAAGTGGAAATTTGTATTAAGTAAATAACGGTGTGACAAATGTGCCTTATAATAAGAGAATTATAAGCCTTATAATAAGAGAAATATAAAAACAAATAGGAAGGAATTTTATTTGCGTAATCCAAACAAGGCCTTGTGGTTGTTGGTTTTGTAACTGCTAAGTTTATTAAGTTGGTGTAACTCCTAATTGCAATAAGGGTTGATTTTTTATATTTATTTGTAAAGGCAGAGAGAATGAGAGAAATAGAGAGAGTTCAGAGAAAATTGAGAAAGAGAATAAATTCTCTGAGAAATTGAGAATCAAGAAGGAGGAAGAAGATTAATCAAGAGAATTTAGATAATCTTCATCATTTAATCAAGGTATCAATCTAGTTCTAAAGCTTTTAAATATAGTTTTCAAGTTCTTCACATAAAAAGCTATTTTGGGTTGGTTGATGTGAAAATATGTTGTATATATATGTTATGGGTATTATATCATCTAAAAGTGATTTTGGAGTAATTAAATTCATGAAATTAGGTTGTATGATGAAGAATTTGAGTTTTATTGTATATATAAATTTTGGTCAATTTTTAGACTAAAATTAGTTATGAAATCATGATGGAAACCTTAAATTAATGATGGATGTTGTAAGAACGTTGGAAAACAAAAAGAACGCAAGTTGAATGAATCAATTTGGTTAAGAAACGAATTCGTAGTGAATGATTACGCTAAACATGTTAAAACATGAAAATTTAGTATGAACATGAGTTTTGGGTCAAGATTTGGGTTAGTTAATGTTTCTGTAAATTATTGATTCTTTGGCATGTTGTAGTTCTATGAATTACGAATCCACAGAGACGAAAACGGACTGATTTGGATGTGTATAACTCGAGTTATGAGTGTTGGAAGGAGAAAGGATTAAAAATTTGCAAGAACAACAAAACTACAAAAAAAATCACTCACATTTCTACTAGAGGCGCTGCAGCGCTGCCCCCAAGGCTATTTGGGGGACTGCAGCGCTGGAATAGTAGTCAGGTCCGGATTATTTTGACCTCTTGTAGTAAAACGGCCATAATATTTTCATAGGGATTTCGATTGAGGCGATTCAAGATAATCAGGAATGAGGACAAGTAGACATACAACTTTTGTTCTTTAAGTGTTTCAATTTGAGGTCGTTATCAGGGGAAAAAATGGCCATCTTTGGGACTGATGTGAATTCGGAGGCAATCAGAGGGCGTCGGGCATGCACGTATGCAAGTGTAGTGCTTCTGACGATAAAAGATGTTGTTCTAAGTTGTAAAAAATGAATATTAGTAAATATAATGAAGTTTAATATTAATAAATGATATATTAGATAAGTTGTATAAGCATACTAAGCATGCACAAGAGAGACGAATCAGGCGTGTGACAAATGAACGTCGAAACGCCGTGACAAGTGTTAATGCATGTAAAAAGTATTTCAATTCAATTTAAATAAACATTATAAGATATGGAATGGGTTTAATATAAGACCAATAAGGAGTCCTAGCAAGACTTAAATACTTGAATGAACTTCGAGTATGACTAAGAAGAAATTATAGTGAGATTTAAGTCGAAAGTTAACACAATCAAATTTAATATTGTGTATTGATTAATAGGAAGGGTTATGGGATGTACAGTAAAGTTTATATTACAACTACTATGCATTGCTATATGACTAATAGTTAATGTGCATGATTATATAATTGTGTAGGGCACGTGAAGTGTAGATAGTTGTAAGCTGTTAACTATTATTGGTAAACAATGATCAAGGCAAGTCTTTTAGTTCCTATTTGCTATGTGAACTTGATGATTACCTGTTTTAAATCTGTATTACAAAGAGAATGATGTATTAGATATGTTGTACGTATAAACTGTTAAAGTCAATTTATGACTACGTTGGTTGAGGAAAGAATGCTAATTGAGTTATTAAACTCAATCTTTATTTGATATGTAATGTACAACATGTATCATATGTTTAGACAGATGTTTATGATGTATAAGATGAACATGTTATTTATGTGCTACGTGTTTCATGAAAACTATTAGATTTACCGTGCTGTCGAGCTCAACCTTTCAAATAACCATTTTTGCAAGTTAAGGATTCAAGGTAACACTATGTGCTAATTGAATGACGTGGATCAGAAATAATATATGGAGATTAATATTTTAGCTAAAGTTATATTTCTTTAAACCAGGATTAAGGTTCATGAGATGTACTTAAGGCTATTTGGGGCACTGCCCCCAAGGCTATTTGGAGCGCTACAACGCTAGAATAGTAGTCAAGGCCAGACTGCTTTGACCTCCTGTAGTAAAATAGCCATAACATTTTCATACGGACTCCGATTGAGGCGATTCAAGATAATACGGAACGAGGACAAGTAGACCTACAATGTTTGTTCTTTAAGTGGTTCAATTGGAGGTCGTTAGAAGGGGGTCAAAATGGCCATCTTAGGGACTAATGTGCATCTAGATCTAGAGGCAATCGTAGGGCGTCGGGCATGCACGTATGCAAGTGTAGTTCTTCTGACGATAAAAGATGTTGTTCTAAGTTTTAAAAATTGAATATTAGTAAATGTAATGATGGTTAATATTAATAAATGATGTATTAGATAAGTTGTATAAGCATACTAAGCATACACAGGAGAGACGAATCGGGCATGACAAATGAACGTCAAAACGCCGTGATAAGTGTTAATGAATGTAAAAAGTGTTTCAATTCAATTGAAATGAACATTATAAGATATGGAATGGGGTTAATACAAAATAAATAAGGACTTCTAGCAAGACTTAAACACTTGAATGAACTTCGAGTATTACTAAGAAGAAATATAGTGAGATATAAGTCGAAAATTAACACAATCAAATTGAACATTGTGTATTGATTAATAGGAAGGGTTATGGGATGTAGAGTAAAATTTATATTACAACTACTATGCGTTGCTATATGACTAATAGTTAATGTTCATGATTATATAATTGTGTAGGGCACGTGAAGTACAGATAGTTGTAAGCTGTTAACTGTTATTGGTAAACAATGATCAAGACAAATCTTTCTGTTCCTATTTGCAATGTGAACTTGATGATTAACCGTTTTAAATCTGTATTGCAAAGAGAATGATGTATTATATATGTTGTAAGTATGAACTGTTAAAGTCAATTTATGACTACATTGGTTGAGGAAAGAATGCTGATTAAGTTATGAAACTCAATCTTTATTTGATATGTGATGTACAACATGTGTAATGTGTTTAGAAAGATGTTTATGATGTATAAGATGAACATGTTATTTATGTC
The DNA here is from genome assembly GCA_016801055.1 of Panax notoginseng. NCBI lineage: Eukaryota > Viridiplantae > Streptophyta > Magnoliopsida > Apiales > Araliaceae > Panax > Panax notoginseng. The sequence continues at coordinate 195,258,161 of CM029016.1, forward strand.
CTACGTGTTGCATGAAAACTGTTAGATTTGCCGATTTGTCGAGCTCAACCTTGCAAATTGTAACGACCCCAAAATTCATACAATTCAATTATCGATTTTGGTCGTTAATAACATGTCTAACTTCTGATTTTACATCATTATTCGATGTTAATCTTAATAAAATACGGAATAATTTTAAACTTTTCTATCTTTATACTTTAATTCCCTGAATCAAAACCTTTATCATCTACATGTCTTTGAATCATATATAATCCATGATTCACTTTATTAGAGTTAATATATATTACTTACATATCAAATCGATATCCTTTATACATCGGACAACTCAAACTTTAACTTACAACTCAATATAAAATATACATCATAAAATATTGAGTACATCTCATGAACTTTAATCATGGTTTAAAGAAATAACAATCTTTAGCTAAAATAATAATCTTCGTGTATTATTTCTGATCCACGTCATTCAAGTAGCATATAGTGTTACCTTCAATCCTTAACCTGTAAAAATTGTTATTTACAAGGTTTAGCTCAACAGCCCAACAAATCTAACAGTTTTCATGCATCACGTAGCACATAATAACATGCTTATCATACATCTCATAATAATTGGACTAACATAACATACATGTTACAATTCATATAACAAGTATAAATTGACTTTAACGTTTCATACTTTCAATTAGTATTCATTACTCAATCAACGTAGTCATAAATTGACTTTAACGTTTCATACTTTCAATATATATATAACACATCATGCTATTTGCAATAAAGATTTAAAATAGTTCATCATCAAATTCATATAGCAAATATGAACTGAAAAACTTGCCTCGATCGTTGTTTACCAATTACCGAAAACAGCTTAGATGCTTTGCGTACATCCTACAACAGTTCAAAGGTTCATATTCACATGCATTAGTTACACATATAATGAAACCACATTGACTCTTAGTCTTAATCTTTTTATAACTTTTGTCTCTTTGAAACTTAACACATATCTTCAGGTGTTTACTCCTCTTCGTATGACACTTATCATTACATAATCCCATCTTGTGTTTCTTTATACTTCTTTCGTAATCGACACTTAAAGTTCGTTAAAGTCGTCATAGATTTTATTACCTCATATTAGATGTATCACACTTGTTAACAACAACTAAGTTAACCTCCGCCTTATATCTCGTTAAGCTTCTCTTATAATTGATCGTTAAGTTTTCTAACGAGTACTTACATCATTTTAAACATATATTAGGTTAATTAATTAAATTAACCTTCAAATCGTTCTTTCAACTTTATCTCATGCTTTCTAAAACATTTACTCAAATGGGTACTTACCATGAAGATAAGTCCCTTATATTGTCCCTACACCATTTTGGATGTATATTAGGTTAATTTAAATTAAGTCAACCTTTGAATCATGCTTCCAAATTCTTCTTTTAATTGATACTTAATAATAATTTAAGTATTTAAAGTCTTCCAATATGTGCTCGTTAAGTGTTTAATGGACATTAGAATCGATTATATAACATTCCTCTTTACTATACATTAAAGTCTCTTCACTGTCTCTGTTCAGTACACGGCGCGGCAGCGCCATGTTTGCCTTTGATCTCTGCGTGGCCGCGCCCCAGCTCGGCAGTGCCCATTTTGACTTGGGTTGTAGCGCGGTTGGGCTGCAATGCAGACTTAGTTTTTGCAATTCACGACAAAGCACTGTTCATCCCAAAAACACCCAATTTTAACAAACCCAGATGTTATAAACTCGATAAACTCAACACCCAGCATGCACAACACGATTCTATCCTTATAAACAACTATAATAACCAATTCTAGAGGTTCAAATTTCCATGATCATGCCAATTTTTCATATTTTGACATATTTAGCGTAACAAATCGCTACAAACTCGTTATTCAACCAATTTGATCCGTTTAACTTGCGTTATTTTCGTTTTTTAATGCATTAACAACATCTATTATCAATTTACAAATTACTACATGATTTCCCAACTAATTTTATCCTCAAAATAGACCAAAATACATATATTACCATACAGCTCAAATTTCTTTTTCTTAAACATGTTTCCATGAATTTAATTACTGAAAACTCAATTCTAAACAACTTACAATGAATTATATACTCTCAAAAACACATATCACATATTCTTTAGCAATTTAATCACCAAAAATCATCTTTTTGATGAAAACTCAAGAGAACATAACTACAGTTTGGGCTAAATTATTACCTTCTTGATCTTTCTATAACTTGGCAAATCATGAAGAATTCCTTGATCATTCTTCTTCTTCCTTTTTATTTTCAGAACTTCTTCTAATTTCTTAGAGAATTCTTCTCTTTCTATCTCAACTTTCTTTGAACTCTTCTCTATTTCTCTCCCTCTCTCTACCTTAGTAAATAAAACTGACCACCACTTTAACGTGGTTTAGTCAGTTATCAAAACCAACAGACTCAGCAGTTACAAATACAAATGGTCACAAAGGCTTGTTTGGGCTAACTCCAAATAACTTCCTTTCTAATTTATTTTTATAACTTCCCTTCTAATTTATTTTTATAACTTCCTTATTATATAGTTCATAATCGTCGCACTTTATTTAATTTAATTACTTAATCAATACACTTCCAAAATCATTAGCCCTATAATTATTTAATTAAATTAGGACATCACCAACACATTAGCGAAATAAAATACGCACAAATTATAAAATTATTTATCATCAGTTTATTTAATATCATCATACTTAAATAAATTATTCCATAATAATTTCCAACTAAAATATTCATTTTAATTTTCATTAATATTCCAACGGAAATATTTATTTTATTCGATAAATATTTTAACTATTTACAATATTGACAATCGTATTACTTTAACATATCCCACTCATATGTAATATTCTACTTCCTCATTTATTAAAACAAATATGCTTACACTAATTCACTATTTAAACTAAGTGAATTACTTGCTTTATTTACGAGATTTAATTCATAATAATTTCATTACCAACAAGGCATACCAAATAAATTATATTGCTCCATAATATAATTTTTCATCTTAATTAACTAATATTATTTAGTTAATTTACTTTTCATAACAGTTACATTTAATTTCTTCAATAGTTTAATTAACTATTAAACATATTTTTCCCAATACATGAATATATATAATTCTCTTCGCACCAAATTATATATTTCAAAATATATACTTATCATAATAAGAATTGTAACTATTAAATTCTTATTTTAATAACTTATAAAAAATCGGATTGTCACACAAATAACCATTTTTGCAGGTTAAGGATTTAAGGTAACACTATGTACTACTTGAATGACGTGGATCAGAAATAATACATGAAGATTAATATTTTAGCTAAAGTTATATTTCTTTAAACCATGATTAAGGTTCATGAGATGTACTCAAGGTTATTTGGGGCGCTGCCCCCAAGGCTATTTGGGGCGCTGCAGTGCTGGAATAGTAGTCAGGCCTGGATTATTTTGACCTCCTGTAGTAAAATAGCCATAACATTTTCATACGGATTCCGATTGAGACAATTCAAGATGATCCAGAACAAGGACAAGTAGATCTACAACTTTTGTTCTTTAAGTATTTCAATTTGAGGTCGTTAGCAGGGGTCAAAATTGCCATCGTTGGGACTGATATGCATTCGGAGGCAATCGGAGGACGTCGGGCATGCATGTATGCAAGTGTAGTGCTTCTGATGATAAAAGATGTTGTTCTAAGTTATAAAAAATGAATATTAGTAAATATAATGATGGTTAATATTAATAAATGATGTATTAGATAAGTTGTATAAGCATACTAAGCATATACAAGAGAAACGAATCAGGCGTGTGACGAATGAACGTCGAAACACCGTGACAAGTGTTAATGAATGTAAAAAGTGTTTCAATTCAATTGAAACGAACATTATAAGATATGAAATGTGGTTAATATAAAACCAATAAGGAGTCCTAGCAAGACTTAAACACTTTAATGAACTTCGAGTACGACTAAGAAGAAATATAGTTAGATATAAGTGGAAAGTTAACACAATCAAATTTAACATTGTGTATTGGTTAATAGGAAGGGTTATAGGATGTATAGTAAAGTTTATATTACAACTACTATGCGTTGCTATATGACTAATAGTTAATGTGCATGATTATATAATTGTGTAGGGCACGTGAAGTGCAAATAGTTGTAAGCTGTTAACTGTTATTGGTAAATAACGATCAAGACAAGTCTTTCAGTTCCTATTTTCTATGTGAACTTGATGATTGACTGTTTTAAATCTGTATTGCAAAGAGAATGATATATTACATATGTTTTAAGTATGAACTATTAAAGTCAATTTATGACTACGTTGGTTGAGGAAAGAATGTTGATTGAGTTATGAAACTCAATCTTTATTTGATATATGATGTACATCATGTATATTGTGTTTAGACAGATGTTTATGATGTATAAGATGAGCATGTTATTTATGTGCTATGTGTTGCATGAAAAATGTTAGATTTGCTGGGCTATTGAGCTCAACCTTGCAAATAACTATTTTTGCAGGTTAAGGATTCAAGGCAACACTATGTGCTACTTGAATGACGTGGATCAGAAATAATATATGAAGATTAATATTTTAGCTAAAGTTATATTTCTTTAAACCATGATTAAGGTTCATGAGATGTACTCAATGTTTTATGATGTTTACATTATGTTGAGTTGTAAATTTAAAGTTTGAGCTATCCGATGTATTAAAGATATCGATTTGAGATGTAAGTATATATATATATATATATATATATATATATATATATATATATATATTAACTCTGATAAAGTGAATCATGGATTATATAAGATTCAAAGACATGTAGATGATAAAGGTTGTGATTCAGGGAAAATAAAAGAAAAAGATAGAAAATTTTAAAATATTCTGCATTTTTAAAATAGAGGTGTATTGTTAACGACCGTGGTTGAGAGTTGAATTGTATGAATTTTGGGTTCGTTACATGTACTACTATCATTAGAGGAATTCCTATAGACAAGCAAATAAAACTCCATTAGGTATTCCTGTAGTGAGCCACATTTTGTGAACATATTCTCCAATAAGCACCTACATACTTTTTTTAGTGTTTCCACAAAAATGATTATAAGATCAATCATCCTTTTTCTAAGAGCAAGCAACATATGTACTAATCTATCCGGATTCACTAATCATCTTTTTAGTAATCCAACGATTGAAAACTATTTTAGTTTTAAGTTATCTAAGAATTTAGATCTTATTAGCATGATCATCATCATAATTCTAAAAGCATTGCTTAAAACTATGGGTTTATCACATATTATATAACGTCATCATGTAGATAATGTAAAAACCTTTCATAAATTAACTTTTATTGTTAATAAATGAATAAGATTACAAAGTATATGCTACATCATATTAAATATGATTGGCTTATGTGCATACTACTTTCAATCTCCCACTTACACTAAAACCAATCACTATGGTATCTCATACGCATCTTCTCTAAGTGAGGAACAAACTGTTGTTTTGTTATAGCTTTAGTAAATAGATTTATAATGTTATCTTGAGAGTCCACACGCTCTAGGGTGACATCTCCTCTTTCAATGATCTCCCTAATCAAATGATACTCTGCAACACGTGTTTGGATTTTTAATGAGATCTGGATTCCTTGGTCTGTGCAACAGCTCTGGTGTTATCACAGAATAAAGGTATTGCTACTCTAATGCTAGGAACCACACCAAGTTCAGTTATGAACTTCTTCATCCAAACAGTCTCCATTGCAGCTTCACTTGTATCTATGTATTCTGCATTTTTCACTGAATAAACAATTGTTTGCTGTTTGGAACTCTTCCAACTCACTGCGCCACCGTTTAAGGTAAACACATACCCCAAAACGGATTTACTACCATCTTGGTCCGTTTGAAAACTTGAGTCTGTATAGCCCTTTAGTTTCAATTCAGACCCACCGTAGACAAGAAATACATCCTTAGTTCTTCTTAAGTACTTTAGAATGTTTTTCAATGTATTCTAGTGTTCTTCTCCTGGATTCGACTGATATCTGGTTGTTACACTAAGTGCAAGAGCGACATCTGGTCTAGTAAATATCATACTGTATATGATAGATCCTATTGCTAATGCATAAGGAATCGTATTCATGCGGTCTCTCTCCTTAAGTGTCTTTGAGGTCTTTTTCTTGGAGAGATGTATTCCATGGCTCATTGGCATGAGATCTCTCTTGGAATCTTTTATGCTAAGCTTCTTTAGCATCGAGTTAATGTACGTTCTTTGGGACAAGCCAAGCATCCTTTTAGATTTATCTTTATAGATCTTTATTCCCAAATATAGGATGCCTCACCCAAGTCTTTCATGGAAAAATGTTTAGATAGCCAAATTTTGATCGATTGTAGCATAGGAATATCATTCCCTATCAGTAATATATCATCAACATATAATACTAGGAATGGAACAATGCCCCCACTAACCTTCTTATACATACATGGTTCATCCTCATTGTTGATAAACTCAAACTCTTTGATTGTCTCATGAAAATGGATGTTCCACCTTCGAGAAGCTTGCTTCAATCCATAAATTGATATTCGTAGCTTACAGACTTAATTTTTTCCAACTGTTAAAACAAAACCCTCTGGTTGTATCATATACACATCCTCCTCAAGTTTCCCATTGATGAAGTCCATTTTCACATCCATCTGTCAGATTTCGTAGTTATAATAAGATGCAATTGCAAGCAAAATTCGAATGGACTTGAGCATAGCTACTGGTGAGAAGTTTTCATTATAGTCAACACCTTGTCTTTGTTTGAAACCTTTTGCAACCAGTCGGGCCTTATAAGTCTCCACCTTATCGTCCGCTCCAGTCTTTCTCTTAAAGACCCATTTACACCCAATAGGTTTAATGCCTTCAGGTGATGAAACCAAATTCCATACTTGGTTTTCATACATGGAGTCCATCTCAGATTTCATGGCTATTAGCCATTTTTCTGAGTCTTTACTACTCATAGCCTGTTCGTAAGTCAATGGATCATCATCATCTATGATGCGTACCTCATTATCTATGATGTGTACCTCATTATCTATGATGCGTACCTCATTATCTATGATGTGTACCTCATTATCTATGATGCGTACCTCATCATCATCCTCTATGACGAATCCATACGTTTTAGGTATCTTTATTACTCTTTTAGATTTACGAATAGGTTGTGGTATAGTAGGTTCTTACACTTGGTCAGGTACATGACTTTGATCCGTAGTATTTTGTGGTTCTTGAACTTCTTCAAGATATATCTTACTCCCACTGACCCATTCAAGGATAAAATCCTTTTCTAAGAAGGTAACATATTCTGCAACAAATACCTTTTGATCAGTAGGATGATAGAAATAATAATCTACAGTTTCTTAAGGGGATCCCATGAATTTACCCTTGTCGGATCTAGTCTGTAGCTTATCGTTTTCAAACTTTTTGACATAAGTTGGACAACCCCAAGTCTTAATATACTTAAGATTTGGTTTCCTCCCTGTATATATATCTCATATGAAGTCTTTGGGAAGGATTTGGTAGGTACTTTGTTAAGTAGGTGTGCATCCATTTTTAGGGCATAGCCCCAGAATGATACTAGAAGGTCGGTAAAACTCATCATGGAACGAACCATAACCAACAATGTTCGATCTCTCCTTTCAGATACACCATTCATCTGTGGCGTGGCTGGTGGAGTCCATTATGAGATTATACCATTTTCTTTGAGATGATTGAGAAAATCATTGCTTAAGTATTCCCCTCCTCGATCCGATCGAAGAATCTTAATACTTTTGCCAGTTTTTTTCTCTACTTCACTTCTGAATTCTTTGAACTTTTCAAACGATTCAGACTTATATTTCATCAAATACACATATCCAAATCTTGAATGATCATCAATGAAAGTAATAAAATAATAATACCCTTTTCGTGCATTCGTTGTCATAGTTCCACATACGTCTGCTTGTACGAATGCTAACTACTCTGTAACTCTTTCTCCTTTTTCATTAAAAGGAGATTTGGTCATCTTACCCATGATACAAGATTCACAAGTTGGATATGATTTATAATCAGATAGCTCTAAAATCCCATCTTTATATAACTTGAATAATCTTGTTTCATTAATATGACCGAGTTTACAGTACCATATAAAGGTATAATTAACATCATCTCTTTTCCTTTTCTTAGTTTGTTCAATTTGAAGTATATTTTCATGCAAGTCAAGTATATAAAGTCCATTCAATAAATTACCAACACCACATAAAATATTTTTATTTTAAATAGAACAACTGTTGTTCTTTATTATAATATCAAAACCATCCATATCCAAAACAAAAATTGAAATAATGTTTCTTATAAGTGTTGGAACATAATAACAATTATATCAACTAATGGACTTGCCCGTAGACAGTGCTAAACCATAAGTTCTTATACCTAATGCATTAACCTTTTCTCCATTTCCCACTCATAAGACAACCTCATCCTTGTTCAGCATTCTACTTCTGCTTAGTCCTTGCATGGTGTTACATATGTGAGAACCAAAGTCGATATCCAATACCCAAGTAGAATTTTAACTTTTAAAAAAATTAATTTCAATCATGAACAAACATTTATCAGAAGTCAAAGCTTCTTGAAGCTTCTTATACTTTTTTTTGCAAGAAACTTCTCGCAGTTCTTTTCCAGTGACCCGACTTATTGTAATGGAAGCATAATCCTTTGCTATCTAAATCAGGTTTCTTATTAGCCTTCACTTTCGCCTTGCCCTTAGCCTTCTTGTTTTTCTTTTTTTAAGAAGATACCTTGGGCCTCTTCCTTTTCCTGGAAGAATAATCCACCAATAAGACTTGGTTCTTTTTGGATGGGAAGTGAGCTTCAACAGTTTTCAACATGTTAAGTAATTCAGTCAAGCTGTCATCTAACTTATTCATGTGAAAATTCACAACAAATTATGAGAAGGTTTCTGGGAATGACTATAACATTAAATCTTGTCTTAACTCCCTATCCATTACGAACCCTAACTGTCCAAGTTGTTCAATTAAATTGATCATTTTGAGGACATGAGTCTCAACGGTGGTGCTCTCAGTCATACGAGATCAGAAGAGCTCCTTAGATATCTGATATCTAACAGTCCTACTTTTTTCACCATACAACTCCTTGAGGTGTAGCAATATAGTAAGAGCATCCATAGTTTAATGCTAACGCTAAAGCTCGTTACTCATGGATGCGAGCATGATGCATTGAGCTACAGTTGCATCATCTTGCCACTTTATAAAAGTAACAATCTCTTCCTCAGAGGCTGAGTCTGCAACATTTGTAGGGACAGACAAATTTAGGACATAAGAAATCTTTTCAGCAGTGAGAACAATTCTCAGATTCCTTAACCAGTCCGTGTAATTCAGTCCGATCAGTTTGTTAGCATCAAGTATGCTACGCAGTGATACTAGTGAGTTTGATATTTTCAAATTCTGCATGTGACAAAAATAACATTTTATCATACATTCATTTAATTAATTACCAAAATAAATTAGGTCTTTATTTAAATTGATATCTCCCACTATTTTCTTCAAACTATATTACCCTCACATATGTAGTTCGACAAAATCTAATTAAAGATTTGCTAGTGAGAATAAGGATCCCATTTCAAATGTATACATCTTTGTGCGACACAACAAACTATATATAAATAAATAGGTAGATAACTATTGTTAATTACATCACCATGTAACTCCTTGTATTTTGCCTCTTAGATTGTTTTGATTATACGCGACACATCCAAATCATAATTATCCAAGCTAAGTCAGACCTAGCACTTCCATATAAGTAAAGAGAAAAACATCACCCTTATGCGACACAACAAAACAACACTGTTTAATTCCTTTATAAGCATCAAATATGATAAAAAAAAAATATCTCAAAAAATTAAAATAAGCCTTGCGCGGCACAACAAGCTTATAATGATTAATTGATACTTTATCGTTTTTCATGCTAGATGGCGACGTTCGATATTCCAAATATCTTTGAACGTTACAACTTAATATAATTCTTTGAGGGGTTTGTTATTATTTATCTCATCTTGTTTAGCGCACATGCACACACACACACACACACACACACACACACACACACACACACACATATATATATATATATATATATATATATAAAATACTTGTCATATTAATTAACATGTGAAACATGTTGTATAATATATATATAGTAAGCATGCACATATATCATACTATACTCTACCTAAATTGATTATGGACTTTTATTCTAGTTTGGTTCACTAGAGCCACCAAGTGAACCAAAAGGTCAAACCTAGGGTGCAAGAACTGAATTTAAACATAACTATTACATTTAAACTCCAGCTCCATTACAAATGGGTCTACAATCACTCTTTGCTCCTTTGTCTCCAATTCTTCAAGTAATTCTAACTAATCCTATTACATAAACTATTTACTATAAATAGAAACATTGATCAGCAGTCAAGGGGAAGTACATAGGAGGGAGATAGAAATTATATCAAGAAAAACTAGAGAAGACGAGGTATGCAGACCCCATTTATAAAGTCCAATCATTCATGCATCCAACCAAAATAAAATTCAATCACATTAGTCAATAGTCCATAATTAATCCCATTTATTATCATACATATCACCATATGCATCAATAAATAACATTCGTCTCATTAATAATAAATCTATTCCATATATGCATCAATATCATTTAATGGGCAAAAGTTTGCTAAAATTTAGTTTTGAAACAAAATAAGCTCTTTTATTTTAATCAAAATTAAACTCCTTTAATTTTAGCAAATAAACATCTTTATTTTAAATTTTTATTAATTAAATAAACCATTTACATTAATTGAAGAAAACAAAAAAAAATTAATTTATGCATACGGGCGCGCCTGCGCCGGAAATGAACTGGGAAGCAGCACGGCCGTGCTGCACCTCCAAAAATAAATTTATGGGGTCGGGCATGGCTGCGCTCCAGAAAGAACTGGAAGTGGCGCAGCCGCGTTGCTACGCAGAATCAGAATTTTTTTTCCAACCTAGAAAATTTGATCGTATCACATACCAATTCATACATGGAATTATCAAAATTGATAATAGCACAAGGTTAGTCTCTGATACCACTGTATGGTTTGTATATTACTTATACATGCAATCAAATTACATAAACAAGGCGGAAGCATGATAAAATTAGATTTTAAAATTTTATACTAACCATCACCATGAGCATACCTTGTGCTCAATTATCAATCAATAGAAAAGAGATGGAGAATTAGAATCAAAACACTTGTAGAGCCGTGCTTCCTTAGGTACGAGTTCAACTCCAAATCCTTTTACATTTTCCATGAATTCATCGCGTTTGATTCCTTCCTTTGATCAACGTTAACAACCTAAGTGTTTGGCCTCTAGAGGTGATCCACCAAGGAAGTATGTATTAAAAAAGATGGGTGTTTGCAAAACCCTAGTTTCTATCTCTGTAGAAATTCTCTGTACTCTCCCAACTCTTGGAAGTTTGTGTAACCCTAACCCATAATAAAACTTCTCTTATTTATAGATGTAGGCAACTCTCCTAAAATATTTCAATATTAATCATACAAGAACATTTTAGTGAATAGGTACCGTAAAATTCAATTATTCTACCATTCAATGACCTAAATTAAATATAAGACATGGAATTATTGTCAAGTCTTATTTTATTTATTTATATGTATTTTGATTCTCAAATGTACAACTCTAAATAATACAAATTAGAAACTCCTTTCTAATTTCATTCTACCTTGGCCAAGGATTCCTGAGTTGTCATTTATTGAATCACATAGGACATTCTCTCCTTTTACTAGAAGTGGTCGATTCTTTGTTGACCATCTATTATCACTTGTCTACTATCACTAGAGGAATTCCTATTAACAAGCAAATAAAACTCCATTAGGTATTCTTGTAGCGAGCCACGTTAAGTGAATTTATTCTCCAATAAGCACCTATATACATGCTTTAGTGTCTCCACATAAATAATTATGAGATTAATCATCCTCTTCCAAAGAGCAAGCAACGTATGTTCCAATCTAACCGATTTCACTAATCTCCTTTTTAGTAATCCAACGATTGTGAACTATTTTAATTTAAGCTATTTAAGAATTTAGATCTCATTAGCATGATCATTATCATGATTCTAAAAGCATTGCTTAAAACAATGTTTTTATCACATATTATATAACAGCACCATGTAGATAATGTAAAAGCCTTTTATAAATTAACTTTATTATTAATAAATGAATAAGATTACAAAGTATATGCTACATCATATCAAACATGATTGACTTGTGTGCATACTACTTTCACTATAGAGTGTTCAATAAGAATTCATTGAGTGTTGAAGTTTCTATTCATGTCAACTTCGATGAATCAGACTTAGGTGACCCAAAGAAAGCTATAGTATTCAATGAGATTGTAGAGCAGAACCCTGCGATCACAGAGCAAAACCCTGCGATCGCAGAGCAAGAGAACCCTACAATCGGAGAACTGAAGCTGTAGAGTCAGACCTAACGATCGTAGTGCCAGAGAAGGAGATCGTAGAGTCCTTAGTTCCAAATATGGGAACTCTACAAATCGATGAAGCTGCTAATTAGGAACTAGATCTTGAAAGGCTTAAACAAGAAGGCATAAGGGCAGATGTTCCAGCTTGAAGCAAATGAGTAAGAGATCACACCCAAGACCTAATCATTAGGGATCCCAATGCAAGAATTAGGATAAGGTCGACTACTCAGAAAAAATGCTTCTTCCTAAACTTTCTCTCTTAGATGGAGCCTAAGATGATTGAAGAAGCTTTAGAAGATTCAAGCTGGATTGAAACTATGCAAGAGGAGATGAATTAGTTTAAAAGAAGCCATGTCTTGAGGCTAGCCCTAAGACCTAAAGATCATCCAGTTGTCGGCACCAAATGTTAGGTTTTTATATAGCCCAAACATACAATTATATTGCATACATAGAGCAGAAGCGCGATAAAATTGGATTTTAAAATTTTTCATACAAACCATCACCATGATCGTCCTTGTGCACAATTATCAATTAAATGAAAGAGATGAAGATATAAAATCATACCCTCATAGATCAAAGCTTCTTTAGGTACAAGTTCACCTCCAATTCCTTCGCGTTTTCCTCCACTTCCATCTATGAGATTCTTTCTTTAGATCAATGCAAGCCACCCAAGTGTTTGGCCTCTAAGGTGATCCACCAAGGAATAATATCTATTCAAGAAGATGGGTGTATAGAAAACCCCTAGTTTCCATCTCTATAGAAATTGTAAGTACTCTCCCAACTCTTAGAAGATTGTCTAATCCTAACCCATAATAAGATTTCACTTATTTATAGATGTAGGAAACCCTCCTAAACTATTTAGGAATATTTTTTTATTTTAATTAATTAAACTCTTTTAATTAATTGTATTTCTAATCCAATTAGAAATTAATTAGAGTACTTTTATTGATTAATAATAATAATAATAATAATAATAATAATAATAATAATAATAATAATAATAATAATAATAATAATAATAATAAGACTCCTCTTATCAATGTGACACCCCCAAATCTTGGTACTTCATTCCCACAAGATTTGGTGTTCACTGTCTAACATTCATTTCTAACTACCCAAATATAATAAAATTTAAACAATAAACCTTTCCATTAGAGGGTTACATCATCAATAAAATCCCAGGTTGTCTAACCTTAAACATTCATCATATGCGAAAAAATAAATAATTACATCTCAACCATTAAAACAAAGTTTGATAATATAAAAATCAACAAATTTACAAGTTTTTAACACTTGTTCATCTTTCATTTCCTTTTAATGGTGGTAGGTTCATTGACCTTCTCAACTTTAGATGTAATAGTTATATAACTAAGAATGAGCAAAACAAATACTAACTTGAAATGACAATGAATAATAACACCATAATAACTGTCAAATGAATAGGCTCAATAGAACTGAATAATATTCTCTATCAATGACAATTAAGAACTGAAAACATAATTTAAAATATATCTAAGGGTCACAAGACAACAAACTATATCCAAGGTTATATGTAATCTTTCAACTTAATTAATCCTAAACAGTCATAAGACTGTAGGGACTTCTCGTACTTAGGGGGATCAGCCCTTTATACCATGTATTGTGCACAAACAGCTGAACGCTTTGCGTAATAATCTCCTATAATAGGGTTGTTCTTCTCAGTTTTAGAATACAAGTCCGCACCAAAGTAAGTTTGGTTTGGATAAGTTTAAAGGTAATTTAGAGTTCTACGAACATCAACTAAGGATTAGTTGAATCAAAAGTGTAATAACTACCCAAGAATTGGATAAACAACGAAGTATGAAATAAACATTGGTTATAAGTGATTAAACATCATACATCAAAGTCATGCTTTAGGAATAAACTGGAAAGCATTGAAAAGGAAAATAAACCTTGCTTGAACAATGATAATAAGCTAAGGATACATTCGTTGACAATAAGGAAACAATTTAGGAACTTTATTCAATGGTTTGCATCATATAATATAAATATGATTCAAGAGCTTAATAAAAGATTAAGTAACTTGTGAAATCTTAAAAGTACAACATGATAGCAAAAAGTAAACTTTGTTGAATAATAAAATAGCAAAGGTTTAGTAACTTGCATGAATGAAATCAAGTTATGATACATAAGAGTAAGATTAATACTTGCTCAATTGTAAGTAAGATAGGACAACTCAAATAAAGATTGGGGTTTGAAAACTTGCATTGCGTGTAAGCTAAACCGTATACTTGATTCTCAATATCCTATACACATGTCATCATGACATAATTAGTTACTACATGTACTCAGTACATAATTAATTATCTATTTTATATACGACTTGTAGTCTTAGGTTCAACTATTTGGTTAAACCATAACCTTTCAATTTATCACATAGTTCATTAATTGCTAATAATATTTCCATACTTGGTACTATAACACCACAATATGGAAAAATAACATTTTAACAGTCATAACATTACTCTTTATCAACAATTACAGAATTGTATAAATAAAAATAAATTTTCTGGCCAAAACTGCCAACTGGTGCTGCAGCGCCCTAGTTTGCACTGGGAATGGCGTTACGACGCGAGACCTGTGACGCCCCCAAATCTGGGTTACCTGACCCCCGAGTTTGGTGCTCACGATCCAACATATAAATAACATCTAACTACCCATTCATTTATGAATATAAACATACATCTCATTAACTTATATTGTTAATACATTACCCCAGGTTCTCTAACCTTAACATTACAAACATACCCTTAGATTTACAAAAAGGATTTACAAATACAACATAATAATAATGTTCATCATATACTACTCCAGCATTATGCCTTTGCCTTTGTTCTTCTTAGACTCGCTGGACTCCTCGTTCCTAGCTGAAATATTTTATTTAGCAATGGTGAGCAACAAATTTGCCCCGCAAGTTAAGACATACAATGAATGTATAAGAATCAATAATAACATACTATCTAATTTTATAGAATAACACCAAAGTTCGGTGAACTTTGAAATAGCTGAACAATTCATTCTTCTCTAACCAATATTCTCGCAACTTAAGTAACACATTAACGAAAGGATACAATGCTTTCAAAGTTTTGAATAACAATTTAGAAATACTCTCCAGAGTTTATAATGCATGATCTTACAAGATCTTAAAATTCTCTTCTCGAGTAACTATCAAAGAATTACTCTGATATATCTAAATAACATGATGGAAATATTTTCCAGAATATATGCCGAGTGATCCCTAAGGAACTTGAACTTCTCTTCTCGAGTAACTATCAAAGATTTGACATTAATATACCCAGGTGTATCAGATAACCATAAAGATTAAATCATACATCTCTACAAGTATATAAAGTGATCAGCTTTAATATACCCTATATTATGCATAATATTCAAACGTGCGCAAAGGCCGAATATACGACCAAATATGTTCCCTTTATATAAAAAGTTTTTCTTCTCAGTCTTTGAATCAGAATTTGATTTAACAATGAAATACATTGATTTCAATATCTAATCATTTCTCTTCTCTTCTCTTCTCAAACCTACCAAGTTTTCTTTTTCAATCTAGCCGAAATAATTTGCATCAATCTATCAATAATAATTGAATTCTCTTCTTTTCTCTTCTCGAACCTATCAAATTCTAATTTAGTATCAAATCACTTTCTCGGTCTAGCCGAAATAATTGGCATCGACCTGTCAATAATAATTTAGTTCTCTTCTCTTCTCGAACCTATCAGGTTTTAACAAAAGTTCGTCTAGCCAGATCAATTAGTTAAGACATTTCTCAACACGATTTAACAATAGACAGAATTTGACTGTACTATTTGCAATCAATAATAGCTTCTACGGATGTAAATATCCAACAACAGTTATTCTCCAAGTATATTCTCAAAATCACTAATTCAATTTGAATTAATAAACATGCACTAACTGCGAATAATCAATAATAATTCTCAGACGTGGTCTAATCAACAATAATTAACCACCATAATATTTAAACAGTATTAACTCATGGTTGAGTTAATGAAACTTGCCTGATTCGTTGACTACTGCTACACAAATTAAGTTAACTTCTTTTGTAAGACCTATCATTAATAAGATTGGTCTTTCAATCAGCATATCATACTTTATATCATAATACAATTACTTTATCAATCAATTATCTAACACTTAATCACATAATTAAATATTAGATAACACCTTACAACCTTAGTATTATTATCATCCTTTGATAATTCCTTAATAACTATATCATATACATTATGATTTAACACTCATTTTTCATTTCATAAGTTATTCTTTAACATCTAATAAATCAAATACTAATCCAGCAACCTGGATTCTAAATCTAGTAACCAAATTGCTAATCCAACAGACTGGATTCCAAATCCAGCATCTAGATAGCCAATCCAGCAAACCAAACTGCAATCTAGCAAACTGGATTCCAAATCCAGCAACTAGATTACATCCAGCAAGCTGGATTCAACATATTTTCAATTCAGTAAACTGCTTTTCAATCCATCAAGCTAGATTCATCAGATTTCTCAATCCAGCAAACTGGATTCATTAATTACTCAATCCAACAAGCTAGATTCCATATCCTTTTCACGAAAGCACCAAATCAACTTATTATTTTTCTATCATTTGTCCAAGCATATAAACATATATTTCATATACAAAAAATATTTTTCCATAATTTTCTAACTTCTTTTAGTATTTTTCAAAAATTATTTAGTGTGTAGCTTAAGAATTTAACCTCATCATACTCAACTTCAAAAATTCTCATCTCTTGGCACAATCTTATTCGTGTTAACGTGAGCCTCCAGCTTAAATTTTGTGGCCATCGGAGTTATAGAACTCCGATTATAGCCGTTTTAGTCAAAAAATCACCAAAATTGAAATGGTCATAACTTGGTCATTTTAAGTTGGAGTGAGTTCATTTTTGGATAGGAGGTACTTAATACCATATATTTTCATGTCCCAAAAGGTCAGAATTTTTCTCACTAATTAAGTTGCTGAAACAACCCTTGCAAAAACTTGGGCAGTAGCTTTTTCTCTTTTTTAACTTTTTCGTGTTTTGTTAAAAATAGTCCATACGGAAATCTACAACTCCTTTTTTAGTGATTCCACTTGGAGATGTTAGAAAACTTATCATATTATGCTCCCAAATATTTCTAGAATTTTTTAATGTAAAAAAATAACGAAACTGCCCCTACCCTTGACAATCAAAAATAGTCTATTTTTCCTTAAAAGACACAAAACTATTTTTGCTAAATTAGTCACTACGGACTGTGTGCTCAACATTTTTGAGTGCTACCACTTGGGTTTAGTAGTTAAATTACATATCTAGCACCTCTATTTGACGGATCACAAAAAGAAGATGTAGATCAAAAACGGTAAAAATCCAAAATATATAGAAATTTTAGGGTTTATAAACTAGAAAAATTACTTTTCTTTACTTTTGATTTCCAACTAAAACAACACCCAATATAGATATTGTAAGATCCCAAATTATTAATAAATAAAATTTGATTTCTCTATTTATTATTTTGAAATAGTAAGGGTTGATTTGATTAATGTGGTTAGTTATGGATAAAATGCGCAAATATTTTAAATAAGCAAGTGGTCATAAAATATTCATTGTTATCGGAGAATATTCGTTTGGTCGTGGAATATTCTTGTTGTCGGGGAATA
Organism: Panax notoginseng; assembly: GCA_016801055.1. Classification (NCBI taxonomy): domain Eukaryota; kingdom Viridiplantae; phylum Streptophyta; class Magnoliopsida; order Apiales; family Araliaceae; genus Panax; species Panax notoginseng. The sequence goes on from CM029016.1 coordinate 195,276,505, forward strand.
TTCGTACGACGGCGCAGCCTTGTGTGGGCTCTATAACTGAAAGCGATTGGATGAAGAAAACGACAAGTATGAGTTGTTTATAAATAACGGCGTAGTTGTTACCGTTAATACTGTTGGAATACCCGGTGGTTAAAACACAGTAATACGTGTTGTTACACAGTAGCACACGGTATTGCACCAATTATTGATTTTTACGTAAGAAGGCATTACTCAATAATTGTTACAGTAATTACTGTTTAGTATTTTATTTTATTGATTCAATAATTGTTGCGTTGATATTTTATATTACTGTTGTTTTAATAATTGTCACTACACAGTATTTTCTATTATCGGAGCAATAATTCATATTATCTGAATAATATTATTAGATAACATTATTGGAAATGTCTAGAAAGTTCTGTCTAAGGAGAGGTTTGGTCATCTAATTGCGCGCCAGTAAGGAGAGATCCTTATTGGAAAGCCCCCTCTTTCTTGGGAACGGCCTGGTTGCCAGTACTGTGATTCTGTAATATTATTTGTGTATAATTAATTGTTAATTTATATGATGAGAAAAATATTTATTTTATGTGGATATAGATGGAGAAAATTTTTAATGTGACAATTGTTGAAAATTAATATTTTTTTGATGAAATAATTCATTTAAATATATTATTTTAATAATATATTGATGGTGATATTTTTACAATGAATGTGGGATATATGAGTATATGAGGAGGAAGAATATTTTTGTGATATTAAATGATTAACACATGTTTTGTGTGTTGATGGACACAATTCTTGACCGAAAATTTATTATTGACTGTAAAATCGTCCGTTTATGGATTTCGGTCAATTTCTGTTTGGAATTTGGAAAAATTTTCTTCTGTAAAGTTGTAGAGAATTGAATTTCCTATAAAAACTCGCAAGATTCGAATTTTTTGATAAAAGGGCTATTTATTATGAATTATTGAAGTTCTAAAGTTCCGAAATAATTGATTTTTGGAAGTTTTATTTATTTTTATTTACAAAAACGTTTTTTGGAAGTTCCGAAATAATTTCTTCACCCTTTTGACATTCATAGTGACATTCATCACTGTGAATTCATTTTTTTTAACCAAAATAGTTAATTTCAATTACTTTGTTTTCGTTTTTTCATATATTTTTACAATCAATAGTCAATTTATGGTTTATACTATGAATTGAGTATCAATTTTTTATTCCAAATTAAGTCGTATCAAATATATATCAATATAAATTTACTGTAATATAATTTTCTCCATATTAAAACATATTACATGAATCAATTTACTCTAAATCATCTATAACACATATGATAACAACTTATATCAACAATTATCATATAAAAATACATAAAAAACAATTAATCTTTCACACCAAAATTTATAGAGAACTTTTGATAGGATAAAACTAAAACTATAAAAAAAACTAAAATTATACCTTTGATTGCTAGAAGATATGAAAGACTTGAAAATCTTCCTCCTTCTAAATTCTCAAACTCACAGAGAATCTCTCTTCTATCTTTTCTCTGTTCTTTCTTTCTCTTCTACTTTTATGTAATATAAACTGATATAATATAATATAACGTATACTCATAATACGTATTAATATATAACATAAATATATATATAACTGATATCAGTTATATCATTTGAAAATCAAAAGCCATAAGGCTTGTTTGGCTAAAACCACATTTTAAAAATTAAAACCTTAAAACCCTTAAGCTTTGTTTGACAAAACTGAATTAAACTCTTTTAATTTATTTTAATAACTCATTTATAATATAGTTTATTGTCCCATTTTATTTAATTAAATTAAAATTAATAACAACTTATTAAATCTATTTATCACAAAATCACATTGCCACAAAATTATAATTTTTATTATAATTATAATTTTATTTAATAAATTAACACATCACTTTAATTTTTAAATTAAATTAGAATATCATTATAACAATTCATTCAATCATTATCAACTCTCTAATTTAATTATTAAATTAAATTAGAATATTATCTCATAATAATTAATTTTCTCAACTCATAATAACTTGTTGGGATGAGGTTGGCGAAAGAGCCATAGAAGGGCCTGAGTTGGTCCAAATCACTACGGAGAAGGTAGCGATGGCTAAGGAGAAATTGAAGTCGGCTCGATCACGGCAGAAGAGTAATGTTGATAAGGATATGAGGACTTTAGAGTTTGAACCTGGTGAGCATGTATTTCTAAAAGTTTCTCCTTGGAAGGGTATTCGGCGATTTGGGTTGAAAGGAAAGCTTAGTCCGCGTTATATTGGCCCATTTGAGATTTTGGAGAGGGTTGGTGAAGTTGCGTATCGGTTAGCTTTGCCTCCACAGCTAGCTCATGTGCACAATGTGTTCCATGTGTCGGTGTTAAGGAGTTATCATTATCATACGTTGCATGTAGTGCAATATCTGTTTGATAAGATTCGGGAGGATCTTACTTGTGAGGAGCAAGCTGAGGCGATTTTGGATTGTCAAGAAATGATTATGAGGAGGAAGACTATTACGTTTGTTAAGGTTTTGTGGAGAAATCATTCGGAGTGGGAGGCTACATGGGAGATGGAGGAGTATATTCGAGCGGAGTATCCGCATCTCTTTGGAAATTAGGTGCGTTCTATTCTTTTGATTCCGGGGAGGGAATCCTTTTTAAGGGGTAGGTGATGTAATACCCAGTAAAATAAATAAATATTGAATAATAAAAAAATTATTTTGTTTAAATAATATTAATTAGACTTTGTCATTTATTTGGGTCAAACTAGTTATTTATTTTATATGGGCTAATAAATATTATAAAATGTGGGTAAATTAAAATCTTAAAATTTGGGCTTTTAAAAATTAATTTAGCTTAAGTTATGTGGGTAATAATAAATTCTGCTAAAAATAAGAGAGTAAATAAGATATAATAATTAATAAATAAATAAGTACAAAACCTAATCTTATGAGCACGTCTGATACGAATTGCAAAAAAAAAAAGAGAAGAAAGCTCACAGCCGCGCACAAAAGGAAAAGAAGAGAAATCAGATAAAATTCAGAGAAGATAAAGAATCATTGGGTTGTGATTTCAGGTAAGTAATATATTTATTTATATATAGGTGAGTCTCTTCTACTTTGTATGATAACTATCAGATCTATATATATAAATAAGTTTGTCAGATCCGTGAGCTGCTTAACATATATGTGTGGTATATTATTAATAGTATATATATTATATTATTTATATTATGTACTCCTAGATTGTACGAATTTTTAAAAGTTGTAGTTCATTTAGAACATAAGCTATATATATATATATATATATATATATATATATATATATATATATATATATATATACTGAACCTGCTAAAAAAAAGATTGCTAATCATGATTTAGCCTTCTGTTAGCCAGCACCGAACCACTGATGCATGATATAAATATATTTATATAACAATATTACTTAAATGAAGTTTAATATATATATAATATCTTTAGGTTATTGATTTGTTAAAGTATAATAAAAAAGAAAAAAATGATTAGAAGATAAATTATAATTTAATTAAGGTTATTTTGTAAAATTGATATAATAAGAGAATTTATTTCATATTAATATAAATTATAATTAGTAAGTAACTTATAATTGTATTATTATTATTTTTTATTAGATCGGACGGAGGGAATTTAAAGAGTTACATTTGCAATATAATCTTTGGGTATTGCGTTGCTTAATCTAGGTACGTATTCCGTACTCTTTCAGCGAGATTTTTTTTTAATTTGTTCGTTTCGTTATTCATTTTGAAATTTAGTTTTGCCTCTCATAATTGTTCCTTCTTAAATTTGTGAGTTTCATTTTGGGATTAGTATTTGAAACTAGTATTTGTACTCTTTGGTCTAGTGTGTCATGATTAATATTTATTTCGATCTTTGTAAAAAGTACATGTTAATATACATATACATATTAGAACTGTAGACACTCAAAATTTTCTGTACACCTGTCACTAACATTGTAGGAGAGCAGATTCGTCTTTTAAGAGGGAACCTTGAAAGACGATCCATATCCATGCCGGATACTACCGGAAGTTTAGCATCAACCCCGGATCGCAATCTGGGAGTAATAATCTCGAAAATAACCCCGAGGCATGCAGATACAATACCGGAACACACACCGGAGAAGACCGATTAATCTTGGAGATAACCCCGAGGTATCCAGTCTCAGTCCCAACCATGGGAATAGCCACCAACCTTGGTGATAACCCCAAGGAAGGCAATTTCGGCAACCAGCCTTGTTACAAATGCAACTAGCTTCAATCTCGGCGCTCACAACGAGATCCACTGTACCAGCTCGACGATAACATCTGGAAGACAGACACACCTCAAAGATGACCATGAGGACCTTCAACAAATTACAACAGTCCAATCTCAGCGAAGCTGAGCAACGTCTGCTTTATCAGCCCAACACGATGTCACGCCACGTCGTCTCAACATATCTACACAACAATGTCACACAAGACTAATCAATCCCGAGTGACTATTGTGTGGGGTAACGGATGAAAGTTGAAGCTTAAAGACCGGAGGGCACCGTCCCACCACTACTACAAAATCGACCTATAGCGACGGTCGCCGACCATCACTATAGGTTTTAGTGACGGGTCGCCGACCGTCGCCATAGAAGCCGTCGGTAAACCCTATAGCGACGGTTTTTAGGACTATAGCGACGGTCGACGACCGTCGCTATAGACTTTTTAGATTTCAAAAAAAATATTAATTAATAATGCACATTTATTCAACAAACACAAGTACACTATAAAGTAAAACATAAAAAAAATTATATACATCATTTAAAATCATTCACATTACAACTCAACTCAAGACTTAACAATTGCTTAAACAAATTTAGAGCAAATTTAATTTGATTATGTGCAAAATGGTTTTCTCTTGTGCAAAATATTTGTAATGGGTGCAACACTGCAACTGCAAGTCAGCATTAGAATGTGGGCAGTTACAAGAACCTGACAAATCAACCGAAGATTAGAAGATAAAAACAGAACTCTAAACTTGTGTCTGTGTGTGCAGCAACAAGTGGAGCATCATATTTCCAAGAAACCAACACATTGAAACTACAAGAATAAACTTATAGCTGACCTTATAGTAATTTGTTGCCCTTAGTTGAGAACTTCATACGGTTCACAAGGTATTCTTGGAATGATGCTACAACATATGTGCACCCCTAGATGCCAGAACAAATTGGTGTCAATTTTTTTAATTCAATATCATAATATATTGTTGCAATAAACGACTGGGATATGATGCACATAAGATGAAATGCTACTAGCCAACACAAATCTAAAAATTCCAAAAATAGAATTAATCGACTCAAACAACATATGCCATTAGTGGAAAACTGCATCTGCAGGTGCATTTAGAATACAAGTTGAAGATTCTACAATTTGAGAAATCTAACTATAAAGCTTAACCCTTTAGAATAAGCATCACAAAGAATAGCAGCTTGACACACATAAAAGGTTCAAAAGTTATCTAATTCAGCAACTCAGTTCTTCCAAGTTTATCAGTTACCACAGAAATAGAAAACAATCACAGTTGATTTACACTGGCTAAATCCACTTGGTCAAGATTTAGAAAAATCCCACAATTTCATCATAATGAACTATGGTAAAAAGTTATGAAAATAAAAATATTACCACAACATCCCATCATGTCTATTTAAGTCAAATATCCATTGTCAAGAATCTGCATCTACAAATATTCCACACATATCTGACATACTACAAAAATCCAAACACATGAAACCTATTGTGAATTACCAGTGTATCCATAATGCTCTAATTTTTTCTTAGTACCAATTACACAAGGAAATATGAAATGTTATGTGATGTAAAGACTAACAATACCTGAAGCAGGAAAATATTTTTTTAAGAATAAGATTAACACCTTTTTCACCATGGGTAATGTACTCGTATAATCTTTGTAGAGTCAACTGCCATGACACATCAACCTGGGAATCAGTTGGTTGTAAGGCACTGGTCCCGACCTTGTTATACACTGATACGTTCGGAACAAATAGTGCCTGCCTAAAAATTTCTCAAATAGGTTATCTCAAACTCTCACCAAATTTATCCAAACTCTCAAACTCTCACCAAATTTATCCAAGGTATCTTATGCTACATTTCATGTTTGAAAATCAAAATGAAATTACAAACTATAACTCTAGAAAATCCACAAATATCATTTCAAATTTTATTAATTATCAAATTTAGAAGCATACCATAAACATCTGGCGTCTACCCCGATCCGAAACCCTAGCCACGAACTCACCATACACCGACTCCTCACTTGAGCCACAGAGCTCGTCGTCAAAAGACGACAGGGTGTCGACGAGAGGAGATGAGGAAATGAGGGTGGAAATGAGAGGAGAGATGAGGAAATGAAGGAATTGGGGATGAGAAAGCGCCTGAGAGAGCTGAGAGAGAGAAAGGGTGAAGATATGATTTGGGGGAAAGTGAGATGGTTTTATGTTAAAAAAGCCCTCTATACCGATGGTTTCGTGCCGACCGTCGCTATAGATACCCTATAGTGACGGTTCCGTGCCGACCGTCACTATAGCTCGTCGCTATATGTCAAATTTCTAGTAGTGCATCTTCAATGACTTCGCACAAACTCTAATCCTATGCTATCGTACAACTCTCGACAACGGCGTTCTGAAATAGGTCCTGTATACCTCAAACGGATGCTCGAATTGCACTTCTGAAAGTTCGAGTGGACATTACAGTTTTTGAGTGCACGTACTTCGAGACGACCAAAACTGAAAAACACGGGCCCACCCGGGTTACCTCTGGTACACCTGCGGCTCAGCCGCAGGTACACCTGTGGCTCCACCCTCTATAAATAGAGGGCTTGGGGTGGCCATTTTGTAAGAGAAAACGGCGAGGAAGCCCTGCTCAATTTGCTCTGTACTTACCCCAGACAGAGTGCTTTCTCATTTTAAACATTTGTGAACTCACATATAGCTTATTTTGTACCTACAAAAGCCAGTGTTTACCCACTTTAAAGATATTGAAGTCTTCTTTGGCAGCCCACTGTAAGCCTTCTTTCACACTTTAAAGTTTTTCTCTTCATCTTTATACACACCCTTCTACACGTTGAGAGTCGTGTTGCACATTTTTCCCGAACTTCGGTTCGTGGTTTATTTTTAGTTTTTATATATATATATATATATATATATATATATATATATATATATGGACTAACATTATCGAGTTATGCCTCGATTGAGCCTAGACTTCGGTCTGGAGCGTTTACTTGCTTTTATATATATATACATTTATATATATGAACTACGTGTCGAACTCTGTTCGATGAGCCTAGGCTTATGTCTGGTGTGTTTAATGGCTTTCTTATATATATAATTACATATATGAACTGCTATCGAACTTTGTTCGGTGAGCCTGGATTTCACATCCGGTGCGTTTACTACTTTAATATATATGTACTTATATATATTAATTGTTGTTGGACTTTGTCCGATAAGCCTGGATATTATATTCGGTGTGTTTATACATATATATATATATATATATATATATATATATATTTTGTCCCACCTGGAGTTTACTTCGTGGTGGTTGACCGTTTTTACAGCTTTCTGTACATTTTATCCCGCCTGGAGTTTCCTCCGTGGCGGTTGATAGCTTTTACAGCTTTATTTACATTTCTGATCCCCCATGGAGGTACTTCGTGGTTGGTGATCATGTCTGTATATATATATTTACAGCTTTTATATATATACCTGCTTACTGCTTTCATATAAATTGCAGTATTCTGTGCGCCTAGGAATCATGTGATCACAGATTCATCCCATTGGATCTAGATTCGGTTCCCGTGATGGACATTTTCAGCTGTGAGCAGCTTGTAAATTATTCTGCGGTGTTTGGATTTCCTCAGATGGTTTTCATACCCACGAGGAATTCAGCACCTTTTTGTACATTATTTTCGTACGGATGCTTCGCATCTGTCAAATAAAATCAATCCAGCCGAATACGGAATAAAATAGGAGTGTAAAAGGTCTCAATTACTATTGAGCATCAGGGTTTGAAAAACCTCTTTTATAAAACATCACTGCCATATCTTGCTTAAAATTGAATTTTTACATAAAATTCAAACCCTGTGTATATAGGTGCGAACGAGGCCTCGCACTACTTTCAAATAACAGTACATTGACCCACACACACACATCCAGATAACAGATTGTTGAAAAGAGGCGGTCACCGTGGTAACACGGATGTCGGGGGGTGCCTAACGCCTTCCCTCCGCATAACCAAGTCCCCGGACCCTAATGAATCTCGGTTTCACCGACCCGTTTAGCAGTGTCACATCACTAGGTCAATGTGCAAACCTTTTCTCGGTTGTGTTGGTACAACCATTTCAAAAACCAACTGGCGACTCTTATAGTCCAATCGTCGACATTATACATATCGGACCTTTTTCACTTGTTTTTTCAAACAAATCTCACCTAAAATGAGAACACCAAAGAACAAGTAACGGAAAGGGACAATTAAAAATCCCGACGTCGACAGGTGGCGACTTTGCTGGGGACTCCAGTAAGAGGACGTAAGCCGCTATTACAATTTTTTGAAAATTATTATCTACTTGTGTGTGGATGTTGCATTACATTTTGTGATAAATGTGTACGAATGCATTTCCTTACTTAGTGCTTCGCACTATAAACTGTTTGTGATATTAGTGCTTCGCACTATAAACTGCTTGTGATATTAGTGCTTCACACATATCATCATGTCATACGGTGAGACGCGATGTATGTGAATATATGTTGTGTGGTCCCTCCACCAGGAGGCTATCCCGTCGGTGTTTGATTACTGGACTCGTGAGAAGACTAATTCTCCGAGGCTCAGGAAAGGCACCACCCAAATTCGCTCCAGTTGAAAGACCGGATTAACTTCCCGTCAAGTAGATTGCGATGATTTGGGAACCTTCATGCCAAAAAGCCGCGAGAGTAACCTAAGATAGGTCAGCCTCTGATAAACCCAAAAACGGAGGAAAGTCTCTTCAGGCTCTCATTTCAAATTACTTGTAAATTACAATTACTTGTAATTATCTTCCATATATATCTCCATGTAATGAGAAATATGAAGAAATGTGTACACATACATGCTATAAACAGTTGACATCCGTTTCACAGGATAAAATTCCTAAACTGGACACATCGCATAGCATGTTATTATCCACCCTAAAGACTAAACTATGCAAGTCTTTTGCAGGGAATCAATCGGACCTACCACCCGTTCAAAGTCCAAAAAGGCAACAGACCTACAGTCAATCATGTCGTCATCCGACCAGACTGAACTTAATCCAGTTTCTCGAAAAGAATTCGACGGATTAAGCAAACAGATTACAGATTTGATTGTTCTACTAAAAGAATTACACCAGTCTACACAGGGTCAGAAAATACCCATACATGCTGAATCCTCCACATAAGGAGGAACCCAGGTCGTTACAATACCTGAACTGCAGTTGGATCCGACCAACAAAACTCATGATGCTACCCATCCCACTGGACACCCAGACACTAGTGACATAAAAAAGAAAGTCCTCCAAGTGGAAGAGGCTCTTCGGACTATCAAAGGAATTGGAACACACGGGAGTGTTTCATATGCTGATTTGTGTATTTTCCCTGGTATTCATTATCCAAAAAAGTTTAAGACTCCTGACTTTGAAAAATATGACGGGTTAGGAGATCCTTACACACATCTAAAGGTGTTTACTAGAGAACTGGGATCTTATGCAGAGGATGAAAAACTCAGAATGCAACTGTTCCAAAAAAGTCTAACTGGAGAAGCCCGTTCGTGGTACACAAGATTAGACAATTCAAAGATCCATAGTTGGGAAGAGCTAGCACACGCTTTCCTCACCCAATACAACTTTCAATCTCAAATGGCTCCTGATCGATATCAAATTACCAAGATCAAGAAACAGTCTAATGAGTCTTTCAGAGAGTATGCTCAGAGGTGGAGACGCCTGGCTGCCCAAGTTAGTCCTTCCATGACAGAATTAGAGATGGTCATGACTTTCATAGACATACAAGAAGCACCTTTCTATGAAAGAGTTTTAGCCGGCATCGGCAAACCATTTTCTGAAATGGTCAAACATGGGGAGATGGCTGAAATGGGATTGAAATCCAGAAAGATTCAAGACCTAGCTGCACTCAAAGCGGTTGCTGATCACATTCAATTTGGAAATTATGGAAACAACCCCCGGAGGGTCCATAAAAAGAAAGAAAAGGATGTTTTCCTGATACAACAGGGTCAAAAAGGCAGTCAAAACATGCCTATCCAGAGGAAAAATTACACTCCCTTTCAAGCACAGTCTTCAAACCCTCCAGTACCAAAAGGTGGAGAAGTCAAATGACCTCGAGTATTCACACCCTTAGGGGACACCCTCGAGAACATTCTCAATCTTCTAACAACATAGAAGAAAATCACGCATCTTCTTCCACCAGCCAGCCCTAATGGTCGGGGTTTTAATTCTGCTCAGAAATGTGCTTATCATGCCGGGGCACCTGGACATGATACTCAGGATTGTTGGGCCTTGAAACACAAAATCCAAGACCTGATAGACAACGGGAAAATCGTGGTCACCAAACCCGATCAGCCTCACGTTCAAGATAACCCTCTTCCTCAACACAAAGAAGAAGAGGTCAATATGATCAATTGGAGCAGTGGAAAGAGTTCCAATTTCAGCTGTGAATCCTCCCAGACCCCCAAAGATGGTGATGACAGATAGGATTATGCCAAGTTCCAATTCACAATGGAACGAAAGATGAAAGCTCTCTGTAAGCAAATTGAGCAATTGGCGGAACTGGTGACTTATCAGCATCAAGTGACTCGTCAGCTAATTAGCCAGGAGCATGCCAGTCTCCTACCTATTGTCATGAATATTCCCTCTTCACTTTCAAAAAATGAAATGTTGGAAGACAAAGTGATGAAGAGAGCGAATGCTAAGGCCCGTCGGGATTTTACCAACAAAAGGGAATTCACATATTTGGGCCAACCTATAGAGGAAATCCTTCATATGTTAATTAATGAAGGAAGGATTAGTTCCCTTCTACATCCAATCAACCCCCGTTCAGGACGATATAACTCTGAGGGAGTATGTCAATATCATTCTCAATCTCGCGGTCACAGCACAGAAGAATGCTGGGCACTCCGCCACCTTATTCAAAATTTAATCGATAGTGGCGTACTGCGTCTGGCTGATAACGACACTGTGTTACGGGCAAGTGAGGATTCGTGTCCTACTAAGTGGAAGAGTGTAGTAGCAGTAATATCCACTGAAAGTGATGGGGTTAACAAATCACTTGTCACGCCAGTAATTCAACTCAAGGGAATCAACAATCCTTTAAAAGTGGCCGCTCCCGAGCCAATCAACTTGTCGTGCAGAGTACAATATCCTATTGTTAGTTTGCACGCAGTTCTATGGAATTATAGAGGAGGTGAAGGATCCACCTCGCATATAACTGCTGCAGTGTCGAAGGAGAATCCACTGTATCTTCCCCAACGGGTAATGAAGCCTGTCATCAAGTCTAAGGGGAAAGTACCTATTGAGAAGATTGAAAATTTCCTCCGCACTATGAGTCATAACAAAGCCAAGGTGGTTTTAAGCTTGAAAGAAGCTCCACAACAGATATCAATCTTGGACTTGGTCCTGACCTCCGAGAATCACCGAAAGGTCTTGTTAAAGGTTTTAGAAGAAGCCTATCTACCGACATCAGTTGATACAGAAAAGTTTCAACATCCGATTGATCACATTTTCAACAACAATATGATATCCTTCATTGATGATGACATACTGCCCGAAGGGACCGGTCATTGCAAACTGTTGCACATTGCGGTCTTGTCCTCCGGATATATGGTGGCGAGAGTTTTAATAGATAGAGGTTCCTCTCTGAATATCTACCCATATGCTACCTTGGTGAAGATGAATATCAATCCCAATCGAATTTGGAGTAGCCATACCATCATCAAAGCTTTTGATGGAGCCCGCCGTAACTCGGTCGGAGTAGTTGAGCTGCCAATTGAGATTGGTCCTCATACATTCTGTGTATCCTTCCATGTGCTCAAGATAGATTCGAGATACAATCTGCTCTTGGGACGACCATGGATTCACATGGCAGGGGCAGTCCCCTCCACTCTTTACCAACAGTTGAAATATATCATCAACAATAGCCTGGTCATAGTCAACGCTGAACCGGAGATTCCTCAGCATGGGGACATGCCGCTCATCAATGCCAATAAGGATGTTGAGCCAATTAGTTTTCATGCTTTGGAAATAAGCAATACCCAATACCATGTTATTGGAACGCCACTGCCCGAACCTCAGATTTCTGCCGAGGTAATGTTGGCTACACAAGAAATGATGTCGTTGGGTCATAAATCGGGACAAGGGTTGGGTAAAGATTGCCAGGGTGTCAAGTATAGCTGGACTAGGCTATTCTGCCAGCTCTAGTCACAGGAATCCTCATAAGCATCAGCAGATTCCTTCAGCTTCGACTATGCAGCGTTTAGTTTCGCCTTCAAGCTCCGAGTCCGCACAACCTCCCGTAAAGGTGCCAGCCAATATAATGGCGATGTTATTTCCCAAGCTGGTACCGGTGAAGGAGAAAGAAATCTTTGTTCCAGATCCTGCAGTGGAGGAAGAGGAACGAAGAATCAAGCAAGATGTCATCAGGATGATGTCCGGCATACGCATCATCGTTCATGATGAGAATACCAACAGATACACCCTAGACGATGATTGCCCAGACGTAATGGCTATCATTTGGGATAGGGAAGATAATGATAATCCCTCTATCACTGCGGTTCACCCAAAATTTGCTCTTGCCAATTGGAACAGCATTCCTTGCATTGGTCGTTAAGGGTAAAGCGGGCAGAAACTCTTTCTGCCCAGTAGATATAATAACTGCTTACTTTTCTGTACAGTATTAGTGGTTTATTTTGCCAGTATATGCTAACACTGTGTATGATCAACACATTTCATATATACTAAGTGAAAGCATATTTTGTTTCAGGACTCTAAATTTAGATGTGCCTGTACTTACTGATACGGTGCCTCTTCTCCATAAGGATTGTACCTTTGATGTAGAGATGAATTCAGCCTTGGTGGATATACCGGATGACATTGAGGTGCCTCCAGAGATTCAAGAATGGGTCAAAGACAAACCTAAACCCAATCTTGATCAAACCACTCCTTTCAATCTCAGAACCTTAGGAAACCCTAAGTTAATCCAGATTAGTTCAGACCTTACCCCAAACCAACTGAATGACATGGTTACACTATTAACCCAGTTCCAGGATGTGTTTGCATGGTCTCATGAGGATATGGTGGGTTTGTCCACTGACATTGTCCTTCATCGCATTCCCATTAAAGAGGGATTTAAGCCAGTCAAGCAAAAGCTTCGACGATTGAAACCTGAATAGAGTTTAAAGGTGAAAGAAGAAATTGTGAAACAGTTTCAAGCCGGCATCATAATGGTGTCTACATATCCTAAGTGGATATCCAACATCGTGCCCGTACCTAAACCTGGAGGGAAGGTACGAGTTTGCGTGGATTATCGGGATTTGAACAAAGCTTGCTTAAAAGATAGCTTTCCCGTGCCATTTATCCACATTCTCATTGACAATACTGCGCAATACGACATGTACTCCTTTGCAGATTGCTTTGCGGGGTAGCATCAGATCATGGTTGCCGAGGTTGATCGTGAAAAAACCGCTTTCATCACTCCTTGGGGAACTTTTTGCTATAGACGGTTGTCATTCGGCCTCATCATTGCTGGAGCTACCTATCAACGAGCTATGATGGCTCTTTTCCACGACTTAATGCATAAAGAGATTGAGATCTATGTGGATGACATTATTGTCAAGTCCCGGAAGGAGGATGACCATATAGACCATCTCAGGAAGTTGTTCAACAGGTTGCGTAAGTACAACTTGAAGTTGAATCCAGCTAAGTGCGCCTTCAGGCAAGTTGCTAGGATTTCTAGTCAGCCACAAAGGGATAGAGCTGGATCCTGCCAAAATCCAAGCCATCACTGAAATGCCCATTCCTCAGACAGAAAAGGAAATACGGGGATTTTTGGGAAGAATCAACTTCATTAGCAGATTTATTTCCCAATTCACAGCAACCTGTGAGCCAATCTTCAAGCTATTAAGGAAGAACTCTTCCATGAAATGGAATGAGGAGTGCCAAAATGCCTTCCTTACAATCAAGAAAAGCTAATTAAAGCTCCCATCTTGGTACCACCCAGGGATGATGTTCCCCTGTTTATGTATCTGTCCGTAAGTGGCAATGCCATGGGCTGCATGCTGGGACAGAAGGACGATAGAGGCCTAGAACGAGCTATCAATTACCTCAGCAAAAGATTCAGTAGCAGTGAACACAAGTACACTCTGATCGAAAAGACGTGTTGTGCTTTAGCATGGGCTGCCATGAGGTTACAGCATTATCTCCATGGTCATACAACCCATCTCATATCCCGCGTGGATCCTCTCAAGTACTTTTTCAGTAAACCCATACTGAATTGTCGGCTGTCCAGATGGCAGTTGATCCTACAACAATTTGACATCGTATATGTGACTCAAAAGTTCATCAAAGGTCAAGGAATTACGGATCAACTGGCCTCCGCACCATCTGGGGATTTCAAACCCTTAGAGACATACTTCCCTGACGAAGGAGTAATGACAATTCAGCAATACCATCAGTACGATACACGTCAAACGTGGAAGATGTATTTCGATGGAGCTGTTAATATGGAAGGTTCTGGAGCTGGAGCAGTTCTAGTATCTGATACGGGGGAGCAGTATCCCGTCGCCGTCAAATTACAGTTTGTCAGCACCAACAATACGGCTGAGTATGAAGGCTGTCTTATGGGGCTAGAACTTGCCTGTTACATGGGCATCAGGCGGTTAACTGTCCTTGGAGATTCGGAGTTGGTAATCAGACAATCCACCAGAATCTATCAAACCAAGGAACTACATTTGCTGCCTTACCATCGGCAGGTTGATTTCACAGACGCGTTAGCAACTTTGGCCTCCTTGATTCGCATATCAGACAAGGAACACTTGTCAAGCGTCACAATATCCCTGCACAAGCCTATGGGAATTACGTTGGAGAAGTATCGGATGAGCTACCTCCCATCCAACATCCTTGGTATCAGCATATCAAGGAATATCTGCGAGATGGATCTACACCCGCTGAGGCAAGCCAAACTGAACAAAGGCGGATCCACCGACTGGCTATGAAATTCTACCTGAGTGGAGATGCGCTCTATAAAAGAGATGCAGGATTTGGTCTCCTCAGATGTTTAGACAAAGATCAAGCTCAAAGGCTTATGGATGAAATCCATGGCGAAGTCTGTGGCCCCCACATGAGTGGCCCCCTCCTTGTCAAGAAAGTCCTCAGGACGGGACATTATTGGCTATCTCTCAAAGCTGATTGCAATGACCATGTCAGGAGATGCTATCAGTGCCAGATTCATGGGAATGCTATACACGCCCCTCCACGGGAACTTCACAATATAAGTTCACCTTGGCCCTTCTCAATGTGGGGAATGGACGTTATCGGGCCCATTGAGCCTAAAGCCAGTACTGGTCATCGATTTATCTTTACCATGATCGACTACCTCACAAAGTGGGTAGAAGCAGCCTCCTTCCCCAGGGTTACTAAAGAAGTCATCATTGCTTTCATCAGAAACAATGTCATTTGTCGATATGGACAACCAGAGGTGATTGTGTCCGACAATGCCATGAACCTCAACAACAAAATGATGGGGTAATTATGCAGTAAATTCCACATCAAACACCTCAACTCAGTCATCTATCGTCCGAAGTTGAATGGTACTGTTGAAGCGGCTAACAAAAACATCAAGAAGATTATGCAAAAGATGTCCGCCAATCACAAAAATTGGCCTGACCTATTGCCTCTGACCCTGTTAGCCTACAGAACCTCAATGCGCACTTCCACTGGGGCAACCCCCAACGCATTAACCTATGGGATGGAAGTAGTGTTCCCCATAGAAGTTGAGATGAAATCCCTCAGAGTATTGATAGACGCTCAGTTGGATGAAGACCAATGGGTACAAGATAGGTATCACCAATTGTCTCTAATAGACGAATGGCGAACCGCGGCTATCTTCCATGGTTAGTTATATTAACAAAGGATCGCCCGATCCTACAACAAAAAAGTCCGGCTACGATAATTCAGACAACATGACTTGGTTTTAAAGAAAATCCAGGACAACCAAGATCAAGCTAATGGAAAATTTGCTCCTAACTGGGAAGGCCCGTTTATTGTCAAGGAAGTATTGACAGGAGGCGCTCTCAATTGCAAGAAATGGACGGCGATGAATTTTCGCAACTCATCAACTCAGACGCCGTGAAACGGTACTATGTCTGAAGTTACCATCAAGTAAACATCCTGGTGGTAGACCATCAGGTTACCAGTCATTCCGGTTCTTTAAACCTTTACCACAAACAATTTTTCTACACTTTGCCCCTCAGGGAAACATACCTTTCAAGCCAGCAGCCTGGCTTTCTCCTTTGCGTTCCTACAACTTAGGTCATCCCACCGTGGATTGAACCTCTTGCGTATACAGTTTGGCTACCCATACATGGGATCAAACTTTTCACCTGCAGTTTATCCTCAACCTAGGATTAAACTCTCTTCTCCCTGCACTCTGACCTGCACATGGGATTACACTTTTCATCTCGCCCTGAGGGGCAAACTACGTCGACCTGATCTCTTCTTCAATAGGAGTACGTAGGTAACCATTTCATATGGCCTAGTCGAAATAAAACAAAAACAACAAAAACATTCCTACACCATTCCTACCACATACATCGTTGAACCACTTACACCAGGTTCGAACTACGCAGACCTGATCTCCTCTTCAATAGGAGTACGTAGGTAGCCATTCATGGTGCGGTCTCACCCCCTACCAAAACACAAACCCTTGTCAGTTGGTACTGGGATCATCCTTCAATCCACTACATTTCATTCGGCTTCAGACCAAAGGGATGGAATTACCTGAACTCCTCCTAAATAGGAGATTCGGCGACCATCTAAGCTGCGGTCATACCTTGAAGAGCAACACCAATCCATAAGAGATGGAATTAACTAGGCTTCTCCTAAATAGAAGTACTGGCGATGATCTGTGGTGCAGTCAATCTCAAAGAGGAAAGCCACACTCATCTCCTCATTTCCATACAGAAACCAGTCCCAAGACACCAAGAGATGGTAGGGATACATATAGATTGATGATCCATTCTGAACTATCCAGAGACAACTCAATGTCCATCCACCAAGGAGAAATTCAGAATACATCAAGATCACAAGCCCTGAAGCAGCAGGCAAAGTATCAAGCAAGTAGCAAGGCATATCTAAATGGGAAGTGATCCAAAAATATATTTCTCTGTCATATATGTAATGTTGTTTGATAAACACAATGTAAAATGTATATGACAAAATGGCTAAGCTAGTCTGTGCAGGAAAATACAAGATCATCTGCAAGTCAGGGTGTATGCGAGCTAACAAGCCCAACATGGCGTCCATCTCAAAAGATGGAGGTAAAGCTGTGGTTTCCTATATGAAAATATCCACACGACCCAACAGATCTGTAGCCATCTGCATGGTGACCATATGATCATCAATATATGCACTCATCTCTGCGATCATGCCAGTGGTAAGGGACCTCACTGCAGTACTATCTATGATGGCTACATCCCGGGCAGATATGGCGATATCCCGCTCAACTATCACTGCATCTCTGGCTGATATAGCCTCATCCCGCTTAACGACGGCGACATCTCTATGAGCCAAGGCCTCGTCTCTCTCCAATAGAGCGGCCTCCCTCCCATCAAGAGCAGTCGACATCATAGATCGAATCTGATTTCTCTCAAAGGTCATCAGATGAAGACTCTGCTCTAAGTACTGTGCCAAGTGCTGAATCACAACAGTACTGGTACTAAGAGAATCTGGAAGAAATGATGACAACCCAGCAGTATGCTCCTCCTCGATGTAGGTATCAATGTCCTCCATGGGCTCTACATCATCTAACTCGCGCTCCGGTACTGCAAATACTGCTGCAGCCGATAAAATCTCTGTCTCCATCCACGCAGAATACTCTGCGGAATAACCAGGATGACTGACAGAAAAAGCTACTATCTCACGCCGATCCCAATAGGCGTATACCCGAGATCGGTCCTCTGCTGAGAGGTACCGAGAAGCTGAACGCTGACCTGTCGCCTCCTCAAAAGGATGAAAATCCTGGAACTGGTCGAACTGCGACATCACGGCCAATGGGTTATAAGTTGTCACTCCCCTCAAACCAGCCAGAGGGAGATAGTCCATGCCCGGAGCATGAGTAATGAAGCTGTATGGTGAGCTAAGCCCCGAACATAGCAATATACTGAATGGATCTCTGATATCTGCCAAGAATGTGGACCAGGACAGAGCATCTATACACTCTGATAGCTGAAAAGAGTATGACATAGCTACATCATGGGTGAAGCAGTACCCATGCCGTCTAAAAGTACCAATCGATCTCAAGTGTGACATGAACCACACATATAGCATGATTGAGCTACCTGTGAACACTCCTGTAGGATAAGTGCAGCAGTAGGATGCCGACCGCAGGGTCTCTGCTACAATCATAGGTACAATGGTACGACCCTCCCTGAGAGCTCTCACGGCCATGACAACGCCTATATCTATCTCGCCCATATACCGCGGCATATATACATATGGCAATGCATATAGCATCAATACGTCAACTCTGGCCAAGAGCCAATGAGCCTCCGGTGTGGTGAAATCCCCGGAATGTCGTGAATAGCTATCCTCCAAGCCAAATCTGTCGTACAGAAAACACTGGGATATCACGTGGCTAGATGTCAACTCATCCTGTACCACTCTGCGCCTTAATCCTGTGAGAGTCATAAATCGTCTGCTCATGTCTCCCAAAGCCAGATGCACGCAAGGTCTGTCTAGAGGCAGCATCATCAATCATGCATACTCCTCCAGAGTAGGAGTCAACTCATGGGTGCCGAATCGGAATACATGCCTATCCAGTAGCCCTATCATCCCGTCCACAAATCCTGCGGGAACCTGAAAAGTCAAAAAGGTCATGGTATGCTACAATAAATGATCTACAGTCACCCTGTCTGGTGGTGACATGCTATCATACCACGATCTCATACCCGATACCACCACTGACGGTGGGGTATAATCTATGCGGCTAACTGTCGAAGAAGACATCTGTGCGGGCCGTGTCATAAGACCATCCAGGGGTCAATACCAAATATCTCTGGACATACATACATATGCATAACTTGATACATGCATAACAAATAATAGATGGCAATATGATATAGGGAATGAAAAAATAGTGCATACATTCCTAAGTATATCATCATCTAATACATCATCTCTGTACAGCTACAAATACAGGGAAATAGGGCACAGCCACCCAATATCTAACAAAGGCTTATCAAAAGATATAGTGAGAATGGGGCACAGCCACCCAATATCTAACAGAGGCCTATCAAAAGATATAACGAGAATATACATCAGAAGAAGATAATGGTGTCGATGTCCACATCATTAATCCTGTCCACCTAATGCAACTCCTCCTGAGTCACTGGATCTCTATCAATAGGGATGTCATGCCTATATAGAGGAGGATCTGCGCCGGTAAAACCGAATTGGTCACCTGAGGGGCCAGCGCCGGAGCTGGAAGGATCAAATGAAGCCGCCTCTGTCGGGTCTCTGCCCAAATGCCGGATAAATATATGTTCCTGGTCCAACTGCCGGGTCAAACTATCAATCTGGGTCATATGAGTCGGATCTCGGACACATGCTATCCAATCCTTAATCATCAAAGATCCTGGAGCCATATCCCCCATAAACTGTGTGGCGCGGGACTGTGCTCCAATAGTGCGAGGGGACCACCACCGATGGAACGTCTCCTGAGTACATGGACCCTTTGATAATGCAAAACCGTCAAGCCCCAATAAAAGGATATCAATGACGGGTGATTGCGATACAGGCCAATAACGCCTGGTAGGAGGCAAGATCGGTATACGAATCTCCCCTGTGGTGCTCCTAATAGCACGCTCTCCTAAATAGAGCTCCTAACCTCCATCTATGAAGAGGGAAACTCTTCTGGTGGAAATTACATACTTGACTCCAGTCGGGTATCCATCCTCAGAACCCACGATCAGGTGTTCCCCAGAATAGGGAAGCCATGTGATGGTGTCGGCCATCAGCAAATCCAGCTGCATACGGTAATGAGTGAATCCCTCAACTACAGGGACCTCTGGCAAAATCGAATGATGCCATCGTCGTCCTCGTGGATAGGTGTCTAAACCTAACACACTCACGGAACGTTAGCATGAAAGCCTCTCATAGGCCTAAAACTGCCAATACAAAGGCAAACATCTGCTATCAGTTAACACTCTTAACCTATATATGGTAAATGACAAGAGAAATACTCACCAGCAGAAATGGGTAAAATCCTAGCCAAGCCTCGGTCAAACCCTATGAGCGCATACGCATGCCCCAGAGGAAATAGGAAAAGGTGTAGGAACCCCAATCATACTCTCCAATACGGTCCACATCACGTGTAGCGCTGATAAAAGCGAAAGATACCATAGAAGAGTTAGCTTCTATGAAGCAGCCTCGAATGATCATCAGGAACAATCACCGCAGAACGCGATCCTTGATTCTGACATCATCAGGCATAGGCTCACTCAATAGCCCGCTCATAGCATCTTCGCTCAAAGGACCTGAACGAACAGTCCTGCCTTTAAGCGCCGCCGTCGGAACTCCTAATAATGATCTAACGGCAGTAGGGGTAATATTTGCCATGCAAGGCACTGGCTCCCCTCCAAACTCCATACCTATGATAAATCGCCAATCCATAGGCGTCATCATCACCTCGCAATCTAGCAGATGGAGTGACTGAGTCTGATGAAACCATCGCTCAGACAATGTCCTGAGATAACCCCAGGGACAACGACGAGGAAGGATGGAGAAAAATACCCCAAATCCCCACTCATGCACTACCGCTCTATAGTCAGGATGAAGCGCCTGATACATGGAGTGAATGCTGAACCAGTTCCCTCGAGGCTGTGTAAAACCAGGAACCTGCATGAAATGCAGATCAACATCAAAACCCTTTAATCCTCATCAATAGGAAAGAATGAAGATCAAAGTCTAACGCCATACCTCGTTAGCATGCAAATACATCGATTGATGTTTGCCCAAGTCACCCAATAACTCTGGGTTCACCACCTGAATGCTCGGAAGCTCCCTATGAGGGACAGGTGCAGCAGGAGCGGGGTCCTCTATCGAAATATCCGCCTCCTTGTCCTCAACGTCTGGAACATCTACCTGGACAGGACGTATCACTGTCTCCACCAACCGACGAGGCTGTCTGACAGAACAGGGATGAGGTACTTCAGAAGCCCTTCGCCGTACACTAGAAGTGGTCCTATAGGAACTGCTCGGCTGATCCAGATCCATAGTATCTGGACAACAAGTCTCCAAATTATCTCAGAAAGGGTGTGGTATTTCCTTACATGGAGCTTTCTAAAATGCATTCTATGACTATATGCATGCATGCATTTACTTTAACATATATAGTAGAGTTAAAATGCATGACTACCCAATGCCTACATTTGGAAAATTTTTGCCATAGTCCCCTTTGAAAATAGGACTATCCACATGCATACATGCATGTCTAGGTGGCCATTCAGTAGCACACCTGCCCCAAAGTCATATACATAATATATGCATTAAAAATTAAAATCATCATGCATCAGGCCAACCTCAATATCAGGAGTATTTTGCCTTGCTACCTTATGCTCATTAGACCTCAAATAGGACAAAAAATAGTAGAAAAAGGTGCCAATTTAATTGTCTCAAAAGTTAAAAATTTTCACATCATTATGTTCAGCATGGTTTAATACTAACATTTACTATGTTGAATATTTTTTATCTAGTCGTTTGTGCATACATAATCACTACTATGTGTTTAGATGCATTTCATACGATAACTCAAAATCCAACGGACAGAAATGAGAGAAAATACAGGCATATGTTACCAGGATAGTGTTGAACACTCGTACGGTGACAGAATTTACAGAAAGCAGCCCGAACTCAGCAGATCTGAAAGAGGCTCACGTATTTTCCTTCGCGCAACAAGTTGAAAGTGACTTGTGAGACCAACCAGCTGGAATTTATCATCCACGGTTGGTCGTAGGCCCATCTGCTGCTGCAGCAGGTGCACCTGCGGCACTCCCATGCGAGTTCGATCACTCCGACTCGGTCTAGTTTGAGTTGTAAAGGAGTTCTTACAAGCTGAAAAGGCCAAATCAGGGATAAAAACGTTACACGATTGAGCAGGATAGCCTAAAACTCTGGTTTTTTTGGATCCAACTATGGCTTCTTTTTCATCCATTGGTATTCGCCCGAACACAGGGTTTACTATACCTATGATTCAAGTCTGTGCATACCACATTCGGCAATACCGTACAGAGGTCTGATGCCACCAACATAAGGTTGTCACCCCAATCTTTTCACACGTGAAATCCCCGACGGGGGTTACAACGTGAAATCCCCGGTGGGGGTTACAACGCATGCTCATTTATTGACACACAAATCAATGAAGGTCAAGCAGCCTTAACATTATTACAGCCAATAACGATTTAAACCTATCAGAGCTCTGGAGCTATTCGAGGTTTTCACACCCGACCGCTCAGATCCCCGGCGGGGGTCACAACGTAATGTTCAGTTGATTCACACGTCAGCGGAGGTCAAGCAGCCTTGACAGTATATCCTACAAGATTTTTCATCCATTGATTCACATGTTGGTGAAGTACACGTCAACGAAGGTCAGGCATCCCTGACAACATTTGCTATTGGCAGTAAACCCAACATAATCTTGGCATATTCTGGCGATACTAACCAAGAGAGGTCAATGTCATCAAAGAGGATAGATGATGTAATATGTTATACACATCCTCATACAGATCAAGCTTTATCCCCAGAGATCTCTTACACAAAAGAGGTACATCTGCAGGATCAAGTCATTATCCAAGAATTTGGTGATAACTCTAACATCAATGTCCTAACAGATTAGGATTACACATCAAATCTGGTCATCGTTGCCAACCCCCAGTTGAAGTAACAGGGAGCCAGCAATCATCCCCAGCGTGTTGGGCTACAACCCCGTACACATACATCATACATTTGCATCATGTTGCTATCCATAGTATCATGTTTATCTTGGTGCATTTCAAGTGTCTAGAATTCTTTATCCTACCCATGCATCGCCATGCATGAGTATGATAAAGAGGGGCATCTGTAGACACTCAAAATTTTTTGTACACCTGTCACTAACATTGCAGGAGAGCAGATTCGTCTTTTAAGAGGGAACCCTAAAAGACGATCCATATCCATGCCGGATACTACCAAAAGTTTAGCATCAACCCCGGATCGCAATCTGGGAGTAATAATCTCAGAAATAACCCCGAGGCATGCAAATACAATACCGGAACACACACCGGAGAAGACCAATTAATCTCGGAGATAATCCCGAGGTATCCAGTCTCAGTCCCAACCATGGGAATAGCCACCAACCTTGGTGATAACCCCACAGAAGGTAATTTCGGCGATAACCCCGAAAATGCTTGTTACAAATGCAACCAGCTTCAATCTCGGCACTCACAACGAGATCCATTGTACCAGCCCGGCGATAACATCGGGAAGACAGACACACCTCAAAGATGACAATGAGGACCTTCAACAAATTACAGCAGTCCAATCTCAGTGAAGCTGAGCAACGTCTGCTTTATCAGCCCAATTCGGCGATAACACCGGTGAGGGGCAACATTGTCATCGGACCAACACGATGTCACACCACGTCGCCTCAACATATCTACGCAACAATGTCCCACAAGACTAATCAATCTCGAGTGACTATTGTGCGGGGTAACGGATGAAAGTTAAAGCTTGAAGACCGGAGGGCACCGTCCCATCTTCAATGACTTCGCACAAACTCTAATCCCATGCCATCGTACAACTCTCGACAATGGTGGTCCGAAATAGATCCTGTATACCTCAAACGGATGCCCGAATTGCACTTCTGAAAGTTCGAGTGGACATTACAGTGCCTGAGTGCACGTACTTCGATACGACTCGAGCCGAAAAATCTGGGCCCACCCGGGTTGCCTCTAGTACACCTGCGGATCAGCCGTAGGTACACCTGTGGCTCCACCCTCTATAAATAGAGGGCTTGGGGTGGCCATTTTGTAAGAGAAAATGGCGAGGAAGCCCTGCTCAATTTGCTCTGTACTCACCTCAGACTGAGTGCTTTCTCATTTTAAACACTTGTGAGCTCACATATAGCTTATTTTGTACCTACAAAAGCCAGTGTTTACCCACTTTAAAGATATTGAAGTCTTCTTTGGCAGCCCACTGTAAGCCTTCTTTCATACTTTAAAGTTTTTCTCTTCATCTTTGCACACACCCTTCTACACGTTGAGAGTCGAGTTGCACATTTTTCCTAGACTTCGGTCCGTAGTTTATTTTTAGTTTGTATATATATATATATATATATATATATATGGACTAACATTACTGATTTATGCCTCGATTGAGCCTAGACTTCGGTCTGGAGCGTTTAATTGCTTTTGTATATATATACACTTATATATATGAACTGCGTGTCGAACTCTGTTCGATGAGCCTAGGCTTATGTCTGGTGCATTTAATGACTTTCTTATATATATAATTATATATATGAACTGCTATCGAACTTTGTTCGGTGAGCCTGGATTTCACATCCGGTGCGTTTACTACTTTAATATATATATACTTATATATATTAATTGTTGTTGGACTTTGTCCGATGAGCATGGATTTTATATTCGGTGCGTTTACATGCTATATATATATATATATATATATATATATATATATATATATATATATTATATATTTCATCCCACCTGGAGTTTACTTCGTGGTGGTTGACCGTTTTTACAGCTTTCTGTACGTTTCGTCCCTCCTGGAGTTTCCTCCATGGCGGTTGATAGCTTTTATAGCTTTATTTACATTTCTGATCCCCCATGGAGGTACTTCATGGTTGGTGATCATGTCTGTATATATATATTTACATCTTTTATATATATACCTACTTACTGCTTTCATATAAATTGCAGTATTCTGTGCGCCTAGGAATCATGCGATCACAGATTCATCCCATTGGACTAGATTTCGGTTCCCGTGATGGACATTTTCAGCTGTGAGCAGCTTATAAATTATTCTGCGGTGTTTAGATTTTCTCAGATGGTTTTCATACCCACGAGGAATTCAACACTTTTTTGTACATTATTTTCGTATAGATGCTTCGCATCTGTCAAATAAAATCAATCCAGCCGAATACAGAATAAAATGGGAGTGTAAAAGGTCTCAATTACTATTGAGCATCAGGGTTTGAAAAACCTCTTTTATAAAAATCACTTCATATCTTGCTTAAAATTGAATTTTTACATAAAATTCAAACCCTGTGTATATAGGTGCGAACGAGGCCTCGCACTACTTCTAAATAACAGCACATTGACCCACACAAACACATCCAGATAATAGTTTCTTAAAAAGAGGCGGTCACCGTGGTAACACGGATGTCGGGGGGTGCCTAACACCTTCCCTCCGCATAACCAAGTCCCCGGACCCTAATGAATCTTGGTTTCACCGACCCGTTTAGCAGTGTCATATCACTGGATCAATGTGCAAACTTTTTCTCAGTTGTGTTGGTACAACCATTTAAAAAACTAACTGGCGACTCTTATAGTCCAATCGTCGACATTATACATGTCAGACCTTTTTTACTTATTTTTTCAAGCAAATCTCACCTAAAATGAGAACAACAAAGAACAAGTAACGGAAAGGGACAATTAAAAATCCCGACATCGACAAGAACCCCTTTATTGTGTCGCATGTGTTGTAACATTATATTTTGTTAGAATATCATAGGGTATACCTGAGCTATAACCACCTGTGGGGGCACCACAGGCATGTCCTCTTGGCACCGAGGCATGACACCTTCCGTGGCAGTGTGATTAGTCCATGGCATCTCCGTTTTGTGCTCCGGTGGGAGTTGGCCATTTGGTGTTTTGTTGTGGGAGGCGTATGGGTCGACCCTAGTTTCTGTTCTGTTCTGTTTTGCAGATTGGTGATGTTTGTGTCAAACACGCCTTTTCATTTTATATGCATTGGATTCACAGTCCAATATGTGTGACTTGCCTGTGTGGTATTATTTGATTTACCTGTGTGACATTATTTGACTTGCCTATGTGGCAAGGTATATTCTGTTTTGTTTTGAGTTCGGTATAAAATAATACCCAGTCATTTTATTCAGCCTATTATTTCGTTGTGTTAGTCTTGTTCGTTTAGTTTCAGTTCGTTTCGTCTCTTTTCATTTAATTGAGTTAGTTAATTTGGTTCATTATTTGTATTCTATATCCATACTGGGCATTTGGCTCATGCTGTATTTTTCTTCTGGCAGGTAATCAGGGAAATCAAGGACAAGTGTGACGAGAGCTCCCTTCTATCCAATAGTTTTGATATATTTTGTTAGGCTATGATACATTGATTTATTTAGAGTTGTAATAGTTATTTCAGATTATGGTTTGAGCCAGTGTGGCATTTATTATGGTTTGTTCTAAGACATTTAATCAACATGAGATTATTCTTTTGTGGATTATAGTTTTGTTATATATTCACCATTTTGTTATGTTTTGAGTAACATCTTTTTCTATTTCGGAAAGGGGGTGTTATATTCAAAGTCTTCCAAATGGACGTTAAGAGTGCTTTTTTGAATTGTAAAATTCAAGAAGAGGTTTATGTTGAAAAATTTCCAGGTTTTGTCAATCTAACCTTTTTTCTAATTATGTCTATAAATTAGGTAAACCATTATATGGTTTAAAGCAAACACCTAGGGCATGATAAGAAACACTAAATAAATTTTCTCATTAAAAATGGATTCACTAGAGGTAGGGTAGACACATCACTGCTCGTTAGGAAATACAACGATAAAATTATATTAGTTTAAATATATGTATATGATACTATTTTTGGCTCTACTTGTTGAAAAGTTTTGTGAGATATTTTCCAAGTTAATGCAAAGTAAGTTTGAGATGAGCATGGTTGGTGAACTGAACTAATTCTTCCTTAGACTTCAAGTGAAGTAGAAAGGTGAGGGAATCTTCATCACCCAAGCCAAGTACATCAAGGATCTACTCAAGAAGTATGACATGGAATCAGCCACACCCATGTAGACTCCAATGGCCTCTGCAACCAAGCTTGACAAGGATGAATCTGGTAAAAGTATTGATATAACTCAATATAGAGGTATGTTATGATCTCTCCTATATTTAAATACTAGTAGGCCAGATATCATATTTTTTACTTGTATTGTTCTAGGTTTCAGGATAATCCTAAGGAATCTCATTTAATTGTTGTAAAAATGATATTCAAATATCTCAAGGGTACTCCATATTTGGGATTGTGGTATCCCAAGGAGTCTCCCTTTGATCTAATAGGGTATTCAGATACAAATTTTATAGGATACAAAATTGACAGGAAAAACACCAGTGGTACATGCCAATTGCTAGGGAATAGGCTTATGTCATGGTTTAGCAAGAAACATAATTAAGTATCAACTTCTATTGCAAAAGTTGAGTACGTTGCTGTTGGTAGCTATAGTGCTTAAATTCTATGGATGATGAATCAACTGGCTGACTATGAGTTTGAGTTTAAATATATTCCCATATTTTGTGATAATACTAGTGTTATATATAACCCATAAACCTAGAATGCAGTCTAGAACTAAGTATATAGACATCGGATACCATTTCATTAGAGATCATGTGCAAAATAAAATTATATCTCTGCATTTTATCCCAACTAAAAATTAACTAGCTGATGTGTTTACTAAACCAATAGGTGAATCTAGATTTAATAAGTTAATTAATGAGTTAGGAATACTAAGTTTTCATCCTTAGTATTTTTCCTTGGAAGTTACTAACTCTGCAGGAAGCAATCGTAGAGCAGTAAATGCTAAGTAGAGTTCATTGAGTGCTTCTGTATATGAAGAGGTTCATAAAGTAGTTCGTTGAGAGAACAAAGCTCGTAGAGTGGATTGTCGAGCAGAGAAGGCATCGTAGAGTTAACAGGCTTTGGATAAGCTTACTTTACATTATCTATCAAGTCGTTGAGCTAAAAGGACAATAATTAAGGCATGTGGACATTACATCCAAAGAAAGTGAGTGAGAAGGAAAAGTTACTGCATTCAACTGTGAATATCAGTTATGATAAGACGTGTGCTCAATAATCACTCAAAACGTGTCACTGTCTGCCGAATTAAGAGGGAAGTGATATAAAGTCTTTTTAAAATTTTCATCTGAACTTTACTCTTCATTTCGATATAAATTTCTTTAACTTTCAAATTCTTTCTCTATAGAACCTTAAAACCCTTGTTTTTTCAAAGAACTTGCAATTTCAGACAATCTCATTCTTTTTTAGTTTAAATCTAATTAAAGGAGATGGAAAACTATCAAGTGATCTCTGGCAGCCAGCTATGCTTCAAAAATTTCGTTGGTGCATAAGAACAATATAGAACTATTCTTGTGTTGATTCAAGGGGTTGGTTTTCAAGAGATTCTAAACTCTAGCACAAAGATCTATTCAAGGCTGGTAGAGGAGTTCTACTTAAATGTTGTATGTGTTGATGGGGTCTTTACCACCAAGGTGAAGGGTCTAACTCTTAAGATTGATGTGATGGAGCTGAACCATCATCTGAAGTTCGTCAATGAGGGCATCACCTCCTTCGATGACATCGACATGAAGTACGGGCTGAAGCTGATGGGTTTCAAAATGAACCCACAACTTAAGGGAATCAAGAAGGAATTGTAAAGACCGAGAAATTTTACTTAGCTTAAATTAAGCTTTATAGAATATTATGGAATAAAATAAAATTATATGGATTTTATTCTGTGTTTGTGTTTAAAGGTCGATTCTATAACCTAGAATATGTTTGAATGTTAGGGTTTACGATCCGAGATCGTAGGGGAAAATAATTTTTTTTCAGGAAAAAAACGTAAAAACACTATTCACCTAAAAACGCTTTCGCTTTTGTTCGATTTTTTGAAAAATGTGTAAACGTTAATATAACGAGGAAAGACGGAATGTCAAATAAAATTTAAAAATTAGACCGTGTAATAAATTTTGAAAGTTAACCAAGTATAATACGAATTATTATACAAGAATAATATGAGAATGATACAAGTATAATACGAATTATTATACTAGAATAATACAAAGTATAATACGAGAATTATACGGTAAGAATACGAGAAGTCAAAGTTAACAAAAGTCAAGTTTAACTATTAAGCCATTGGGCTTTAAATTTAAGAAGCCCAATAGGAAGTGTTAGGAGGCCCAATGATGATTTAATTCAAAGCCCAAATGAAAGTTAATAAAGCCCAAAGAATGGCCCAAATCAAATTTGAATCAAGCCTAAACCAAAATCCAACAAAGATGGGTCAACCATGGGTCATGAGTGGGTTAAATGGAGATGGGGCAACCCATGTGGGGCCCCGTAAGGCCTAGTAGCCAACCATGCCAAGCTTCCTTTAGAAGCTTGGCCAAATATCTTACTTAAGAAGGTGACAATTAATACAACTATGCCCAAAGTTTTAGTTGATCGTTTGACTCAACCGTGGTTAATTATGAGGAGGTTGATGAGGGGATGGTTTGTAAGATTTGGAAAGTTGTGGGTGTTGACCATACAAAACCCTAAGTAAAGTGACCAACTCATAAGCTAGAGTAAAGTTGTCTTAATGACCATTCTACCCTAAGTCTTGCTTTTTCTATAAAAAGGCAAGACATTTCTCTCATGTGTCTACCATTTTTAACCAACATACAAGAGAAAGATAATATATTGAGAGAGAAGTAAGAGAAATTTAATCAAGCAAGAAGGAATGATAATCGTAGAGCTTGTTGCTGATGGACAAGTTTAAAACAATTGTAGGTAAATAAGTTTTTATATCTGAGTAGAAGATACATGACTTATATAAATTGTGGAAATGTTTTAATTGGAATGGAATAAAAATATGCAATAACGAAGTTATAGCAGAAATTTTAGTAAAAGAAGTTAACCGTTGAAATTGTAGTTTATTATGATTTCTGGACGAATTTTTAATGCTAGATAATGATCCCGAATAATTAGGGTTTCATAAGAATTCATTCGTGTATTGGATGAGTAAGTTACGGACGAACGAACGAACTCATTCGGGTATCGGATGAGTAAGTTACGGACAAACGAACGATAAACTTTAAAAACGTAAAATGAGCAACGAAGGAATTTTGAGTCGACTGAAAGGTTTAATAATGGATTCAGAAAATTATTCTGTCTGGCAGAAATCGTAGTATGTAATGGGAGCAAGAATTTGGATTGGGAAAGGATTCATTCCAAGTTGGAACGATGAAGTTACAAGTTAGCATCAGAACTATTAGGATTATATAAAGCGCGATAATGCAATCACACGATAAAATATATTTTAAAATTTTTCATATAAACCATCACTATGATCGTACTTTGTGCATAATTATCAATCATTAGAAAATGGAAGGAGATCAGATTCATATCCTTGTAGAAACTAGCTTCCTCATGTACAAGTTCACCTCCAAATCCTTTCCACGTTCTCCTTGAATTCACATGGTTGGATTCCTTCATTTGATCAACATTAGCCACCCAAGTGTTTGGTCTCTAAAGGCGATCCATTAAGGAAGAATAAATATTCAAGAAGATGGGTGTTTGACAAAACTCTAATTCTATCTCTATAAAATATTGTGTACTCTCCCAACTCTTGGAATTGTTATTAACCCCAAATTAAAATAAGACTCCTCTTATTTATAGGTATGGGCCACCCTCCTAAGCAATTTATGAATTGAGTTTTATTTTAATTAATTAAACTCTTTTAATTAATTAGGCTCCTAATCTTATTAGGAATAATTAATTAAATTCTTTTAATTAATTAGCCTCCTAATCTGATTAGGAATATATAAGAGTACTTTTTATTAATTAATTTTCAAACTCCTTTAGGAATTAAAAAATAATTATAGTAATAATAAAAATAAGACTCCTTTTATTAATTTATATTTAATATTTCCAAAATATTAAGCTATTTAATTTATTCTGTCATCCCAGATTAAATTAAATACACTTAACTTATTATTACGATTATGCCATTTACTTCTTAAATAAATAATTTTCCTTTTATGGTGTGACCATTTAGGTTCTCCATATTAAATCGATTGTGAATAAATATATTAGAACAATTCTAATTAAATAAATTAATTAATCTATTAATTTATTTAAATAAATAACATTTATTCTACAATAAGGATAAGCCTCCTTAGCGATCAACGAATTTCTAGATAATATAGATTTCAACATTAATCATAAAAGAACCCTTGAGTAAATAGTTACCGTACAATTCAATCCTTCCACAATACAATGTCCCAATTAAATATAAGACATAGAATTACTGTCAAGTCTTATTTTATTTAATTATTGGTATTTCGATTCTCAAATGCACAACTCCAAATAATGCAAATTAGAAACTCTTTTCTAATTTCGTTATGCCTTAGCCAAGGACTACTGGGTTATCATTTATCGAATCACATAGGACATTCTCTTCTTTTACCAGAATCGATAGATTCTTTGTTGATCATTCATTATCTCCATGCACAACTTATTATATCCAAGCATACCCTTTGATATACCTTAAGGTTCTTCTAAAATATGTCAAAGTATAACTCATCATACACGAGATACTATGATGATCTCAAGTCTAAGGATAACTTGTACTACTATCACTACATGAATTACTATTGACAGACAAGTAAAACTCCATTAGGTATTCCTAAGCGAGTCACGTTCAGTGAACTTATTCTCTGATAAGTACATATATACTTGCTTTAGTGTCTCCATATAAATGATCATGAGATCAATCATCCTAATCCAATGAGCAAGCAACGTATGTACCAAGCTATCTGGATTCATTAATCCTCTTTTTAGTAATCCAATGATTGGAAAAAATTTTAGTTTGTGAGCTATCTAAGAATTTAGATCTCATTAGCATGATCATCATCATGATTCTAAAAGTATTGCTCAAAACTATGAGTTTATCACATATTATTAATAAACACCATGTAGATAAAATAAAGCCTTTTAAATTAAATAATTCTTTTATTAATAAATGAATAAGATTGTTATAAAGTATATGATTTATCATCAAATATGATTGTCTTGTGTGCATACTATTTTTAATCTCCCACTTGCACTAAAGCTAATCGCTATGGTATCTCATACACTTCTTTTCTAAGTGATGATCATCCTGCTGTTGGATAAGCTTTAGTTAATGGATATGTAATGTTGTTCTTGAGAGTCCACTATCTCTATAGTGACTTCTCATCTATTAATGATTCCTCTAATCAAATGAAAATGTCGCAACACATGTTTAAATCCAAGAGGAGACTTAGGAACTATTCCTAGTTCTGTAATGAACTTTTCATCTAAACAATCAACTTGCAGATTCATTTACAGCTATATACTTTGTCTTTATCACTAAACTTATAACTCTTTGCTATTTGGAACCTTTCCAATTCACTGCACCACTGTTCAAGTTAACGCTTTACGCTAAAGTGGATTTGTTGTCGTCTTGGTCAGTCTGAAAAACTTGAGTCTGTTAATCCCTCTAATTTTAATTTAGACCCACCATGAATATGATCATATCCTTAGTACATGTTAAGTACTTTAAGATGTTTTTCACCTTCTTACAGTGATCTTCTCCAGAATATAACCGATCCACATTAGGTCTTGTACATTTCATTGTATACATGATAGTTACTAATGCGATCTCTATTTTAGGAGTCTATAGGGACTATTAAGATAGATACACTCCAGGGCTCATCAACATGAGACATCTCTTGGAGTTTGCCATGCTAAACGGCTTTAGCATGAAATGAATATACGTTTCTTGGGTTAAGTCGGGCATCCTTTTAAATCTATCTATATAGATTTGTATCCCCAATTAAGACACTCTTCCCAAATCATTCATGAAAGAATGTTTAGACAACTTTATCTTTACTGATTATAGCATTGGTATGTCATTCCTTATCCGTAGTATATCAACATATAATACTAGGAATGTCACGACGCTCCCACTGACCCTTTTGTAAACACTAGGTTCATTCTTATTTTTAATAAAATCAAACTCTTTTGATTGTCTCATCAAAATGAATGTTCCATTTTTGAGAAGCTTGCTTCAATTCATTTCTCTGAGTGTCTACAACTCTTACCTCATCGTATGTAACTGGATCATCATCTTCTATGATGTGTACTTCATCATCATCATCTATGATGAATCCATACCTCTCAGGTATCTTCGGTACTATTCTAGATTTACTATTCGGTTGTGGTACAATAGGTCTATCTACAAGTTCCTCTTTTTGACTTATAGTGCTTTGTGGTTCTTGAACTCTTCAAGATCTATTATTCTACCACTAGCCCTTCAATGATAAACACCTTTATCTTAGAAGGCAGCGTATTTTGCAATAAACACCTTTTGCTAAGTAGGATTATAGAACATATACCCTAAACTTTCTTTAGGATGTCCCATAAATCTACACTTGTAAAATCTTGTCCCAAGCTTATCTTTTTTGAAACCTTTTCATATAAGCTGGACAACCCCTTATCTTAACATACTTAAAATTAGAAATCCTCCCTGTCCATAACTCTTATAGAGTCATGGGGCCAGATTTTGAGGTTACCTTTTTCGTAGATATGCAACCATTTCTAGGGTATAACCCAGATGGATACTGGAATATCAGTAAAAATCATTATGGACCGCACCATGTCCAATAAGGTACGATTTTTTCTTCCAGATACATCAATCAATTACTGTGTATCAAGAGGTGTCCATTATGAAATAATCATTTGAGATGATCTAGAAACTTATTGCATAAGTATTCCTTCCTCGATCTTATCAAAGAATCTTAATGCTTTCCCAATTAGTCTCACCTCTGAATTCTTTGAACTTTTTAAATAATTCACACTTGTATTTCAGCAAATACACACATTCAACTCTTTGAACGATCATCTCCCTTTCTTATACAAGTTTGTTTAATTTGTAAAATTATTTTTTGTAAATCAAGTATACAAAATTTACCAAGTAATATTCCAATTCTATACAAAATATTATTATTATAAATAGAACAACAATTGTTCTTAAATATAATACCAAAAATTTTATTGTCCAATAAAAAAATAGAAATAATATTTTTAACGATAACTGGAATATAATAACAACTTATTGACTTAATAGACTTGCTCATAGGCAATGCTAAACTATAAGTTCATATGGCTAATGCAGCAACCTTTGCTTCATTTCTCACACATATGATTACTTATCCTTTATTTAGCTTTCTACTTCTGCTCGGTCCCTTCATAAATCTATATTTATGAGAACCAAAGCCGGTATCAAATACCCAAGTAGAACCTTGACTTTAAAGAAAAAATTATTTCAATCATGAACAAAACTGTATTTCTAAACGAAGCTTCACTAAGCTTCTTCTGGTTAGCCTCTGCAAGATGCTTCTCGCAGTTTCCTTCCAGTGTCCTGGCTTATTCTAGTGGAAGCAAACTCCTTCACTATCCGTATCAGTTTTTGTTCGTATTATCCTTTGTTTTTGCCTTTCCATTTACCTTCTTAGAATCGTTCTTCTTTTCAGAAGATCCTTTGACCCTACCAGTAAGACATGGTCTTTCTTGGTTGGAAAGTGACTCTCAACATTTTTCAACATGTTAAGCAAATCAACAAGACTGATATCTAGCTTGTTCATAAGAAAAATTCACAACAATTGTGAGGAGTCCGGAGTGACTGCAAGATCAAATCTTGGCTCAACGCTCCATCCATGAAAAAACCTATTGTCCTAATTGTTCAATCAAATTGATCATGTTAAGGACTTTTGTATGTACTGTAGTGTCATCGGTCATTCTAGATAGGAAGAACTCCTTAGATATCTTATATCTATCAGTCCCACTTTCCTCATTATCAACTACTTGATATGCATAAGTATAGTAGGAGCATCCATAGTTTCATGATGATACTGAAGCTCATTACTTATGGATGCGAGCATGATGCATTGAGCCAATTGTGCATCATCTTGCTACTTTCTAAAAGTAGCAATATCATTCTAAGAGGCATTGTCTACAACCATTGCAGGAATATGCATATTAAGGACATAAGATAACTTTTCAGCCGTGAGAACTATTCTTAATTTCTTTAACCAATCTGTTTAATTCGGTCCGATTAATTAGCATCTAATATGCTCTGTAGTAATAGTAATTTTAGACATTTCAAAATTCTGTAAATGAATTTGTAATTAACAATATTTTAGCATACATTATTTTATTAATTACCAAAATAAATTAGGTCTTGTTTTATATTGGTATCTCCCACTATTTTCTTCAAACTATATTACCCTCAATATATATAGTTCGATAATATCTAATTAAAGATATGCTAGTGAGAATAAGGATCCCATTTTAAATGTATATATCCTTATCCGTGCACAACAAACTATATATAAATAAATAGGTAGACAACTCTTGTCAATTGCATTAACTATGTAACAACTTGTATTTTGCCTCTTAGATCATAATGGTCATGTCCACATTCGAACTAAAATGATCTAAGTTAAGTCATACATATCACTTCCATATATTCAAAAGAAAAATATTGTCCTTGTGTGTGCACAACAAAACAACATCGTTTAGTCTATTTATAAGCATTAAATGTGATAAAATAACATCTTAAATATTTAATACTTTCCTTGTGTGTGCACACCAAACTCATATTAAATATTCAATACTCTATTACTTTACCATGCTAGAAGGCCACGTTCGATATTCCAAATATCTTTGAACGTTACAACTTAATATAATTTATTTGAGGGGTTTGTTATTAGTTTGTCTCATCTTGTTTAGCGCGCATGTACACACACACACACACACACACACATATATATATAGTATAAACATGCACATATAGAATACTATATTCTACCTGGATTGATTATGGACTTTATTCTAGTTTGGTTCACTAGAGCCATCAGGTGAACTAAAAGGTCAAACCATATGGTGGAAGAATTAAATTTAAACTTAACTATTACATTTAAACCCATACTCCATTACAAACGGGTCTTCAAGCGCTAATTGCTCCTTGGTCTCCAATTCTTCAAAATTTTAATTATAACTATTTCTATTACAAAACTATTTATAAAAATATAACCATACATATCACCATATGCATCAATAAATAACATTCATCTCATGAATAATAAAACCATTCTATATATACATCGATATCAATTTAATGGGCAATTTCAAATTTATTAAAACCTAATTTTAAAATAAAAATAAACTCCTTTATTATAATCAAAATGTAAGTCATAATAAATTTTATTATTTTATTTTATCCAATTTTAAATAAAAATAAACTCCTTTATTTTAAATCAAATTTCAAATCAAAATAAACTCCTTTATTTGAATTAACAAGGAATCCAATTTCAAGTACAAAATAAACTCTTTTATTTTAACATAAAATTGATGGAAAAATAAAATATGTTGAATCATATTCCATATCAAAATTAAACATCTTTAATTTTAGGAAACATGGAATCCTATTCCATATGTGAATAAACTCCTTTATTATAGGAAACATGTAATCCTATTCCATATGTGGATAAACTCTTTTATTCAAATGAACGTGAAATCCAATTCCAAGTTAATATAAAACTTCTATTTTAATCATATTCCAAATCAAAATAAACATTTTATCTTAATTGAAATAAATATTAAAAATGAAAATTTTTCAAAATCTGGTGTCGAGCGTAACTGTGTCAGAATACATTGGGATACAGCTCAATTGCACTGCTGTGACGAATGAATTTATTGAATTGAGATTCTGGGGATTGAATCCTTTTAAGGAGGGAAGGATATAACGAACGAGAATTTTATATGTAATTTAAAAATATTTATCGGGTTAAATAAATATTTGAATTGATTTATTTTTTGAGATAAATAAATATGTGATGAAATTGTTATGTAATAATTTAGTTAAAGTATGTTATAATAATTAAATTAATGTGTGATAATTTTATGGATTTAATATTTAATTTAATGAAATAATTAAATTAAATAAATTGTTTAATAATTACAATATATGTAATGATGATGTTCTAATTTGATTTAATAATTAAATTAGAAATTTAATAAATTGTAGATATTCTAATTTAATTTAATAATTAGATTAGAGATGTTATAATTTGTTAAGTACGAATATAATTATAATGAAAATTATAATTGTAATTATAAGTTAAGTGTAAAATTTGACTTGATTTAATTAACTAAATAAAGGTGTGACAAGGGAACTATATGATAAGAAAGATATAAAAAAAAATTAAAGGGGGGAGTTTTAGTGTGCAAACCAAACAAAGCCTTGTGGCTTTTGACATAATCTAACTGATATGCATGTTAGTCCTTTTAACTGATGTGTGTGTGTTATATGTATATCAGTTTGCATTATACGTACTATTCTAAGGCTAAAACTAGAAAAAAAAAAACAAAGGAAGGAAATTGAGAGAGTTAGAGAGAAATTTTGTAATCAGATAAGGAGGGTGGAGCCATCAGGCTTCTTCAATCTTTTTGATCATCATCTTTGCTAGTTTAAACAAAGGATTAATGGTAATAATCTATTCCTAATTCCTAGTCTTGTTTTTCTTTCAATATTTATTCTCCGTGGTTGAATTCTTGTTGGATTAGGGTTTAAAATGTTGATTGTATGTGGGTATAATCTGATAGTTATCCATTCTTAGTAATTGGATTCATGAAATTTTGTTTAAAGGAGAAAATTCAAGTTTACAGTGTGTGTGTGTGTGTGTGTGTATATATATATATATATATATATATATATATATATATATATATATATATATATATGAAAGTGGCTTATTTGAGGCCAAAATTGGTGTTTAATTCTTATTGTAATCTGTAAATTTATTTCAGAATATGTTAGTATGTTGAATTACGAAAAGAATGCAATTAAAATGGTTCAATTTGGTTAATAAACGAAGATTTGGTGATAGAATTCACTAAATGTGTT
This sequence comes from Panax notoginseng, assembly GCA_016801055.1. NCBI lineage: Eukaryota > Viridiplantae > Streptophyta > Magnoliopsida > Apiales > Araliaceae > Panax > Panax notoginseng. Next base: position 195,314,875 of record CM029016.1, read on the forward strand.
GAAATTGAAGAAAACAACAAAAATATGGTTTTATTCCCTTAAGTTTGGTTGTTTATGATTGCTTTAGGTGTTATAATGATTAAGTGTATATGTTATGTGGTTTGGTAAGGTTTACAGTGTATGGGTTTGTCCATGTTGTGAAAATTAGAGTTTTAGATCGCATCAATGCTGGAAGCAGACTGCAGTGTTCTTGTCTGCGCACCAGCGCAGCTGCGCCGGTGTCAAGGACAACAATTGTGAAGTTGTGCCGGTGCCCAGGCTAGGGGTAGCGCAGCTGCACCCTCCCCTGAGCAGAAACATCTTGTTTTCTTTTAGTTTTCAGACCATGACATGTTAGCCTAACCTAGTTTAAGGTTCATGATAATGTGTTAAACATGTAATGAGGTTTTATAATTAATTGTAAACATGTGTTCAATGATTTCAAATTGTAAAGTTAATAAGTTGTGAAAAACTTTAATTTGGTATTTGTTTAAGTCGTGAGATGTGTTTAAAGGTTACATTGCTATGACAACCTTATGATTTCAATTTGGTGACGTGATGTTAATTTAAAAGTCAGAATCTGAATTGTGTTATCAAATTGGATTTAAATGGGAACTAAACATATAGGGTTAATGTTAGTATAACTAATCGGTATTGCAATTCTAATGGTATATGTAGGGTATTTGGCAAATGTTTGTTATAATTTTGTAGCTTACGCACGAGGCAAGTTCCTAAACCTTACTTCTTTATGTAAAGCAAGATCTTTATCCTATCTTGTTTATTATTGTTGTGAAAGTTTCTAAATCTTACTTTTCGTTAAGCAAGTTTCCTAATCTTAAACGTGTTAATGTTTTGGTTATAACGATTCAAGTTCATGTCCATTGTCTCTCATTAATGCAAAGCTTAAACTGATCATTATTTCGAGCAAGACTTTCTAATTCTTTTGAGAATAGTACATTGGATATACAATGCTTTATTCAATTGTATATTATTATGAGTCAATCTTTGATTCAAACATCGTAGTTCAATTTCATTTTATTGTATCGAACCTTGAATGACTAGTGATCCTTTATTAATTCGACTAGTCTATAGTTGATGAGTGTTCTAAAATTCTAAAATCACTATTAAGTTAATCCAAACTAAACTATCTTTAGTGCGAAAATCCTAAGTTAAACTGAGATTAACAATCCTAATATAGGGCATTATATACGCGTTAGCGGTTAGATGTTTGTGCACAATACATAGTACGAAGGGTTGATCCCCCTAAGTATGAAAGAAAAGGTCTGTATAGTCTAATGACTATTAAAGGTTGAGGTAGAAATACTTAGTAACCTTAGGACATAGTTCATAGTCTTAAGACCCTTAGATATAAATCTCGAACTTATTTTCTAATCTCGATTCGAAGAATGAGTTCTTTATTATTTAGTATTCATTGCTTACTCTTGTGTTATTGCTATTATCATTATTATATCAGTGAGCAATTATTTGCTCACTCTTGCATTTAATACTGCAGCTAAAGTTGAGAAAGTTGACGAGCCGTCTCCTAGCAAGGGCAAGGGCAAGATATCCAAATAATGAAGATTTGTTTGGTTTTACTTAATAGAATCTATGTTGTGAGGCTTATTTATTTATGTGATGTTTTCCTCAAACTTATGTAATAATTGAAGGTTAGATTACCTGGGATTTGTTTTGAGTTGATGTAATCCGTTAATGGGAAGGATTATTGTTTAAGTTATTTAAGTTATGTCTTTATCCTTGATTATGGGTAGTTAGATGTAATTATTTTAGATAGTGAGCACCAAATCCTGTGGGATTGAAGTACCCAGATTTTGGGGTGTCACAGCTGCTAGCCCAGAAAACTTTTCCCGGTTATGGCGCAGCGAAGCTCCAAAATGAAATAGAGACAGCGCAGCTGCGCCACGTCGCTGACATACCAGGAAGAAATTTTGCCCAAAAAATTTGATCCAATCGCATACCCATACACATATGGAATCATCAAGATCAATAATTAGCACAAAGTTATGCTCTGATACCACTGTTAGGTTTGTATATAGCGGGATAATGCAATCAAATTACATAAAAGGTGCGAAAGCGCGATAAAACAGATTTTAAAATATTTCATACAAACCATTACCATGATCATACTTTGTGCATAATTATTAATCATTAGAAAAGAGAAGGAGATCAAATTTATACCCTTGTAGAAATTAGCTTCCTTAGGTATAGTTCACCTCCAATTCCTTTCCAACTTCTCCTTGAATTCACCAGGTTGGATTCCTTCCTTTGATCAACGTTAGCCACCCAAATGTCTGGTCCCTAAAGGTGATCCAGCAAGGAAGAACAAATATTCAAGAAGATGAGTGTTTGACAAAATCCTAATTCTATCTCTATAGAATATTATGTACTATCCCAACTCTTGGAATTGTCATTAACCCTAAATCAAAATAAGACTCCTCTTATTTATAGATGTGAGCAACCCTCCTAAATAATTTAGGAATTGAGTTTTATTTTAATTAATTAAACTCTTTTAATTAATTTGGCTCCTAATTTTATTAGGAATAATTAATTAATTAGCCTCCTAATCTTATTAAGAATATATGAGAGTACTTTTTATTAATTAATTCCCAAACTCCTTTAGGAATTAAATAATAATAATAATAATAATAATAAGACTCCTCTTATTAATTTATATTTAATATTTTCAAAATATTAAATAATAAATATTAATCTATTTAATTTATTCGATCACCATAGATTAAATTAAATACACTTAACTTATTATTACGATTATGCCATTTACTTCTTAAATAAATATTTTTATTTTTATGTTGTGACCCTTTAGGTTCTCTATATTAAACCGGTTGTGAATAAATCAATTAGAACAATTCTAATCTTATTTAAATAAATAAAGTAATCAATTAATTTATTTAAATAAATAACATTTATTCTAAAATAAGAATAAGCCTCCTTAGCGATCAACGACTTTTCAGATAATATAGATTTCAATATTAATCATTAAAGAACCCTTAAGTAAATAGTTACCGTACAATTCAATCCATCCACCATACAATATCCTAATTAAATATACGACATGGAATTACTGTCAAGTCTTATTTTATTTAATTATATGTATTTCGATCCTCAAATGCACAACTCCAAATAATGTAAATTAGAAACTCCTTTCTAATTTCATCCTGCCTTGCCAAGGACTACTGAGTTGTCATTTATCGAATCACATAGGACATTCTCTTCTTTTACTAGAAGTAGTAAATTTTTTGTTAATCATTCATTATCTCCACACACAACTTATTATACCCGAGCATACCCTTTGATATACCCTAAGGGTCTTAAGGAGTATTTTAAAGTATAACACATCATACATAAGATACTATGATGATTTCAAGTCCAATGATCACTTGTACTACTATCACTATAAGAATTCCTATTGACAGGCAAGTTAAACTACATTAGGTATTCCTTAGCGAGTCACATTCAATGAACTTATTCTCCAATAAGTACCAACATACTTGCTTTAGTGTCTCCACACAAATGATTATAAGATCAATCATCCTCATTCATTGAGCAAGTAACGTATGTACCAATCTATCCGGATTCACTAATCCCCTTTTTTGTAATCCAACGATTGGGAATAATTTTAGTTTGTGAGCTATCTAAGAATTTAGATCTCATTAGCATGATCATCATCATGATTCTAAAAGTATTGCTCAAAACTATGTGTTTATCACATTTTATTAAACAATACCATGTAGATAAAATAAAGCCTTTTAAATTAAACAATTCTTTTATTAATAAATGAATTAAGATTGTTACAAAATATATGCTTTATCATCAACCATGATTGGCTTGTGTGCATACTACTTTCAAGAACCATGTTGGAAAACCTAATAATTTTTCAAAGAATTAGGCCTGGCACCGCAGCGCTGACAAAGGGTAGAAATCGGGCGCCGCAACGTCGGTTCGAGAAGGGAGACCCTATCCTCAACCATTATAACGCTGGAATATAACTAGGATCTGGGTTCCCCTACGCCGGGCCAGGGCAAGGCATAAAGAAGAGCTTTTGATTACTCAAAACTTGGGGAAGGTTTAAGGAATGATAATGGACTTAAAGTTAACTTAATGTAACACTTTAAGAAGTAATTCAAAGCTTAACATAATGGTTTAACGTTGATTAAAATATTAATAATTGTAAACGTAAAATACTTAAACAATATAAATGTTTAGTATACGCGTCGGTCAAATGTTCTTAGCATACATAAGGTTGTGTGTCTTGGAAATTAATGAATGATAAAGATGTATGACGTTTAAACGTCAGAAAGCCGTAATGATTGGTAATGAAGGTAACAAATATTCGAAATTAAATGAATCGGATAAAGTACATTGGAAAGAGGAATTAATGTAAAACACTGAAACTAAATCAAACAGTGTTATGAGGAAAGATTGTGGGATTGTGCTAAGCATATGCAAAGGTATATAGCTTGGGCGTTCACGAAGGATATAATGGGCGTAAGGTGATCGAGCACCGAAATGTTATAACAAGTAATAATAAACTTAAGAAGTTCTCCGAGTCTAATGACACAAACATGAAGAGTAATAAGTAAAGATAACATAAACCAAACTTGGTGTCGTTATGTGCCTAATTGGTGTGTTATGGTTAATGTAAATGTTTAGGACATTTGAAGGACGAATATCGTCAAGATTATAAAGATTGCTAAAGGCAAGTTTTATAATCTTGTTCAAGTTTTACTTTTGGCAAGTTTCTAACTCTTGTATAAACTTTATGTTTTTTAAGTTTTTCTGAATGAAGTATAACTTTGGTGTTATGAGAGTTTTTTTTAACTCTTGTCTATATTTTATGTTAGGCAAGTTGTTTGCTTCACTTGATTTTATTCATATGAAGTTATATGATAGGATAAGGTTAAGTATACATAATTCTTTCATGAATAGGTGTATTCTAGACTTATACAAATCTTTTAGTATTTTTACAAGTGTTCAAGACATGCTATGACATGAAATGGTTAAGAAAGTGTCGATGCCATTTGATTCGAGAAGATAAGTGTTAAAATGTTTTGTTAATTTACTTATAAGTCTTTAAAAATATTATTGTTGCTATCCAAAACCAATTGTTCTGGTAAGGATTCAAAGGTAAGCTTGAGGAAGAATAGGTTTTTAGTCGAATTTTTGACTAGCACGCAAGGTTGCCAAAACTTAAAGTAAATACGTTTAACCGGATGAGTGTTGTACAACAAAGAGTACGATAGGCTGATCCCTAGAAGTGCTCTTAAGGAATATCAGACTTACGACCTTAGTGTTGGGGTTGTCCTTTTGAAGTAAAGAAAGAAAGTTATTGGTTCTTTTAATCAACTCAGAATTTAAATGACTGATATGTCATTTGAAAATGTTTTAAAGAAAAGAAAAGTGTTATTTTGTTATTAATAGTAATACATAGCTAATTATTCAATTATTGAAGAGAAATCATATGATTCTTGATTTTTTTTGTTATTAATTTGTTATACTTATTGGCCAATTAAATGCTCATACCATGCTTAAACTATATGATTTCAGCTAAGGTCGAATGTATTGAAGAATCCAATAAGGATAAAGGAAGGAACAAGATGAAGAAATAAAAGATTGTGTAAGAGCTTAATATTACTATGCAATTAAGTAATATTATGACATTATGAATATGTAATGGTTCGGAATCTGGGATTTGAAAGGATATGATGTAATAATATAGGATTACATTCGTGTCATTAAACTTATATCGTTAAAGATATGTGGATGTTGTAGTATTGTGTAGCACCGTATCTAGGGTTTGAAGGTACCTGGATTTGGGGGCGTCACAAGTTGGTATCAAAGCTGATAGGTTATAAACCTTAAGTAGGGATACTTGAGGTTATAACCTTAGAAGAGATAGAAAGTTAGAAGGTAGTTAAACTCAGGAAGAGTTTTTAGGAGGTGAATTAAAGAAATTCATTAGAAAGAGTCTAAAGAAGTAAAAATAACATAAAATAAATTGTTATTTGTGCTAATGAATATACACTATTGTTATATGCTAATCAAGATGTAAAATTGATTGTAAGATGTCGCGAGATGATGAGATAGAGATATCCAAGGGGATACTGAAATGTCAGAGGTTACACCGAATTTATTGGCCGAGGTGTTAACTCAGAATGTTGGGAAGAGGATTACGAAAGAAGATTTTGAGAGGAAATCAAAAGTACCAGTAAATGGAGTTGATGGTGCAGTAGCTAAGGTTGTACTTTTTGAAGAGATCTTAATAGGGGAACCTATGATGGACTTGGATAGTGATTTTGAAGATTTTACTAAGATGAAATTGAGTGAAGATGGAATGAATTTGAAGGAGGCTCAGATAGAGCCAAAAGCAGAGCTAAAAGAAAAAGATAAAGATATAGCAACGACCGTAGATGGTCAAACATCAGAGGAAGTATAGGCTCTGAAAAAAAAGGTGTTCATCCTAGAGGAAAGGGGGAAGAATAATAGAGTTTTAATCTGCCAGTTAGCAATGACACTAATAGGAATGGGGGAAGAGCGTAATGAATTAAAGGTGCAAGTTGATAGAATGGGAGTTGAACGTAGTCTATTATGTGAAGCTCCGGATAAGAAAAGGAAAGGAAAATGGATTAATAAAGATGAAAGTAAGTAGCGAGACTCTAAGAAGTGGAGTAAAGTATGTAAGAATTGTGGGAAGAACCACGTAGGTGTATCTATGAAAGGAACAAAAGTATGTTATAATTGTGGGCATGAGGGACATATTTCTCCTCATTGTCCCAATTCGAAGAAGGGAGTGTGCTTCAAGTATGGATCATCTAATCATCAAGTTAAGAGTTGTCCGATGATGGGACGCGTAGAGTAAGTGAAATAAAGGAGAATGGTAGGATGAACTACATTTGTATAATTTTGAAGGAGCAAGTTCAAGATAGGGTATGGTCTTACCATGAAGAAATGGGACAAATAGTCATACTAGTAATCGAGGCCGCAAAATTGTCATTACCGAGGAAGAATGTGTAATGTTAGTTAAAGAAGTCTATTGTAGTATTATAAACGACGTATATGTGTGTGTGTATATATATATATATATATATATATATATATATATATATATGTATGTGTGTGTGTGTGTGTGTGTGTGTGTGTGTGTTTGTGTTTGTGTAATGATGTGAATCCTTAGCTTTTGTATAAATAGCGAGATATTTTGTGTACGTCCCAACTTCAATATAAGTTGTGGAATAGCTATGTAACTATTATCTTTTGTGAGTAATAGAGAAAAGTAGATTGTTAATAGCAGCAAGTGCTATAAGATTGTAAATGGCAGTAAGTGCTATAAAATTGTAAATAGCAGAAGGTATAACGATGTAAGAAGTATGGATTATAAAAAGCATATTAATGTGAAATATTTATTAAATGTGCTTTGTGATGGGTATGTGTTAGCATTAAATAATAATGCTTTAAGATAAGAAATAAAATAACAATAAAATATTTCATTAAGAAGAAATGCTATGAAGAAACAATTATGTAATATAAAGAACGCAAGAAGGAGAAACTAATAATAATAAATGAGTATAAGAGTCAAGAGAACCTAAAGCAGTAAATTAGCGACCCCCTAATGGAGTTAATTAATAGAAATTTTAATGGAGTGAACGTAAATTCTTGATCTGTTCAAGTAGCCAGTTTTAAAGAGCTTTGGTAGTGTGGGACCTCCTAAGTTTAAAGAGACCACTTAGCTGTTAAAGGTTCAATCAAGGATTGACCAAGAGAGAAGGCATCTGGCAATGTCAGATTAAGTAAAGAATCGTAGTGGATGTGATCGCATGGAAATGCAGATTTTGAAAGTGAAGGAGTGGGATGTGTTAGATCCCTAGTGTCGACGTCGGGATTTTTATTTATCCCTTTCCGTGCTTGTCTTTTGGTGTTCTCATTTTAGATGAGTTTTGTTTGAAAAAACAAGTTTGAAAAGGCCCGACATGTATATATCGACGATTTGACTGTTATAGTCTCCAGTTGGTAATTTTAAATGGTTGCACCAACTCAACCGATAAAAGGTTTGCACAAAGACCCAATAGTTTGACATTGTTTAACTGGTCTTGGAAACCGAGATTCGTTAGGGTTCGGGGGCTTAATTAAGCGGAGGAAAGGTGTTAGGAACCCCCCCCCGACTTCCGTGATAACACGGTTACTGTTGGCTGATTTCACAATCAATAAATACGTGCAAGTGTACACGGTCAATAAGTAATAAAGTGGTAAATTAAGTGTCGAACCCACAGGGAATTCCAATTAATAAACTCCAACTACTAGTACTATACCAATTCAATGTTATTTAAATAACTGCAATTTGTGATTTTTTCTAATTAAGAAAACTAAAGTAACTAAGTAAACTAGATGACTTTAGAAATTAATTCAATTAAATAAAGGTTAAGACTACAATATCCCCAATTATGGACTACAAACCAATTATCCAACTAACCCAATTATTATGCCTCCAGAATTGTTAACAAAAATTCTAAGTGTTAAAAGCCCTTTTCCAAGTAACAAATAACTTCAATTCAATTCAATTAATTATGTGATATTCCTATGCAAAATAATTAAATTAAACCCGTTACATTCCAATTCCCAATTGTTACATGCAGTGAAAAGATATTCCTATTCAATTCATAACCCTAATTATTCATCTCATACAAATAATTAAGCATGCATGTTACCGTGTCCAGTTCCCACCCTAGATTTCATCTTCCGAATCCTTATAGAATAACACAGTAATTATTGGCAAAATAATTAATCAATAAGCACAAACATGATAAACAATTCACTTGGACATAAATAATTAGAATAAACTGATTAATTAATTCATAAACATAAAAGGTTCAATTTGTAGTCTTAATAAAAAAAATTAGTTCATAACGAAAAATAAAACCAACAATCTCATGAAAATCATCTCAAAAGAATTACACAATTAAAAAGAAGAAGAAGAAGAAACTTTAAAAGAAAATCTCCCAGGCTTCAATCTATAATTTGGAATTCTTCTTGTGATGCCCCCAAAACAGGTATACATCACCCCATTCTAAGTCGCCAAATACATGGTACAGAACTTAGATACAAACTTAAATATACAACATGAGTTGTGAGTTTTAATACAAATATTGTCTTCTAGACAGTATTCAAACTCAAAATAAGTCCTCATTACTATTATTATCACACTATTTCACAGAATAGTGAGGGCTACTAATGCAACCATCTGGACCGTCAATCCAATCCCTGGCTAGTAGCAGCTATATTCTCATTTCTTGAAGAGAACAGTGAAAGAAAGCGTGAGCTCAACTAGCTCAGTAAGAAATATTATGACTAAGATAATGCAGAATAAATTATCCTTAGCCTTCAACAGTATAACAACTGATAGAATATAATAAACAATAAGTTTTAGATCAACAACTGCATTGACATAAGCAATCCATTAGAAGAGTAAAGTAGAGCATAAAACCTATTATCTTCTATGATTTAAAATGTTTTTCATCACTTTTATCGCTGAGACTCAGCAAAAAAAAATAATCCACATCATCGAATCATCCTGCACTACGGGCCAAGGATATTATTTAGTATCACGACCACAAATTATCCATGCACTACGGGCCAAAGATAATCGTGTTTTCATCAACGGTCATGATCATGCCATAAAATAATTCATCTTTGCACCCTTGGCCGAAGATAATCCATGGCCATAATCATACTAAAAACTGTCCATCAATACACTACATGCCAATGAGGACTTTTACCACATCATTTATAACATTACGGTCATGATTATATCGAATAATCCCTAGTCATAATCATACCAAGTTCATCTATGCACTACAGGCCACAGATGACTTTCAACAGAATATAAACATGAGGATGATGACAATGATATAAGAATTCAATAAAACAAGTTCAAGGATAAATTTTTAAAGATTTATAATTTAATTTATCCAGAAATCAATAAGGTCCAAATTGTCAGCATGAAACTGTTTTGTGAAGTAAAATTCAAGAATAATATTGTACCAAAAATAATTTGGACCGAAAACGAATCAATTTTTTTTTCATGAATAGTACCCCGGGTGAATAATAACCTAGTGAATAGTACTCAGTGAATAGTAACTTTAGGAATAGTAACCTCATGAATAGTACCCCGACATGAAAATTTTAAAACTTATCAAGAATGCTTAGAATAATATTTTCATGAAAAGATACTGGATGAAACGCAAATATTAAGGATATTCTACTAATTTCATGGAGTATAGAAGCCAAACTTTTAATAAAACAGGTATAGAATGGAGATCAAAACATGGATACAATCAATGATAGTAACCATAATAGGCATTTGGGACGAAAAAGAGAACATTTCATTTTTCGGTGAATAGTGTCGTATTCGTGAATAGTGTCGTATACGTGAATAGTGTCGTATACGTGAATAGTAATCCTGACACAAAAAGGTAGAAATTCCACAATAAAACTCATATCAATAATTCGTCATAATGATATTGAAGAAAATAATATCATTTACGAAGAAAATAATATCCCTTACCTCAAAAGAATAATACTTCTGGCTGGAATATCAGATATAACACTGAAGAAAACTAGCACCATATAGCAACACTCAAATTATTGAAATACTCACAAAAATACGCTCGATAATATAGAGAGAGAAGATTTCAGTTTCTGGTATGATTTTCAATTCTAACTTAAGCACTCTATTTATAGAAAAATGCTTAGAACACCAAATCAAAAAATTTAATAAAATATTATTATTTATTAAAAATTATGTGCATGCTTTGACATCTGAATTCAGCATATTTTGCAACACATGTGGGGCTCACCAATCACACAAAACATGTTTTTATCATTTAATGCAACAAAATCAATTAAGACCCAATATTCTGGAACTTCAATAATTCATAATAAATAGACCTTTTATTAGAAAAATTTAAATCTTATGTCTATTTCATAGGAAATTCAATTCTCTACAACTTTGTAAGTTTAAGTTTTTCCAAATTCCAAACGAAAAATGACCGAAATTCACATACGGACGATTTTGCAGACTATAATCAAATTTCAGTCAAAAATGGGATCCATCAACACACAAAACATGTGTTAAACATTTTTTGTAACAAAAATACTCTTCATCCTCATTTATTCATATATCACATATTTATCGTAAAATATCACCATTATTATATTATTAAAATATAATAAATTATTTTATCAAAAAAAGATAAAATATCATTTTTTAACAATTGTCAATTTTCTAAAAATTTCTTCATTTATATCTACATAAATAAATATTTTTCTTATCATATAAATCAATAATTAATTATTCACAAATAATATTACAGAATCACAATACTGACAACCAGGCCGTTTCTAGGAAAGAGGGCTTTCCAATAAGAATTTCTCCTTACTGGCGCGCAATTAGGTGACCAAACATCTCCTTAGACAGAACTTTATAGACATTATCAATAATACTATCTAATAATATTATTCAAATAATATGAATTATTGATCTGATAATGAAAAATAGTGCAGTGATAATTATTGAAACAACAATAATATAAAATATTAACGTAGCAATTATTGAATCAATAAAATAAAATATTGAACAGTAATTACTGTAACAATTATTGAGTAGTGTCATCTTACGTAAGAATCAATAATTGGTGCAATACCGTGTGCTACTGTGCCATAACGCGTATTACTGTGTTTTAACCACCGGGTATTCCAACAGTATTAAAGGTAATAACTATATTGTTACTTATAAACAACTTATACTTGTCGTTTTCTTCATCCAATTGCTTTCTGTTATGGGGCCCACACAAGGCTGCGCCGTCGTACGAATATTCCACAACAGAAAGAATATTCCACGACCAAATGAATATTCCCCGACAACAATGAATATTTTATAACCACTTGCATATTTTGAAAATTTTATATATATCATCTTTAACTTTAAACTTTTATCAATTTAACCATTTACTGAATAATAATTATAAGAAAATTTGAATATTTTTATTTCATAAAATTTTGGGGTCTTACAATCTCCCCACCTTATGAAATTTCGCCCTCAAAATTTACGTAAAATCTGGTATGCCAAACAGATGAGGATACCTCGTCAGATTCTAACTCTTGAGGTATAACCTTTGAGCGTAAAATATGTTTCTTCGTATCTAAGATTTTAACAAGTACCTCTTCATACGTTAAATCTTCCGTTATCTCGTCCAGTTCTAATTCAATAATGTGGCTCGGGTCATCCACATATTTACGTAGCATCGATACGTGAAAAATATTATAAACACATGACATACTTGGCGGTAAGGCGAGTCTATAGGCCACAGTTCCTACTCGATCGAGGATTTCAAATAGAACAATTAAATCAAGGGTTGAGATTTCATCTCTTCGTCAATTCTTGCTTCTAGAATAACGCCCTCTTGAACCTTCTTCTTCACATTCATCAGCTCTAAGTTTGTAGCCTAAGCGGCTTTAACTTTATCAATTAATGTTGGTTCTAATCGTATATTTAACATCATCACGTGGGTCTCTAGAGTAAGTCGTACGAAATTAGTCTTTGTGTTAACAACGTCGCACTCGTAACTGTATACGATCTTCTACTCAACACATCAGCTACCACGTTCACTCTTCTACGATGATATTGAATGGTATGGTCATAATCTTCAATAGCTCGAGCCAACGTCTTTGGCGCATGTTACGTTCATTTTGGGTGAAGAAATATATGAGTTTTAGAAATGGGTTTTGTACTGGGGTCAAATTTAAACGTTGAGTGCAAGTAGGAGAAATAAAAGAATAGGTAGAAACAATATCGAATAAGGTATAAACTTCACAAGAGTTTATGATTAACTTACCCGTGATAACTTCGTTCGGTTCCTCATCACAAAAAATGCTCTCCCTTAAACTACCGAATTTGACTTGTTCAGGACAGTCTTTGGTGTCATCATTACCGTTAGAATTGACTTTCTCTATATGGCATATTCCACTCTCAACTGCTTCGTCGTACTCCTGCTCCATGATCTGAATCATTAATCTTCGATCCATATCAAATTGAGGTTAACCGTTCTGCACAGGGTAATTTCGAACTCGATGTTGGATTCTCTCAATTGCTGTCCAAAAAGCGAAATCCATTTCATCCATTTTGGCCTTATTGGATCGGACGGCTTTTACCCATGCATCCTTGCATTCTCACTCGTTCAGTTATTTCTTCTTTCAGCTGCTCCTTGACATTTGAATTCTTAGATTCCAGCTATAATATTTTATACTCTGCCAAAGAGTGCTTCTATTCAACCATCGCACATCGGGTAATATAATTTTGAATTGTTGCATCCCTTTGCTCCATGACCGCCTGCCGTTCTTCAGCCTATTCTTCTAACTCATGAATACGATTTTGCAATTCTACATTTTGATCAATAAGTTCTTCTAATAAATCCTCCTCATGTTCCTCTTCTTCCCCACTCTCAGTTGCTACCTTTGCAACTAGCTCGAGTGCAACTTTTAATTCCTTAATCACCACATGGATATCTCTAATAACATTATCCTGGTTGGTGATTAGATGTGTCTCCACGATCTCATTCACTCCATTGTTAACATTTTCAGCTGCCATTCTCAAATACTGCCATAAAACAAGTTAATTGACATGCAACATATTATCCCTATACTCTGACCGACCAATTAAATACCAAATAAACTTAGGTAGGTCATATTAGTGAAGGAATTCCCTGTCTCTCCCCTCCTAGTTCTTGTCTCACATCGCAGCCATGGATCATATCCCTAAACTTTGATACCAATTGTGACGCCCCCAAAACAGGTATACATCACCCATTCTGAATCGCCAAATATATGGTACAGAACTTAAATACAAACTTAAATATACAACATGAGCTGTGAGTTTTAATACAAATATTGTCTTCTAGACAGTATTTAAACTCAAAATAAGTCCTCATTACAATTATTATCACACTATTTCACAGAATAGTGAGGACTGCAAATGCAACCATCTGGACCGTCAATCCAATCCCCGACTAGTCCCAGCTATATTCACATTTCCTGAAGAGAACAGTGAAAGAAAGGGTGAGCTCAACTAGCCCAGTAAGAAATATTATGACTAAGATAATGCAAAATAAATTATCCTTAGCCTTCAATCGTATAACAACTGATAGAATATAATAAACAACAAGTTTTAGATCAACAACTGCAGCGGAATAAGCAATCCATTAGAAGAGTCAAGTAGAGCATAAAACCTACTATCTTCTATTATTTAAAAGGTTTTTCATCACTTTTATTGTTGAGACTCAGCAAAAAAAAATATAATAATCCACATCATCGAATCATCCCTGCACTATGGGCCAAGGATATTATTTAGTATCACGACCAAAAATTATCCATGCACTACGGGCCAAAGATAATCGTGTTTTCATCAACGGTCATGATCATACCATAAAACAATTCATTTTTGCACCCTTGGCCGAAGAGAATCCATGGTCATAATCATACCAAAAACTGTCTATCAATGTACTACGGGCCAATGAGGACTTTTACCACATCATTTGTAATATTACGGTCATGATTATACCGAATAATCCCTGGTCATCATAATCATACTAAGTTCATCTATGCATTACAGGCCACAAATGACTTTCAACAGAATATAAACATGAGGATGATGACAATGATATAAGAATTCAATAAAACAAGTTTAAGGATAAATTTTTAAAGATTTATAATTTAATTTATCCAGAAATCAATAATGTCCAAATTGTCAACATGATACTGCTTTGTGGAGTAAAATTCAAGAATAATATTGTACCAAAAATAATTTGGACCGAAAACGAATCAATTTTTTTTCATTAATAGTACCCCGGGTGAATAGTAACTAATGAATAGTAACTTTAGGAATAGTAACCCTGTGAATAGTACCCCGACATGAAAAAGTTAAAACTTATCAAGAATGCTCAGAATAATATTTCCACGAAAAGATACTGGATGAAGCGCAAATATCAAGGATATTCTACTAATTTTATGAAGTATAGAAGCAAAAATTTTAACAAAATAAGTATAGAATGAAGATCAAAACATGGATACAATCAATGATAGTAACCATAATAGACATCGGGGACGAAAAAGAGAAAATTTCATTTTTTGATGAATAGTGTCGTATTCGTGAATAGTGCCGTATACGTGAATAGTAACCCCGACACAAAAAGGTAGAAATTCCACAATAAAACTCATATCAATAATTCGGCATAATGATATTAGAGAAAATAATATTATTTACGAAGAAAATAACGTCTCTTACCTCAAAAGAATAATACTTCTGGCTTGAATATCAGATATAACACTGAAGAAAACTTGCACCGTATAACAATACTCAAATTATTGAAATACTCACAAAAATACGCTCAATAATATAGAGAGAGAAGATTTCAGTTTCTGGTGTGATTTTAAATTCTAACCTAGCACTCTATTTATACAAAAATACTTAGAACACCAAAGTAGAAAATTTAATAAAATATTATAATTTTTAAAAATTATACGCATACTTTGACATCTGAATTCAACATATTTTGCAACACATGTGGGGCTCACCAATCACACAAAACATGTTTTTATCATTTAATGCAACAAAATCAATTCAGACCCAATATTCCGAAACTTCAATAATTCATAATAAATAGCCCTTTTATCAGAAAAATTCGAATCTTATGTCCATTTCATAGGAAATTCAATTCTCTACAACTTTTTAAGTTTAAGTTTTTCCAAATTCCAAACGAAAAATGACCAAAATCCACATACGGGAGATTTTGCAGACTATAATCAAATTTTAGTCAAAAATGGGGTCCATCAACACACAAAACACGTGTTAAACATTTTTTGTAACAAAAATACTCTTCCTCCTCATTTATTCATATATCACATATTCATCGTAAAATATCACCATTATTATATTATTAAAATATAATGAATTATTTTATCAGAAAAGATAAAATATCAATTTTTAACAATTGTCACTTTTCTAAAAATTCCTTCATTTATATCCACACAAATAAATATTTTTCTTATCATATAAATTAATAATTAATTATTCACAAATAATATTACAGAATCACAATATTGACAATAAGGATTTCTCCTTACTGGTGCGCAATTAGGTGACCAAACCACTCTTTAGACAGAACTTTCTAGACATTGTCAATAATGCTATCTAATAATATTATTCAAATAATATGAATTATTGATCTGATAATGGAAAATACTGTGCAGTGACAATTATTGAAACAACAATAATATAAAATATCAACGTAGCAATTATTGAATCAATAAAATAAAATATTGAACAGTAATTAATGTAACAATTATTGAGTAGTGCCTTCTTACGTAAGAATCAATAATTGGTACAATACCGTGTGCTACTGTGCCACACTGCGTATTACTGTGTTTTAACCACCGGGTATTCCAACAATATTAACGGTAACAACTACGCCGTTATTTATAAACAACTTATACTTGTCGTTTTCTTTCCAATCGCTTTTTGTTATGGGGCCCACACAAGGTTACGCCGTCGTACGAATATTTCACGACAGAAAAATATTCCACGACCAAATGAATATTTCTCGACAACAATGAATATTTTATAACCACTTGCGTATTTTGAAAATTTTATATTTATCAACCTTAACTTTAAACTTTTATCAATTTAACCATTTACTGAATAATAATTATAAGAAAAATTGAATACTTTTATTTCATAAAATTTCGGGGTCTTACACTTCTCCACAATTTTCTGTTAAATCCTTGATCAATCTCCTGCTATGATAATAATTTTCCTCCCCTAATTTCAGCATGCTAGCAACCTTATATAGCTCCCCTTTTGTAAATCAAGTCCTAATGCCCCTCGAATTCTTGCTTGCAAGTGCTTTAGCCAACTGAATCCGCGCCTCAGCGCCCCGGCGCTGAAGTTAGTGCTGGTAGTAGCGCCCTGGCGCTACAGTTCAATTAAATTACAGTTTTGCCATTAATTTGCTCAAATTCCCAATTTGTCCCTACATTTCCTCAATCTACAAAATAATATATAAACGACAGAAAATATTTTTACCCCACTGTGGTTATAGTGTTTTAAGCAATTAGCCACTGTACTTTTAAAATATTCAATTAGCCCACTGTACTTTTAAAAAGTGTTCAATCAGTCCATTCCGTCCAATTTCTTGGACGGACGTTAAAATTTTGCACACATGACATTAAAAAATAAAATAATAAATTATTATTTCTTACGTGGCAACCTAATCAGCCAAATTCTTAATACTATTGAGCCACTGCTGTGACAACCCGAGAATTTAGATAATTATTAAAATCCTAAAATGACGGATTAAAGGTTATAAGATTAACCTAGACAGAAAATAAGTGTATGGAATTGACGTTTCTGTGAAGGAATTTTAAGGATTTCAAAATTTTTAAGAAGAACCTATATGGTTTCTTAATTGAATTAGAATAAAGAAATATGGGTTATAAAATTTCAAAACCCTAGAAATGAATTAATATGTACTTGAAGGAATATCAAGAATAAGGTATTACGATACCTGTAAATTCAATATGAACTGAATAGTCTAAGAAATGTTATATAAGTACATATAAAAATTTTATTAAGAAGATAAGATTTCACATGAAGAGATGTTATAAGGTTAAACGAAGATGAGTATATGTATAGAAATATATATACTTAGTAAGGTGCTATAAATATTTTAGCAAGAGGAATGTTGAATTAAGTTAATGATATAAGGACCAAGATAAAACTATGTTAGTAATTAACATAGCTTGAACGTTGGCCTTGACTGGCAAATAAGAATTTGAATAAGTATAAAGTCGTTAGTTAATACGATTAGCAATAAGAAAGGAATAATTTAAAACTCAAAATTTGAGTTAGAGATAGAATTTTGAAGCATGGACTGCTCGGTTGCGTCCGGGACGTCAAGTTTAGTCAGAATGGACAGTAAACACAAAATATGTAAAGGTTGATTTTTGGTCAAAGTCAACAGTTGACTTTTTATGGAGAAAAGTCAAAATTAGTGTGAGAAGTGAAAGATGTTATATGGATAATGATATAATATTTAATATTATACCAAATAATGTAAAGTAAAAATATGAGATAAAATCTAATATGCAAATATGAATATTGGTATCAAAGTAGTTAGTAAATTAAATTCATATTTGAATAAATGATTGAATATATTAAATTATATATTTAATATATAAATAGATTGTTTGAAAACAATTTATGGAGAGGAGGAGGAAATTAAATTTAAGTATACAATATGAATTGTATAACTTGAATAAGTTATTATGTATGAGAATTAAATAACCTAAATGGTTATTGTTATTTAGTGGTCCTTGTAATTAAATATATACTAGTGACCTAATTTAAGAGAATTGTGGAGCATGACATAATTTATTTAATGATTATGTGAGTAAGTGAATACGAATATTATGTGATGGTTTATATTTGTTTATTATATAAGCAAATAAAAGAAACTAGTGTAATCCTAATTATATATTAGGAATGAAGAATTAAATAACTTAAGGGTTATGAAATTAAAAATGCATGAGTAAAGAATTTATTTTCTAGAGTGAGAAATAAAAACCCTAATTAAATAATTAGGGTAAAATAGTATTAAAAGTAATGGACTATAATAATGTCATAGCCCAATAAATTATTTACAGTTCAAGAGAATTGGATTTAATGGGCTAAGGAGGTAATATTATTTAAACAAGCCCAATTAATTAATTAAGCATGGGACTTGTAGATAAAGTGACTAAGGGTGATTAAATTATGTAATCTAGCCCAACATATTATGTATGAGACAAGTATTATATTGACCCAATTTAATTAGGGATTGAAAGCCCAAGTTAGTTTTGTTAGTAAGTAAAACAATTAAATTTGTTAGCTCAATGAGATTAATTAAGGGCCCAAACTAGGCCCACTTGTGGGAGAATAATAATATTAAAAATAATATTAAGTTAAGAGATATATTTTAATTATCTCAAGTTATTAATTTTATAACTTAATTAAAACAAGTTTAATTGGGTTATAGAATTTAATGTGCTAAAGTGAGGATTTAAATTCTATATATTTGGAATGGATATCCTAATTAAATATTTATGGTGGGGTAAGATGGAAAGGAGTGACTCAATTTTTAGCCCAAGAGTTGGCCCAAGCAATAATTTAAAGAGCCCAAAATTAAATTCAAGTATGTGGAATATTTTTTGACAAGAAAAAGCAAAGGAGGGACATTTTTGGGACAAAGAAATTAAGCCAATCTTGGTAGTTGATAAGGCCACATGGCCGGTTACCCATTAGAGAAAAAATAGAATAAGAAGTGATAAGAAGATAAGAGATAAGAAGAAAAGAAAGATAAGGAAAGAGAAAGAGGAAAAGAAAGAAAAGAAAAAAACGGGAAAGAGAAAAGAGAGAGAAGAAGAAGTGGCCGAAGCCATGGAGGAGTAAGAGAGGAGGGGCGGTGGCCCATGAGGGAGAAGAAGAGGAGTGAGAAGGTTGTCCGTGGAAGAAGGAAAAAGAAGAAGAAAAACAAAGGTATAATTTCTTCCTTTATTTTTTTTGCAATTTGATGGAAAGGGGTTTTGATTTGGATGTTCAAATTCCTAAGATCTATGTGTTTTCCATGGATTCAAGTATGGATCTACCTATTTTGGGTGTTGATTTGGTTGGAAACCAAAAGAAATGAAAGCTTAATTTTTCTAGTTTAGAAATCCTAAATTTCTATTTACTTTGAAAATCCACCGTTTTAAATCTATAACTCCTTTTTACGATCCGTCAAAGAGGGGTGCTAGATATATGTGTTTACTAGTTAACCCAAGTGGTAGCACTCAAACATGTTGTGTTTACATAGGGTAATGACTGATTTTGTGAAAACAGTCCCGTTTTTCTAGGAACTGTTTTGGACCAGTCGAAAAACGGGGGCATTTTCGTCCACTTTTTGTGCTTTAAAAATTCTGGGCTTCTGGTATGTTCTAGTACACTGAATAAGCTTTCCATAGACTCCAGAACGGACTAATTCCGACTCCGGAGGAGGTAGTTATGACGTTCGGAAGAAGCTTAATCAAAACTGTCCAACCCAATCCCGAACAGTCTCCGTTTACAAACTTTTTGGACTGATGCGTTCGGATTTTGGAAAAATATCATTAGATAAAAGTTGTAGCCCTGGAAGTTAGCTTCGCGTGGGCCCAAGAATCGCTCAAAAATGTTTTAAAACGCGAGAGTTATGACTGTTTTAGCAAAGGACTCTTAAACTGTTTTTTGGCAAAAAGTTGCTGCCCAGATTTTTGCGGGGGCTGTTTTGGCCACTTAAAGTGTGAAATAAATTCCGGCCTATTAGGACATGAAAATATATGGTATAAAGTACTTTGTGTCCAAAAATGAGCTCATTCCGAGTTAAAATGAGCAAGTTATGACCATTTCAATTTTTATGATTTTCCGACGAAAATGGCTATAACCGGAGTTCTATAACTCCGATGGCCACGAGATTTAAACTGGAGTGTCACGTTAACACGTATAAGATTGTGCCAAGAGATGGGAATTTCTGGAGTTAAGCACGAGGTAGCTAATTTCTTAAGGAATTAACTAAGAATGATTTTTAAAAAATACCAAAGGAAATTGGAAAATTTTGGAAAAATACTTTTTGTGTATGAAATATGTGTATACATGTTTGTACAAAGGATAGAAAAATAATAAGTTAATTTGGTATTTTCGTGCTCGGATATGGAATCCAGCTTGCTGGATTTGAAAATCTGAGGAATCCAGCTTGCTGGATTGAAAAGAAGTTTACTGAATTAAAAATATGTTGAATCCAACTTGCTGGATTGCAATCTAGTTGCTGGATTTGTAATCTAGTTTGCTGGATTGCAGTTTGACTTGCTGGATTGGAAATTTGTCGAATCCAGGTTGCTAGATTCTGTATCCAGTCTGCTGGATTGGCAATTTGGTTGTTAAATTTAGAATCCAGGTTGTTGGATTAGTATTTGACTTATTAGAGTATAAAGAAGAACTTATAATGTATAAGATTAAGTGTTTAATCATAATGAATATGATACAGTGATTGAAGAATTATCCAAGAATGATAATAATACCGATGTGTTAGGATGCTATCTAATATTTGATTAAGTGTTAGATAATCTATTGACAAAGTAATTGTATTATGATACAAAGTAGAATATGCTTATTGAAAGACCAATCTTATTATTAATGATAGGTCTTACCAAAAGAAGTTAACTTAAACTGCGTAGCAGTAGTCAACGAATCAGGCAAGTTTCCTAACTCAAACTCGAGTTATATTTCAAAGTATGTTAGTGAATAATTATTGATGATTATTCATGTCTATACTGGTTATTGATTCGCACTTAGTGCATGTTGCATATGTTCATCAGGTATGAAAGGCTGATCACCTTCATTACCATAAGGTTCAGTTAAATTGTTTATGGTCATTGTTGACCTTCAAACATTATTGATTCAGTCATGAAATTATTGAAACTTGATTCATGTTATTTCACAATTAATATATTGTTGAAAACTTGAAAGCTTATTCATTCTTTTCAATCATGATATATCTTCATTGTATTTAAAACTTGCTGGGCAAATTTGATGCTCACCCTTGCTATATCATGATAAAAATTTTCAGATTAAGATGAAAGCTCGAGTAAAGACAAATGCAAAGTCAAAGTGCAAGATTAAATTATATTGCAGTTAGATCTATTAAATTTTTTGACGAAAATAGTATTGTAAATCTTCTAAGATATTGAAGGTATGTATTAAGTTAAGGTTGTAGACCTTGGGAATGATGTGTAAAAGTTTAATGTATAAACAATTTATGTTTATATCTTCCGCAATAGTTATAGAAATAGTATACCAGATCCTTGGTGATTAGGACCGGGATCTGGGGATGCTACAGTTGGTATCAGAGCTGTAGGTTATAAACCTTAGGTAGGTGTACCTTAGGATATAACCGCGGAGAGATGATAAGCAATAAACTCAGATCGAGTTTAAGGGATAAGAGATGAATTTAAGAAATTCATCATTTAAGTAAAGAGAAAGATAAATAAGATTCAAAGAAGAATCTTGAAGAGCTATAAGGATAAGAATCCGGAGTTACCTGACTCCAGTAATAGAGATGAAAAGTGATAATAAATAGACTATGTCTATAAGATGAGAAGTGTTAATAAAATCATAATATAATATGATTAAAGAGAAGAATAAGAAGATCGTAAAATAAAACGATCGTAAGTATAAGAAGAAATGATTACAAAATAAGATCACGACGTGATCAGATTAAATCGTTGAATAACATAAGATATGTTAAGTGATTGGTATGATATAGCTTGATGCTATAAAGAGAAGGTACTATGAAATGGTACAATGTAAACTCGAAAAATAGTGGTAAATGTTAAGATGCGAATTAAAGAAAATTCGTATTAAGAAAAGAGAAAGTTAGATGATGAAGGATTTCAATTGAGGACTCAGATTAGCAGCTGAGTTGTATGACTCCTTGTATGGGCGGGGAATTTGTACTTGGTTTTAGAACCGCTTAGCTTCCTGGTCGATATAGTGGTTAGGTTGAACAATTCTTTGTATGGGCGGGGAATTGTATGCTTAGCTTCCTATATTGATTAGTGGCCGAGTTTGGTTTGGCAACCACTTAGTTTCTTACACTGATAATCATTGAAACCTGGTGTCGCGCTATTTGCTATATGCATGCGGATAAGGTGATTCTTTTCTCATGTGTATAACGAATAGGTAGAGGATATAAGGTTAAGTACGAGTTCTTAAAACTCATACTTATGGTACGTTCGTGACTCATTATTATATGAAATGTTTATGAACCCCTCAGCGAATGGACGCCAAAGGTCTGACTAGGACAAGTTCTTAAACTCATATGATTGTGGAAAGTTCCTGAACTCATAATGTGTGGTAAGTTTGACGAACTGGTATAGTTAAGTTGTGAATGTAGAATTGAGGATGATAGAAATAGATAGACTTATTAAGAAATGGATCAGTAGAGAAATTAAAGTTGATGGTGGAAGCATAGGTATTCCAAATCTTCTAGCTATGCTAGACTTCAAAGTTTTTGACATCAAGCTAAATTCGCACTGATGTGCTTTTAAAAATGAATTTTTGTTATCCTCGACACATGGTGACAAGTGTGTAGGTGTGGACTTCGGGCCACTAACACATCGTTACATGTTGTGGCATGATGACACCAAAGATAATTTTCAAAGGTTTTTGAACAGTTTAAAGAAGAGTCTAGGCCAATTGATTCGGCTAGACGAAAATAATTTGAATTATCAAAATGTATTTTTATATCATTAATGCATCATGCAACCTGGTGCAGAGATGATAAAAATGATGGAGTTATCAATGCAGAATTACCTAGTGTGGTATGTGATCTAAAGATCGTCAGCCCACTATGGAATGATGTAGTATGACAAAGTCACACAATGACGAAATCCTTAAACGGACTGTAAATGCAGTGCGGTATCATGACGTCATAAAATAATTTTAAGAATTTTAAAGAAAATTTATTGCCAACTAAATTTGGCTAGAAATGTTTCGATTGAAATTCGAATGATTGATATGCGTCTAAGCTATTTGATTCAGCTAGACAAATATTTATGAAATTCAAAGTACTCTTTGAAAGCTTATGCCAAACCAAATTGTTTTGGTGCGGAATCTTATGATAAGTCTGAGGTGAACAACCCTAAAAAAGGGGATATACTAATGGGATAAAATACTCCAATCTAAGAACGCATATAGTCGTTCCGATTACTAAGATATAACAGACTGATCCTCTAAAGTACCCGCACCGGTAGTTTACCTTCTTCGTGATTGTAAACATACCAAATATAAAATATTTCAGAGGTAGAGTACCTTTCTTTCGTAATTGAAAGAGGTAGCAGGTAGAAATGCCCCTAAACCTCAAAGTGCATGATTTTATGATCCCTCAGACAGATATAAAAATATTTTTAAACTCCTCAGAGTAATGTTGGGGTAGTATGTGATTATGGATATGAATAGTGTGAACTCGTTGAGTACGAGTAGAATCTGAGATGATTGAATAAAGGTTATTATGACAACCTAGTTTTGCTGAATGTTTAGAAGATGTAAACTCCTAGTGAGTAGTTATGGTGAAATGTGATAATAGATGAGAAATCCTCAAAGGAGGAAATTGTAAAGGTTAAGTTAAAAACCTAGTTTTGATCAAGAGAATAAGCAGAGTTTAGTATGCTTTAATTTCGGGGACGAAATTCTTAGAAGAAGGGGTGAATGTGACAACCCGAGAATTTAGATAATTATTAAAATCCTAAAATGATGGATTAAAGGTTATAAGATTAACCTAGACAGAAAATAAGTGTATGAAATTGACGTTTCTGTGAAGGAATTTTAAGGATTTCAAAATTTTTAAGAAGAACCTATATGGTTTCTTAATTGAATGAGAATAAAGAAATATGGGTTATAAAATTTCAAAACACTAGAAATGAATTAATATGTACTTGAAGGAATATCGAGAATAAGGTATTACGATACCTGTAAATTCAATATGAACTGAATAGTCTAAGAAATGTTATATAAGTACATATAAAAATTTTATTAAGGAGATAAGATTTCACATGAAGAGATGTTATAAGGTTAAACGAAGATGAGTATATGTATAGAAATATATATACTTAGTAAGGTGCTATAAATATTTTAGCAAGAGGAATGTTGAATTAAGTTAATGATATAAGGACCAAGATAAAACTATGTTAGTAATTAACATAGCTTGAACGTTGGCCTTGACTGGCAAATAAGAATTTGAATAAGTATAAAGTCGTTAGTTAATACGATTAGCAATAAGAAAGGAATAATTTAAAACTCAAAATTTGAGTTAAAGATAGAATTTTGAAGCATGGACTGCTCGGTTGCGTCCGGGACGTCAAGTTTAGTCAGAATGGACAGTAAACACAAAATGTGTAAAGGTTGACTTTTGGTCAAAGTCAACAGTTGACTTTTTATGGAGAAAAGTCAAAATTAGTGTGAGAAGTGAAAGATGTTATATGGATAATGATATAATATTTAATATTATACCAAATGATGTAAAGTAAAAATATGAGATGAAATCTAATATGCAAATATGAATATTGGTATCAAAGTAGTTAGTAAATTAAATTCATATTTGAATAAATGATTGAATATATTAAATTATATATTTAATATATAAATAGATTGTTTGAAAACAATTTATGGAGAGGAGGAGGAAATTAAATTTAAGTATACAATATGAATTGTATAACTTGAATAAGTTATTATGTATGAGAATTAAATAACCTAAATGGTTATTGTTATTTAGTGGTCCTTGTAATTAAATATATACTAGTGACCTAATCTAAGAGAATTGTGGAGCATGTCATAATTTATTTAATGATTATGTGAGTAAGTGAATACGAATATTATGTGATGGTTTATATTTGTTTTTTATATAAGCAAATAAAAGAAACTAGTGTAATCCTAATTATATATTAGGAATGAAGAATTAAATAACTTAAGGGTTATGAAATTAAAAATGCATGAGTAAAGAATTTATTTTCTAGAATGAGAAATAAAAACCCTAATTAAATAATTAGGGTAAAATAGTATTAAAAGTAATGGACTATAATAATGTCATAGCCCAATAAATTATTTACAGTTCAAGAGAATTGGATTTAATGGGCTAAGGAGGTAATATTATTTAAACAAGCCCAATTAATTAATTAAGCAAAAGAAGTTAACTTAAACTGCGTAGCAGTAGTCAACGAATCAGGCAAGTTTCCTAACTCAAACTCGAGTTATATTTCAAAGTATGTTAGTGAATAATTATTGATGATTATTCATGTCTATACTGGTTATTGATTCGCACTTAGTGCATGTTGCATATGTTCATCAGGTATGAAAGGCTGATCACCTTCATTACCATAAGGTTCAGTTAAATTGTTTATGGTCATTGTTGACCTTCAAACATTATTGATTCAGTCATGAAATTATTGAAACTTGATTCATGTTATTTCACAATTAATATATTGTTGAAAACTTGAAAGCTTATTCATTCTTTTCAATCATGATATATCTTCATTGTATTTAAAACTTGCTGGGCAAATTTGATGCTCACCTTTGCTATATCATGATAAAAATTTTCAGATTAAGATGAAAGCTCGAGTAAAGACAAAGACAAAGTCAAAGTGCAAGATTAAATTATATTGCAGTTAGATCTATTAAATTTTTTGACGAAAATAGTATTATAAATCTTCTAAGATCTTGAAGGTATGTATTAAGTTATGGTGGTAGACCTTGGGAATGATGTGTAAAAGTTTAATGTATAAACAATTTATGTTTATATCTTCCGCAATAGTTATAGAAATAGTATACCAGATCCTTGGTGATTAGGACCGGGATCTGGGGATGCTACAACTGCACTTTAAAAAAATGTAATTGGCCCACTGTGACTTTAAAATTATTTTTATGTTTTATTTTCTATCTTTTTCTTTACCTAAATATTTATAATATGTATAATATTAATAAAAATTAATATTATAATATTTATGTTTTATTTTAAAAATAAAAATAAAACTACTTTTATGTTTTAAAATACTTATAAAATTTTTAAAGTAAAAATATTTTTATGTTTTATTTTCATTTTTTTTCTTTACCTAAATATTTTTAATATGTATAATATTAATAAAAATTAATATTATAATATTTATAATATGTATGTTTTATTTTAAAAATAAAAATAAAAATACTTTTATGTTTTAAAATACTTACAAAATTTTTAAAAATAAAAATATTTTTATGTTTTATTTTCTTTCTTTTCTTTACCTAAATATTTATAATATGTATAATATTAATAAAAATTAATATTATAATATTTATAATAAGCATGTTTTATTTTAAAAATAAAAATAAAACTACTTTTATGTTTTAAAATACTTATAAAATTTTTAAAAATAAAAATAATTTTATTTTTTATTTTCATTTTTTTTCTTTACCTAAATATTTATAATATGTATAATATTAATAAAAATTAATATTATAATATTTATAATATATATACTTTATTTTAAAAATAAAAATAAAAATACTTTTATGTTTTAAAATACTTATAAAATTTTTAAAAATAAAAATATTTTTATGTTTTATTTTCATTTTTTTTCTTTACCTAAATATTTATAATATGTATAATATTAATAAAAATTAATATTATAATATTTATAATATGCATGTTTTATTTTAAAAATAAAAATAAAAATACTTTTATGTTTTAAAATACTTATAAAATTTTTAAAAATAAAAATATTTTTATGTTTTATTTTCTTTCTTTTTCTTTACCTAAATATTTATAATATGTATAATATTAATAAAAATTAATATTATAATATTTATAATATGTATGTTTTATTTTAAAAATAAAAATAAAAATACTTTTATGTTTTAATATACTTATAAAATTTTTAAAAATAAAAATATTTTTATGTTTTATTTTCTTTCTTTTTCTTTACCTAAATATTTATAAAATGTATAATATTAATAAAAAGTAATATTATAATATTTATAATATGTATGTTTTTATCCTCGACCCCAATTCGAACGGTGGCAACGACAAGCACCATGAAATTCGGGACAGAACATAGCAGAACATCTATCCTCAACCCCAATTCGAACTAATTTGGACATAACACAACAGAATTCCCAAGTAAAAACCCATGAATCCAGTCAAAACGAAATACAAAACAAAATCAGATCTTGAGCTTAGCTAAATCACACATGATTTTCAATGCAAAGCACCGGTGAAAATGCCGGAATCCAGAGAAAAAACAAAAACATCCAATCAAAGACATTAAAAAATAAGCAGACACACATAACATCTAGATCTGAAACAATACGATAGAATATAGTGAGATTCGTTGTGAAAAACAAAAATGCGTAAATACATCTCCATCTCAGATTTATAGACCCAGATCTAGATTTCTTTTTCTTCTTCAACAAAAGTGAAAAACTGAAATGCTAATTTGTGGTTGTTGATTTCGGTACCTTTTTGGGAAGGATCGTGGGAGGAGAGATAGAGGATAAGGAAGCAGAAAATAATGAATGGGACGGTAGGTGGTGGGATTCAAACGTAGGTGTCGGGTGGCCTGGTGAATGAGTTCGTGGTTAGGGGAGGAGTCCCATTTGAACCAGTGTTCTTACCTCTGGTGAATGAGCTCGCCGTTGATCAAGTGTTCTTACCTCTGTTGTTCCTTTTGTCCCATTTGCTTCGATGGCCTGGTCAATTATTGTATTATTTTAATATTATGAATATTATAATATTAATTTTATTAATATTATACATATTATAAATATTTAGGTAAAGAAAAAGAAAGAAAATAAAACATAAAAATATTTTTATTTTTATAAATTTTATAAATATTTTTAAACATTAAAGCAATTTTATTTTTATTTTTAAAATAAAACATACATATTATGAATATTATAATATTAATTTTTATTAATATTATACATATTATAAATATTTAGGTAAAGAAAAAGAAAGAAAAGAAAACATAAAAATATTTTTAAAACCACAGTGGGCTAATTGCATTTTTTAAAGTGCAGTGGCTCAATAGTATTAAGAATTTGGCTGATTAGGTGGCCACGTAGGAAATAATGATTTTTTATTTTTTTCAATGCCACGTGTGCAAATTTTTAACGTTCGTCCAAGAAATTTGACGGAATGGGCTGATTGCCCATTTTTTAAAAGTATAGTGGGCTAATTGAATATTTTAAAAGCACAGTGGCTAATTACTTAAAACACTATAACCACAGTGGGGTAAAAGTGCTTTTTGCCATAAATAAACACAGTAAAAATTCTTTTAATAGACTTGAGAATACAATAATTTAAGCCCGAGTGTATCCAATTCATGGGTATATTACCCATTCATTAAATACCCCCAAACTTAAATCGTTGCTTGTCCTCAAGCAACAAAACACAATGCAACAAGAAAAACTAAACATACCATGCAAATGCAAATGCAACTAACTACATGCTTATAATTCCAGCAGTTAAACAAAACAAGGTATACTCATCAGACCTCAGAAAAACCATAATAACATGCTAGTACATCATATCAAGACATATCAATAATATCTCAACAATCATTAAATCTAAACCTGTTATTACTGAAATCGTGCGTGTGTGCTCAACAACCATGCTAACTGTTGAAAAGCAAAATAAGAAACATAATTGATTTCTTGAAAGGCATCATACAGTATAAACTCGAGAACTCTGAAAACAAACTAGATCCGGCTAAAATCACACACTTATCAAAGTCCAGGGGTCAAGATGGAATACTTATGCTTTATTTTTATTTTATTTTATTTTATTTTCTAACGGGGGCTTTTTGCACTTTTTCCCGTCTTATTCATTATTTTTTTTATTTCCTATGACTGTACAATGTCTCATTCCATTAGGCTAATAGTGTTACCCCTTAGAGAGCTTTCGACCAACGACTCCCAGACCATAAAAGACCTTAGGGCGCTAGGTGTAGAGATACTCTCTCGGGCTTACTTGCTCAAGTAACAAAGGCCCCGAAACAAAACTAGCCACAGGTTTGTTTGTTTTTTTTAATTGGAAGCTTATATACCCCAAATATTCCCCCCAAACTTAAATTCATGTGTAACTTTATCCATCACTATCTATTCATGTTATTCTTTCATTCAATTAGCATTATCCTTTAGAAATCCATTATCTATCCATTTAAACTTAATCAGCCAACATAGTCGTTTCTTAACATGTGCTATCATGATAATACCAATTTCAAACAGATAAAGATTTAAATCATGTCAAGAAATCACATCATAGGCTTAACAATCCTTACTAGACTTGTTTATGCAATTTCAGTTTCATCATTGGCCCCGAATATACTTAAACTATTTAATAGCTGGAATTATGTGAAATCCTAAATGCAACACTTAACTAAAAAGTTAACATCAAGTTTAACAAACAAACTTAAAACATACTCACAAACTACTATAAACATGCCACCTAAAAATGCAAATAAAACTGACTACCCCCAAACTTAGAAAGAGCAATGTCCTCATGTGAAAAATATAGCAATGTAAATAGAGGACTTCCCTGACGAGCTTATTCCTCAGGCGCATCGTCCTCGTCGTCGCTCATCTCTTGATCAGAAGGGGGAAAGACAGGCAGAACATGAGCAGTAGGGAAATGGTTAAGATCAACTCCAGGGTACAGCTGAGCATACATAACAATCTGGGCTTTGAAGTAGTCGACTATAAACTTGTAGATCACATCTTGGCGTTCTGATAGGCGAACATTTTGGGCTTCGAGATTGTAGAACCAACTGTCAATTTCGCGCTGAACCGCATCGAGAACAACACCATGGTGGGTAGCAGAGGGGGGACCTTAAGTAGGTGGAGTAGGAGCTAGTGGAGCTGCATCTTGAGGAATTATAAAGCCCAATCCACGTAGGTGATTTGCTCCACCAGTCCACACCCTATACTTGCTGATTATTTTATGGTCAAACACTGGCATTGGGGGGTTGAATCATCTCATCAGACTTCCATTTGACCCCAAACTTTGAACATAAAGCACAAATGAAAGAAAGATGGGGTAACCCTCCCGTGGTACCTCCTCATGCAGCTCTTAGAATTGACTACTGAATAATAAGGCTGACATCCATCTTCACTCCTTGAATTATCGAATACAGCAACACAACTCTTTCCTTGGTGACATGACTAACATGTGTGCACGGCATTAATTTTGCGCAGATGAAGGCATACCAAGCCTTTCCTTATAGATTGAGGCAAGAATGGGGAAAGGTCATGCTGCCACGTTCATGCATTATCCACGTGGTGCCCGGTTAACAAAGCTCACGGATTATCACTTCATAGTCTGGTCTTTGGCTCACAAAACTGGCATATTCATTGTGGTGACCCTCCAAAGGCAGCTGGTAACAACTGTTGATGTCCTACTCGCCGAATTCAACTGTCTTGCCTCTCACAAACACCCCATAGTGGAAGTGCTCCGAAACGTTGGCGTAGAACTCTTTAACGACTGCAATCACTGTCGAGTCGGGTTGTTCGGTGAGTGTGAACCAATTCCTCTCAGCAATCATGACCGCTAGTTCCCCATCCTTGGATTGATCGAGCCTTAAACCGAGTTCGGGGATGAGAGAGCGGGTGGCCATACGGTTGTAGCGTTCTTGGGTTGCGGCACTCACGAACCGGCAGTTGTCAAATTTTGGAAGAGCCGAGGCGGACCCAGAACCTTCTCCTTGTTGACGCTTTGAAGCCATGTAGAATAATCTGAAATTGAAAACACACACCCACGTATTAGAATGGTGCATAAATCGGATACTAAAACACATAACCATATCACGACCCCCAAACTTTGAAGTAGGACAACCTTATGTAACAGGATTTGGGGGTGTGGATAGCCACATATTAGCAAGAAATTACAAGATTTGAACCACTAAGCCTAAGTTTTCCAGAACATGGTCAAATACCATACGTGTGTAATGAAGAACAAGGGCGCTACCATCTAAATTATAGGTTCAATAGTCTTTATGTTAAACATCTAATAAACATGAGCTACATATATAGTGAAGAACATTCAAGCAAGATATCCCTTTTAACACACGGATGCTAAAATTTCATTCATTCAAGAACAACTAGTCAATGCAAGTGTGGTGTCGCTAGAACGCTAGCCATAAGGTTTGTGTGGGTAGGCAAAGAAGCCATGAACATTAGCCCAAAATCCATTGATAAATTATTCATTAGAATGCATGGCTGGGGTGGAAATTGGCAATCAAAAGTCATTTAAGCAATTCATCGAGCACCTGGTGGGCGCTCTTTAATTTTCTTTGGGCACAACTATGAATATAGCTCGCTAAACCCCAAGCATATCAATCCACATGAAACACAATAACATATTCATAACAACCCAGTCTACAGTGATTCACACGCATGCAATAAGAAATAGCCAAAATCAGAAGAATGGTAATCTGCACTTTAGATGTGGAAAAAGATGAATCAAGTTGAATACGCACTCTTAAATTCGTAAAAATTTTTTTGCAATCACTAGTGGGAGAAATATATAACACATGAGTAAGACGATTCAGTGCAACAAAGATTTTAATGTATTGCAATACATACCTTGGATCGTGCTAGAATAGACCGAACACAAGTAGGAAGGGAGTGATTGAATCAAAGTGGGCTATAGTAAAAGGTATGTAGTCTATATGTTGTGATACAGAGCAGGTCAGTTACCAGAGAATGGAAATGGTGAGAACGTGTATAAGTGGTGGAGGAAGTTAAATGGTTTAAGGAGTGTGAACTAAAAGGGCTTGCACGTATTTAATTTTCAAACCTGGTTGCCCAGCGCTGGGGCCCTGGGATTTAAGCACAAACGAGTGCTGGGGCACTAAGCAGTAGAAACTCAAAATAAATCCTAGCGCCGGGGCGCTGGATTTGGCCTATAAGAGAGCGTCGGGGCGCTGTTAGGCAGTATCTGGCAATGACCACTAGCACCGGAGCGCTACATTTGGCATGTAAAAGAGCGTCGAGGCACTATGCTACAATGTTCGGCAGTAGTTCCTAGCACCGGGGCGCTGTGCTGGCCTTATCCTTAAGCGCTGGGGCACTTCACTTAAGCTGCTTGGCCCTTTGAGCAATTGCCTTCCTCTCATGCAAGAAATAATTAAGTCAATACTATTATTGTTATATTAAAATATCCTATTACTAATTTGAACAAATGCAAATACTGAAAAGAAAAATATTAATAATAATAAAAAATAATAATAAAACAAATAAACAAACTAAAATTAAAACTCTTGGGGTTGCCTCCCCATAGAGCTTGGTTTATAGTCGTCAGCCCGTCTTAGTTGTATTGCTTAATTACCCACTGGATCAAAGAGATGCATTATCGTAGGTTGTCGATCGATGGGTCCACTCCAATATTGCTTGAGTCGTTGGCCATTCACCTTGGAGGTTCGCTTTGAATTAGATTCCTCGACTTCGACATTCCCGTGTGGAGCAACAAATACAACTACGAACGGCCCTGACCAGCGAGATTTCAATTTCCCAGGAAATAAAAGCAGTCTAGAGTTGAAAAGTAATACTTGTTGTCCCAGTTTGAACTTCTGATCAATGATTTTCTTATCGTGCCATGTTTTAACTTTCTCCTTGTACAATTTGGCTTTCTCATAAGCATTATGCCGAATTCGTCCATCTTATTTAGCTACAGTAACCTTCTCTCACCAGCTGCTTGTAGGTCGAAGTTCAGTTTTTGAATGGCCCAGTATGCACTATGTTCTAATTCGATCAGGAGATGACACGCCTTTTCGTAGACCATCCTGTAAGGTGACATATCGATAGGGTTCTTGTAAGCTGTTCGATATGCCCATAAAGCATTATCTAAGTGCATGGCCCAATCTTTTCGTGACGGATTGACCACCTTCTTCAAGATTCGCTTAACTTCCCGATTCGAGACTTCCTCTTGACCATTAGTTTGGGGATGGTACGCAGCTGCAATCTTATATCGGACCCAATACTTTGTAAGTAATTTAGTGAATTGCTTATTACAAAAGTGAGTTCCCTCATCACTAATTATCGCTCTCGGAGTCCCAAATCGTGTGAAAATATTTTTCTTCATGAACCGTAGTACCACTTTGGAAACATTAGTTGGTAAAGCTGTAGCTTCTACCCATTTTGAAACATAGTCTACCGCCAACAAAATGTACTGATTATTGAAGGATGATGGGAAAGGTCCCATGAAGTCGATTCCCCAAACATTAAATAACTCAACCTCCAAAATGGTGTTAAGCAACATTTCATTGCTGTAGACACTCGAAATTTTCTGTACTACTCACACTAACATTGCAGGAAGGCAGATTCGTCTTTTATGAGAGAACCCTGAAAGACAATCCACAACCATACTGGATACTACTGGAGGTCCAGCATCAACCCCAGATCGCAATCTGTGAGTAATCGTTCCAATCTTGGAGAACCCCGAGGCATGCAGATCAATACCGGAACACACACCAGAGAAGACCGATTAATCTCGGAGATAACCCCGAGGTATCCAGTCTCAGCCCTAAATATGGGAATAGCCTCCAACCTTGGTGATAGCCCCAAGGAAAATAATTTCGGCATCAACCCCGGAAATTCTTGTTACAAATGCAACCAGCTTCAATCTCGGCGCTCACAACGAGATACACTGTATCAGCCCGGCGATGACATCGGGAAGACAGACAAACCTCAAAGATGACAATGAGGACTTTCAACCAATTGCAGCAGTCCAATCCCAGGGAAGCTGAGCAACGTCTACTTTATCGACCCAACCCAGCAATAACACCGGTAAGGGGCAACATCGTCATCTGACCAACACGATGCCATGCCAAGTCGTCTCAACACATCTACGTAACAACGGCGCACAAGGCTAACCAATCCCGAGTTGCTATTATGCGGGGTAACGGATAAAAGTTGAAGCTTGAAGACCGGAGGGCACCGTCCCATCTTCAAAGACTTCGTACAAACTCTAATCCCTTTCCATCGTACAAACTCTCGACAACGGCGGTCCGAAATAGGTCCTGTATACCTCAAACAGATGCCCGGATTGCACTTCAGAAAAACTGAGTGGACATTACAGTGCCCGCGTGCACGTACTTCGAGACGACCCGACCCGACCAAACCGGGCTGACCCGACCCACCTCTGGTACACCTGTGGCTGAGCCGCAGGTACACCTGCGGCACCTTTTGCCTATAAATAAGAGGCTCGGGGTGCTGATTTTTAAGAGAAAAAAGACGGGGAAACCCTGCAGAATTCGCTCTACACTTGCCATACAGTGTATTTTCCCACTTTAAACACCTGTGAGCTCATATACAGCCCTCTTTTGTACCTACACAAGTCTGTGTTTACTCACTCTAAAGATATAGAAGTCTTCTTTGGCAGCCCACTGTAAGCCTTCTCACACACTTTTGAGTCTTTCTCTTCATTTTTGCACACACCCTTCTACACGTTGATAGTCTTGTTGCTTGCTTTTACCCGGACTTCGGTCCGTGGTTTCATTTCAGTCTATATATATATATATATATATATATATATATATATATATATATCTTATATATATTTACATATATATTGACTAACATTACCGAGTTATGCCTCGGTTGGGCCTAAACTTTGGTCTGGAGCGTTTATTTACTTTTCTATATATATATTTTTATATATATGAACTGTGTATCGGACTTTGTTCGATTGAGCCTAAACTTCAGTTTGGTGCGTTTATTGCTTTAATATATATATACTTATATATATTAACTGTGTGTCAGACTTTGTTTGATGAGCCTAAACTTCGGTTTGGTGCGTTTAATTGCTTTCTTATATATATATATATATATATATATATATATACTTATATATATAAACTGTAGTCGAACTCCGTTCGATGAGCCTGGATTTTACATCCGGTGCGTTTACTCGCTTATATATATATATACTTATATATATGAACTGCTATCGAACTCTGTTCGGTGAGCCTGAATTTTATATCCGGTGCGTTTACATGCTTTTATATATATATATATATATATATATATATATATATATATATATATATATATATATATATATATTTACATTTCGCCTGGAGTTTCCTCCGTGGCGGTTGATAGCTTTTAACAGCTTTATTTACATTTCCGATCCCCTATGGAGCTACTTCGTGGTTGGTGATCATGTCTGTATATATATATTTACGGCTTTTATATATATACCTGCTTACTGCTTTCATACAAATTGCGGTATCATGTGAGCCTAGGAATCATGTGATCACAGATTCATCCCATTAGATCTAGATTCGGTTCCCGTGATGGACATTTTCAGCTGTAAGCAGCTTGTAAATTATTCTGCGGTATCTGAATTTCCTCAGATGGTTTCCATACCCACGAGGAAGTCAGCATTATTTTGTACATTATTTTCGTACGGATGCTTCGCAGTCATCAAATAAAATCAACCAAGCCGTGCATTTAATAAAATGGGAGTGCAAAAGACCTCAATTACTATTGAGCGACAGGGTTTGAAAAAACCTCTTTTATAAAACATCATTGCCATATCTTGCTAAAATTGAATTTTTACATAAATTCAAACCCTGCGTATATAGGTGCGAATGAGGCCTCGTACCACTTTCAAATAACAGAACATTGACTCACACGCACACACACACATACATTCAGATAATAGTTTCTTGAAAAGAGGCGGTCACCGTGGTAACACAGATGTCGGGGGGTGCCTAACACCTTCCCCTCGCATAACCAAGTCCCCGGACCCTAAATGAATCTCGGTTTCACCGACCCGTATAGCAGTGTCACATCATTGGGTCAATGTGCAAACCTTTTCTCGGGTGTGTTGGTACAACCATTTAAAAAACCAACTGGCGACTCTTAACAGTCCATCGTCGACATTACACATGTCGGACCTTTTTCACTTGTTTTTTCAAACAAATCTCACCTAAAATGAGAACACCAAAGAACAAGTAACGGAAAGGGAAATCTAAAAATCCCGACGTCGACAGGTGGCGACTCTGCTGGGGACTCTAGTAAGAGGACTTAAGCCGCTATTTCAATCTTTTCAAAATTATTATATGCTTGTGTGTGGATGTTGCATTTACATTGGATGAATGTGTATGAATGCATGTCTTGTTTATTTAGTGCCTCGCACTATAAACTGCCTGTGATGTTAGTGCCTCGCACTATAAACTGCCTGTGATGTTAGTGCCTCGCACTATAAACTGCTCATGATATTAGTGCTTCGCACATGTCATCATTTCATACGGTGAGATGCGATGTATGTGAATGTATGTTGTGTGGTCCCTCCACCAGGAGGCTATCCCGTCGGTGTTTGATTAATGGACTCGTGAGAAGCCTGATTCTCCGAGGCTCAGGAAAGCCACCACCCAAATTCGCTCCAGTTGAAAGACCGGATTAACTTCCTGTCAAGTAGATTGCGATGATTTGGGAACTTTCATGCCAAAAAGCCGCGAGAGTAACCTAAGATAGGTCAGCCTCTGATAAACCCAAAACGGAGAAAAGTCTCTTCATGCTCTCATTTTAAATTACACAATTTCATGACATATCTATCTCCATGTAATGAGAAATATGAAGGAATGTGTACACATATACATACATGCTACAAATAGCTGACATCCATTTTTTGCAGGATAAAATTCCTAAAATGGACTCATCACATTGCATATTAATATTCACCTTCCCTAAGGACTAAACTATGCAAGTCTTTCGCAGGGAGTCAATCGAGCCTACTACCCGTTCAAAGTCCAAAAAGGCAACAGGCCTACAGTCAATTATGTCGTCATCCAACTAGACTGAACTTAATCCAGTTTCTCGCAAAGAATTCGACGGATTAAGCAAACAAATTGCAGATTTGGCTGTTCTGCTCAAAGAATTACACCAGTGTACACAGGGTTAGAAGATACCCGTACATGCTAAATCCTCCACACAAGAAGGAGCCCAGGTCGTTACCATACCTGAACTGCAATTGAATCCAACTGATAAAACTAATGATGCTACCCTCCCACTGGAGACCCAGACACTGGTGACATAAAAAAGAAAGTCGTCCAAATGGAAGAGACCCTTCGCATTATCAAAGGAATTAGAACATAAGAGAGTGTTTCATATGCTGATCTATGTATTTTTCCTGGTGTTCATTATCCAGAAAAGTTTAAAACTCCTGACTTTGAAAAATATGACGGGTTAGGAGATCCTTATACACACTTAAAGGTATTTATTGGAGAACTTGGATCTTATGTAGAGGATGAAAAGCTCAGAATGCAATTATTCCAAAAGAGTCTAACTGGAGAAGCCCGTTCATGGTATACCAGATTAGACAACTCCAAAATCCACAACTGGGAAGAGCTAGCACATGCCTTCCTCACTCAATACAGCTTTCAGTCTCAAATGGCTCCTAATCGGTATCAAATTACCAAGATCAAGAAACAGTCTAACGAGTCTTTCAGAGAGTATGCCCAGAGGTGGAGACGCCTGGCAGCCCAAGTGAATCCTTCCATGACCAAATCAGAAATGGTCATGACGTTTATAGACATACAAGAAGCTCCCTTCTATGAGAGAGTTTTAGCCGGCATCGGCAAACCATTTTCTGAAATGGTCAAACATGGGGAGATGGCTGAGATGGGATTGAAATCCAGAAAGATTCAAGACCTAGCTGCACTCAAAGCTGTTGCTGATCACATCTAGTCTGGAAATTATAGGAACAACCCCAGGAGGGTCCATAAAAAGAAAGAGGAAGATGTTTCCCTGATACTACAGGGTCAAAAAGGCAGTCAAAATATGCCTGTTTAGAGGAAAAACTATACTCCCTTTCCAGCACAGTCTGTAAACCCTCCAATACCAAAAGGTGGAGAAGCCAAACACCCTCGAGTGTTCACACCCTTAGGGGATACCCTTGACAATATCCTTAATCTTCTGACAACACAAAAGAAGATTACACATCTACTTCCACCAGCCAACCCAAATGGAAGGGGTTTTAATGCTGCTCAGAAATGTACTTATCATGCCAGGGCACCTGGACATGATACTCAGGATTGTTGGGCCTTGAAACACAAGATCCAAGACCTGATAGACAACGGTGAGATCGTGGTCACTAAACTAGATCAACCTAACTTTCAAGACAACCCTCTTCCTCACCACAAAGAAGAAGAGGTCAACATGATTAATTGGAGCAGTGGACAGAGTTCCAACTTCAGCTGTGATTTTTCCCAAACCATCAAAGACGGTGATAACAGATGGGATTATGCCAAGTTCCAGTTCACAATGAAACGAAAAATGAAAGCTCTCTGTAAACAAATTGAGTAATTGGCAGAACTGGTGACTTATCAGCATCAAGTGACTCGTCAGCTAATCAGTCAGGAGCATGCCAGTCTCCTACCCATTGTCATGAATATTCCCTCTTCACTTTCAGAAAATGTAATGCTGAAAGACAAAGTGACGAAGAGAGCAAATGCCAAGGCCCGTCGGGATTTCGCCAACAAAAAGGAATTCACCTATTTGGGTCAACCTATGGAGGAGGTCCTTTATATGTTAATCAACGAAGGAAGAATCAGTTCCCTTCTACCTCCAATCAACCCCCGTTTGGGATGGTACAATTCTGAGGGAGTATGTCAATATCATTCCCAATCTCATGGTCACAGTACAGAAGAATGATGGGCACTCCGCCACCTTATTCAGAACCTAATCGACAGTGGCGTACTGCGCCTGGCAGATGATGACACTATGCTATACTCCAGTGAGAATGCAGGTCCCACTAAATGGAAGAGTGTGGCAGCCGTCATATCTACTGAAGCTGATCAATCACTCGTCATGCCAATAATTTAACTCAAAGAAAGCAACAATCCTTTGAAAGTGGCCGCTCCCGAGCCAATCAACTTGTCGTGCAGAGCACAATATCCTATTGTTAGCTTGCATAAAGTTCTGTGGAATTATGGAGAAGGTGAAGGATCCACCTCACATACCACTGCTGCAGTGTCGAAAGAAAATCCACTGTACCTTCCCCAACGGGTGATGAAATCTGTCGTCAAATCAAAGGGAAAAATACCCACGGAGAAGATTGAAAAATTCCTCCGCACTATGGGTCATAATGAAGCTACGGTGGTTTTAAGCTTGAAAGAGGCTCCACAACAGATATCAATTTTGGACTTGGTCCTCACTTCCGAGAATCACCAGAAGATATTGTTAAAAGTTTTGGAAGAAGCTTATCTCCCGACATCCGTGGATGAGGAAAAATTTCAACATCTGGTTGATCACATTTTCTGCGACAATGTGATATCCTTCACTGATGATGACATTCCGCCTGAAGGGACCGGTCATTGCAAACCGTTGCACATCGCAGTCTTGTCCTCCGGATATGTAGTGGCTGGAGTCCTGATAGATGGAGGCTCATCCCTAAATATCTGCCCATATACTACCTTGGTGAAGATGAATATATATCCTAATCAAATCCGGAGTAGCCATACTATCATCAAAGCTTTTGATGGAGCCCGCCGGAATTCGGTTGGAGTAATTGAGCTGCCAATTGAGATTTGTCCTCATACATTCTGCGTATCTTTCCATGTGCTCAAGATAGAGTCGGGATACAACCTGCTCTTGGGACGACCATGGATCCACATGGCTGGGGCAGTCCCCTCCACCCTTCACCAATAATTAAAATATATTGTCAACAACAGTCTGGTCACGGTCAATGCTGAACCAGAGTGTCCTCAACGCGGGGATTTACTGGTCATCAATGCTAATGCGGACGTTGAACCAGTCAGTTTTCATGCTTTGGAAATAAGCAATACCCAATACCATGCTATTGGAGCACCACTGTCCAAACCCCAGATTTCTACCGAAGTGATGTCAGCCACTCAAGAAATGATGTCGTTGGGTCATAAACCAGGACAAGGGTTGGGTAAAGATTGTTAGGGTATCAAGTACCCTATTCGCTTAACCAAGCACACTGGAACAGCTGGACTAGGCTATTCGGCCAGCTCTAGTCACAGGAACCCTCATAAACATCCACAGGTTCCTTCAGCTTCAACTATGTGGCATTTATCATCGCCTTCAAGTGTTGAGTCCGCACAACCTCCTGTAAAGGTGCCAACCAATGTCATGGCTATGTTATTTCCTAAGCCGAAACTGGTGGAGGAAAACATAATCGTTATCCTAGATCCCACAATCGAAGAAGAGGAGCGGAGAATCAAGGAGAACGTTGTCCGAATAATGTCGGGCATGCGTATCATCGTCCATGATGAATATACCAACCGATACACCCCAGACGATGATTGCCCAGACATAATGGCCATCATTCGGGATATGGAAGATGATGACAGTCCCTCCATCACTGCGGTTCACCCGAACTTTGCTCTTGCCAATTGGAACAACATTCCTTGCATTGGTCGTCAAGGGTAAAGCGAGAAGAAGTTCTTTCTGACCTGTAGATATAATAACTGCTTACTTTTCTGTACAGTATTAGCAGTTTATTTTGCCAGTATATGCTAACACTATGTATGATCAAACACGTTTCATATATACTAAGTGAAAGCATATTTTGTTTCAGGACTCTGAATTTAGATGTGCCTGTACTTGCTGATATGATGCCTCTCCTGCACAGGGATTGTACCTTTGATGTAGAGATGAATTCAGCCTTGATGGATACACAGGATGACATTGAGGTGCCTCCAGAAATTCAAGAATGGGTCAAAGATACACCTAAACCCAACCTTGATCAAACCATTTCTTTCAATCTCGGAACCTTAGAAAGCCCTAAGTTAGTCTAGATTGGTTCAGACCTTACGCCAAACCAACAGAATGACATGGTTGCACTATTAACCCAATTCCAGGATGTGTTTGCATGGTCTCATGAAGACATGGTGGGTTTGTCCACTGACATTGTCCTTCATCGCCTTTCCATTAAAGAGGGATTTAAGCCAGTCAAACAGAAACTCAGGCGATTGAAACTTGAGTGGAGTTTAAAGGTGAAAGAGGAAATTATGAAACAATTTCAGGCTGGCATCATCATGGTGTCTACATATCCTGAGTGGATATCCAATATCGTGCCCGTGCCTAAACCTGGAGGGAAGGTGCGAGTTTGCGTGGATTACA
This sequence comes from Panax notoginseng, assembly GCA_016801055.1. Lineage (NCBI taxonomy): Eukaryota > Viridiplantae > Streptophyta > Magnoliopsida > Apiales > Araliaceae > Panax > Panax notoginseng. The sequence goes on from CM029016.1 coordinate 195,356,660, forward strand.
GGGACTTGAATAAAGCTTTCCTAAAAGACAGCTTTGCCGTGCCATTTATCCACATTCTCATTGACAATACTGCGCAATACGACATATACTCCTTTGCTGATTACTTTGCGGGGTACCATCAAATCATGGTTGCCGAGGAAGATCGTGAGAAGACTACCTTCATCACTCCTTGGGGAACTTTTTGTTATAGACGGTTTTCATTCGGCCTCATCAATGCCGGAGCTACCTATCAACGAGCTATGATGGCTCTTTTCCACGACTTAATGCACAAAGAGATTGAGATCTACGTGGATGACATCATTGTCAAGTCCCGGAAGGAGGATCACCATATAGACCATCTCAGAAAGCTATTCAACAGGTTGCGTAAGTACAACTTGAAGTTGAATCCAGCCAAATGCGCCTTTGGCGTTAAATCAGGAAAGTTGCTAGGATTTCTAGTCAACCACAAAGGGATTGAGCTGGATCCTGCCAAAATCCAAGCCATCACGAAAATGCCCATTCCTCATATAGAAAAGGAAATTCGGGGATTTTTGGGAAGAATCAACTTCATTAGCAGGTTCATCTCCCAACTCACAGCAACCTGTGAACCAATCTTCAAACTATTAAAGAAGAACTCCTCCATGAAATGGAATGATGAGTGTCAGAATGCCTTCCTTATAATTAAGAAACAGCTAGTCAAAGCTCCTGTGTTGGTACCACCCAGGGATGATGTTCCCCTGTTTATGTACCTGTCTATAAGTGACAATGCTATGGGCTGCATGCTGGGGCAGAAGGATGATAGAGGCCAAGAACGAGCTATCTATTACCTCAGTAAAAGGTTCAGCAGTAGTGAACACAAGTACACTCTGATCGAAAAGACGTGTTGTACTTTAGCATGGGCTTCCATGAGGTTACAGCATTACCTCCATGGTCACACAACCCATCTTATATCCCGTGTGGATCCTCTCAAGTACGTGTCCAACAAACCTATGTTAAATTGCCGGCTGTCCAAATGGCAGTTAATCCTACAACAATTTGACATCGTATATGTGACTCAAAAGTCCATCAAAGGTGAAGGAATCGCGGATCAACTGGCCGTCGCACTTTCAGGGGATTTCAAACCCTTAGAAACATATTTCCCTAATGAAGGAGTAATGACAGTACAACAACACCATCAGTACGATACGCGCCAATTATGGAAGATGTATTTTGATGGAGCTGTTAATATGGAAGGTTCTGGAGCTGGAACAGTTCTAGTATCTGATACGGGGGAGCAGTATCCCGTCGCCGTCAAATTACAGTTTGATAGCACCTATAATACGGCTGACTATGAAGGCTGTCTCATGGGGCTAAAACTTGCCCGTTCAATGGGCATCAGACGGTTAACTGTCCTTGGAGATTCAGAGTTGGTAATCTGACAATCCACCAAAATCTGTCAAACCAACGAACTACATTTGCTGCCTTACCATCGGCAGGTTTTAAAGATGGCTTTGGAGTTCGAAGAAATCTCCTTTCTACATGTTCCTCGTAATAGGAATGACTTTGCGGACGCATTAGCAATTTTGGCCTCCTTGATTCATATATCAGATAAGGAGCAATTGTCAAGCATCACAATTTCCCTGAACAAGGCCCCAGCCTACGAGAATTATGTTGGAGAAGTATCGGATGAGCTACCTCCCATCCCACAGCCTTGGTATCAGCATATCAAGGAATATCTGCGAGATGGATCTACACCCGCTGAGGCGAGCCCGACCGAGAAAAGGCGGATCCATCGACTTGCAATGAAATTCTACCTGAGTGGAGATGCGCTCTACAAAAGAGATGCAGGATTAGGCCTCCTCCGGTGTTTAGACAAAGATCAAGCCCAAAGGCTCATGGATGAAATCCATGGCGGAGTCTGTGGTCCCCACATGAGTGGCCCCCTCCTTGTCAAGAAAATCCTCAGGACGGGACATTATTGGCTATCTCTCAAAGCTGATTGCCATGACCACGTCAAAAGATGATATCAGTGCCAGATTCATGGGAATGCTATACACACCCCTCCACGAGAACTCCACAATATGAGTTCACCTTGGCCCTTCTCAACGTGGGGAATGGACGTTATCGGGCCCATTGAACCTAAAGCCAGTAATGGACATCGGTTTATATTCATCATGATCGATTACTTCACCAAGTGGGTAGAGGCAACCTCCTTCCCCAGGGTCACTAAAGAAGTCATCATTGTTTTCATCAGAAACAATGTTGTTTGTCGGTATGGACAACCAGAGGTGATTGTGTCAGACAACGCCAAAAACCTCAACAATAAGATGATGGAGGAATTATGCAGTAAATTCCACATCAAACATCTCAACTCAGTCATCTATCGTCCAAAGATGAATAGTGCTGTTGAAGCGGCTAACAAAAACATCAAGAAGATTATGCAAAAGATGTCCGCCAACCACAAAGATTGGCCTGATGTATTGCCTCTGACTTTGTTAGCCTACAGAACATCCATGCGTACTTCAACTGGGGCAACACCCTACGCACTAACCTATGGGATGGAAGCAGTGCTCCCCATAGAAGTTGAGATGAAATCTCTCAGAGTGTTGATAGACGCTCAGCTGGACGAAGATCAATGGGTACAAGACAGGTATCACCAATTGTCTCTAATAGACGAAAGGCGAACCGCGGTTATCTTCCATGGTCAGTTATATCAGCAAAGGATCGCCTGATCCTACCACAAAAATGTCCGGCTACGGCAATTTAAACAATATGACTTAGTTTTGAAGAAAATCCTGGACAACCAAGATCAATCTAAGGAAAAATTCGCTCCTAACTGGGAAGGCCCGTTTATTGTCAAAGAAGTATTGACAGGAGGCGCTCTCAGATTGCAAGAAATGGACGGCGATGAATTTCCGTAACTCATCAACTCAGACGCCGTGAAACGGTACTATGTCTGAAGTAACTCGCAAACACCCTGGTGTCAAACCATCAGATTACTAGTCATTCCGATTTTTTAACGCTTTACCACATACAACTTTTATGCACTTTTCCCCTCAGGGAAACATACTTTTTAAGCCAGCAGCCTGACTTTCCTTTGCGCTCATACAACTTAGGTCATCCCACCATGGATCGAACCTCTTACGTTTATAGTTTGGCTACCCATACCTGGGATTAAACTTTTCCTCTGCAGTTTATCCTCAACTTAGGATTAAACTTTCTCATCCCCGCACTCTGACCTGCACATGGGATTACGCTTTCTCTTCTCGCCCTGAGGGGTGAACTACGTCGACCTGATCTCCTCTTTAATAGGAGTACGTAGGCAACCATTTCATATGGCTCGGTCGCAATAAAACAAAAACAACAAAAACATTTCTACCCTTCTCTCCTCACAAAAAACAATAAAAATATTCCTACACCATTTCTGCCACATACAGCGTTGAACCTCTTACACCAGGTTCGAGCTACGCAGACCTGATCTCCTCTTCAATAGGAGTACGTAGGCAGCCATTTATGGTGCAGTCTCACCCCCTACCAAAACACAAACCCTTGTCAGTTGGTACTGGGATCAAACATCAATCCACTACGTTTCATTCGGCTTCAGACGAAAGGGATGGAATTACCCAACCTCTTCTTCAAAATAGGAGATTCGGCGACCATCTAAGCTGCGGTCATACCTTGAAGAGTAACACCAATCCATAAAAGATGGAATTAACTAGGCTTCTCTTGAATAGAAGTATTGGCGACCATCTGTGGTGCGGTCAATCTCAGAGAGGAAAGCCACACTTCTCTCCACGTTTCCATACAGAAACCAGTCCCAAGACACCAAAAGATGGTAGGGATACACAGATCGATGATCCATTCTGAAATATCCAGAGACAACTCAATGTCCATCCACCCAGGAGGAATTCAGAATACATCAAGATCACAAGCCCTGAATCAGCAGGCAAATTATCAAACAAATAGCAAGGTGTATCTAAAAGGGAAGTGATCCAAAAATATATTTCCCTGTCATATATAATGTTGTTTGATATACATGATGTAAACTGTACATGACAAAATGGCTAAGCTAGTCTGTGCAGGTAAGTACAAGTTAATCTATGAGTCAGGATACACGCGAGCTAGCAAGCCCAACATAGCATCCCTCTCAGAAGAAGGAGGTAAAGCTGTGGTCTCCTGTATGAGAGTATCCACACAACCCAATAGATCAGAAGCCGTCTGCATGATGACCATATGCTCATCAATATATGCGCTCATCTATGCGATTATGTCATTGGTAAGGGACCTCGCTGCAGTATTGTCTGGGACGGCTACATCCTGGGCAGATATGGCACTATCCCGCTCAACTATCACTGCATCTCTGGCTAATTTGGCCTCATCCCGCTCAACAATAGCAGCATCCCTGTGAGCTAAGGCCTCATCTCTCTCCAACAGAGCAGCCTCCCTCACATCCAGAGCAGTCGACATCATAGATCAAACTTTATCTCTCTCAAAGGTCATCAGCTGAATACTCTGCTCTAAGTACTGTGCCGAGTGTTGAATCGCAACAGTGCTGGTACTAGGAGAATTCAAAAGAAATGCTGGCAACCCAGCAGTGGGCTCCTCTTCGAAGTGGATATCAATGTCCTCCACAGGCTCCACACCCTCTGCGTCGCTATCCGGTACAGCAGATACTGCTGCAGCCGATAAAACCTTCGTCTCCATCCAGGCGGAATACTCTGCGGAATATCCTGGACTGCTCACTTAAAAAGCAGATACCTCACGATGGTCCCAACAAGCGTATACACGAGATCGGTCCTCGGCTGAGAGGTATTGGGCAGCTGAACGCTGACCTGTCGCCCCTGTGAAAGGATGAAAATCCTGAAACTGGTCGAACTGCGACATCACGGCCAATGGGTGATAAGTAGTCACACCCCTCAAGCTGGCCAGAGGGAGGAAATCCATGCCCGGAGCATGAGTAATAAAGCTGTATGGTGAGCTAAGCCCCGAGCACAGCAATATGCTAAATGGATCTTTGATGTCTGCTAAAAATACGGACTAGGACTGAGCATCTATACACTGCGATGGCTGAAAGGAGTATGACATGGACACATCGTGGGTAAACCAATATCCATGCCGTCTAAGGGTACCAATCGGTCTCAAGTGTGACATGAACCACACATACAGAAGGACTGAGCTCCCGGTAAACACTCCTGATGGATAAGTACTGCAGTAGGATACTGACCGCAGAGTCTCTGCCAAGATCATAGGCACAATGGTATGACCCTCCCTGAGAGCTCTCATGGCCATGATAACGCCTATATCTATCTCATCCATATACCGCGACATGTACACATATGATAGTACACATAACATCAGTACGTCAACTCTGGCTAGACGCCAATGATCCTCCGGTGCGGTGAAATCCCCGGAATGTCGAGAGTAACTGTCCTCTGAGCCAAATCTGTCGTACAAAAAACGCTGAGAGATCATATGGCCAGATGTCAGCTCATCCTGCACTACTCTACGCCTCAATCCTGTGAGAGTCATGAATCGTCTACTCATGTCTCCCAGAGCCATATGCACGCAACGTCTGTCCAAGGGCAGCATCGTCAAACGTGCACACTCTTCCAGAGTAGGAGTCAACTCATGGGTGCCAAAGCAGAACACCTACCTGTCAGATCGCCAATGCTCTAGCATCCCATCTACAAATCCTGCAGGAACCTGAAATGCCAAAAGAGTCATGGTATGTTGCAGTAATATATCTACGGTCACCCTATTTGGTGGTGACATACTATCATACCATGATCGCATACCCGATGCCACCACTGACGGTGGGGTATGATCTATACGGCTAACTGTTGAAGAAGACATCTGTGAGGGCCGTGTCATAAGACCATCCAGGGGTCAATGCCGAATATCTCTAGACATACATACATATGCATAACATGATACATGCATAACAGATAATGGATGACAATATGATATATGGAATGGAAAAGACTGTGCATACATTCCTAAGTATATCATCATCTAATACATCAGCTCTGTACAGCTACAAATATAGGGAAATGGGGCACAGACGCCCTACTACTAACAGAGGCCTATCAAAAGATATAGCGAGAATGGGGAACATCCACCCAATATCTAACAGAGGCCTATCAAAAGATATAACGAGAATACATCAGAAGAAGACAATGGTGTCGATATCCACATTATCAATCCTGTCCACCTGATGTAACTCCTCCTGAGTCACTGGATCTCTATCAACAGGGATGTCAAGCCTATAAAGAGGAGGATCTGCGCCGGCAAAATCAAATGGGTCGTCCGAGGGGCCAGCGCCTGAGCTGGAAGGAACAAATGACTCCGCCTCTACTAGATCTCTGCCCAAGTGCCTAATAAATATATGTGCCTGGTCCAACCGACGTGTCAAGCTATCAATCTGGGTCATATGAGGAAACCACCAATGCTGGAATGTCTCTTGAGTACATGGACCCTCTGATAATGCAAATCCGTTAACACCCAACAACGGGATATCAATGGCGGGTGACTGCGATATAGGCCAGTGACGCCTGACAGGAGGTAAGATCGGTATACGAATCTCCCCTATGGTGCTCCTGATAGCACGCTCTCCTAGATAGAGCTCCCAACCACCATCTGTGAAGAGTGGAACTCTCCTGGTGGAAATCAAATACTCTACCTCAGTCGGGTATCCATCCTCAAAACCCACTGTCAAGTGTTCCCCAGAATAGGGAAGCCAGGTGATGGTGTCGGCCGTCAGCAACTCCAGCTGCATACGGCAATGAGTGAATCCCTCCGCTACAGGGACCTCAGGTAGAATCGAATGATGCCATCTTCGTCCTCATGGATAGGTATCTAAACCTAACACACTCACGGGAGGCAAACAGGGAAGCCTCTCATAAGCCCAAAACTGCCAACACAATGGCAAGACATCTGCTATCAGTAAACACTCTTAACATATAAATGGGAAAAGATAAGAGAAATACTCACCAGCAGAAACGGGTAAAATCCTAGCCAAGCCTCGGCCAAGACCTGTGACCGCATACGTATGCCCCGGAGGAAATATGCAAAGGTATAGGAGCCCCAATCGTAGTCTCTAATATGGTCCACGTCACGCGTAGAGCTGACCAAAGCAAAAGATACCGTAGAAGAGTTATCTGCTATGAAGCAGCCTCGAATGATCATCAGGAACAATCGCCGCAGAACGCGATCCCTGATCCTGACATCATCAGGCATGGGCTCACTCAATAGTCCGCTCACAGCATCCACGCTCAAAAGGACCTGAACGGACGGTCCTGCCTTTGAACGCCGCCGTCGGAACTTCTAACAAGGATCTGACGGCAGTAGGGGTAATATTCACCATGCAAGGCACTGGCTCCCCTCCAAACTCCACGCCGACGATAAATCGCCAATCTATCGACGTCATCATCACCTCGCAATCCAGCAGGTGGAGTGACTGAGTCTGGTGAAACCACCGCTCAGACAATGCCCTGAGGTAACCCCAGGGACAACGACGGGGAAGGATGGAGAAGAATACCCCAATTTGACTATCTCAAAAGTCAAATTTTTTCACATCATTATGTTCAGCATGGTTTAATACTAACATTTACTGTGTTGAATATTTTTTATCAAGTCATTTGTGCATACATAACCACTACTATGTGTTTAGATGCATTTCATGCGATAACTCACAATCTAACAGACAGAAACTAGAGAAAATACAGGCATACGTTACCAGGATAGTGTGAAACACTTGCACGGTGATAGAATTTACAGAAAGTAGCCCGAACTCAGCAGATCTGAAGATGGCTCGCAGTTTTCTCTAAGCGAAACAAGTTGAAAGTGACTTGTGAATGCTGCTGGCTGATGGATATATGATCCACGCCTGGCCACAGGCCTATCTGCGGCGGCAACAGGTACACCTGCGGCACCCCCATGTAGGACCCATCCCTCCGGCTCGGTCCAGTTTGAGTTGCAAATGAGGTCTTACGAATTAAAAAGGTCAAATCGAGAATAAAAACGCCACGCGATTGAGCAAAACTGCATACAATCCTGGTCTTCTATGATGAGACTTTGAATCGGTACATCACGCATTGGTATTCGCCCACACACAGGGTACACTATACAAGTGATCTCAAATGATCTCAGTCAAGCTCGGTAATACCGTACGCAGGTCCAATTCCACTTTCTCAGGATTATCATCCTTGTCAACGTGAGTCCCCGACGGGGGTTACAACGTGAGTCCCCGACGGGGGTTACAACATGAGTACCTGACGGCGGTTACAACGTGAATCCCCGACAGGGGTTACAATGTGAGTCCCCGATGGGGGTTACAACGTGAGTCCGCGACGGGGGTTACAACGTGAGTCCCTGACGGGGGTTACAACGTAAGTCCCCGACGGGGGTTACAACGTGAGTCCTCGACGGGGGTTACAACGTGAGTCCCCGACGGGGGTTACAATGTAGATCCCCGGCGGGGGTTACAACGCGTGTTCAACCGTTAACACACAAATCAATGAAGGTCAAGAAGCCTTGACATTATCTCAGCTGATGGCAAGTAAACCCATCAGAGCATACACAGTTGTGCGATCAATGCATATGTCCCCAGTAGATCTCCTGAGGGGTTTACAACGTGAATTTACAGCAGGGGATTACCACGTACATTCAAGCCGTTGACACACACATCAACGAAGGTCAAGCAGCCTTGACATCATTCCAGCCGATAGAGGGTTAGACCTATCAGAGCTCTGGAACCATTCGGGGTTCTTACCACCCGATTACCCATATTCCCCGGCGGGGAGGTCACAACGTAATGTTCCGTTGATCTACACGACAACAGAAGTCAAGCAACCTTGATAGTATATCCCACAGGATTTTTTAGCCGTTGATTCACATATCGGTGAAATACACGTCAACGAAGGTCAGGCATCCCTGACAACATTTGCTGTTGGCAGTTACTCCAACAGAACCCTGACATGTCCTGACGATACAAACCAGGAGATTGTCATCAAGGAGGATGGATGATGGAATATGTTATACACATCCTCAAATAGATCAAGATTTATCCCCAAAGATCTCTTACACATAAGAGGTACCTCTGTAGGATCCAGTCCTTATCCAGGAATTTGATGATAACTCCAACATCAACATCTTGACAGACTCAGATTATACATCAAAACTGGTCATCATTGCCAATCCCTGGTTGAAGCAACAGGGAGCCAACAATTATCCTCAGCGTGTTGGGCTACAACCCCGTACACATGCATCATACATCTACATCATGTTACTATCCATAGTACCATGTTCGTCTTATTACGTTTCAAGTGTCTAAGATTCTTTATCCTATCCATGCATCGCCATGCATGAGTATGATAAAGAGGGGCATCTGTAGACACTCAAAATTTTCTGTACTACTGACACTAACATTGCAGGAAGGCAAATTCGTCTTTTATGAGAGAACCCTGAAAGACAATCCACAACCATACCGGATACTACCGGAGGTTTAGCATCCGAGGCATGCAGATCAATACCGGAACACACACCGAAGAAGACTGATTAATCTCAGAGATAACCCCGAGGTATCCAGTCTCAGCCCTAAACATGGGAATAGCCTTCAACCTTGGTGATAGTCCCAAGGAAAGTAATTTCGGCATCAACCCTGGAAATGCTTGTTACAAATACAACCAGCTTCAATCTCGGCGCTCACAACGAGATACACTGTATCAGCCCGGCGATGACATCGGGAAGACAGACACACCTCAAAGATGACAATGAGGACTTTCAACCAATTGCAGCAGTCCAATCCCAGCGAAGCTGAGCAACGTCTGCTTTATCGACCCAACCCGGCAACAACACCGGTAAGGGGCAACATCGTCATCTGACCAACACGATGCCATGCCAAGTCGTCTCAACACATCTACGCAACAATGGCCCACAAGGCTGACCAATCCTGAGTTACTATTGTGCGAGGTAACGGATGAAAGTTGAAGCTTGAAGACCGGAGGGCACCGTCCCATCTTCAAAGACTTCGTACAAACTCTAATCCCATGCCATCGTACAAACTCTCGACAAACGACGGTTCGAAATAGGTCCTGTATACCTCAAACGGATGCCCGAATTGCACTTCAAAAAAACCGAGTGGACATTACAGTGCCCGCGTGCACGTACTTCGAGACGACCAGACCCGCCTCTGGTACACCTGCGGCTGAGCCCCAGGTACACATGCGGCACCTTTTGCCTATAAATAAGAGGCTTGGGGTGCTGATTTTTAAGAGAAAAAAAGACGGGAAATCCCTGCAGAATTCGCTCTACACTTGCCATACAGTGTATTTTCCCACTTTAAACACTTGTGAGCTCATATACAGCCCTCTTTTGTACCTACACAAATCTGTGTTTACTCACTCTAAAGATATAGAAGTCTTCTTTGGCAGCCCACTGTAAGCTTTCTCACACACTTTTGAGTCTTTCTCTTCATTTTTGCACGCACCCTTCTACACGTTGAGAGTCGTGTTTCTTGCTTTTGCCTGAACTTCGGTCCGTGATTTCATTTCAGTATATATATATATATATATATATATATATATATATATATATATATATTTACATATATATTGACTAACATTACCGAGTTATGCCTCGGTTGAGCCTAGACTTCGGTCTGGAGCGTTTATTTGTTTTTTTATATATATATATTTTTATATATATGAACTGTGTATCGGACTTTGTTCGATTGAGCCTAAACTTCGGTTTGGTGCGTTTATTACTTTAATATATATATATATATACTTATATATATATTAACTGTGAGTCAGACTTTGTTCGATGAGCCTAAACTTTGGTTTGGTGCGTTTAATTGCTTTCTTATATATATATACTTATATATATAAACCGTGGTCGAACTCCGTTCGATGAGCCTAGATTTTATATCCGGTGCGTTTACTCGCTTATATGTATATATACTTATATATATGAACTGCTATCGAACTCTGTTCGGTGAGCCTGGATTTTATATCTGGTGCGTTTATATGCTTATATATATATATTTATATTTCGTCCCACCTGAAGTTTACTTCGTGGTGGTTGACCATTTTTACAGCTTTATCTATGTTTTGTCTCGCCTGGAGTTTCTTCCGTGGCGGTTGATAGCTTTTAACAGCTTTATTTACATTTCTGATCCCCCATGGAGCTGCTTCGTGGTTGGTTATCATGTCTGTATATATATATTTATGGCTTTTATATATATACCTGCTTACTGCTTTCATACAAATTGCGGTATCATGTGAGCCTAGGAATTATGTGATCACATATTCATCCCATTTGGATCTAGATTCAGTTTCCGTGATGGACCATTTCAGCTATAAGTAGCTTGTAAATTATTCTGCGTTGTCTGAATTTCCTCAGATGGTTTCCATACCCACGAGGAAGTCGACATTATTTTGTACATTATTTTCGTACGGATGCTTCGCAGCCGTCAAATAAAATCAACCAAACCGTGCATTTAATAAAATGGGAGTGCAAAAGGCCTCAATTACTATTGAGCGACAGGGTTTGAAAAAATCTCTTTTATAAAACATCATTGCCATATCTTGCTAAAATTGAATTTTTACATAAATTCAAACCCTGCGTATATAGGTGCGAACGAGGCCTCGTACCACTTTCAAATAACAGCACATTGACTCACACACACACACATACATACATTTCGATAATAGTTTCTTGAAAAGAGGCGGTCACCGTGGTAACACGGATGTCAGGGGGTGCCTAACACCTTCCCCCCGCATAACGAAGTCCCCGGACCCTAAATGAATCTCGGTTTCACCGACCCGTATAGCAGTGTCACATCACTGGGTCAATGTGCAAACCTTTTCTCGGTTGTGTTGGTACAACCATTTAAAAAACCAACTGGCGACTCTTAACAGTCCATCGTCGACATTATACATGTCGGACCTTTTTCACTTATTTTTTCAAACAAATCTCACCTAAAATGAGAACACCAAAGAACAAGTAACAAAAGGGAAATCTAAAAATCCCGACGTCGACAATTGCTTTTGGAGATATTACTTACGCGTTGACACCAATCACACTTTAACACATAGAGATATGCGTCTTTAAACAGGGAAGGCCAGAAAAATCCCGACTACAACACTTTGGCTGCTGTCCTATCACCCGCGTAGTGACCTCCGTAATTTGATGAGTGGCAATGACCTAATATGCTATCTAGCTCCTCATGTGGCACACATCGTCTAATCATTTGATCCACACAAGTTTTAAACAGAAACGATTCTTCCCAAAAAGTATTGTCGGACATCTTGGAGGAACTTTTTCCATTCTGGTGAGTTCAAATCCGGAGGTAACACATTACTATCTAAATAATTCACGTAATTTGCATACCATGGCACTGTTGTTGTTACTTGAAGAAGTTTTTCATCGGGAAACATCTCATTGATCATAACTTCATCGTTTTGCTGAAGCTCTGTATTTTCTAATCGCGAAAGATGACCTGCAACCTGGTTTTCGATGCCTTTTCTATCTCGAATCTCCAAGTTAAATTCTTGTAGCAAAAGCACCCACCGTATTAGTCGCAGCTTGACATCCTTCTTCTCAATCAAATACTTAATAGCTAAATGATTAGTGTAGACGATGACCTTGATCCCTATTAGATATGCTCTGAACTTGTCAAAGGCAAACACAACCGCAAGTAATTCTTTTTCTGTGGTAGTGTAGTTCAACTAAGCATCCGTCAACGTCTTGCTACAGTAGAAAATAGTGTGAAAAAAAATTTCACGACGTTGTCCCAATACTGCTCCCACGACATAGTCACTGGCGTTGCACATCAACTCAAATGGTAAATTCCAGTCGGGAGCCACTATGATTGGGGCTGAGACCAATTTCTTCTTTAATATTTCGAAAGCATCGACGCACAACTGATCCATCTTAAACGACACATCTTTGTCCAAGAGGGAACATAAGGGTTTCAAAATTTTGGAAAATTTTTTAATAAAGCATCTATAGAAACCCGCATGTCCCAAGAAGTTCCGTATTCCCTTCACAGATGTTGGAGGGGGTAGTTTCTCAATCATCTCAATTTTGGCTTTATCAACCTCTAGCCCTGCTAAGAAAACCTTATACCCCAGAATTATTCCCTCTTACACCATGAAGTGACACTTTTCCCAATTAAGGACTAGATTCGTCTCCATACAACGCTTCAACACTAAAACCAAATTCTTCAAGCATAAGTCAAAACTATCACCAAATACGGAGAAGTCATCCATGAACACTTCCAAGTTATGTTCTACCATATCCGAGAAGATGGCCATCATGCATTGTTGAAAAGTTACTGGTGCATTGCATAAGCCAAAAGACATACGCCGGAATGCAAACGTACCGTAAGGGCATATAAACATGGTTTTTTCTTGATCTTTCGGCGCTATGGCAATCTAATTGTATTCGGAATGTCCATCCAACAGACAATAAAATTGATGTCCCACCAATCTATCCAACATTTGATCAATGAATGGCAAGGGAAAGTGATCCTTGCGTGTGGCTTTATTCAGTTTGTGGTAATCCATACATACTCTCCAACCTGTAACTGTTCTAGTGGGTATGAGTTCATTTGATTCATTTTTCACTACCGTCATTCCCCCTTTCTTTGGTATGCACTCTACAGGACTTACCCATGAACTGTCTGAGATTGGATAGATAATACCCGCATCCAACCATTTTATGATCTCTTTCTTTACTACTTCTTTCATAATGGGATTCAGCCTTCTTTGTTGCTCAATGGTTGGTTTTGCTCCCTCTTCCAATAAGATCTTGTGCATACAAAACGTCAGACTAATTCCCCGAATATCAGCTATAGTCCAACCAATTGCTGTTTTGAACTCTCGCAAGACCCTTAACAATTTATCTTTTTGAGTGTCATTCAGATCTGCCGATACAATAACTAGCAAGGTTTCAGATTTTCCCAAATAGGTATACTGCAGATGAGACGGTAGAGGTTTTAAATCCAACACTGGTGGCTCTTCTATCGATGACTTACACTTTTTCTCTCCCATTTCGGTCCGATCAAGGGTGTCGAATGGTTGTTTGAACTTCCTGGAAGCTGGTACTATATCTAACCATTTAACATACCCTATTTCGTCCTCAATATCGTAGTCGTCCATCCCGATCCAAACGGATTCTAATGGATCGTCAGAATAATTACCGCTGAGTTTGTGATTCACTATTTCTTCCATGACATCTACTCGCAGACATTCACCCTTGTCTTTTGGAAATCTCATTGACTTGAATACATTAAAGGTTACCTCTTGGTCTTTAACTATCATTAATTTTTAGTTCACCTTTTTGTACGTCAATCAAAGTTCTCCTCGTGGCTAAAAATGGTCACCCGAGAATGATAGGAATTTCCCTGTCTACTTCACAATCCAATATAACAAAATCCGCCAGGAAGATAAATTTATCAACTTTTACTAACACGTCTTCCACAATACCTCTTGGATATGTAACTGATTGGTCCGCGAACTGCAAATTGAAATTCGTCAATTTTGGTGCCTTAAGTCCAAACTGGCTGTAAACGGATAGCGGCATCAAATTTATATTGGTCTCCAAATCACACAACGCTCTTCCCGAAAATTGATTACCAATCTCGCATGGAATAGTAAAATTACCTGGATCTTTTAACTTTGGTGGTAATTTATTCTGGATAATTGCACTGCACTCTTCGGTTAACGCCACTGTTTTAAACTCACCCAATTTTTGTTTCTTCGACAAACTTCTTTCATAAACTTGGAATAACTCGACATCTGTTCCAAGGCTTCTGCAAATGCTATGTTGATATGTAGCTTTTTAAAAATATCCAAAAATCTAGAAAACTGCTTATCTAACTTGGATTTCTGAAACCTCTATGGATATGGTATGGGAGGCATTGTAAGACTTTTTTCAAGTGCTTTCTGCTCTAACTCCTCATCCTATCGGTTCGAGGTTTCTGAGACTTCATCTTTTTCCACAGTTTCTTTGTCCATCTTTTCCTGGTCCTTAAGTGTCTCTTGCAGCATTTTTCCACTTCGTAAGGTCACAACCTTGTAATATTCATCTCTACCCGAATTTATCTCTGTATCACTGGGGAGTGTTCTATGTGGACGGCTATTCAACGCATGTTCTATCTGCCCCATCTGATTTTCCAAATTCTTGATTGAAACAACTTGACTATTCACATTCATATCTACTTGACTCAATAACTTATCTTGCTCACTCCTCCTCTTGTCGGTAGCTATAATAAATTTAGCCAACGCTTCTTCAAGACTTATTTTCTTCTCCGACTGTTGTTGCATCTGATTCTGAAATCCAGGTGGGTTTTGCTGTCTAGGAGCTTGAGCTTGATTATTACTCCAAGAAAATCACGGATGATTTCTCCATCCCGGGTTATATGCATTCTGATTTTGATACTGTTGTGCTGGCCTGTTATAACTTCCCATGAACTGAACCGATTCAGCACTGATGGCACATTGATATGTAGCATGACTCCCAGCACACAACTCATAAACCATTGCTACTTACGGTACTGACGGTGGACCCCATGTCTCAATTCTCTTAGTTAATGCGGACACCTGTGCTGTCAAAGTTGTCACTGCATCTAATTCGAACTTTCCTAGAGTTTTCGGTAGATTAGACCTTGTCATTGGCTACTGATAATTGTTGTTGGCCATTGTCTCTAGCAATTGATAAGCTTTATCAAAATTCTTTGCCATGATCGCTCCACCTGCTGCTGTATCAATACTGGCTCGTGTGGTCGCATACAACCTGTCATAAAATATCCCAACCTGCATCCACTGTGGAATTCTGTGATGCAGACATTTACGGACCATATCCTTAAATCGTTCCTAGGCCTCATATAAAGTTTCGGAGTCAAACTGCGCAAAAGTGTGAATGTCATTCCGTAGTTTTGCCGACTTTGCTGGTGGGAAAATCTTAGCTAGGAATTTTTGGGCTAAGTCGTCCCACGCGGTGATCGAACCAGGCGGCAATGAGTGTAACCAACTTCGAGCTTTGTCCTTCAAAGTAAACGAAAACAACCTCAACCTTATGGCTTCTTCTAAAACATTGTTGAATTTGAAGGTGTCGCAAATTTCCAAGAAACTCAAGATGTGCACATTCGGATCATCCATCGAATTACCCCCAAACTGAACTGCATTTTACAGCATCTATATCGCTCCCGGTTTAATCTCGAAACTGTTTACATTAATTGCTAGCCTCTGAATATTGGACTGTATATCTGTTACTATCGGCATGGCATAATCCATGAGTGATTTTTGTTCTTCCTCTGCCACGACTACTAGAATTTCTTGGACCGCCAGCTCTTCTTCTAAGGGTATAACTTCACTAGTCAACTGTACTTTTCGAAACTTCCTTTCGATATCGTCTGTGTGAGGAAAAAGTTCCTTTTTGGCCTTTGATCTAGTGTGCATACACTTACAAAGAATTCCTGAAAACACAAGAAGAAAAATAAGTAACTAACGTTTAAATTAAGACCGAATTGATTATAAATAATATGGAATTAATATTAATAAAGAATTTCCCGGCAACAGTACCAAAAACTTGTTGGCTGATTTCACAATCAATAAATACTTGTAAGTGTACACGGTCAACAAGTAATAAAGTGGTAAATTAAGTGTCGAACTCACATGAAATTCCAATCAATAAACTCCAACTACTAGTACTATACCAATTAAATTTTATTTAAACAACTACAATTTGTGATTTTTTCTAATTAAGAAAACTAAAGTAACTAAGTAAACTAGATGACTTTAGAAATTAATTCAATTAAATAAAGGTTAAGACTACAATATCCCCAATTATGGACTACAAACCAATTATCCAACTAACTCAATTATTATTCCTCCAGAATTGTAAACATGAATTCTAGGTGTTAAAAACCCTTTTCCAAGTAACAAATAACTTCTATTCAATTCAATTAATTCTGCGATATTCCTATGTGAAATAATTAAATTAAACCCGTTACGTTCCAATTCTCAATTGTTACATGCAGTGAACATATATTCCTATTCAATTCACAACCCTAATTATTCATCTCATGCAAATAATTAAGCATACATGTTACCATGTCCAGTTCCCACCCTAGATTTCATCTTTCGAATCCTTCTAGAATAACACAGTAATTATTGGCCAAATAATTAATCAATAAGCACAAACATGATAAACAATTTACTTGGACATAAATAATTGGAATAAACTGAATAATTAATTCATAAACATAAAAGGTTCAATTTGTAGTCTTAATAAAAAAATTAGTTCATAATGAAAAATAAAACCAACAATCTCATGAAAATCATCTCAAAAGAATTACACAATTAAGAAGAAGAAGAAGAAGAAGAAACTCTAAAAGATAATCTCCCAAGCTTCAATCTTTAATTTGGAATTCTTTTCCACAATTTTCTGTTAAATCCTTGATCAATCTCCAGCTATGATAATAATTTTCCTCCCCTAATTTCAGCATGCTAGCAACCTTATATAGCTCCCCTTTTGTAAATCAAGTCCTAATGCCCCTCGAATTCTTGCTTGCAAGCGCTTTAGCCAACTGAATTCGTGCCTCAACGCCCCAGCGTTGAAGTTAGTGCTGGGAGTAGCGCCCCGATGATACAGTTCAATTAAATTACGGTTTTGCCATTAATTTGCTCAAATCCTCAATTTATCCCTGCATCTCCTCAATCAGCAAAATAATAAATAAACACAGTAAAAATTCTTCTAAAAGACTTGAAAATACAATAATTTAAGCCCAAGTGTATTCAATTCATGGGTATATTACTCATTCATCAGTTACCGCCACTTTTCATTAACTTTTATCTGCGTATGTGTGTGTGTGTGTGTGTGTAGGGCCAATGTGCAATTATCTAGTAGTGCAATTGTCTAGAAGTAGTGCTATGCCTTGTTTGCACCTATATACAAAGGGTTTGACTTTTGTATAAAAATTCAATTTTAACAAGATATAGTAGTGAAGTTTTGGAAAACATGTTTTCAAACCCTTATGCTCAATATTAATTGAGGCCTTTGATACTTCCATTTTATTATGTGTTCGGCTTGATTGATTTTATTTTCGAGATGTGAGGCATCTTTGAGAAAATAAGATACATAGCAGTGCCGAACTCCTTGTGGACATGAGAGCCATCTAAGGATATTCAGACACCGTAAATAATTTACAAGCTGGCTGCAGCTGAGAAATGTCCATCTCGGGAACTGAATCTGGATTCAAAGGCTGAATTTGTGATCACATGATTCCTAGGCTCACATGAAAGAGTAATATGTACAAAAGCTAGAAAAAGAACTAGATTTGAATAAATCTAAAACATTCTAGCTTCAACGGTTCTAGGTTAGTCACTTTTAAACTAGTCAAAGTTAGAAATAGCCAGATTTAGGTAAATCTAGCCAGCAGGCTGAAAGATTAAATATCTACATTATGAAAGCAGTTAAAGCAGATATATATATATAGATATATATAAGTATATATATATATATATATATATATATATATATATATATATATGGATGATCAACTGCCACGAAGTAAACTCCAGACAGGACTTTGAAATGTATATATATATATATATATATATATATATATATAGGTAATAAAAAGCTTTAAAATCTGAAATATCTTACAGTGGGCTGCCAAGAAGACTTCAGATAACTTTTGATACCTGAAAACTCTGTTTCCACCGGTTAAACTTCAGTACGTTACAAAACACGAGCTTACGAATGTTTATAAAGAAGAATCACTCAGTTTAAGGCACTCTAGCAGGGGTTACAGGCTGAAATGGACAGAGTTTTTTCTCTTTTTTCCTTTTTTTTCAAATGAGCTGCCAAGAGGTCATATTTAAAGACCAGATGGCCATGGGTCAACTCGTGGTAGTTGCAGGTCTACCTGCTGCTACCCGGGCTTCCTCGAGCCATGCGGGTCCTGTCGTCTCGAAGTACGTGCACTTGGGGCTACGCGCTATCCGCTTGAACCTTCATAACTTTCAATCCGGGCATCCGATAAAGGAGTGATGTACCTTTTCAGAATGCTGATGTCGAGAGCTACACAATGACATGGGATTAGAGGTTGTATAAAGTCAGGAAGATAGGTCCATGACCAGATCTCAAAGTTTTCAAAGTCTATCAGTTGTACTGACTTGTGCAGTTGTCACTCGGGATTTGAGCTATGGTTCTTGTGGGACATCCTTGTACGTAATGTGGATTGAATTGTTTTGAGATGACATGAATGTGATGTTGAGGTGGAAAAATGGTGATTTTTCCCCCACCGGGGTTATCTCTGGCTTTGGCACAGATGTAGCAGTCGTTTCTCAGGGTTATCTCCGAGATTGGGCTGTTGTGGATGCTGAATATCCTCAGGGTTATCTCTGAGGTTGGCTTGACCTCCTAGGTTATCTCTGAAACTTGAACTGCATCCCTCAGGGTTATCTCTGAGATTGAAATATGGGCCTCCAGGGGTTATCTCTGAGGTTGAAAACTAATATGACTTCCAGGGTTATCTCTGGAAGATGATTTTGCCCTCCTGAAGGGTTGGTAATAAGAATACAAAATTTTGAGTGTCTACAGATGCCCTTCTTTTATCGTATTCATGCAATGCAATAAAATGGATAGGATAAAGACTACTAGACACTTAAAATAAGACAAGCTAAGCATGATGCAAATGTAATGCAGCATGATGCAAATGTATGATCAGTGTTGTTTGTTGGAATAATTTCCAAGAGGATGTGATAACTGCCCATCGCTGTTGCTTCTATTGGGGGATGGAGTCGTCAATGATGACCCTATTAAACTGCTTGGATGTCTACTCGACCGATAGTTTCCAAAGTTCTTATCACAGGAATCTCCTGATGCCACGCTGGGGTAATTGCCAACGGTTTGACCTGTCAATCAGGGCTACCTGAGCCTGATTTGCCGACAAGTTACAGAGATGTTTTCAAAATCTTTGGAGTAGAGGTTTCTCCATGATTGAGACCACATGATGTTGACATTGGAGTTATCACCAAAGTCTTTAATCCTTTGTATAGACTCTTAGGGATTGCATTTGATTACTGGGGATCTGTATAACAGATTCCATCATTGGCCCTCCCTGATGAGGATGGCTTTCCGTGGTTTATATCATCAGGTTTCTCTGATGATTTGCTAGAGTTATTACCAATGGCTGGTAATGTCAGGGATGCCTGACCCTCGTTGAAGTAGTTTTTAATAGTTTGCATCATCAGACCACCTCCAATGCTTCGCTGGAGTTATCGCCAATGGCTGGTAATATCAGGGCTACTTGATCTTCATTGAAGTAGTTCTCAATGGCTTAGGATGTCCGAAATCTTCACTGGGGATGGATTTATGACGAGGTCTACGTTTTTAATCACAATTACAACCTCTGGTTGATGGCATCAGACCTTCGCGATGCGTTGACAAGGGCATCTTTAAATAGCTTTGATCATCAGCTTTGTGAACCCTGTATCCGAGCGAATACTAATGATTGATATGTGGACCCGCAGTTTGGTCTTTGAAATCAGGATTTCAGGCTTTTTCGCTTAATCACGTAGCATTTTTTTCCTGATTTGACTTTTTAGCTTTTGAGACCTCCTTTGCAACTCAAATTTGATCAAGCCGGAGGGGGTGGGGACCACCCAGGGTAGCCACAAGTAGACCTGCGGCCACCCATGGGTTATATCTTACTTGTTATCTCTTTCACAAGTTATTTTCAAGTTAAAACTGCACAGAGAATTTGAGATTTCCTCTTTAGATCTACTAAGTTCAAGTAGTTTTCTACAAAATTCGTCATCATGTAATCGTTTTGCACTATCCTGGTAACGTTTACATGTTTTCTTTCCCAGATTTGATCTTTGGAAAGTGAGATATCATTCATAATGCTTCAAAACACATAGTAGTGAATATGCATGCACATATGACTTGAGAAAAATTATTCAAAATAGTAAATATAAGTATTTTACCATGCTAAACGTATTAGTGTGAAAAATGAACTTCTGAAACAGTCAATTTAGCACATTTTTCTGCTATTTTTTTCCTATTTGAGGAAAAATGAGTAAAAGTTTTGAAGCAAAGTAATCCTGTTAATTAGGCTACCCTTATGGATATGACTTCGATGTTTTTTATGCATATAAGATGTATATGACTTGTATTTAGTGTGCTACTGAATGGCCACCTAGTCATGCCTACGTGCATGTGGATAGTCCTTTTTACAAAGGAGACTTTGACAAAAAATTTTCACGAGTCTAGGCATTGAATGAACATGCATTTTTAACTCTACTGTACATGTATGTTAAAGTAATGCATGCATGCATGTAGCTATGAACTGAATTTAATGACCTCTAGGTTAGAATTTACCACACCCTTTCAGAGGTGATTTAGAGACTTTTGTCCAGATATATGGATCCAGACAAGCCGAGTAGCTCCCGTAGGACCTCTTCAGGAGTAAGGAGGAGAGCTTCAGATGTACCTCAGCCTCGCTCAGCCCGACAGCCTCGTCGGTTGATGGAGTCAGTGATTCGTCCTATCCGGGTTGAGAGACCGGATGTCGAGGATGAGGATGAGGATGTATCCGTTGCGGATCCTACTCCTTCTTCTTCCATTCCCCACAGGGAGCTTCCAGCTATAAATGTGATTATTCTAGAGCTTTTGGATGATTTGAGTCGTCACCCCTCAATCTATCTTTATGCGAACGAGGTAAAAGTCGTGTTGATCTTCCTTTTCCCATTTTTGGGGGCAAGGGTTTTGATTTTGATTTGAATTATGATGCAGGTTCTAGGATTTATGCAGCCCAGAGGGAACTGGTTCAGCATACGTTCTCTGTACCAGACTCTTCATCCAGAGTACCAAGAGATTGTTCATGCCTGGGGCTTCGAGGCTTTCTTTTCCATCCTCCCCCGTTAATGTCCCTGTGGTTATCTCAGGGCTTTGTCCGAGTGCTGGTTTCACCAAATCCAGTCTCTCTATTTTTTAGATTGTGAGGTGATGATGACACCGATGGATTGGCGGTTCATCACTAGGATGGAATTTTCTGGGGAGCTAGTGCCTTTGGTGTCTGACATTTCCCCGACTGCCGTCAAATCTATTAGGTTTGTAAGATTCATGGACGCAATAAAATTGCACAAAATAGCAAAAACGTGGTAAAATTAGAGTTTTAAAATTTTACAAACGATATACCCAAATCATCCTTTACGGACAATTATTAATTAAACGAAAAGAAGAAGAATAAGAATTATACCCTTGAAGATTCGAGCTTCCTCACGTATAAGTGCACCTCCAATTCTTTTCGCGTTCAACTCGAATCCACCGGGTTAGATTCCTTCCTTTGATCAATGTTAGCCACCCAAGTGTTTGGCCTCTAGAGGTGATCCACCAAGAAAGAAGAAAGATTCAAGAAGATAGGTGTTTGGCAAAACCCTAATTTTTCTATCTCTCATAGAAAAAAAGGATGTACTCTCCCAACTCTTGGAATTGCGTATTCACGTGTGTTGTGAAAGCATCAACCCTCACCCATAATAAAACTCTTTTTATTTATAGATGTAGGTAACCCTCATTAATAATTAATGAATTATATTTTATTTTAATTAATTAAACTTCTTTAATTAATTAGGCTCCCAATCTTATTAGGAATAATTAATTAAATTATTTAAATTAATTTGCCTCCTAATCTTATTAGGAATATATGAGAGTACTTTTATTAATTAATTCTCAAACTCCTTTAGGGATTAAATAATAATAATAGTAATAATAATAATAAAATAAGACTCCTCTTATTAATTTATATTTAATATTTCTAAAATATTAAATAATAAATATTAAGCTATTTAATTTATTTTATCACCATAGATTAAATTAAAGACGCTTAACTTATTATTACGATTATGTCATTTGCTTCTTAAATAAATATTCTTCCTTTTTTGGTGTGACCCTTTAGGTTCTCCATATTAAACCGATTGTGAATAAATTAATTAGAACAATTCTAATCTTATTTAAATAAATAAATTAAACTATTAATTTATTTAAATAATATTTATTTTATAATAGAGATAAACCTCCCTAGAGATTAACGACTTTCCAGATAATATAGATTTCAACATTAATCATAAAAGAACTTTTGAGTAAATAGTTACCGTACAATTCAATCCTTCCACCATACAATGTCCCAATTAAATATAAGACATGGAATTATAGTCAAGTCTTATTTTATTTAATTATATGTATATCGATTCTTAAATGCACAACTCGAATTAATACAAATTAAAAACTTCTTTCTAATTTTATTCTGCCTTGGCCAAGGACTACTGGGTTGTCATTTATCGAATCACATAGGACATTTCTCTTCTTTTACTAGAAGCGGTAGATTCTTTATTGATCATACATTATCTCCATGTATAACTTATTATACCCAAGCATACCCTTTGATATACCCTAAGGGTCTTAAGGAATAAGTCAAAGTATAACTCATCATACACAAGATACTATGATAATTTCAAGTCCAAGGATCACTTGTACTACTATCACTACCGGAATTCCTATTGACAGGCAAGTAAAACACCATTAGGTATTCCTTAGCGAGCCACGTTCAGTGAACTTATTCTCCAATAAGCACCTATATATTTGCTTTAGTGTGTCCACACAAATGATCATGAGATCAATCATCCTCATCCAATGAGCAAGTAACGTATGTACCAATCTATCCGGATTTACTAATTCCCAATTTAGTAATCCAACGATTGGGAACTATTTTAGTTTTAAGCTTTTTAAAAATTTAGATCTCATTAGAATGATCATCATCATTATTCTAAAATCATTGCTTAAAACTATGAGTTTATCACATATTATAAAGCAACATCATGTAGATAATTACAAATCTTTAATAAATTAATACTTTTTATTAATAAATGAATAAGATTGTAACAAAGTATATTCTTTATCATCAAATATGATTAGTTTGCGTGCATACTACTTTCAATCTCCCACTTGCACTAAAGTCAATCGCCATGGTATCTCATACCCTTCTTCTCTAAGTGACGATTATCCTACTATTAGATAAGCTTTAGTTAATGGATATGTAATGTTGGTCTTGAGAGTCCACTATCTCTATAGTGACTTCTTATCTTTCAATGATTCCTCTAATCAAATGAAAGTGTGTCAACACATGTTTAGATCCAAGATGAGACTTAGGAACTATTCCTAGTTCTGTAATGAACTTTTCATCTAAACAATCAACTTGCAGATTCATTTATAGCTAAATACTTTGTTTTTATCACTAAACTTATAACTCTTTGCTATTTGGAACCTTTCCAATTCACTGCACCACCGTTCAAGGTAATGCTTTACCCTAAAGTGGATTTATTGTCGTCTTGGTCAGTCTGAAAAACTTGAGTTCGTTAAGCCCTCTAGTTTTAATTTAGACCCACCATGAATATGATCACATCCTTAGTACCTGTTAAGTACTTTAAGATATTTTTCACCGTCTTACAGTGATCTTCTCCAGAATATGACCAATCCACATTAGGTCTTGTACATTTCATTATATGCATGATAGTTACTCATGCGATCTCTCTTTTAGGAGTCTATGGGGACTATTAAGAGAGATACACTCCAAGGCTCATAAAAATGAGACATATCTTAGAGTTTGCCATGCTAAACGGCTTTAGCATGAAATGAATATATATTTCTTGGGTTAAGCCGAGCATCCTTTTAAATCTATCTATATAGATTTGTATCCCCAATTAAGATACTCTTCCGAAATCATTCATGAAGGAATGTTTAGACAACTTTATCTTTACTGATTATAGCATTGGTTTGTCATTCCTTATCCGTAGTATATTAACATATAATACTAGGAATGTCACGACGCTCCCACTGACCCTTTTGTACATACTAGGTTCATTCTTATTTTTGATAAAATCAAACTCTTTTGATTTTTTTTATCAAAACGAATGTTCCATTTTTGAGAAGCTTGCTTCAATCCATTTCTCTGAGTGTCTACAACTCTTACCTCATCATATGTAACTGGATCATCATCTTCTATGATGCGTACCTCATCATCATCATCTATGATGAATCCATAGCTCTCAGGTATCTTCGATAATATTCCAGATTTATAATTCGGTTGTGGTATAATAGGTCTATCTACTGGTTTTTCTTATTTGACTTATAGTATTTTGTGGTTCTTGAACTCTTCAAGATTCTAATATCCTCCCACTAGCTCCCTTCAATGATAAACACCTTTATCTTAGAAGGTAGTATGTTTCGCAACAAACACCTTTTGCTAAGTAGGATTATAGAACATATACCCTAAACTTACTTTAGGATGTCCCACAAATCTGTACTTCTCAAATTTTGTAATAAGCTTATCCTTTGAAACCTTTTCACATAAGTTGGACAACACCTTATCTTAACATACTTAAGATTAGGAATTCTCCCTATCCATAACTCTTACAGAGTCTTGGGGTCGAATTTTGAGGTTACCTTTTTCGTAGATATGCAGCCATTTCTAGGGCATGACCCCAGAAGGATACTGGACTGGCTGTAAAATTATTATAGACCGCACCATGTCCAATAAGGTACGATTTTTCTTTTTAGATACATCAATCAATTATTACGTATCAAGAGGCATCCATTATAAGAAAACCATTTAAGGTGATCTAGAAACTTACTGCACAAGTATTTATTTCTTGATCTAATCAAAGAATCATAATACTTTTAAAATTAGTTTCACTTCTGAACCTTTCAAATAATTCACACTTGTATTTCAGCAAATACACACATTCAATTCTTTGAATAATCTTCTCCTTTTCTTATACTAATTTGTTCAATATGCAAAATAATTTTTACATAAGTCAAGTACAAAAAATCCATTAAGTAATATTTCAGTTCTATACAAAATATTATTATTATAAATAGAATAACAATTATTCTTAAATATAATACCAATATTTTTTGTTGTTCAACAACAAAATAGAAATAATATTTTAAAAGAGAACTGGAATACAATAACAACTTATTGACTTAATAGACTTGCCCGTTGGTAATGCTAAACTATAAGTTCATATGGCTAATGCAACAACCTTTGCTTTATTTTCCACACATAGGATTACTTATCTTTGTTTAGCTATCCGTATCAGTTTTGTTCTTATTATCCATTATTTTTACCTTTTCTATTTACCTTCTTAGAATCGTTCTTCTTTTTAGAAGATCCTTTGGCCTCTACCAGTAAGACTTAGTATTTCTTAGTTGAAAATTGACTCTCAATATTTTTCAACATGTTAAGCAAATCAGTGAGGCTGATATCTAGCTTGTTCATATGAAAAATTCACAACAATTGTGAAAAGAGTCCGGGAATGAGTGCAAGATCAAATCTTGGTACAACTCTCCATCCGTGATAAAACTCGCTGTCCTAATTGTTCAATCAAATTGATAATGTTAAGGACTTTTGTCTATATTATAGTGTCATCGGTCATTCTAGATCAGAAGAGCTCCTTAGATAACTGATATCTTTCAGTCCTACTTTCCTCACAATCAACTACTTGATGTGCAAGAATATAGTAGGAGAATCCATACTTTCATGCTGACACTGAAGCTTGTTACTCATGGATGCGAGCATGATGCATTGAATCAACTGTACATCATCTTGCTACTTTCTAAAAGTTGCAATCTCTTCCTTAGAGGCATTGTTTGGAACCATTACAGGAATAGGCGTATTAAGGACATAAGATAACTTTTCACCCTGAGAACTATTCTCAAATTTCTTAACCAATCCGTTTAATTCGGTCCGATTAATTAACATCTAATATGTTCCGTAGTGATAGTAACTTAGACATTGTAAAATTCTGTAAATAAATTTGTAATTAATAATATTTTATCATATATTCTTTTACTAATTACCAAAATAATTTAGGTCTTGTTTTAAATTGGTAGCTCCCATTCTTTTCATCAAACTATATTACCCTCACTTATATAGTTTGGCAAAATCTAATTAAAGATTTACTAGTGAGACTAAGGATCCCATTTCAAATGTATATAGCCTTGTGGTGACACAACAAACTATATATAAATAAATATGTAAACAACTCTTGTCAATTACATCATCATGTAAATCCTTTTATTTTGCCTCTTAGATTATTTTGATCAAGTGGTGGCACATCCGAATCAAAATTATCCAAGTTAAGTCCAGCCTACCACTCCATATATTCAAAAAAGAAAAATATTATCCTTGTGGTGACATAACAAAATAACATTGTTCAATTTTTTTTATAAGCATCAAATGTGATAAAATTAGCATCTCAAAAAATTAAGATAAGCCTTGTGGTGACACAACAAACTTATAATAATTAATTGATACTCTATTATTTTTATCATGCTAGAAGGCGAAGTTCGATATTCCAAATATCTTTGAACGCTTAAGACATAATATAAAATATTTGAGGGGTTTGTTATTAATTTGTCTCATCTTGTTTAGCGCGCATGCATGTAGACACTCGAAATTTTCTGTACTACTGACACTAACATTGCAGGAAGGTAGATTCGTCTTTTATGAGAGAACCCTGAAAGACAATCCACAACTATACCGGATACTACTGGAGGTTCAGCATCAACCCAGATCGCAATCTGGGAGTAATCGTTCCAATCTTGGAGAACCCCGAGGCATGCAGATCAAAACCGAAGCACACACCAGAGAAGATCGATTAATCTCAGAGATAACCCCGAGGATTCTAGTCTCAGCCCTAAACATGGGAATAGCCTCCAACCTTGGTGATAGCTCCAAGGAAAGCAATTTTGGCATTAACCCCAAAAATGCTTGTTACAAGTGTAACTAGCTTAAATCTCAGCGCTCACAACGAGATACACTGTATCAGCCCGGCGATGACATCGGGAAGACAGACACACCTCAAAGATGACAATGAGGACTTTCAACTAATTGCAACAGTCCAATCCCAGCGAAGCTGAGCAACATCTACTGTATCGACCCAACTCGGCAATAACACCGGTAAGGGGCAACATCGTCATCTGACCAACACGATGCCACACCAAGTCGTCTCAACACATCTACGCAACGACGGCCCACAAGGCTAACCAATCCCGAGTTGCTATTGTGCGGGGTAACGGATGAAAGTTGAAGCTTGAAGACCGGAGGGCACCGTCCCATCTTCAAAGACTTCGTACAAACTCTAATCCCATGCCATCGTATAAACTCTCGACAAACGGCGGTCCGAAATAGGTCCTGTATACCTCAAACGGATGCCCGAATTGCACTTCAGAAAAATCGAGTGGACATTACAGTGCCCGCGTGCACGTACTTCGAGACGACCTGACCCGACCAAATCGGGCCGACCCGACCCGCCTCTGGTACACTTGCGGTTGAGCCGCAGGTACACCTGCGGCACCTTTTGCCTATAAATAAGAGGCTTGGGGTGCTGATTTTTAAGAGAAAAAAGACGAGGAAGCCCTACAAAATTCGCTCTACACTTGCCATACAGTGTATTTTCCCAATTTAAACACCTGTGAGCTCATATACAGCCCTCTTTTGTACCTACAAAAGCCAGTGTTTACCCACTTTAAAGATATAGAAGGCTTTTCTAGCAGTCAACTGTAAGCCTTCTCACACACTTTAGAGTCTTTCTCTTCATCTTTGTACACACCCTTCTACACGTTGAGAGTCGTGTTGCTTGCTTTTGCCCGGACTTCGGTCCGTGGTTTCATTTCAGTCTATATATATATATATATATATATATTGACTAACATTACCGAGTTATGCCTCAGTTGAGCCTAGACTTCGGTCTGGAGCGTTTATTGCTTTAATATATATATACTTATATATATTAACTGTGTGTCGGACTTTGTTCGATGAGCCTAAACTTCGGTTTGGTGCGTTTAATTGCTTTCTATATATATATATATATATATATATATATATATATATATATATACTTATATATATAAACTGTGGTCGAACTCCGTTCGATGAGCCTGGATTTTACATCCGGTGCGTTTACTCGCTTATATATATATACTTATATATATGAACTGCTATCGAACTCTGTTCGGTGAGCCTGGATTTTATATCCGGTGCGTTTACATGCTATATATATATATATATATATATATATATATATATATATATATATATATTTCGTCCCACCTGGAGTTTACTTCGTGGTGGCTGACCGTTTTTACAGTTTTATCTACGTGTTGTCCCGCCTGGAGTTTCCTCCGTGGCGGTTGATGGCTTTTAACATTTTTCTTTACATTTTTGATCCCCCATGGAGGTTCTTCGTGGTTGGTGATCATGTCTGTATATATATATTTACGGCTTTTATATATATATATCTGCTTACTGCTTTCATACAAATTACGGTATCATGTGACCCTAGAAATCATGTGATCACAGATTCATCCCATTGGATCTAGATTCGGTTCCCGTGATGGACATTTCAGCTGTAAGCAGCTTGTAAATTATTTTGCGGTGTCTGAATCTCCTCAGATGGTTTCCATACCCACGAGGAAGTCGGCATTATTTTGTACATTATTTTCGTACGGATGCTTCGCAACAGTCAAATAAAATCAACCAAGCCGCGCATTTAATAAAATGGGAGTGCAAAATGCCTCAATTACTATTGAGCGACAGGGTTTGAAAAAACCTCTATTATAAAACATCATTGCCATATCTTGCAAAAATTGAATTTTTGCATAAATTCAAACCCTGCGTATATAGGTGCGAACGAGGCCTCGTACCACTTTCAAATAACAGCACATTGACTCACATACACACACACACACATTCAGATAATAGTTTCTTGAAAAGAGGCGGTCGACATTATACATGTTGGACCTTTTTCACTTGTTTTTCAAACAAATCTCACCTAAAATGAGAACACCAAAGAACAAGTAACGGAAAGGGACATCTAAAAATTCCAACGTCGACAGGTGGCGACTCTGCTGGGGACTCCAGTAAGAGGACTTAAGCCGCTATTTCAATCTTTTCAAAATTGTTATCTGCTTGTGTGTGGATGTTGCATTTACATTGGATGAATGTGTACGAATGCATGTCTTGTTTATTTAGTGCCTCGCACTATAAACTGCCTGTGATGTTAGTGCCTCGCACTATAAACTGCTCATGATATTAGTGCTTTGAACATGTCATCATTTCATAAGGTGAGACGCGATGTATATGAATATATGTTGTGTGGTCCTTCCACCAGGAGGCTATCCCGTCGGTGTTTGATTAGTGGACTCGTGAGAAGCCTGATTCTCCGAGGCTCAGGAAAGGCACCACCCAAATTCGCTCAAGTTGAAAGACCGGATTAACTTCCCGTCAAGTAGATTGCGATGATTTGGGAACCTTCATGCCAAAAAGCCGCGAGAGTAACCTAAGATAGGTCAGCCTCTGATAAACCCAAAACGGAGGAAAGTTTCTTCATGCTCTCATTTTAAATTACACAATTTCATGACATATCTATCTCCATGTAATGAAAAATATGAAGGAATGTGTACACATATACATACATGCTACAAACAGCTAACATCCATTTTTTGCAGGATAAAAATCCTAAAATGGACTCATCACATTGCATATTAATATTCACCTTCCCTAAGGACTAAACTATGCAAGTCTTTCACAGGGAGTCAATCGGGCCTACTGTAACAACCCGATATTTTCTACATAAATAAATAAGAAATTTTGCGTATAATTTTTTATTTATTTATTTAAGGATGAGGATTTGTACAAGATAATGGGTATGTGTATTTATGTGGTAAATAAAAATATATTTATTACATAAATATTTATAAATAATTTTATTTTAGAATTATTAATTATTATAAAGTACATTCTTATAATAATTAATTTTATAGTAGAAATGTTTTTATTATTTATTTTCCATGAATATATAGTCATATATTATTTAAATAATATATGGAGTGATTTTTAGAATAATTATAATAATTATTTTATTATATGAATTTTAGTACATGCTATTAAGTTGATTATTTTACCTTAATTATTAAGGTTAAATAGGAAGAATAAATCATATATGGAATCCAAACCCTAATTTTGGATTATTGTCAAGGTATGAGAATAATAATATAATATTAATTATATTTTGTTTTTTTCAGTGCTATGAATATGTATTGTATTTCCGTATTGATAATGGTAGGTCAATTACGGTGTATTATGACCAAACCCTAGTAATAATGCTAAACCCTAATTTGAGATCCAAATTAGAGTGCAAGATTGTTTTATAAGTGTGTTATATAATTTATGTCGTGTATTAAATGTATTAATTAGGTGAACCCTAATTAAAATTCTAGAAACCCTAATTTCTAGAAAACCCTAATTATAATCTAGAAACCCTATATAATTTTTGGAAATGAGGAACCCTAATTTGAAATTTAAATTAGAGTTCGAGATTGGTTGTAATTGTGTTAATGTGATTAATTAGCAAGTATTATAATCTCAATTGCTAATTTTGAAAACGCTAAAATTTTAAACCCTAATTTGATAATTAGAAAACCTAATTATAAATTGGTAACCCTAATTATCAAAATCGTAAACCCTAATTGCTATTTTTAGCAATGTTAATGATAATTATATGATATTAAACCCTAATGTTCCTGTATAGCGTAATTAAAAAATTAATCATATTTAGAAAACCCAAATTTCAAACTTTTAGAAACTAAAAGTTATTTAATTTTTATTTATTTTTATTTATTTTTGTGTAAACTTTAATTGGAAATCCTATTATTATTTTATGCTAAACCTTAGGGTTAAACCCTAAGGGTCAAACCCTAAGGGTTTGCCAAGTTCCATTTTGCCCTTAAAAATCCAAACCAAATGACCATTATACCCCTAAATGCATTATTTTGGCTATCTTGTAGGTTTTGACAATAGGTTGAGTGGGTGAACCATTTCAACCACCCCATGTGCTCAAAATAATAGCAACAAGCAATATACACCAGCCATTCATGCACCTTGCTGTCTATTTAAGGATTGAAGGAGAGAGAAAATGCATTTGTTCACTAAATTTTGTCCAACACTTAACCAATTCTCTCTCTCTCACTAAAACCAACGATTTTAGCAAGCAAATCAGTCCTAAAACACAGTCCCACGTTCATCATAATCAAATCAGTAGCCAAAATCAAGAATCGTTCATAGAAGGTATAAACCATAGTCATGATTTCTGTCCAACGATCTGTTGTTAGATGTTAGAGTTTTTGTGTTAAACATGTTAAATCTAGTGTCTAAGGATGATCTGGTTTGCTAGATGTTAGATCCATAACATCTAGAAGCTCAGATTTGAAGATCTTAGAAATCTAGAAAAACTTGGTTCTGTGGTCTGACAACGAATGTCAGAGGCCACAGATCCTTGCTCGATTATGTTTTGTGTTGTTTTTAAGTTGTTAGTAGTAGCCTGCAATGTTGTCTTTAATCTGCAAAAAGAATCAAAGTCATATCTGTTGTAGATTAAAAGTTATTTAAGGTCAAAGTGGGTTGAACGGCATTGACCGGCTGTTTTTGAAACCCATTGTTTGCCCAGAAAGTCTGACAAGAAATGTCAAGCCTTTTATCTCTGTGATATTTAATGCGTTTTGTGTTTTGAAACTTTGTAGCTGTAGTCAGATATATGAACTTGAATCTGAGCTTGAAATCAGTCTTAGATCATATGTAGAGTACAAGTTATGGAAGGTCAAACTACATTGACCGACAATGACTTGCGAACTTTCTGGGTAGCCTAGAAACTGAGAACTAGAGTCTGACAAGTATTTGTTGGTCATGGATCGGTCCGATTATAAATGTTTTGAGCTTTTTTGTTGAAACCATATTGTAGTATGTTATGTTAACTGTTGATTAAAACTTTTATATAGTCTAAACATCATTTGTGTTGGATTTCATGAACGGTCAAACCGAGCAGGAAGAACATGAAATACATTTTCTGGATAACCCAGAAAACGTATGATCATGTATTTATGACAAGGTTTGACCGATCTGTGTAGGTCGATTGTGTTGATGTTTTGTTGATATTGTGTAATAGATTTGTAGCCTCACATGTTAGCTAAGCACTGGACCTCTTAAATCACTAAAACAGGATTGCAAGTTGTGGAAGCCCAAAATGGACAGGTCTAACTGTTCTTCATTTCTGAGTAACCCAGAAAATGAAGAACAGATCTGACAGTCCCTTTCAAGGCTTAGATCTCGTTGGTTATGTGTGTTATGATCTTGGTTGTTGATTGGATATTGTAGTCTTGCATTAGCTTTACACAATCTGACCAATAGCATATCCAGAAATACATGACACAGTTCACAATTTTTGGTCAAATAAGGCATCTCGAGGCTGTGTATGATTTTCTGGGTTTGGCCAAGAACATGAAGAACACATATAGCGACGGTTATGTCGCTATAGGTGGTCTTTAGCGACAGATAATATATTATTTTTTGGAAATTAATTAATAAATAGAAAAAAATAGTTTTTTATTATTAAAAATACAAAATAAATTATTAAAAATTATTTTAAATTCTGAAAATTAGTTTTTAATTATTTTAAATATATTTCATAAATATTTAATATTTTTGAAATATTAAAAGTATTTAATTTATTTAATTATAATATTAAATAAATTATTTAAAAATAAATTTAATATTTGAAAAATCATAAAAAATTATATTATGATATAAGAAAAAATTTTAAGTTATTTTTAATGACTTTTAATATTTTGTGATAAATTTCATTAATTAATTATTATTAATGATATTAAAGTTATTTAATAATTATATTAAATAATTTAGTTTAAAAATAATTTTAATATTGTAATAATTATTTTAAATGAAAATAAAGTGTTTAAAGATATTTTAAGTTATAAAACATAACTTTTAATATTTAAAGCATAATTTCATTAATAGTTTAATATTAATGATTATTAACTTATTATTAAAAATAGTAAATTTATTTAATAATTATATTAAATAAATAGTTTAAAAATAGTTTTATTAAGTTAAAAATCATTTAAAAGGGATAGAAATGAATTAAAAATATTTTAAGTTATGAATAATGACTTTTAATATTTTGATAAATAGAACATTAATACTTTGATAATAATGATAATTATTTAGAAATGATTTTAAATGTTTTAAAAATCATTTAAGGGTAATTTTAATACTTTAAAAGTATTTGAAGTTATTATAAATAACTTTAAAATTTTAGAAATGGTTTCATTAATAGTTTAATACTAATTAAATATTAATGATAATAGAATTGATTAGTATTTAAATCATTTAAATATGATTCCAATGTTTGAAAATTTATGATAAATCATAATAAATGTTTTAAAATTATATTAATTCATTTAAAAATAATATGACTGATATTAAGTTACAGAATAGAGTCTTAGACTCGATAATTACTCGATAAAATTGTGGTACATCGACATGTTTCATAAATTGATCTGGACTTAGATAATGTGATTAGATAAGTCATTATTTGTGATTCAATGGTTGTTAAATCTATGTGCCAATGTGATTAGGGTATGTGCTGACTGCAATAAGCAGTGTTATGTGTTATAGTATGTTGTTCTAATAAAACGAACGATCTTATTAATGATAGGTCGTGAGATAAGCGATAAATCTAAATTGCAAACTGTAAGCAGCGCTTCAGGCAAGTATCTTACCTTTGCATTTTCTTTATGCAATGGACATGAGTAAGAATATTTACGAATGATATTATTACTGTACAGATTATTAACCTTATATTATATACGCTCATTTCTTATCAACATGTTAGTATATGATAATTCAGATATATATATTCTGTTCGTTAATTTCTGTAAATGGTTATACAAGTGTCCCCACTTGGATAATCATTGTATTTAATCACATGTTGATATACCTTTGTCAATTACCCATATATATATATATATGTTGCATTATAGAATATTATTGAACAAGATAAAACCTTTGATTTAGAACCCAGACAAGTATGAACATCCCTACACGGGAAAATATTTATGCGCCCATGGCGGACAGAGTGAACGATACCCTCGTTCTTGTATGTAGTATTGATCAATGCAGGGCATAACGGGCTGATCACCCCCCGTGCCCGTAAGTTATGACGGTTTACAGATGAATTTCTGTTTAACCTTTTCGAAAATGAAAATAATGTTCATGGCATGTCACCATAACCCCAGTTAGAGTCAATATGTAGTTTCAAAAATTTGAAAGAGAGTTGTTATGTTATATTTATCGGTTCAGAATACTTCACAACTATTGACTTGTTGTAGAAGAATAGTACAAAGAAAACATTTAAATCCTTTCAGCTTACATATACATATACATATATATATAATTGCTATTACTTGTTGGGCACTCAAATGCTCATCCTTGCTTAAATTTAAATATTTTTAGCTAAGTGTGAACGACCAGAGAGCTCTGCTAAGACCAAGGAAAAAGGGAAAGGTTGCTGATTGAATGCAAATGATATCTGGTGTAATAGTTGATATTAATATTAAGACAATTATGATATATATTATCTATCATGGGTTGTAATGAATGTTTAAAGGTTACGTACTTCGGAGCTAGACTCTGGTAATTATGTAAATTAAGTTTGACTTTTATATTATTGTTATTATTAGTAGTATTATTCCGCTCATAGAAATGGTATCGTGAAGCACCGAGTTCGGGTTTCAAGTACCCAAGTTTGGGGTCCTCACACATACTACCCGTTCAAAGTCCAAAAAGGCAACAAGCCTACAGTCAATTATGTCGTCATCCGACCAGACTGAACTTAATCCAGTTTCTCGTAAAGAATTCGACGGATTAAGCAAATAAATTGCAGATTTGGCTGTTCTGCTCAAAGAATTACACCAGTCTACACAGGGTCAAAAAATACCTGTACATGCTGAATCCTCCATCCAAGGAGGGAGTCCGGTCATTACCATTCCTAAACTACAGCTGGATATTACCAACAAAACTCATGATGCTCCCCATCCCACTGGAGACCCAGACACTAGTGACATCAAAAATAAAGTCCTCCAAATGGAAGAGACTCTTCGCACTATCAAAGGAATTGAAACATACGGGAGTGTTTCATATGCTGATCTATGTATTTTTCCTGGTGTTCATTATCCAAAAAAGTTTAAAACTCCTGACTTTGAAAAATATGATGGGTTAGGAGATCCTTATACACACTTAAAGGTATTTATTGGAGAACTTGGATCTTATGCAGAGGATGAAAAGCTCAGAATACAATTATTCCAACAGAGTCTAACTGGAGAAGCCCGTTCATGGTACACAATATTAGACAACTCCAAAATCCATAGCTGGGAAGAGCTAGCACATGCCTTCCTCACTCAATACAACTTTTAAACTCAAATGGCTCCTGATCGGTACCAAATTACCAAGATCAAAAAACAGTCTAACGAGTCTTTCAGAGAGTATGCCCAGAGGTGGAGACGCCTGGCTGCCCAAGTGAATCCTTCCATGACCGAATCAGAAATGGTCATGACGTTCATGGACATACAAGAAGCTCCCTTCTGTGAGAGAGTTTTAGCCGGCATCGGCAAACTATTTTCTGAAATGGTCAAACATGGGGAGATGGCTGAGATGGGATTGAAAGCCGGAAAGATTCAAGACCTAGCTGCACTCAAAGCTGTTGCTGATCACATCTAGTCTGGAAATTATGGGAACAACCCCAGGAGGGTTGATAAAAAGAAAGAGGAAGATGTTTCCCTGATACTACAGGGTCAAAAAGGCAGTCAAAATATGCCTGTTCAGAGGAGAAACTATACTCCCTTTCCAGCACAGTCTGTAAACCCTCCAATACCAAAAGGTGGAGAAGCCAAACGTCCTCGAGTGTTCACACCCTTAGGGGATACCCTCGAGAATATCCTTAATCTTCTGACAGCACAAAAGAAGATTACACATCTACTTCCACCAGCCAGCCCAAATGGAAGGGGTTTTAATGCTGCTCGAAAATGTGCTTATCATGCCGGGGCACCTGAACATAATACTCAGGATTGTTGGGCCTTGAAACACAAGATCCAAGACCTGATAGACAACGGTGAGATCGTGGTCACTAAACCAGTTCAACTTA
This sequence comes from Panax notoginseng, assembly GCA_016801055.1. NCBI lineage: Eukaryota > Viridiplantae > Streptophyta > Magnoliopsida > Apiales > Araliaceae > Panax > Panax notoginseng. Next base: position 195,393,739 of record CM029016.1, read on the forward strand.
ACGTTTAAGACAACCCTCTTCCTCAACACAAAGAAGAAGAGGTCAACATGATTAATTGGAGCAGTGGACAGAGTTCCAACTTCAACTATGATTCTTCCCAAACCATCAAAGACGATGATAACAGATGGGATTATGCCAAGTTCTAGTTCACAATGGAACGAAAAATGAAAGCTCTCTACAAACAAATTGAGTAATTGGCGGAACTGGTGACTTATCAACATCAAGTGACTCGTCAGCTAATCAGCCAAGAGCATGCCAGTCTCCTGCCCATTGTCATGAATATTCCCTCTTCACTTTCAGAAAATGAAATGCTGGAAGACAAAGTGACGAAGAGAGTAAATGCCAAGGCCCGTCGGGATTTCGCCAACAAAAGGAAATTCACCTATTTGGGTCAACCTATGGAGGAGATACTTCACATGTTAATCAATGAAGGAAGAATCAGTTCTCTTCTACCTCCAATCAACCCCCATTCGGGACGGTACAATTCTGAGGGAGTATGTCAATATCATTCCCAAACTCGTGGTCACAGCACAGAAGAATGCTGGGCACTCCGCCACCTTATTCAGAACCTAATTGGCAGTGGCGTACTGCGCCTGGCAGATGATGACACTGTGCTACGCGCCAGTGAGAATGCAGGTCCCACTAAATGAAAGAGTGTGGTAGCCGTCATATCTACTGAAGCTGATCAATCACTCGTCATGCCAATAATTCAACTCAAAGGAAGCAACAATCCTTTGAAAGTGGCCGCTCCCGAGCCAATCAACTTGCCGTGCAGAGCACAATATCTTATTGTTAGCTTGCATAAAGTTTTGTGGAATTATGGAGAAGGTGAAGGATCCACCTCACATACCACTGCTGCAGTGTCGAAAGAAAATCCACTATACCTTCCCCAACGGGTTATGAAACATGCCGTCAAATCAAAGGGAAAAATACCCACGGAGAAGATTGAAAAATTCCTCCGCACTATGGGTCATAACGAAGCTACGGTGGTTTTAAGCTTGAAAGAAACTCCACAACAGATATCAATTTTGGACTTGGTCCTCACTTCCGAGAATCACCGGAAGATCTTGTTAAAGGTTTTAGAAGAAGCCTATCTCTTGACATCCGTGGATGAGGAAAAATTTCAACATCTGGTTGATCACATTTTCAGCAACAATGTGATATCCTTCACTGATGATGACATTCCGCCTGAAGGGACCGGTTATTGCAAACCGTTGCACATCGCAGTCTTATCCTCCGGATATATGGTGGTTGGAGTCATGATAGATGGAGGCTCATCCCTAAATATTTGCCCATATGCTACCTTGGTAAAGATGAATATCAATCCTAATCGAATTCGGAGTAGCCATACTATCATCAAAGCTTTTGATGGAGCCCGCCGAAATTCGGTTGGAGTAATTGAGCTGCCAATTGAGATTGGTCCTCATACATTCTGCGTATCCTTCCATGTGCTCAAGATAGAGTCGAGATACAACCTGCTCTTGGGACGACCATGGATCCACATGGCTAGGGCAGTCCCCTCCACCCTTCATCAACAATTAAAGTATATTGTCAACAACAGCCTGGTCACGGTCAACGCTGAACCAGAGTGTCCTCAACACAGGGATTTACCGGTCATCAATGATAATGCGGACGTTGAACCAGTCAGTTTTCATGCTTTGGAAATAAGCAATACCCAATACCATGCTATTAGAGCACCCCTGCCCGAACCCCAGATTTCTGCCGAAGTGATGTCAGCCACTCAAGAAATGATGTCGTTGGGTCATAAACCAGGACAAGGGTTGGGTAAAGATTTTCAGGGTATCAAGTACCCTATTCGCTTAACCAAGCACACTAGAATAGCTGGACTAGGCTATTCGGCCAGCTCTAGTCACAGGAACCTTCATAAACATCCGCAGGTTCCTTCAGCTTCAGCCATGCGGCGTTTATCTTCGCCTTCACACTCTGAGTCCGCACAACCTCCAGTAAAGGTGCCAGCCAATGTCATGGCTATGTTATTTCCTCAGCCGAAACCGGTGGAGGAAAAGAAAATCATTATTCTAGATCCCGCAATCAAAGAAGAGGAGCGGAGAATCAAGGAGAACGTTTTCCGAATAATGTCGGGCATACGTATCATCGTCCACGATGAACATACCAACCGATACACCCCAGACGATGATTGCCCAGACATAATGGCCATCATTCGGGACAGGGAGGATGATGACAGTCCCTCCATCACTGCGGTTCACCTGAACTTTGCTCTTGCCAATTGGAACAGCATTCCTTGCATTAGTTGTCAAGGGTAAAGCGGGCAGAAGTTCTTTCTGCCCTGTAGATATAATAACTGCTTACTTTTCTGTACAGTATTAGTAGTTTATTTTGCCAGTATATGCTAACACTGTGTATGATCAAACACGTTTCATATATACTAAGTGAAAGCATATTTTGTTTCAGGACTCTGAATTTAGATGTGCCTGTACTTGCTGATATAATGCCTCTCCTACACAGGGATTGTACCTTTGATGTAGAGATGAATTCAGCCTTGATGGATACACAGGATGACATTGAGGTGCCTCCAGAAATTCAAGAATGGGTCAAAGATACACCTAAACCCAACCTTGATCAAACCACTTCTTTCAATCTCGGAACCTTAGAAAGCCCTAAGTTAGTCTAGATTGGTTCAGACCTTACCCCAAACCAACGGAATGACATGGTTACACTATTAACCCAATTCCAGGATGTGTTTATATGGTCTCATGAAGACATGGTGGGTTTGTCCACTGACATTGTCCTTCATCACCTTCCCATTAAAGAGGGATTTAAGCTAGTCAAACAGAAACTCAGGCGATTGAAACCTGAGTGGAGTTTAAAGGTGAAATAGGAAATTGTGAAACAATTTCATGCTAGCATCATCATGGTGTCTACATATCCTGAGTGGATATCCAATATCGTGCTCGTGCCTAAACCTGGAGGGAAGGTCCGAGTTTTCGTGGATTACCGGGACTTGAATAAAGCTTTCCTAAAAGACAGCTTTTCCGTGCCATTTATCCACATTCTCATTGACAATTCAGCGCAATATGACATGTACTCCTTTGCTGATTGCTTTGCGGGGTATCATCAAATCATGGTTGCCGAGGAAGATCGTGAGAAGACTGCCTTCATCACTCCTTGGGGAACTTTTTGTTATAGACGGTTGTCATTCGGCCTCATCAATGCCGGAGCTACCTATCAACGAGCTATGATGGCTCTTTTCCATGACTTAATGCACAAAGAGATTGAGATCTACGTGGATGACATTATTGTCAAGTCCTGGAAGGAGGATCACCATATAGACCATCTCAGAAAGTTATTCAACAGGTTGCGTAAGTACAACTTGAAGTTGAATCCAGCCAAATGTGCATTTGGCGTTAAATCAGACAAGTTGCTAGGATTTCTAGTCAGCCACAAAGGGATAGAGCTGGATCCTGCCAAAATCCAAGCCTTCACAGAAATGCCCATTCTTCGGACAGAAAAGAAAATACGGGGATTTTTGGGAAGAATCAATTTCATTAGCAGATTTATCTCCCAACTCACAGCAACCTGTGAGCCAATCTTCAAGTTGTTAAGGAAGAGCTCTTCCATGAAATGGAATGAGGAGTGTCAGAATGCCTTCCTTACAAACAAGAAACAGCTAGTCAAAGCTCCTGTGTTAGTACCACCCAGGGATGATGTTCCCCTATTTATGTACCTGCCCGTAAGTGACAATGCTATGGGCTGCATGCTGGGGCAGAAGGACGATAAAGGCCAAGAACGAGCTATCTATTACCTCTGTAAAAGGTTCAGTAGCAGTGAACACAAGTACACTCTGATCGAAAAGACGTGTTGTGCTTTAGCATGGGCTTCCATGAGGTTACAACATTACCTCCATGGTCACACAACCCATCTTATATCCCGCGTGGATCCTCTCAAGTACGTGTTCAACAAACCCATGTTAAATTGTCAGCTGTCCAAATGGCAGTTGATCCTACAACAATTTGACATCGTATATGTGACTCAAAAGTCCATCAAAGGTCAAGGAATCCGGATCAACTGGCCGCCGCACCTTCAGGGGATTTCAAACCCTTAGAAATATATTTCCCTGATGAAGGAGTAATGACAGTACAGCAACACCATCAGTACGATACGCGCCAATCATGGAAGATATATTTTGATGGAGCTATTAATATGGAAGGTTCTGGAGCTGGAACAGTTCTAGTATCTGATACGGGGGAGCAGTATCCCGTCGCCGTCAAATTACAGTTTGACAGCACCAATAATACGGCTGAGTATGAAGGCTGTCTCATGGGGCTAAAACTTGCCCGTTCAATGGGCATCAGACGGTTAACTGTCCTTGGAGATTCAGAGTTGGTAATCCGACAATCCACCGGAATCTATCAAACCAAGGAACTACATTTGCTGCCTTACCATCGGCAGGTTTTAAAGATGGCTTTGGAGTTTGAAGAAATCTCCTTTCTATATGTTCCTCGTAATAGGAATGACTTTGCGGACGCATTAGCAACTTTGGCCTCCTTGGTTCATATATCAGATAAGGAGCAATTGCCAAGCGTCACAATTTCTCTGAACAAGGCCCCAGCCTACGGGAGTTATATTGGAGAAGTATCGGATGAGCTACCTCCCATCCCACAGCCTTGGTATCAGCATATCAAGGAATATCTGCGAGATGGATCTACACCCACTGAGGCAAGCCCGACCGAGAAAAGGCGGATCCATCGACTTGCAATGAAATTCTACCTGAGTGGAGATGCGCTCTACAAATGAGATGCATGATTAAGCCTCCTCCGATGTTTAGACAAAGATCAAGCCCAAAGGCTCATGGATGAAATCCATGGCGGAGTCTGTGGCCCCCTCCTTGTCAAGAAAATCTTTAGGACAGGACATTATTGGCTATCTCTCAAAGCTGATTGCCATGACCACGTCAAAAGATGCTATCAGTGCCAGATTCATGGGAATGCTATACACGCCCCTCCACTCGAACTCCACAATATGAGTTCACCTTGGCCCTTCTCAATGTGGGGAATGGACGTTATCGGGCCCATAGAACCTAAAGCCAGTAATGGACATCGGTTTATATTCACCATGATCGACTACTTCACTAAGTGGGTAGAGGCAACCTCCTTCCCCAGGGTCATTAAAGAAGTCATCATTGCTTTTATCAGAAACAATATTGTTTGTCGTTATGGGCAACCAGAGGTGATTGAGTCAGACAGTGCCAAAAACCTCAACAATTAGATGATGGAGGAATTGTGCAGTAAATTCCACATCAAACATCTCAACTCAGTCATCTATCGTCCAAAGATGAACGGTGCTGTTGAAGCGGCTAACAAAAACATCAAGAAGATTATGCAAAAGATGTCCGCCAACCACAAAGATTGGCTTGATGTATTGCCTCTGACTCTGTTAGCCTACAGAACATCCATGCGTACTTCAACTGGGGCAACCCCCTACGCACTAACCTATGGGATGGAAGCAGTGCTCCCCATAGAAGTTGAGATGGAATCTCTCAGAGTGTTGATAGACGCTCAGCTGGATAAAGATCAATGGGTGCACGACAGGTATCACCAATTGTCTCTAATAGACGAAAGGCGAACCGTGGCTATCTTCCATGGTCAGTTATATCAGCAAAGGATTGCCCAATCCTACAACAAAAAAATCCAGCTACGACAATTTAAACAATATGACTTGGTTTTGAAGAAAATCCTGGACAACCAAGATCAATCTAAGGGAAAATTCGCTCCTAACTGGGAAGGCCCGTTTATTGTCAAAGAAGTATTGACGGGAGGCGCTCTCAGATTGCAAGAAATGGACGGTGATGAATTTCCACAACTCATCAACTCAGACGCTGTGAAACGGTACTATGTCTGAAGTAACTCGCAATCATTCCGATTTTTTAACCCTTTACCACATACAACTTTTCTGCACTTTGCCCCTCAGGAAACATAGTTCTCAAGCCAGCAGCCTGGCTTTCCTTTGCGCTCATACAACTTAGGTCATCCCATCGTGGATCGAACCTCTTACGTTTACAGTTTGGCTACCCATACCTGGGATCAAACTTTTCCTCTGCAATTTATCCTCAACTTAGGATTAAACTTTCTCATCCCTGCACTCTAACCTGCACATGGGATTACGCTTTCTCTTCTCGCCCTGAGGGGCGAACTACGTCGACCTGATCTCCTCTTCAATAGGAGTACATAGGCAACCATTTCATATGACCCGGTCGCAATAAAACAAAAACAACAAAAACATTTCTACCCTTCTCTCCTCACAAAAAAACAACAAAAATATTCCTACACCATTTCTGCCACATACAGCGTTGAACCTCTTACACCAGGTTCGAACTACGCAGACCTGATCTCCTCTTCAATTGGAGTACATAGGCAACCATTCATGGTGCGGTCTCACCCCCTACCAAAACACAAACCCTTGTCAGTTGGTACTGGGATCAACCATCAATCCACTATGTTTCATTCGGCGTCAGACCAAAGGGATGGAATTACCCAACCTCTCCTCCCAAATAGGAGATTCGGCGACCATCTAAGCTGCGGTCATACCTTAAAGAGTAACGCCAATCCATAAAAGATGGAATTAACTAGGCTTCTCCTGAATAGAAGTACTGGCGACCATCTGTGGTGCGGTTAATCTTAGAGAGGAAAGCCACACTCCTCTCCACATTTCCATACAGAAACCAGTCCCAAGACACCAAAAGATGGTAGGGATACACAAATCGATGATCCATTCTAAACTATTCAGAGACAACTCAATGTCCATCCACCCAGGAGTAATTCAGAATACATCAAGATCACAAGCCCTGAAGCAGCATGCAAAATATCCAACAAATAGCAAGGTGTATCTAAAAGGGAAGTGATCCAAAAATATACATACATATGCATAACATGATACATGCATAACATATAATGGATGACAATATGATATAGGGAATGGAAAAGACTGTGCATACATTCCTAAGTATATCATCATCTAATGCATCAGCTCTGTACAGCTACAAATACAGGGAACTGGGGTACAAACGCCCTACTACTAACAGAGGCCTATCAAAAGATATAGCGAGAATGGGGAACAGCCACCCAATATCTAACAGAGGCCTATCAAAAGATATAACGAGAATACATCAGAAGAAGACAATGGTGTCGATATCCACATCATCAATCCTGTCCACCTGATGTAACTCCTCCTTAGTCACTGGATCTCTATCAACAAGGATGTCAGACCTATAAAGAGGAGGATCTGTGCCGACAAAACCAAATGGGTCGTCCGAGGGGCCAGCGCCTGAGCTAGAAGGAACAAATGACTCCGCCTCTGCTGGATCTCTGCCCAAGTGCCGAATAAATATATGTGCCTGGTCCAACTGATGGGTCAACCTATCAATCTGGGTCACATGAGTCGGATCTTGGACATAAGCTATCCAATCCGTATCATTAAGGATCCAGGAACCATGTCCCCCATAAACTGTGTGGCACGAGACTGGGCTCCAATAGTACGAGGAAGCCACCAACACTGGAATATCTCCTGAGTACATGGACACTCTGATAATGTAAATCCGTCAACACCCAACAACGAGATATCAATAGCGGGTGACTGCGATATAGGCCGGTGACGCCTGACAGGAGGTAAGATCGGTATACGAATCTCCCCTGTGGTGCTCCTGATAGCACGCTCTCCTAGATAGAGCTCCCAACCGCCATCTGTGAAGAGTCGTACTCTCCAATACGGTTCACGTCACGCGTAGCGCTGACCAAAGCAAAAGATACCGTGGAAGAGTTATCTGCTATGAAGCAACCTCGAATGATCATCAGGAACAATTGTCGCAGAACGTGATCCCTGATCCTGACATCATCAGGCATGGCCTCACTCAATAGCCCGCTCACAGCATCCACGCTCAAAGAACCTGAACGCACGGTCCTGCCTTTGAGCGCCGCCGCCGAAACTCCTAACAAGGATCTGACGGCAGTAGGGGTAATATTCACCATGCAAGGCACTGGCTCCCCTCCAAACTCAAGGCACTATTTTTCCAGTTCGCGAATTGTACAGTTTTTCTCCAAAAACTCAATTCTATGCTAATAATTATGCTCAAAAAAATTATTTTAAACACATATCAACATAAATATCGAATCTGAAAAATTAATAATTTGCATAAAGGTTTGGCTCTGATACCACTGTTAGGTTTATAAAATTCATGGACGCAATCAAATTGCATAAAATAGCGGAAACATGGTAAAATTAGAGTTTTAAAATTTTACAAACCATATACTCGAATCATCCTTTATGCACAATTATTAATTAAACGAAAAGAAGAAGAATAAGAATTATACCCTTGAAGATTCGAGCTTCCTCAGGTACAAGTTCACTTCCAATCCTTTTCGCGTTCAACTCGAATCCACCAGGTTTGATTTCTTTCTTTGATCAACGCTAGCCATCTAAGTGTTTGGCCTCTAGAGGTGATCCACCAAGGAAGAATAAAGATTCAAGAAGATGGGTGTTTGACAAAACCCTAATTTTTCTATCTCTCATAGAGAAAAAATGTGTACTCTCCCAACTCTTGAAATTACATATTCACGTACGTTGCGAAAGCAGCAACCCTCACCCATAATAAGACTCCTCTTATTTATAGATATAGGCAACCCTCCTTAACAATTAAAGAATTACGTTTTATTTTAATTAATTAAACTTCTTTAATTAATTAGGCTCCCAATCTTATTAGGAATAATTAATTAAACTCTTTTAATTAATTTGCCCCTTAATCTTATTAGGAATATATGAGAGTACTTTTATTAATTAAATCCCAAACTCCTTTAGGAATTAAATAATAATAATAATAGTAATAATAATAGTAATAATATTAATAAGACTCATCTTATTAATTTATATTTAATATTTTCAAAATGTTAAATAATAAATATTAAGCTATTTAATTTATTCTATCACCATACATTAAATTAAATACGCTTAACTTATTATTACGATTATGTCATTTGCTTCTTAAATAAATATTCTTCCTTTTGTGGTGTGACCATTTAGGTTTTTCATATTAAACCAGTTGTGAATAAATCAATTAGAATAATTCTAATCTTATTTAAATAAATAAATTAAACTATTAATTTTTTTAAATAATATTTATTCTACAATAGGGATAAGCCTTCCTAGCTATTAACGACTTTTCAGATAATATAGATTTTAACATTAATCATTAAAGAACCTTTGAGTAAATAGTTACCGTACAATTCAATTCTTCTACCACACAATGTCCCAATGAAATATAAGACATGGAATTACTGTCAAGTCTTATTTTATTTAATTATATGTATTTCGATTCTTAAATGCACAACTCCAAATAATATAAATTAGAAACTCCTTTCTAATTTCATTCTGCCTTGGCCAAGGACTACTAGGTTGTCATTTATCGAATCACATAGGACATTTCTCTTCTTTTACTAGAAGTGGTATATTCTTTATTGATTATACATTATCTCCATGTACAATTTATATACCCAAGCATACCCTTTGATATACCTTAAGGGTCTTAAAGAATAATGTAAGACCCCAACTTTTTATAAATAAAATCAAATTTCTTCTAATTATTATTTTGAATAATAAGGTGTTAATTTGATATAATATTTTGGTTATGGGTGAAATGTGCAAATTTTACAAAATAAGCAAGTAGTTATAAAATGTTCATTTTTGTTGGGATATATTCGTTTGGTCGTGAAATATTCTTGATGTCGGGAAATATTCGTACGACTGTTCAGCTATTTGTGGGCCCCATAACAAAAAGCGATTGGATGAAGAAAACGACAAATATTAATTTTTATAAATAATGGCGTAGTTACCGTTAACACTATTGGAATACACGTCGATTAAAATATAGTAATACGCAGTATTGCAGAGTAGCGCATGGTATTGCACCAATTATTGATTCTTACGTAGGAAGTCACTACTCAATAATTATTACAGTAATTATTGTTCAATATTTTATTTTATTAATTAAATAATTGCTGCGTTGATATTTTATATTATTGATTCAATAATTGTCATTGCACAGTATTTCAAATTATTAGATCAATAATTTATATTATTTGAATAATATTATTAGATAGCATTATTGACAATGTCTAAGGTAGTTCTGTCAAGGAGAGGTTATTTAATTGCGCGCTAATAAGAAAAACTCTTTACCGAAAGGCCACCTCTTCCTTGGAAATGACCTGGTTGTCATTATTGTGATTTTGTAATATTATTTGTGAATAATTAATTATTGATTTATATGATAAAAAAAATATTTATTTTATGTGGATATAAATGGAGGAATTTTTAGAAAAGTGACAATTGTTGAAAATTGATATTTTTTCTTTTCTGATAAAATAATTATATTTATTTAAATATATTATTATATTACATTATAAATGTATAATGTGATAATATAATAATGATGATATTTTTACAATGAATGTGCGATATATGAATAAATGAGGAGGAAGAGTATTTTTATTACAATAAATACTAAAAACATGTTAAACATGTTGGCGGATCCCATTTTTGACTGAAATTTAATTATAGCCTACAAAATCATCCGTATGTGGATTTCGATCAATTTCTGTTTGGAATTTAGAAAAACTTAAAGTTATAAAGTTGTAGAGAATTGAATTTCCTATGAAATGGACATAAGATTTGAATTTTTTTTTATAAAAGGGCTATTTATTATGAATTATTGAAGTTACAGAATATTGAGTCTAAATTATTTTTGTTACAAAAAATGCTTAAAACATGTTTTTGTGTGTTGGTGGGCCTTACTTGTTGTTGCAAAATACTGAATTCAGATTTCTAACGTTGGCGTAGGAAAAATTGAATAAATATTATTATTTTATTAAATTTTCTACTTTGGTGTTCTAAGCATTTTCTTATAAATAGGGTGCTTAGGTTAGAATTAAAAATCACACAAGAAACTGAAGTTTTCTCTCTATATTATCGAGCGTATTTTTGTGAGTATTTAGATATCTTGAGTGTTTCTATACAGTGTAAGTTTCTTTCAGCATTATATCCGATATTTCAGTCCGAAGTAATATTCTTTTGAGGTAAGAGATGCTATTTTTTCGTAAATGATATTATTTCTTTCAATATCATTATACTGAAATATTGGTATGAATTTTATTATGAAATTTTTACCTTCTCATGTCGGAATTACTATTTATGAATTACTATTTACGAGTTACTATTCATGAGTTACTATTCACGAGTACTATTCACGAAGTATGATAATTTTTTGGTGAAATTTCTATCTTTTAGTGTCGGAGTTACTACTCACGTATACGACACTAATCACGTATATGTCACTACTCACAAAAAAATTAAATTTTCTTTTCTATGTCCAAGATTGTCTGTTATGGTTCCTATCTTTGATTGGATCTATGTTTTGATCTTTATTTTTGAATTCTGCTCCACAATTGATTATTATGGAGTATTTTTGAACTTAGATAAATCGAAGTACGAATCCCTAATCTTTGTCTTTTTTATCTCTTTGGATTCGTTTTCTTAAAATTATTTTTATCATTCTCAGTCCTAAATGATGATATAACTGAATATCTTTGGCCTGTAGTGCAAAGATGAATGATTATTTGATGAATATCTTTGGCCCGTAGTGCAAAGATGAATATTTGATGATTGATGTTACAGAAATAAAATATTGATGATGGACTTTTAAATTCATAGATGATAGTAGATTTTATTCTCTACTTAACTCTTCTAATGAATTGTTGTTTTCGCTGCAGTTATTAATCTAAAACTTGTTGTCTTTTGTATTCTATCAGATTTTTCTCTGTTGAGGACTAAGAATAATTTGTTCTACATTATCTTAGTCATAATATTCTTTACTGGATTAGTTGAGCTCACCCTTTTCTTTTTTGTTCAATTTTTCTTCTCAGGAGGCGAGAACATAGCGGGAACTAGTCGAGATAAGGAGTGATGTTTCAAGTCGGTTGTTTTAGCAGTCCTCACTATTTTGTAAAATAGTGTATCAGTAATTGTAATGAGGACTTAGTTGAGTATGGATATTGTCTAGAAGATAATATTTGTATTTAAACTCACAGTATATGTGTTGTTGTATTTTTCACGATAATTGTAATAATGAAGTTGTAGTTATTTTCTGTACCATATATTTGGTGACCCAAAATGGGTTGGGTGGAATGGACCTATTTTGGGGGCGTCACAGTTGGTATCAGAGCTTAGGGATATAGTTTATGGCGGAGATCGGGGAATAGAACTAGGAGGAGAGAGACGAGTAAAACCTTCGCTAGTGTGTCCTACCTAAGCTTATTTGTTGATTGGTCAGAATATAGGGATATTATGTGATATGTTAATTTCTTTAATTAACCCTTGTTTGATGGCAGTATTTGTGAATGGTAGCTGAGAATGTTAATAATGGAGTAAGTGAAATCATGGAGACACCTTTAATCACCAATCAGAAGAACGTGCAACTAGACGACAATGTTCCTCATGTAAACCACACCACTGATCAGACGATGAATGATGGGATGTTTAGAAGCTCTTTGCAGTTCATGCAAAATCAGACGAGGGAGACTCATGTATCAAATACGGGTGAAAATGATAACAACGCGCGGTTTGTCACGGCCAAGTAGTTCAAAGAGTTAGGACCACCAGAATTCTGGAGAAAGCCGGATCCGATTAAGGCAGAAACGTGGGTCAACAAAATTACCAAGATATTCGATGTCTTGGGATGCACGGAGGAACAGAAGGTTCCATTCGCCACCTTTATGTTCCATGGTGAGGCAGATTATTGGTGAAAATCTGTGAACCGTACCCAGCCTGTCGCATTCAACATGTCTTGGGAAACGTTTCAAAAACTGTTCAATGATAAGTACTTTCCTGAAAGTATTCGTCATATGAAGGAGGTAGAGTTTATCAAACTGGAACAAAACAACATGACGGTGTCCCAATACGAGTCGAAGTTCGCAGAGTTATCCAGGTTTGCACCTCATTTGGTAGAGAATGAGAAACGAATGGCACGGATGTTTTTGAAAGGTTTAAAACCCGAGATTCGGTAATATCTTATCTCTCATAAATTTTTTTTATATTCAGATGTTGTAAACATGACTCAATTATTAGAGCAAGATAATGAGTATATTCAACCGAGAGACCACAACCAGGGTCATACCGGTGACAGCAGTCATCGGAGCAATGATAACCAACGGAGAGAAAAAAATACAGACAAAAGCGGTAACCACTCTGATGGTAATCGTGGCCATGATGATAGGAGAGGCGAGTCAAGTGAAAATTTCAAAAAGAGGAGATTCAAAAATGACAATGTGAAGATGTCAGTACCAATATCAACTGTTTCTAAGGGAGGAGAACGACCACCGGTCGTATGCTATAAATATGGAAAAGAGGGACACATCAACCCAAGCTGTCCACAATAGTTCAAGGTATGTTTTAATTGTGGAAAGGAAGGACATATCGCTCGAGAGTGTACTGTAGCAAAACCAAGTCCAACGGGGATGGTGACTCCAAAGGCTGTCCCAGACAAGTCAAAGTTAGCAGTTTCTAGAAGAGCGTTTGTCGTGACTGGCCAAAATGCGAAGAACCCGAATGAGGTGATCACGGGTAAGCTAATCATAAACTCTTGCAAAGTTTATACCTTACTAGATACCGGTTCTACCATTCATTTATCTCTCCTACTTGTGCTCAACATTTAAACTTGATTCCGTAGAAATTAGACTTTGATTTATCTGTGGAGACTCCATTAGGAGAAACTTTCATTACATCCACTATTTATAAATCTTTCTTGATCCAAGTTGGCACCATCACATTACCTGTGGATCTTATCTCTTTAAAGATACTTGCTTTTGATGTGATTTTAGGGATTAATTGGTTAACTACTCATCATGCCAAAATTGATTATTTTCATAAGGTTGTTAGTTTTCATATTCCTAACCAACCTGTTATGCGAATTCAAGCAACCAAACCACTAAAGTCAATCACTGTTATATCAAACTATAAAGCCATTCGTATATTAAAAAATGGATGTCAAGCTTTCTTAGCCCATGTCATGGACTTGAACAAAAACACGTCAGATTTGAATAATTTTTCTGTTGTTAGTGAATTTTCTGACGTATTTCTTGAAGAATTTCCCGGTCTACCCCCAGAATGTGAAGTTGAATTCTTTATTGATCTTGAATATGGTACAAAACCCATTTCTAAAACCCCATATCGAATGGCTCCTATTGTACTTCAGGAGTTAAAGGTCTAACTACAGGAGTTGTTGGACATCGGTTTCATTCGTCCTAGTACATCTCCTTAGGGTGCTCCTGTTTTGTTCGTAAAGAAGAAAGACGGGTTGTATTGATTACCGGGAATTAAACCATGTCACCATCAAGAATAGGTATCCGCTACTTCGCATTGATGACCTATTTGACCAATTGCAAGGAGCACAATTCTTTTCAAAGATTGATATTCGTTCTGGATATCATCAGCTGAAGATTAAAACTGAGAATATTCTGAAGACTGCCTTTAGAACTCGGTGCGGGCATTATGAATTCCTAGTCATGTCTTTTGGATTGACTAATGCTCCTGCTGCTTTCATGGATATAATGAACCGAGTATTCAAGGAATATTTGGATCAGTTCGTTGTTATCTTTATTGATGACATCCTCATATATTCCAAAAGTCGTGAAGATCATGAGCACCATTTGAAGCTAGTACTTCAAAGGCTTCGCGATAACAAGCTATATGCTAAGCCGAAGAAATGCGAGTTCTGGCTTGAGAAAGTAGCATTTCTTGGGCATGTGGTGTCAAAACATGGAGTATCTGTTGACCCGGCGAAGATTGAAGCAATACAAAGTTGGGAGCAATCGAAGTCGGTGACCGAAGTACGTAGCTTTCTGGGTTTAGCTGGTTATTATCAGAGATTCGTAGAAGGATTTTCTCGAATCGCTACTCCGTTAACTCAACTGACTCAGAAAGATATAAAATTTGTATGGAGCGAGGAATATGAGAAGGACTTCCAAGAAATTAAGAGGAGACTCATTTCGGCACCTGTTCTGACTATACCATCCTGGAAAAGCGAACGCGGTAGCTGACGTGTTGAGTAGAAGATCTTATGCGGGTATGAGTGCGATATTGTCGAACACAAAGACCCGGAGCAGATGCGTATGAAGAAGAAGGTACAAGAAGGTGTTATTCCAGAAGTAAGAGTCGATGAAGAGAGGAAATCTCAACCCTCGATTAGTTGGTCCATTTGAAATTCTCGATCAGTAGGAAATATGGCCTATAGAATCGCTTGACCGCCAAGTATGTCTCGTGTTTATAAAGTTTTTCGCATACGCATGCTACGTAAATATGTGAAAGACCCGAACCACATTATTGAGTTAGAACCAGACGAGATAGCCGAATATTTAACGCACGAGGAGGTACCTGTCAAGATCTTGGATAGGAAGGAGCATGTCATACGCTCAAAGGTTATACCTTAAGTCAAAGTTTAATGGATCGAAACGCCAGGTACGTACGTCAATTTCGAGGACGAAATTTCATAAGGAGGGGAGGTTGTAAGACCCCAACTTTTTATAAATAAAATCAAATTTCCTCTAATTATTATTTTGAATAATAAAGTGTTAATTTGATATAATATTTTGGTTATGGGTGAAATGTGCAAATTTTACAAAATAAGCAAGTGGTTATAAAATGCTCATTTTTGTCGGGGAATATTCGTTTGGTCGTGGAATATTCTTGCTGTCGGGGAATATTCGTACGACGGCGCAGCCATTTGTGGGTCCCATAACGGAAAACGATTAGATGAAGAAAACGACAAGTATTAGTTTTTATAAATAATGACGTAGTTGTTACCGTTAACATTGTTAGAATACCCCGATAGTTAAAACACAGTAATATGCGGTGTTGTACAATAGCACACGGTATTGTACCAATTATTAATTCTTACGTAAGAAGTCACTACTCAATAATTGTTACAGTAATTACTGTTCAATATTTTATTTTATTGATTCAATAATTGCTGCGTTGATATTTTATATTGTTGATTCAATAATTGTCATTGCACAGTATTTCAAATTATCAGATCAATAATTTATATTATTTGAATAATATTATTAGATAGCATTATTGGCAATGTCTAGGGAAGTTCTGTCTAGGAGAGGTTATTTAATTGCGCGCTAGTAAGAAAAAATCTTTACCGGAAGGCCCCCTCTTTGCTAGGAACGACCTGATTGTCATTATTGTGATTCTGTAATATTATTTGTGAATAATTAATTATTAATTTATATGATAAGAAAAATATTTATTTTATGTGGATATAAATGGAATTTTTTTTAGAAAAGTGACAATTGTTAAAAATTGATATTTTATCTTTTTTGATAAAATAATTATATTCATTTAAATATATTATTATATTACATTATAAATGTATAATGTGATAATATAATAATATAATAACGGTGATATTTTTACAATGAATGTGCGATATATGAATAAATGAGGAGGAATAGTATTTTTGTTACAATAAATGCTAAAAACATGTTAAACGTGTTGGTGGATCCCATTTTTTTTACTGAAATTTGATTATAGCCTACAAAATCATCCGTATGTGAATTTCGGTCAATTTCTGGTTGGATTTTAGAAAAACTTAAAGCTACAAAGTTGTAGAGAATTGAATTTCCTATGGAATGGACATAAGATTTGATTTTTTCTGATAAAAGTGCTATTTATTATGAATTATTGAAGTTACGAAATATTGGGTCTGAATTGATTTTATTACAAAAAATGTTTAAAACATGTTTTGTGTGTTGGTGGGCCTTACTTGTTGCAAAATGCTGAATTCAAATTTCTAAGGTGGGCGTAGGAAATTTTTTAATAAATATTATTATTTTATTAAATTTTCTGCTTTGGTGTTCTAAGCATTTTTCTATAAATAGGGTGCTTAGGTTAGAATTAAAAATCACACCAGAAACGGAGTTTTCTCTCTCTATATTATCGAGCATATTTTTGTGAGTATTTTGATATCTTGAGTGTTGCTATACAATGCAAGTTTCTTTCAGCATTATATCCAATATTCCAGTCAGAATTACTATTCTTTTGAGGTAAAGGATGTTATTTTTTCGAAAAATGATATTATTTCTTTTAATATCATTATACCAGAATATTGGTATAAATTTTATTATGAAATTTTTACCTTCTCATGTCGTGGTTACTATTCATGAGTTACTATTCACGAGTTACTATTCATGAGTTACTATTCACGAGTACTATTCACGAAGTATGATGATTTTTTTGTGAAATTTCTACCTTTTATTGTCGGGGTTACTATTCACGTATACGACACTATTTACGTATATGGCACTATTCACAGAAAAATTAAATTTTCTTTTCTGTGCCCAAGATTGTCTGTTATGGTTCCTATCTTTGATTGGATCTATGCTTTGATCTTCATTTTTGAATTCTGCTCCATAATTGATTATTATGGAGTATTTTTGAACTTAGATAAACCGAAGTACGAATCCCTAATCTTTGTCTTTTTTATCTCTCTGGATTCATTTTCTTGAAAATATTTTTATCATCATCAGTCCTAAATGGTGATATAACTGAATATCTTTGGCCTGTAGTGTAAAGATGAATGATTATTTGATGAATATCTTTGGCCCGTAGTGAAATGATGAATATTTGATGATTGATGTTATAGGGATAAAATATTGATGATGGACTTTTAAATTCATAGATGATAGTAGATTTCATTCTCTACTTAACTCTTCTAATGAATTGTTGTTTCCGCTACAATTGTTGATCTAAAACTTGTTATCTATTGTATTCTATCAGATTTTTCCCTGTTGAGGACTAATGATAATTTGTTATACATTATCTTAGTCATAATAATCTTTACTGGGCTAGTTGAGCTCACCCTTTTTCTTTTTATTTCATTTTTCTTCTCAGGAGGCGAGAACATAGCGGGAACTAGTCGGGGTGAGGAGTGATGTTTCAAGTCGGTTGTTTTAGTAGTCCTCATTATTTTACAAAATAGTGTATCAATAATTGTAATGAAGACTTAGTTGAGTGTGGATATTGTCTAGAAGACAATATTTGTATTTAAACTCAAAGTATATGTGTTGTCGTATTTTGCACGACAATTGTAATAATGAAGTTGTAGTTATTTTCTGTACCATGTATTTGGCGACCCAGAATGGGTTGGGTGGAATGGATCTATTTTGCGGGCGTCACAAATAATTCTAAGTATAACTCATCATACATAAGATACTATGATGATCTCAAGTCCAAGGATCACTTGTACTACTATCACTACAGGAATTCATATTGTGCAAGTAAACTCCATTAGGTATTCCTTAGCGAGCTATGTTCAATGAACTTATTCTCTAATAAGCACCTACATACTTTCTTTAGTGTGTCAAACCAAATGATCATGAGATCAATCATCCTCATCCAATGAGTAAGCAACGTATGTACCAATTTATCCGGATTCACTAATCCCCAATTTAGTAAATCAACGATTGAGAACTATTTTAGTTTTAATCTTTTTACGAATTTAGATCTCATTAGAATGATGGTCATCATTATTCTAAATTCATTGCTTAAAACTATGGGTTTATCACATATTATAAAGCAGCATCATGCAGATAATTAAAAGCCTTTAATAAATTAATACTTTTTATTAATAAATAAATAAGATTGTTACAAAGTATATGCTTTATGATCAAACATGATTGGCTTGTGTTTATACTACTTTCAAGATCCTTGTTGGGAGTGTCAGCTACGGTGCTCAAGGGTAGGACTATTCATTCTGGTCCTTTGTGTGTAGATGACGTGAGTGGGGCTCTGATTGAGCCATTGCCTGATGATCGAAGGGTTAGAGATCGCATCCTTCGGCGATTGTTTATGATCATCCTCAAGGGTTATTTCCTAGCTGATAACTCTTCGACGGTATTATTCGCTTTTATCAGCCCCACTCGGGAGGTGGACTGTATTGGAGAGTTTTATTGGGGTTCCTACACTTTTGTTTACTTCCTCAGGGGGATGCGCCTACGCTAAGAGGGTGTGATAGAGGCTTGGTTAGGATTTTACCCATTTCTATTGGTGAGTATTTTTTCTTTTGATTTCCCTTGTTCGGGTTGCCAGTTTGACTGACCGCAGATGTTTGATCTTGTATTGACAATTTTGAGCCTACAAGAGGCTCCCACGTCTTCGTCCCGTTTGGATATCTATCCACAGGGATGGCGATGGCATTTCTCCACTTTGACAGAGGTTCCTGTAGCAGAGGGTTTCACCTATTCGCGCCTACAGTTGGAGTTGTTGACTGCATAGGTCATTACATGGGTTCCTTACTCCGAGGACCACTTGACAGTTGGCTTCGAGGGTGGTTTCCCGACTGGTGTCGAGTATGTGTTGTCCATACGTCGGATTCCTCTCCTTACTGACGGAGGTTGGGAGCTCTATTTAAGAGAGCGTGCTATTAGGAGCACTACAGGAGAGATACGCATTCCTATCTTTCCTCCTTCCAGGCGTCATTGGCCTTTATTGCAGCCGATTACTGAGGTCCCATTGATGGGTGTGGATGGCTTTACTTTTTCAGAGGGACCTTTCACTCAGGAGGCTTTTTACCACTGGTGGTTCACTCGCACCATTGGAGCTCAGACCCGCACCACACATTTTATAGGGGATACGGTTCCTAGTTCTGCCATGATGATAGATTGGATTAACTGCGTCTGAGAGCCGACTTATTTGATGCAGATTAAGAGTTTGACCCAGCATTTGGACCAAGCACATTTCTTTATCCGGCATTTGGGCAGAGATCCATCATAGGCGGATACTTTTGATCCTTCCTACTCTGGGGCTGGCCCTTCAGGTGGCCCATATTCAGATGGTTTTGCTGGTGTAGATTCTCCGTTGTATCAGCCTGATATCCCTTCTGGAAAAGATTCATTAACTTAGGAGGAGTTACATCAGATGGACAGATTGGATGATGTGGACATCAACACCATTAACTTCTTCTATTACATTTCTTGCTATATCTTTTGATAGGCATCTGTTAGATATTGGGCGGCTGTGCCCCAGTTCCTCATTATATCTTTTGATAGGCCTCTGTTAGATATTGGGCGGCTGTGCCCCATTTCCCTGTATTTTCAGTTGTACACAGAGATGATGTATTTAGATGATGATGTACTTAGGAATGTATGTATAATGTTTCTATTCCTTAAATTATATTGTCATCTATTATTTATCATGGATGTATTATGTCATGGATATGCATTTCCAGAGACGAGTTTAGCATTGACCCCTGGATGGTCTTATGACACGGCTCTACATATATCTTCATCCACTGTTAGCAGGATTGAGCATACCACACCTGTGTTGGTGGCATCTTCTTTGAGATTGTGGTATGACAGTTTGTCTTCCCTAGATCGGGTGGCAGTTGATCAGTTGCTATGACACTCTATGACCCTCATGATATTTTAGGTTCCATCGGGCATTATAGAGGCTATGCTTGAGCATTGGGTACTAGATAGACATGTATTCAGATTTAATACCCAGGAGTTGACTCCTACATTGGAGGAGTATGAGCATCTTACGGACTTGCTATTGGATAGGCCTTGTGCTCGGATGGTTGTCGATGACATAAGCCGACAGTTTATGACCTTGATATGCTTGAGTCTCAGTGTTGCCCTAGAAAAAGATTTCCTTGAGGCATGTGGTGTCCATGAGTTTCTTGATTGACAGATTTGGGTCGTTGGACAGCTATCTGCGATACTCTGGGGACTTCACCATTTCTGAGGGTGATTGGCATGTCGCCCGTGTAGACATACTCTTGATGTGCATAGTGGCCTATTTGTACATACCGGTGTACATTGACCACCTGGATATCAGTGCGATCATGGTAGTTCGTGCTCTTAGGGAGGGTCATACCATCTTGCCAATGATTTTGGCAGAGACCTTAAGGTTGGCCATATTTTTCCATTCCCA
The DNA here is from genome assembly GCA_016801055.1 of Panax notoginseng. NCBI lineage: Eukaryota > Viridiplantae > Streptophyta > Magnoliopsida > Apiales > Araliaceae > Panax > Panax notoginseng. The sequence continues at coordinate 195,414,751 of CM029016.1, forward strand.
TTGAGTGGGGGTTTTTATAGGCAGTGTGGTATTGTTGTACGTGTGGTTTATGACACACTTGAGACCGATTGGCACTTTCAGACGCTATGTTTATTATTTTTCCCACGAGATAGTCATGTCATATTCCTTTCAACCGGTTGAGTGTACAGACCTAGCTTCTTGGTTGGATTTCTTGTCAAGGATCGACAAGAACCCGTTTGATATTTTGCCATGTTCAGGGCTCAGCTTTCCCTATAGCTTTATCACTCATGCGGTTGGCATGGACTATCTTCCCCTAACCGGTTTGAGGGGGTGACCACATATCATCCACTGGCTGTAATGGCACAGTTTGGCCAGTTTCAGGATATTCATCCCTTTGACGGGGCAGGGGTCATCGATTGTCATCTCGGTTTCTATTAGCAGAGGATTTGTCAGGATTTATGATTATTGGACTCGTCGAGAGAGGGCTGACTTTTGGACTAGCCATCCAGGTCGTTCTTCAGAGTATTCTGCATAGTTGGAGGTAGAGATCACATCAACTAGGGTTGTATCCTCAGAGCCGAATATTGATTCTGATGATGGGGAACTTATGGAGTACCATGATTCTCCCATCGAGGATAAGCTATTTACTGGTTCGTCAGTAGCTCTGGTTGATTACCCCAGTATTCCTACTGTTGTGGCTCCACATTCTGCAGAGTATTTAGAGCAGAGTTTACATCTGATGACGTTTGAGAGGGATCAAGTTAGGGCCTTGATGTTGATAGCTTTTTCTGATAGAGATGCCACTCTGGTTGAGAGAGATGAAGTTCTAGCTCACAGGGATACTGCTGTTATTGAGCAGGATGAGGCTCTAGCTACCCGAGATGCTGCCACTACAGATAGTACTACATTGAGATCTCATACTGCTGACATTATTGCAGAGATGAGTGCATTTATTGTAGCACCTTGAGCTATAGATCTCTTGGCTCGTGTGGATACCCTAGGGCAGGAGCTCATAGATTTACCTCCATCTACTGAGAGGGATGCCATGTTGGACTTTATGGTTCTCTTATCCACTAGTTTGTAGATTAGCTTTGATTTTTCTGTATAGACTAGGTTAGCTATTTTTGTCATGTACAAGACACATTGTATATATCAAACAATATTATATGGCAAGGAAATATGTTTTGATCCACTTCCCTTTTTAGATATGCCTTGTTACTTGCTTGATAGTTGCCTATTCTCCAGGACTTGCGATCTCGATGTATTCTGAACTCCTCCTTGATGGATGGACATTGAGATGTCTCAGGATCTTTCAGAATGGATCGTCGATCTTTGTGTGCCCCAGATCTTTGGTGTCTTGGGATTGATTTCTAAATGTGGTTGCGGAGAGGATTTTGGCTTTCCTCTATGAGGTTGACTGTGACGCCCCCAAAATAAGTATACATCACCCATTCTGAGTCGCCAAATACATGGTATAGAAACAAATACAACTTCATTACTAAAATTGTCGTGCAAAATACGACAACGCATAAACTGTGAGTTTAAATACAAATATTGTCTAATAGATAATATTAAAACTCAAAAGGAGTCCTCATTACAATTATTGATACACTATTTTACAAAAATAGTGAGGACTGCTAAAACAACTTTCTAGAACCATCACTCCATACCCCGGCTAGTTCCTGCTATATTCTCACCTCCTGAGAAGAAAAATGGAACAAAAAAGAAAAGGGTGAGCTCAACTAGCCCAGTAAAGAATATTATGACTAAGGTAATATACAACAAATTATCAATAGTCTTCAACAGGAAAAAATCTGATAGAATATAATAGACAACAAGTTTTAGATCAACAACTGCAGCGGAAACAATAATTCATTAGAAGAGTTAAGTAGAGAATGAAATCTACTATCATCTATGAATTTAAAAGTCCATCATCAATATTTTATCCCTGTAACATTAACCAATATACATCTTGAATCAAATATTCATCTTTGCACTATGGACCAAAGATATTCATTTGTATCACCAGTTGGTTATGTTCATCTCAACACCTGTTCATCTTTGCACTACGGGCCAAAGATATTCATCAGGTAATCATTCATCTTTGCACCACAGGCCAAAGATATTAATCAAGTATCACCATTAATGACTGAGAATGATAAAAAACATTTTAGAGAACGAATCCCGTACGATAAAAGGACAAAGTTTAGAGATTCGTACTTTAGATAATTCAAGTTTAAAAATACTCCATAATAAAACATAATGGAGAAAAATTCAAGAATGACGATCAAAATATGGATACAATCAAAGATAGTAACCATAATAGACATCTGAGACAAAGAAGAGAAAATTTCATTTTTCAGTGAATAATGCCGTATTCGTGAATAGTGCCGTATACGTGAATAGTATTGTATACGTAAATAGTAACCTCGACACAAAAAGTTTCAAATTTGATAAAAAGTTCAGACCAATATTTCGGCATAATGATGTTGAAAGAAATAATACAATTTACAAAAAAATAACATCTCTTACCTCAAAGAAACAGTACTTCAGAATGAAATTTCGGATATGATGTTGAATGAAACTTGTACTGAATAGCAACTCTCAAAGTATCAAATACTCACAAAATACGCTCGATAATATAGAGAGAGAAAGAGAGAAAGCTTATGTTTATGGTGTGATTTTAAATTCTAACTCAGCACCCTATTTATAGGAAAATGCTAGCACGCCGAAGCAGACCTGACCTATAACCTGATGACTTTACCTGCTACTATTGCCACCCACCACATTTAAAATAAAATTTGAGCACATTTCTCACCAACCAAAAGTGGGGCCCAACAATTCTAGAATTTTAAACCAAAATGATAAATTTAGAAACTTCAACAATTTCTGAATCAGTCACCTCTTAAAATTCATAACAAATCATGCGTTAATTTTTAACGGTTCAAAATTTGTAGACATATACTCAACTTATATATGTATAACATATCCAAAAATCACAACGATACAACGGTCAGATTAAAATTATAACTCACGCAATAGAGTTTTAAGAACACTACTTTGATTTTTAAAACCTCCATTCCAACAAAATACTAATAAAACCCCTCAACACTAATTCCTTCATTTATAACCACATAAATAAATTCATCATTTATATCCACATCGAATAAATATTTTCTTATCATATAAATTAATAATTAATTATTCACAAATAATATTACAGAATCACAATTATGACAACTAGACTGTTCACAGGAAAGAGGGGGCTTTCCAATAAAGATTTATCCTTACTGGCACGTAATTAGGCGACCAAACCTCTCCTTAGACAGAACTTTCTAGACATTGCCAATAATGATATCTAATAATATTATTCAAATAATATGAATTATTAATCTGATAATGGGAAATACTGTGCAGTGACAATTATTGGAACAACAATAATATAAAATATCAATGCATCAATTATTGAATCAATAAAATAAAATATTAAACAGTAATTACTGTAACAATTATTGAGTAGTGCCTTCTTATATAAGAATCAATAATTTAAAAATACTGTACAATACCGTGTGCTTCTGTGCAACTACGCGTATTACTGTATTTTAACCACCGGATATTCCAACAATGTTAACGGTAACAACTACGCCGTTATTTATAAAAACTCAAACTTGTCATTTTCTTCATCCGACAGTTATGCTATTATGGGGCCCACTAATGACTGCGTCGTCGTACGGATATTCCTGACAAAAAGAATATTCCACGACCAAATGAATATTCCCCGACAACAATGAATATTTTATAACCACTTGCTTATTTTGCAAAATTTACACATTTCACCCATAATCAAAATATTATATCAAATTAACACCCTATTATTCAAAATAATAATTAGAGGAAATTTGATTTTATTTATAATAAGTTGGGGTCTTACAACCTCCCCTCCATATGAAATTTCGTCCTCGAAATTGACGTACGTACTTGGTGTTTTGAAAAGGTGAGGATACCTCGCTTTCATTTTTGATTCTAACTCCCAGGTCATTTATTCAATAGCATGGTTCCTCCATAAAACCTTGACTTTTGGTATAACCTTTGTTTGTAGGACATGCTCTTTCATATCAAATATCTTGACAGGTACCTCCTCGTACATTAAATCTTCGGCTATCTCGTCTGGTTCTAATGCAATAATGTGGTTTGGGTCTTTCACATATTTATGAAGCATAGATATATGAAAAATATTATGAACACGAGACATGCTTAGAGGTAATGCGAGTCTATAGGCCACATTTTCTATTCGGTCAAGAATCTCAAATGGACCAACAAATCATGGATTGAGCTTTTCTCTATTCCCAAATCTTGTAACTCCCTTCCATGCAGCAATACATAACAGTACATAAGCTCCAATATTAAATTTCACGTCCTTTCGATGAAGATCAACATAACTCTTTTGTCGATCTTATGCCGTTTGTATACGTTATCGAATCTTTTGGATCTTTTTCGTAGTCATACGTACCAACTCTGGTCCCACGAACGTTGCTTCACCCACCTCATCCCAACATACTAGAGAGCTACACTTTCGTCCATATAATGCTTCGAATGGAGCCACACCTATACTTGCCTGATAACTGTTGTTGTAGGAGAATTCCACCAGTGGCAAGTACTTATCCCGACTTCCTTTGAAATCTAAGACACAGAGTCTTAATAGATCTTCAAGAGTTTGAATAGTCCTTTCTGATTGCCCATTCGTTTGAGTATGGTATGCCGAACTGACCCGTAAATCCGTGCCCATAGCTTTCTGCAAGCTAACCCAAAATCGTGAAGTAAATCTTGGGTCACGATCCAAAACTATGGATACTGACATGCCATGCAATCGCACAAACTTATTTACATACATATGAGCAAAACGTTCAAGAGAATAAGTCTCACGTATATGCAAGAAATGAGCAGACTTGGTTAATCTATCAACAATAACCCAAATCGCATCTATGCCGTGAGAAACTTTGGGAAGACTCGTAACGAAATCCATGGTAATGTGTTCCCACTTCCATTTCAGAATCTCAAGTGGTTGTAATGGACCCTTTGGCACTTGATGCTCCGCCTTTACTCGTTGACAAGTTAAACACCTCGAGATAAACTCCGCGATCTCTCTCTTCATATTACTCCACCAAAATGTATGTCGAAGATCATGATACATTTTGGTACTCCCAGGATGGATTGCAAATGGTGTGTTGTGTGCCTCCATCATGATTCTATGCTTCAAGTCAGAATCGTTAGGAACACAAAGTCTGGAGTGGACTCGAAGTATTCCTTTTTCATCGATTCTTGCTTCTTGAATAGCACCTTCTTTTACTTTTTTCTTCATACGCATCAGCTCCAGGCCTAAAATTGAGCAGCTTTAACTTTATCGATTAAAGTCGGTTCTACTCGTATATTTGATATCATCACGTGGGTACTTGGAGCCTTTACCTCTATCTCCATCCTTTGCAAGTCATACAAAATGGGTCTTTACGTTAACCACATTACACTTATACCTGCATACGATCTTCTACTAAATGCATCAGCTACCACGTTTGCTTTTCCAGGATGATATTGGATGGTATGATCATAATCTTTCAACAACTCGAGCCAACGTCGTTGCCGCATGTTGAGTTTTTTTTGGGTGAAAAAATATTTGAGACTTTTATGATCCGTATAAATCTCCACTTTCTCCCCATACAGGTAGTGTCTCCAGTTTTTTAAAGAAAAAATAACAGCTGCCAACTCTAGATCATGAGTAGGATAATTTCTCTTATATTCTTTGAGTTATCGTGAGGCATATGCTATGACTTTCCCATGTTGCATAAGAACACATCCTAACCCTTAGCCTGAAGCATCGCTGTAGATAACAAATCCATCCGAACCAGATGGTATTGTCAGAACAGGTGCCGAAATGAGTCTCCTCTTGAGCTCTTAGAAACTCTTCTCGCATTCCTCGCTCCATACGAATTTTGCATCTTTCCGAGTAAGCTGAGTTAATGGAGTAGCGATTCGAGAAAATCCTTCCACAAATCTCCGATAATAAACCAGCTAAGTCTAGAAAACTACGTACTTCGGTCACCGACTTCGGATGCTCCCAACTTTGTATGGCTTCAATCTTCGTCTGGTCAACAGATACTCCATGTTTTAACACCACGTGCCCAAGGAATGCTACTTCTTTAAGCCAGAACTCACATTTCCTTAGCTTGGCATATAGCTTGTTATCGCGAAGCCTTTGGAGTACCAGCTTCAAATGGTGCTCATGATCTTCACGGGTTTTGGAATAGATGAGGATGTCATCAATAAATACAACAACGAACTGATCCAAATATTCCTTGAATACACGGTTCATCATATCCATGAAGGCAGCAGGAGCATTAGTCAATCCAAAAGACACGACTAGGAATTTATAATGCTCGTACCGAGTTCTGAAGGCAGTCTTTAGAATATCCTCAGTTTTAATCTTCAACTAATGATATCTAGAACGAAGATCGATCTTTAAAAAGAATTGTGCTCCTTGTAACTGGTCAAACAGGTCATCAATGCGAGGTAGCAGATACCTATTCTTGATGGTAACATGGTTCAATTTCCGATAGTCGATACAAAGTCGCATACTCCTGTCTTTCTTCTTTACGAATAAAACAGGAGCACCCCAAGGAGATGTACTAGGACGAATGAAACCGATATCTAACAATTCCTGTAGTTGGACTTTTAACTCCTGAAGTTCAATAGGAGCCATTCGATATATGGTTTTAGAAATGGGCTTTGTACCAGGTTCAAGGTCAATAAAAAATTCAACTTCATGTTATGGGGGTAGACCAAGAACTTCTTCAGGAAATACGTCAGGAAATTCATTAACAATAGAAATATTATTCAAATCTGATGTGTTTTTGTTCAAATCCATAATATGGTCTAAGAAAGCTTGACATCCATTTTTCAATAAACGAATAGCTTTATGGCTTGATATAACAGTGACTAATTTTAGTGGTTTAGTTACTTGAATAACATGTTGGTTAGGAATATTAAAACTAACAACCTTATGAAAACAATCAATTTTGGCATGATGAGTGGTTAACCAATCAATTCCTAAAATCACATCAAAAGCAAATATCTTTAAAGAGATAAGATCAATAGGTAATGTGATGGTGCCAACTTGGATCAAATAAGATTTGTAAATAGTGGATGCAATTTTTTTGGAGTCTCCACAGATAAGTCAAAGACCAATTTTTTTGGAGTCAAGTTTAAACGTTGAGCACAAGCAGGAGAGATAAAAGAATGGGTAGAATTGGTATCTAGTAAGGTATAAACTTCTCAAGAGTTCAAGATTAGCTTACCCGTGATCACCTCATTCAGGTTTCTCACGTTTTGGCCAGTCATGACAAACGCCCTCCCTTGAACCACCGACTTTGTTTTGTCCATAGTCGCCTTTGGTGTCGCCGTCCCAATTGGACTTGACTTTGCTACCTAATAAAATCGGGCTATATGACCGCCTTTTCCACAATTGAAACACACATTGGAAGGCTGTGAACAGTTTGGACTTATGTGTCCCTTCTCTCCGCATCTGTAGCATCTAACTGGCTGTCGTTCTCTTCCCCTAGAATTTGTTGTTGGTGATGGTGCTAGTGCTGCTACTGATGTCTTCCCATCATTGTTGAATCTCATCTTTTTAAAATTTCCACTTGACTCATCTCTCCTGTTATCATGGCCACGATTACCACCCGAGTGGTTACTGCTTTTGTTCGTATTTTTTCCTCCGCGCTGGTTATCATCGCTCCGATGACTGCTGTCACCGGTATGACCCTGGTTGTGGTCCCTTAGTTGAACATACTTATTATCTCGCTCTAATAATTGAGCCCTGTTTATAACATCTGAATATAAAGAAAATTTATGAGAGATAAGATATTGCCGAATCTCGAGTTTTAGACCTCTCAAAAACATCTGTGTCATTCGTTCCTCATTCTCTACCAAATGAGGTGTAAACCTGGATAACTCTGTGAACTTCACCTCGTACTGAGACACAGTCATGTTGTTTTGTTCTAGTCTGATAAACTCTACATCCTTCATATGACGAATACTTTCAGGAAAATACTTATCATTGAACAGCTTCTAAAACGTTTCCCAAGACATGCTGAGTGCGGCAGGCTGGGTACGCTTCACAGATTCTCACTAGTAATTTGCCTCACCATGAAACATAAAGGTGGCGAATGGAACCTTTTGTTCCTCCGTGAAGCCCAAGACATCAAATATCTTGGTAATTTGCTTGACCCACGTTTCCGCCTTATTCGGATCTAGCTTTCCCCAGAATTCTGGTGGTCCCAACTTTTTAAACTGCTTGGCTGTGACAAACCGCGCATTGCTATCATTTCCACCCATATTTTGTACACGAGTCTCCCTCATCTAATTTTGCATGAACTGCAAAAAGCTTCTAAACATTCCATCATTCATCGTTTGTTCGGTCGTGTTGTTTACAGGAGGAATATTGCCTTCCTATTGCACGTTCTCCTGGTTAGTGATTGAAGGTTGTTCCACAGTCTCATACACTCCATTGTTAACGTTCTCAGCTGCCATTCTTAAAAACTACCATAAAACAAGGGTTAATTAAACAAATTAACATGTCACATAATAACCCTATATTATGACTGACCAACAAATAAGCTTAGGTAGGACATACTAGCGAAGGATTTACTCGTCTCTCTCCTCCTAGTTCTATTCCCCGATCTCCGCTAGAGACCATATCCCTAAGCTCTAATACCAACTGTGACGCCCCCAAAATAGGTATACATCACCTATTTTGAGTCGCCAAATACATGGTACAGAAATAAATACAACTTCATTACTACAATTGTCGTGCAAAATACGACAACACATAAACTGTGAGTTTAAATACAAATATTGTCTAATAGACAGTATTAAAACTCAAAAGGAGTCCTCATTATAATTATTGATACACTATTTTACAAAAATAGTGAGGACTGCTAAAACAATTTTCTAGAACCATCACTCTATACCCCGGCTAGTTCCTACTATATTCTCACCTCCTAAGAAGAAAAATGGAACAAAAAAGAAAAAGGTGAGCTCAACTAGCCTAGTAAAGAATATTATGACTAAGATAATATACAACAAATTATCAATAGTCTTCAACAAGGAAAAATATGATAAAATATAATAGACAACAAGTTTTAGATCAATAACTGTGGCGGAAATAATAATTCATTAGAAGAGTTAAGTAAAGAATGAAATCTACTATCATCCATGAATTTAAAAGTCCATCAACAATATTTTATCCTGTAACATCAATCAATATACATCTTGAATTAAATATTTATCTTTGCACTACGGGCCAAAGATATTCATTTGTATCACCAGTTGGTCATGTTCATCTCAACACCTGTTCATCTTTACACTACGGGCCAAAAGATATTCATCAGGTAATCATTCATCATTGCACTACAGGCCAAAGATATTCATCAAGTATTACCATTAATAACTGAGGATGATAAAAAACATTTTAGAGAATGAATCCCGTACGATAAAAGGACAAAGTTTAGAGATTCGTGCTTTAGATAATTCAAGTTTAAAAATACTCCATAATAAAACATATTGGAGAAAAATTCAAGAATGACGATCAAAACATGGATACAATCAAAGATAGTAACCATAATAGACATCTGAGACAAAGAAGAGAAAATTTCATTTTTTGGTGAATAGTGCCGTATACGTGAATAGTAATCTCGACACAAAAAGTTTCAAATTTGATAAAAAATTCAGACCAATATTTTGACATAATGATATTGAAAGAAATAATACCATTTACAAAAAAATAACATCCCTTACCTCAAAGAAACAATACTTCGGAATGAAATGTCAGATATGATGCTGAATGAAACTTATACTGAATAGCAACTTTCAAAGTATCAAATACTCACCAAATACGCTCGATAATATAGAGAGAGAAAGAGAGAAAGCTTATGTTTCTGGTGTGATTTTTAATTCTAACTTAGCACCCTATTTATAAGAAAATGCTAGCACGCCGAAGCGGACCTGACCTGTAACTTGATGACTTTACCTGCTACTATTGCCAGCCACCACATTTAAAAAAAATTTGAGCACATTTCTCACCAACCAAAAGTGGGGCCCACCAATTCTAGAATTTTTTTACCAAAATGATAAATTTAGAAATTTCAATAATTTCTGAATCAGTCACCTCTTAAAATTCATAACAAATCATGCGTTAATTTTTAACGGTTCAAAATTTGTGGACATATACTCAACTTATATATGTATAACATATCCAAAAATCACAACGATCCAACGGTCGAATTAAAATTATAACTCATGCAATAGAGTTTTAGGAACATTGCTTTGATTTTTAAAACCCCATTCCGACAAAATACTGATAAAACCCCTCAACACTAATTCCTTCATTTAAAACCACATAAATAAATTCATCATTTATATCCACATCGAATAAATATTTTCTTATCATATAAATTAATAATTAATTATTCACAAATAATATTACAGAATCACAATTATGACAACCAGACCGTTCACAGGAAAGAGGGGACTTTCCAATAAAGATTTCTCCTTACTGGCGCGTAATTAGGTGACCAAATCTCTCCTTAGACAGAACTTTCTAGACATTGTCAATAATGCTATCTAATAATATTATTCAAATAATATGAATTATTAATCTGATAATGGAAAATACTGTGCAGTGACAATTATCGGAACAATAATAATATAAAATATCAATGCATCAATTATTGAATCAATAAAATAAAATATTAAACAGTAATTACTGTAACAATTATTGAGTAGTGCCTTCTTATGTAAAAATCAATAATTTAAAAATACTGTACAATACCGTGTGCTACTGTGCAACCACACGTATTACTGTATTTTAAACACCGGGTATTCCAACTGTGTTAACGATAACAACTATGTCGATATTTATAAAAACTCAAACTTATCATTTTCTTCATCCGACAGTTATGCTGTTATGGGACCCACAAATGACTGTACCGTCGCATGGATATTCCCGATAAAAAGAATATTCCACGACAAAAAGAATATTCCCCGACAACAATGAATATTTTATAACCACTTGCTTATTTTGCAAAATTTGCACATTTCACCCATAACTAAAATATTATATCAAATTAACACCCTATTTTTCAAAATAATAATTAGAGAAAATTTGATTTTATTTATAATAAGATGGGGTCTTACATTGACCGCACCACAAATGGTCGTTGGTACCCCCTTTTATTGAGGAGACTAAGTAGTTCCATCTCTTATGGATTGGTATTTCTTTTTGAGGATTCAATCGCAGTATAAATGGTCACCGATTTTTCCTATTTATGCGGGGAGACCAGGTAGTTCCATCCCTGTGGTCTAAGCCGATGAGGTGTGGTCTAACTGCCCCACAGATGATTGTTGATGTATTCCCGTTTATTGCAAAGATCATGTAGTTCCATCTATTATGGTTTGGTTTGAAAAGTGGAAAGATGATCCAAGTACCGTTGATAGGATTTTGTGTTTTGTAGGGGTGAGACCGCACCGTGAATGGTTGCCTACGTACTCCTGTGTATTGGGGAGATCAGGTCTGTGTAGTTCCAACCTAGCGTAAAAAGGTTAAAAGTTATATGTGGTGAAGAGGGTTTTGCTTTTGCTTTTGTATAGGTTAGACCGAACCATAAATGGATGCCTGCGTACTCTCGTGTATGGGGGAGATCAGGTATGCGTAGTTCGTCCCTGATGGGACAAACTGATGTGGTTAGAAAGGTTTGAAAATGTGAATTGACTGATGGATTGATGATCCAGAACCAGGATGCTAGTTTGCAGGTAACTTTAGACATAATACCATTTGACAGTGTCTGAGTTGATGAGTTGGGGAAATTCCTCGCCATCCATTTCTTGCGATCTAAGGGTTCCTCCTATAAATACCTCCTTGACAATAAATGAGCCTTCCCAGTTTGGGGCGAATTTTCCTTTAGATTGATCTTAGTTACCAAGGACCTTCTTCAAGACCAAGTATTTCTCTTTGAACTTTCGTAATCGGACTTTCTTGTTGTAGGATCGAGCGATCCTTTGTTGGTATAATTAACCATAGAAGACGGATGTGGCCCGTCTTTCATCTATCAAAGATAATTAGTGTTACCAATCTTGTAACCATTGGTCTTCTTCCATCTGAGCATCTATCAATACTCTTAGGGATTCCATTTCTACCTCTATGGGGAGCACTGTTTCCATGCATAGGTTAATGAGTAGAGGGTTACCCGAGTGGAAGTGCGCATTGACGTTCTGTAGGCTAATAGAGTAAGAGGCAACAAGTTAGGCCATCCTTTGTGATTGGCGAACATCTTTTGCATGATCTTTTTGATATTTTTATCAGCCGCTTCTACATCACCATTCATCTTTGGACGATAGATGATGGAGTTGAGATGCTTGATGTGGAATTTGTTGCATAATTCCTCCATTATTTGGTTGTTAAGGTTTTTGGAATTATCTGGTACAATGTTGTCCACATCGACAAATGATATTATTTCTGATGAAACCAAGGATCACCTCTTTGGTAACTCTGGGGAAAGAGGCTGCATCTACTCATTTGGTGAAGTAATCAATCATGGTGAAGATAAACCGATGACCATTGCTAGCTTTGGGCTCGATTGGCCTGATCACGTCTATTCCCCACATTGAGAAGGGCCAAGGTGAACTCATATTGTGGAGTTTCCTTGGAGGGGCGTGGATAGCATTTTCATGAATTTGGCATTGATAACATCTCCTAACATGATAATCACTGTAAGACCCCAACTTTTATAAATAAAGGTGAATTTTCTATAAATATCATTTTTGAATATTATGGAGTTAATTTGATATAATATTGGGTAATATTTATAAATTTTGTAAAGTACGCAAGTTGTTATATAATATTCGATTGGTCGGGAAATATTCGTTTTAACAGGAAATATTCGTACAACGACACAATCATTGGTGGACCCCACAACGAAAGTATTGTCGGATTGAGAAAACGACAAAAATATTTTATTAAAAATAACGGCGGAAATTTTACCATTGTTACTGTTGAACTACTCGGTAGTAAAAGTACAGCAATACGTGTGGTTGCATAGTAGCACACGGTATTGATTATTAATGCTTATGTGAGAAGTCACTCAGTTTGATTCAATTATTGTCAGTTAATAATATGAATTATTTAGTGATAATGACGTTTTGTTTTATTCGTATTATTAACGTAATAAAACAGAAACATCTTTTTATATAAAACAGAATACTTTATTAAAGTTATTCTATAAATAGAATATATTATATTTTATTTAAAAGATTTTTCTTTAAATATGGATCGTCAGATTAAAGTAATCAATCTGGACCGTTCATGGATTAGTTACTATGCATTCTATTTTTCTATAAATAGCAGCTCATTCCTTCATTATTTCTTAAGAATTCACTGAACTCTAGAGAGAGAAACTATAGAGAGAAACTATAGAGAGAGAGAAGAAGAGTATTCTGCTACTTAACTACTTCCTTATTTCAGCTCGTCTTTAAAACGGTAAGGGGTGTTATTCTTTCTTATTCATGAAGAGAACTGTTGTTATTCCATTTCTTATTATTCTGTTGGAATAACCTGTATACGCGGAATACCCTATACTTGGTGACATCCTTCTATTATTCTGTTGGAACTTTCTGTCTGTGTGTTTTACACCGGACCTGGTTCCGTTGTTATTATTATTCTGTTGGAACTTCCTGTCTGTGTGTTTTACACCGGACATTATTATTCTGTTGGAACATCCTGTCTGTGTGTTTTACACCGGACCTGGTTCCTTCTTTATTATTCCGTCTTTATTATTCTGTTGGAATATCCTGTCTGTGTGTTTTACACCAGACCTGGTTCTGTCTTCATTATTCTGTATTTATTATTCTGTCGGAACATCCTGTCGGTGTGATTTTCACCTGACCTGGTTCCATTCTCTATTATTCTATTGGAATAACCTGCTGTGCGGTCTATCGCATGCATGGTGATTTCTTCTGTTATTCCATTCTCTATTGTACTAAGTTGGTTAAAACTTTGACTTCTATACCTCCATGAAATTAGTGGAATATCCTTGATATTTGTGCTTCATCTAGTATCTTTTCATGGAAATATTCTTCTGATCATTCTTGAATTTTACTCCACAATGCAGTATCATGTTGACAATTTGGACGTTGTTAATTCTTGGATAAATTAATTCTTGAACTTGTTTTATTGAATTCTTATATCATTGTCATCATCCTCATGTTTATAAAATGTTGAAAGTCATCTGTGGCCTGTAGTGCATAGATGGACTTGGTATGATTATGACCAGGGATTATTCGGTATAATCATGACCGTAATGTTACAAATGATGTGGTAAAAGTCCTCATTGGCCCGTAGTGCATTGATGGACAGTTGTTGGCATGATCATGACCATTAATGAATACACGAATATCCTTGGCCGTAGTGCAGGGGTGATTCGATGATGTGGATTATTTTATTAAGCTGAGTCACAGCGATCACAGTGTTGAAAAACCTTTTAAATCATAAAAGATAGTAGAGTTTATTTTCTACTTGACTCTTTTAATGGATTGCTTGTTCCACTGCAGTTAAACTTGATGTCTATTATATTTTATCAGTTTAACATTGTTGAAGGCTAATGATAATTTATTCTGCATTATCTTAGTCATAATATTTCCTACTGGGCTAGTTGAGCTCACCCTTTCTTTCACTGTTCTCTTCAGGAAATGAGAACGTAGCTGGGACAAGTCGGGGAACAGAGTGATGGTTCGAATGATAGTATTAGTTAGTAGTCCTCACTATTCTATGTAATAGTGTGTTAATAAATGTAATGAGGACTCTTTTTGAGTATGAATACTCTCTAGAAGATAATATTTGTATTCAAACTCACAGTTTATATTTTGTCGTATTGTACACGACAGTTGTATTAGTAAGTTGTATTTGTATTCTGTACTATGTATCTGACGATCCAAGATGGGTGATGTATACCTATTTTTGGGGGCGTCACAGTTGGTATCAGAGCCAGGTTATATGATCCCTGGCTAAGATGTAAGAATAGAACTAGGAGGGGAGAGACGGGGAATTCCTTCGCTAGTATGACCTACCTAAGTTTATTTGCATGGTATTTAATTGGTCGGTCATAATATAAGGATAATATATGACATATCAATTAACTTTTATTTTGTGACAGTATCTGAAAATGGCATCTGAGAATGTTGAGAATAGCAATGGAGCACAGACGATTATTGATTCACCACATATCAATAATCAGGATAATGTTCATCAGGAAGGTGACAATCCTCATGCAAACAACAACACTGACCAGATGATGAATGATGGAATGTTCAGAGGTTTTATGCAATTCATGCAACAACAGGTGAAAGCGGCTCCTGTCCACAACGTAGGTGGAAATACTGGAAACTCTCAGGCGGTCACCGCTAAACAGTTTAAGGAGCTGGGACCACCGGAGTTTAAGGGAGAACCCAAACCACTTGTAGCTAAAACATGGATAAAGCAGATCACCAAGATATTTGATGTCTTGGGTTGCTCCGAGGAGCAAAAGGTTCTCTTTGCCGCCTTTATGTTGCGAGGAGAGGCAGATTATTGGTGGGAATCGATAAAACGTACTCAACCTGCCGCACTGAAGATGTCTTGGGAGAAGTTCCAAGAGCTGTTTAACGACAAATACTTTCCCGAGAGTATTCGTCACATGAAGGAGGTGGAGTTCATCAAATTGGAGCAGAATAATATGACCGTGTCGCAGTACGAGGCAAAATTTGCGGAGTTATCCCGGTTTGCGTCCCACCTGGTGGATAATGAAGAAAGAATGACGCGAATGTTTTTAAGAGGTTTTAAGCCGGAGATACGTCAACACCTTGTTTCTCATAAATTGTGTTTGTATTCAGATGTTGTAAATAGGGCTCAGTTAGTGGAGCGCGATAACGAGACAACGCAACCAAAAGAGAGCAGCCGGCAAAATGATAATACCAGTGAAAGCAGTCATCGAAGCGGTGACAACAAGCGTGGAGGGAATCAACAGGCCAGAAATGGTAACCACTTCGGTGGTAATCAGGGCCAAAACAATAAGAATGAGCATTTCAAGAAGAGGAGATTCAACAATGATGGAAAGACGTCAGCACCAGCACCTGTCGTTAAGGAAGGGGAACGACCACCTATCATATGTTTCAAATGCGGAGGGGAGGGGAACATCAGTCCAAACTGCAAGATGCCGTCCAAAGCATGTTATAATTGTGGAAGAGAAGGTCATTTAGCCCGATTTTGTCGTTTACCGAAGACAAATTCAGCTAGGATGGAGGCACTAAAGGCCGTCCCAGAAAAGTCAAAACCGGTTGTGCAAGGGAGAGCGTTTGTTGTGAACTCCCAGAGAGCAAGGAACCCGAATGAGGTCATCACGGGTAAGCTTATCATAAACTCTAACGAAGTCTATACTTTATTTGATACCGGTTCTACCCATTCTTTTATTTCTCCTACTTGCGCTCATCGATTAAATTTGATTCCGGAGAAATTAGACTTTGACTTAGCAGTTGAAACTCCATTGGGAGAAACCTTCATTACATCCACGGTTTATAAGTCTTGTTTGGTTCAAGTTGGTACCCACACATTACCTGTCGATCTTATTTCATTAAAAATACTTGCATTTGACGTGATTCTAGGGATTGATTGGTTAACTATTTATCATGCAAAAATTGATTATTTTCGTAAGGTTGTTAGCTTTCATATTCCTAATCGACCTATTATGCGAATTCAAGCAACCAAACCATTAAAATCAATCGCTGTCATCTCAAGCCATAAAGCTATTCGTTTATTGAAAAACGGATGTCAAGCTTTCTTAGCTCATGTCACAGATCTAAACAAAAATACGTCAGCTTTGAATGATATTTCTGTTGTTAATAAATTTCCTGACGTATTTCCCGAAGAACTTCCTGGCCTACCCCCAGAGCGTGAAATTGAATTTTGTATCGACCTTGAACCCGGTACAAAACCCATTTCCAAAGCCCCATATCGAATGGCTCCTATTGAACTTCAGGAGTTAAAGACCCAACTACAGGAATTGTTAGACATTGGTTTTATTCGTCCTAGTACTTCTCCTTGGGGTGCTCCTGTTCTGTTCGTGAAGAAGAAAGATGAGAGTATGCGACTTTGTATTGATTATCGGGAGTTGAATCATGTCACCATCAAAAATAGGTACCCATTGCCACGTATTGATGACCTGTTTGACCAGTTGCAAGGAGCACAATTCTTTTCAAAGATCGATCTTCGTTCTGGATATCATCAGCTGAAGGTTAGAACTGAGGATATTCCAAAGACTGCCTTCAGAACTCGGTATGGGCATTATGAATTCTTAGTTATGTCTTTTGGATTGACTAATGCTCCTGCTGCCTTCATGGATATGATGAACAGGGTATTCAAGGAATATTTGGATCACTTTGTGGTCGTCTTTATCGATGACATCCTTGTTTATTCCAAAAGCCGTGAAGATCATGAGCAACACTTGAGGTTGGTACTCCAAAAGCTTCGTGAATACAAACTTTATGCCAAGTTGAAGAAATGCGAGTTCTGGCTGGAAGAGGTAGCATTCCTTGGGCACGTAGTATCAAGTCGTGGAATATCGGTTGACCCGGCAAAGATTGAAGCTATTCAAAGCTGGGAGCAACCTAAATCAGTGACCGAAGTACGTAGCTTTCTTGGTTTGGCTGGTTATTATAGGAGATTCGTGGAAGGATTTTCTCGAATCGCTACTCCATTAACTCAGCTGACTCGGAAAGATACAAAGTTCGGTTGGAGCGAAGAATGTGAGCAGAGTTTTCAAGAACTTAAGAGGAGACTCATTTCAGCACCTGTTCTAACAATACCATCTGGCTCGGAGGGATTTGTCATCTACAGTGATGCTTCGAGCAAAGGGTTGGGATGTGTTCTCATGCAACATGGAAAAGTCATAGCCTATGCATCAAGACAACTCAAGGAATATGAGAGGAATTATCCTACTCATGATCTAGAGTTGGCAGCTGTTGTCTTTGCACTTAAAATTTGGAGGCATTAATTGTATGGGGAGAAGGTGGAGATCTTTACGGATCATAAAAGCCTTAAATATTTCTTCACTCAAAAGGAACTCAAGATGCGACAACGACGTTGGCTTGAACTGTTGAAAGATTATGATCATACCATTCAATACCATCCTGGAAAAGCGAACGTGGTAGCTGACGCATTGAGTAGAAGATCATATGCAAGTACGAGTGCGATATTGTCAACACAAAGGCCTATTTTGTGTGATTTGCAAAGGATGAAGATAGAGTTAAAGACTCCAGGGACCCATGTGATGATGGCAAATATACGAGTAGAACCGACTTTAATCGATAAAGTTAAAGCTGCTCAAGCTATAGACCTGGAGCTGATGCGTATAAGGAAGAAAGTGCAAGAAGGTGCTATGCCGGAAGTAAGAATCGATGAAGAAGGAATACTTCGAGTCAACTCCAGACTTTGTGTTCCTAACAACCCTGATTTAAAGTATGAAATCATGATGGAGGCGCACAACACACCGTTTGCAATCCATCCTGGAAGTACCAAAATGTATCATGATCTTCGTCATACATTTTGGTGGAGCAATATGAAGAGAGAGATAGCGTTGTTTATCTCAAGGTGTCTAACTTGTCAACGAGTCAAAGCGGAGCATCAAGTACCAAAAGGTCCATTGCAACCACTTGAAATTCCAGAATGGAAGTGGGAGCACATTACCATGGATTTCGTTACCGGTCTTCCTAGGGTTTCTCAAGGTATTGATGCGATTTGGGTCATTGTTGATAGATTGACCAAGTCTGCTCATTTCTTACCGATACGAGAAACTTATACACTTGAACGTCTTGCTCGTACGTACATAAACGAGATTGTAAGACTGCATGGTATGCCAGTATCCATAGTTTCTGACCGAGACCCAAGATTCACTTCACGATTTTGTGTTAGTTTACAAAAAGCTATGGGCACGGATTTACGATTTAGTTCAGCATATCATCCTCAGACGGACGGACAATCAGAGAGGACTATTCAAACTCTTGAAGATCTATTAAGACTCTGTGTCTTTGACTTCAAGGGAAGTTGGGACAAGTTCTTACCATTGGTGGAGTTTTCCTACAACAACAGTTATCAAGCAAGTATTGGCATGGCTCCATTCGAAGCATTGTATGGAAGAAAATGTCGTTCTCCAGTATGCTGGGATGAGGTGGGTGAAGCAACGTTGTTGGGACCGGAGTTGGTACGTATGACTACAGAAAAGATTCAAACGATCCGACAACGTATAAAAACCTCACAAGATCGACAAAAGAGTTATGCTGATCTTCATCGAAAGGACGTGGAATTTGATGTAGGAGATCATGTGTTCTTACGTGTTGCTCCATGGAAAGGAGTTACGAGATTTGGAAAGAGAGGAAAGCTCAATCCTCGATTCATCGGTCTATTTTTAATCCTCGATCGAGTAGGAACTGTGGCTTATAGACTCGCTTTACCGCCAAGTATGTCTCGTGTTCATAACGTTTTTCACATATCCATGTTACGCAAATATGTGGAAGACCCGAACCACATTATTGAGTTAGAACCGGACGAAATAGCGGAGGATTTGACGTATGAAGAAGTTCCTGTTCAAATCTTGGATAAGAAAGAACATATTCTACGCTCCAAGGTTATACCTCAAGTCAAAGTTTTGTGGAGAAACCACGATGTTGAGGAAATGACTTGGGAGTTAGAATCTGAAATGAAATCAAGGTATCCTTATCTCTTCGACATACCAGGTACGTACCCTAATTTCGAGGGCGAAATTTCATAAGAAGGGGAGGTTGTAAGACCCCAACTTTTATAAATAAAGATGAATTTTCTATAAATATCATTTTTGAATATTATGGAGTTAATTTGATATATTATTGGGTAATATTTATAAATTTTGAAAAGTACACAAGTTGTTATATAATATTCGATTGGTCGGAGAATATTCTTTTTAACAGGAAATATTCGTACAACGACACAATCATTGGTGGACCCCACAACGAAATTATTGTCGGATTGAGAAAACGACAAAAATATTTTATTAAAAATAACGACGGAAATTTTACCATTGTTACTGTTGAACTACTCGGTAGTAAAAGTACAGCAATACGTGTGGTTGCATAGTAGCACACGGTATTGATTATTAATGCTTATGTGAGAAGTCACTCAGTTTGATTCAATTATTGTCAGTTAATAATATGAATTATTTAGCGATAATGACGTTTTGTTTTATTCGTATTATTAACGTAATAAAACAGAAACATCTTTTTATATAAAACAGAATACTTTATTAAAGTTATTCTATAAATAGAATATATTATATTTTATTTAAAAGATTTTTCTTTAAATATGGACCGTCAGATTAAAGTAATCAATCTGGACCGTTCATGGATTAGTTACTATGCATTCTATTTTTCTATAAATAGCAGCTCATTCCTTCATTATTTCTTAGGAATTCACTGAACTCTAGAGAGAGAAACTATAGAGAGAAACTATAGAGAGAGAGAAGAAGAGTATTCTGCTACTTAACTACTTCCTTATTTCAGCTCGTCTTTAAAATGGTAAGGGGTGTTATTCTTTCTTATTCATGAAGAGAACTGTTGTTATTCCATTTCTTATTATTCTGTTGGAATAACCTGTATACGCGGAATACCCTATACTTGGTGACATCCTTCTATTATTCTGTTGGAACTTTCTGTCTGTGTGTTTTACACCGGACCTGGTTCCGTTGTTATTATTATTCTGTTGGAACTTCCTGTCTGTGTGTTTTACACCGGACATTATTATTCTGTTGGAACATCCTGTCTGTGTGTTTTACACCGGACCTGGTTCCGTCTTTATTATTCCGTCTTTATTATTCTGTTGGAATATCCTGTCTGTGTGTTTTACACCAGACCTGGTTCCATCTTCATTATTCTGTATTTATTATTCTGTCGGAACATCCTGTCGGTGTGATTTTCACCTGACCTGGTTCCATTCTCTATTATTCTATTGGAATAACCTGCTGTGCGGTCTATCGCATGCATGGTGATTTCTTCTGTTATTCCATTCTCTATTGTACTAAGTTGGTTAAAACTTTGACTTCTATACCCCATGAAATTAGTGGAATATCCTTGATATTTGTGCTTCATCTAGTATCTTTTCATGGAAATATTCTTCTGATCATTCTTGAATTTTACTCCACAATGCAGTATCATGTTGACAATTTGGACGTTGTTAATTCTTGGATAAATTAATTCTTGAACTTGTTTTATTGAATTCTTATATCATTGTCATCATCCTCATGTTTATAAAATGTTGAAAGTCATCTGTGGCCTGTAGTGCATAGATGGACTTGGTATGATTATGACCAGGGATTATTCGGTATAATCATGACCGTAATGTTACAAATGATGTGGTAAAAGTCCTCATTGGCCCGTAGTGCATTGATGGACAGTTGTTGGCATGATCATGACCATTAATGAATACACGAATATCCTTGGCCGTAGTGCAGGGGTGATTCGATGATGTGGATTATTTTATTAAGCTGAGTCACAGCGATCACAGTGTTGAAAAACCTTTTAAATCATAAAAGATAGTAGAGTTTATTTTCTACTTGACTCTTTTAATGGATTGCTTGTTCCACTGCAGTTAAACTTGATGTCTATTATATTTTATCAGTTTAACATTGTTGAAGGCTAATGATAATTTATTCTGCATTATCTTAGTCATAATATTTCTTACTGGGCTAGTTGAGCTCACCCTTTCTTTCACTGTTCTCTTCAGGAAATGAGAACGTAGCTGGGACAAGTCGGGGAAAGAGTGATGGTTCGAATGATAGTATTAGTTAGTAGTCCTCACTATTCTATGTAATAGTGTGTTAATAAATGTAATGAGGACTCCTTTTGAGTATGAATACTCTCTAGAAGATAATATTTGTATTCAAACTCACAGTTTATGTTTTGTCGTATTGTACACGACAGTTGTATTAGTAAGTTATATTTGTATTCTGTACTATGTATCTGACGACCCAAGATGGGTGATGTATACCTATTTTTGGGGGCGTCACAATCACAGTCAGCTTTAAGAGAGAGCCAGTAATGTCTTATTCTTAAGATCTTCTTAACAAGTAGAGGACTGTTCATGTGTGGACCGCATACTCCACCATGGATTTTATCTATGAGTCTCTGGGCTTGGTCTTTGTCTAGACATCTTAGAAGGCCTAGTCCTCTTTTGTTGAGTGCGTCTCCACTCAAATAGAATTTTATGGCCATTCTGTGGATCCGTTTTCTTTCAGCTTGACTCGCCCTAGTGGGCATAGATCCATCTCACAGATATTCCTTGATGGAATTGTACCAAGGGTGTTGGATGGGAGGCAGATCATCTAATACTTCTCCAATGTAATTCCCATAGGCTGGGGTCTTTTAGTTAGTAAATTTGATATTTGAAATGCTTCCTCTCTTAGATACATGGATTAAGGAGGCCAAAGTTGCTAATGCGTCAGCAAAGTCATTCCCGTTCCGAGGAATGTGGAGGAAGGATATTTCTTCAAACTGCGAAGCCATCTGGATAACTTGCCGATGGTAAGGCAGTAAATGTAATTCCTTGGTGTGATAGATCCCAGTGGTCTGTTTGATTACCAGCTCAGAATCTCCAAAGATAGTTAACCGTTTAATGCCTATGGATTGGGTTAGCTTCAACCCCATTATAAAGCCTTCATACTCAGCTGTGTTGTTGGTGCAGACAAACTGCAATTTGATAGCAACGGGATATTGCTCTCCCAAAGTGGATACCAGAACTGCTCCTGCTCCGGCATTGTCCATGTTTACAGCTCCATCAAAATATATCTTCCATGATTGGGATGTATCCCCTTGATGGTGTTGTTAAATTTTTATTACCCCTTCATTGGGGAAATATGTTTCCAAGGGTTTGAAATCCCCTGACGGTGTTGCGGCCAGTTGATATGCAATTCCTTGACCTTTGATAGACTTTTGAGACACATAGATGATGTCGAATTGTTGGAGGAACAACTGCCATTTGGACAGTCGATAATTTAATATGGGTTAGCTGAATACATATTTGAGAGGATCCATATGGGATATGAGATGGGTTGTGCGACCATAGAGATAATACTATAATCTCATGGAAGCCCATGCTAATGCACTACAAATCTTTTCAATAAAGGTGTACTTGTGCTCACTGATGCTGAATCTTTTATTGAGGTAATAGATAGCTCTTTCTTAGCCTCTATCATCTTTTTATCCCAGCAAGCAGCCCATGGCATTGTCATTGATTAACATGTACATAAACAGGGGAATGTCATCCCTGGGAGGTACCAAGACATGAGCTTTGACTAATTGCTCTTTGATGGAAATGAAGGCTTTTTGACACTTTTCGTTCCATTTCTTGGAGGAGTTCTTCCTTAATAACTTGAAGATGGGCTCATAAGTTGCTGTGAGTTAGGAGATGAATCGGCTGAAGAAGTTGATTTTTCCCAGGAATCCCCATATTTCCTTCTCTGTCTGGGGTATGGGCATTTCAGAAATGGCTGGCTCACTAGAAATCCCAGTAACTTGCCTGACTTGACGCCGAAGGCGCACTTGGCTGAATTTAGCTTCAAGTTGTTCTTGCGTAACAGGTTAAAGAGCTTTTTGAGATGGTCTATGTGGTCTTCTTCGCTTCGGGACTTGACAATGATGTCATCCACATATACTTCTATCTCTTTGTGCATTAAATCATGGAAAGGAGCCATCGTGGCTTGCTGATAGGTAGTTCCGGCATTGATGAGACCGATTGACAACCATCTGTAGCAAAAGGTTCCTCAAGGAGTGATGAATGATGTCTTCTCCCGATCCTCTTCAGTAACCATAATTTGGTGATACCCAGTAAAGTAGTCAACAAAGGAGTACATGTTATACTGAGTTGTATTATCAATGAGTATGTGGATAAATGGCACCGAGAAGTTATCTTTGAGAAAAGCTTTGTTCAAATTCATATAATCCACATATACTCGCACCTTTCCTTTGGGTTTAGGTATGGAACTATGTTTAATAGCCACTCAGGGTATGTTGATACCATGATGATATCAGCTTGAAATTGTTTCATAATTTCTTCCTTGACTTTCAAACTCCACTCACGTTTTAATCGCCTGAGCTTCTGTTTGACTGGGTTGAATCCCTCTTTAATGGGTAGGCAATGAATGACGATGTCAGTTGACAAACCAATCCTGCCTTCATGAGACCATGTAAACACATCCTGGAATTGGGTCAATAAAGCAACCATGTCATTCCTTTGGCTTAGGGTAAGGTCCATACCAATCTGGATTTATTTGGGGTTTTCTGAGGTTCCAAGGTTAAAGGAGGTGGTTTGATCAAGGTTTGGTTTTGGTTTGTCTTTGACCCATTCTTTGATCTCCTCAGGTACCTTATAGTCCTCTTGCTCAATCTCCATCAAGTCAGAGTTCAACTTTACATCAAAGTTGCAGTCATTGTGAAGAATTGACATCCCATCAACAAGTTTAGATAAATCTAACTCTGGAGTCCTAAAAAAAAATACTTTCACTTAATATATGAAAATGTTTGATCATACAGAGTGTTAGCATGGCATGACAAAAATAACTGCTAATACTATGTAACAAAAGTAAGCAGTTATTTCTATCTACAAGGCAGAGGGATTTTTTGCGCTTTTTACCCTTTTTGACAAATGCAGGGAGTGCTGTTCCAATTGTCGAGGGTCAAGTCCTGATGGACAGTTGTGATGAAGGGGCGGCTATCATCCTCCTCTTCTTGGATAATACCATGACGTCTGGACAATCATCATTTGGGATATCATCATTCATACCCTTTCTATGTACTAGGACGTACATCTTTGATAACCGTCTCTTTATGTCTTATTTGCACCTATGATTCATTTCCTCAATGTCTGGGTTTGGAATTAGGACTTCTTTCCCATTAGCTAGTCTGGGCTTAGGAAATAGCATACCCGCCATAGAGATAAGAATTTTCCTTAGAGGCCGTACAGAATCTGTATCTGTAGGTTTAGGCAATAGCATTGTAGATGAAGGAGCTAGTGTATGCTTGTGCGGGTTCTTGTGACTTGACCCAGAGGAGTAGCCTAGTCCGGCCTTCTCTATCTGGATGGGAATTTGAATTAGGTATTTGATTCCTTGTTAATTCTTTCCTAACCCTTGTCCTGGCTGGAAACCCAAGGGTATCATCTCTTGACTAGCCGACATTATCTCGGTAGAAACTCTAGGTTTAAAAACTAGAGCCTCGATGGGTTGATAGTGAGTGTTGGTCACCTCAAGGGCTTGGAAACTGACAGGCTCAACTTCTTTATTAAAATTGATTAGAGGCATATCACTTTAGACAGGATAGTCTGGTTCAACATTAATAGTGACCAGATTACTATTGATGATATACTTGAGCTATTGATGAAGAGTGGATGGGACGGCTCCCGCCATATGGATCCAAGGTCTTCCCAATTGTAAATTATATCTTGTAGTGATTTTGAGTACTTGAAATGATATGTAGAAGGTATATAGACCGATTTCCACTAGTAATTTAACCTCTCCCACAGTATTTCTTCGAGATCTATCAAAAGCTTTGATGATTATGTGGCTGCGTCGGATCCGATTGGGATTGATCTTCATCCTTTCCAATGTGGCATAGGGGCAAATGTTTAGGGATGATCCTCCATCTATCAGCACACCTCCAACCACATATCCGAAAGACATCAGTGCTATCTGCATTGGCTTGTAATGACCCGTCCCTTCGGGAGGTATGTCATCATCAGTGAAGGATATCATATTGCTGTTTAAGATGTGATCTACCAGATGATAAAACTTTTTAACATCTTTCGTATTTGGTAGGTGGGCTTCTTTTAATATCTTTGTTAAGACCTTCCGATGATCTTCCGAAGAGAATACCAAGTCTAGAATAGATATCTATTGAGGTGCTTCTTTCAAGTTTTGAACAACCTTTGCTTCATTATGCCCCATCTTGTGGAGGAATTCTTCAATTTTCTCCTTGGACAATTTCCCCTTAGATCTGATGACTTGCTTCATCACTAATTGAGGGAGATATAGTGGGTCTTCCTTGGATACCGCAGTACTGGTGTTAGACGTTGATCTTTAAACCTCTCCATAGTTCCATGGGACTTTCTTATGGCTGATGATAGGATATTACGGTCTAAATGATAATATTATGGGTTTTGGTGCAACCACCTTCAAAGGATTTTCAACTCCTTTGAGTTTGATGGGTTGAATTGTAAGGGGTGTGGCAGCCAGGTCTCCTTCATAGGATATAACTTCTATGATTTCCCTCCATCTTTGCGATCCTGGAGGAAATGTATGTTCACTCTCAAGTGATACTGTGTCATCATCTGCCATTTGCAGGTCACCTCTGTCAATCATATTTTGGATAAGATGACGGAGTGCCCAACATCCTTCAGTGTTGTGACCACGAGAATGGGAGTGGTATTGAAATTCTCCAGTAGCATCAAATCTTTTTGATCGTGGATTGACTAGAGGTAGAAGTGTTGTAATCTTTCCCTTATTGATCAGTATCTGCAAGATTTCCTCCATTGGTTGGCCCATATAGGTGAACTCCCTTTTGTTGTCAAAGTCCCAACGAGCTTGAGCTTTTGCTTTTCTTGCAAGCATTTCTTCCAAGGTTTCACTCTCTTGGGTCAGTCGTGGAGTCTTTGTGATAAGGGAGAGGAGACTTGCATGCTCCTGACTGAACAACTGTCGTGTGACTTGGTATTGATGTATCACCAGTTTTGCCAGTTGATTGACCTGTTCATCAATAAATTTTAACTCCCGCTCCATCATAAACTAGAACTCCGAATAATCCCACTTATCGGATTTATCTTTGCTGGTTTGGGGAGAACCACCCATGTATTTGAGGTATTTGGAACTCTCTCCACTGCCTCCATTGATCATGTTAACATCTTCTTCCTTGTGTTGAGGGAGAGGGTTATCTTGAACGTGTGGTTATTCGGGCTTTGTCACCTCGATCTCACCACTGTCTATTAAATCCTTGATCTTATACTTGAGGGCCCAACAATCTTGGGTGTCGTGGCTTGGAGCTCCAGAATGGTAAGCACACTTCTTGCTTGTGTTGAAGCCCTTTCCATTTGGATTGGCTGGTGGAAGGAGATGAGTAATTTTCTTCTGAGCTGTTAGAAGTTTGAAAATATTTTTGAGTGAGTCCCCTAAGGGTGTGAACACTCTTGAATGTCTGACTTCTCCACTCTTTGGTAATGGATGATTTGATGATTGTGCTTGAAAATAGGAATAGTTTCTCCTTTGAATAGGCAAGTTTTGATTGCCTTTTTGAGTTTTCCCTTGTATGAAGGAGACATCCTCTACTTTCTTCTTATGGACCCTCCGGGGGTTGTTCCCATAACTTCTAGATTGGATATGCTCAGCTACGACCTTTAAAGCGGCGAAGTCTTGAATCTTCCCTGATTTTAACCCCATCTTTGCCATTTCTTTGTGCTTAATCATTTCTAAGAATGGTTTTCCTATGCCTTCTAGGACCCTTTCATAAAATGGAGCTTCTTGGATATCTATGAAGGTCATCACCATCTCAGTCCCTGTCATAGATGGGATTACTTGAGCAGTCAGACGCCTCCATCTTTGGGTATACTCTCTAAATGACTCATTGACTTCCTTCTTAACTTTGGTAATCTAATACCTGTCTGGAGCCATTTGAGTTTGAAAGCTGTACTGACTGAGGAAAGCACGGGCTAACTCCTCCCAGCTGTGAATTTTGGGGTTATCCAATCTGGTGTACCATGCTCTGGCTTCTCTAGTCAGACTCTTTTGAAATAGCTGCATTCTCAACTTTTCATTCTCGGCGTATAATTCGAGCTCTCCAATGAACACTTTTAAGTGGGTGTAGGGATCTCCCAATTCATCATATTTCTTGAAATCAGGAGCCTTGAATTTCTCCTGATAATGAACCCCGGGGAAGATGCAAAGGTCTGAATAGGAAACACTTTCGTGCATTCCAATCCCTTTGATAGACCGAATGGTCTCTTCCATTTGTAAAACCTTCTTTCGAATATCACTGGTGTCTTGATCTTCTTTAAGATGGGTGATTTTAGGGGTTTTGTTGGACTTCTCATTCTGAGACGCAGGTATTGGGACTTCTCTGTCCGAACTTTGGATTCTCCCATGTGTAGATGATTCTGTTTAGATGGGTATTTATGGACCCTAAGTTGATTTATTTAATTCTTTCAGGAGAACAACTAACTCTGTTATTTGATTCCTTAATCCTTCGAACTCCTCGCGGGAAACAGGAGTAGGATCAGGCTGGGCACTTGTAGCCATGTCTGACGGTGGGCTTAGTGTCTTTTTGGACTTTGAACGAGTAACGGGACCAATCGTTTTCATACAAAAAGACTTTGTAGTTTAGTTTGGGAAAACGTGGAAATGTTACATGCTATTCAATGTGTTCATTTTTTAGGATTGTTTTAATGTTCTCCTGCAAAACGGATGTCAGTTGTTTTGATGACAGGATAGCATGACAGGTTTTGATATGAAAAAGGAATGCATATTTACATACTTCTTTATCTTTTCCATTACATTGAGATTGACATGGAATTTAAATTACAAGTAAATAAAATTACATGTAATTGAAAGGGGAAGGTATGAATAGACTTCCATTCGCGTTTGGTCCCCAGATCATCACAATTTACTAGATGGGAAGTTAATCCGATCTTTCAACTGGAGCGAATTTGGGTGGTGCCTTTCCTGAGCCTCGCGGAATTAGTCTCCCTTGAGTCCAGTAATCAAACACTGATGGGTTAGCCTCCTGGTGAAGGAATCAAACAACATACATTCACATACATCGCGTCTCACCGTATGGAAATGATGACAGGTACGAAGCACTAATATCATAGGTAGATATGGTGCGAAGCACTAAAGTGGAGTAAATAAGGCATTAGTTGACATCCATTCAATGTAAATGCAGTATTCACACATAAGCAGATAAACTTTTTGAAAAGTTTGAATAGCGGCTTAAGCCCTCTTACTAGAGTCCCCAGCAGAGTCGCCACCTGTCGACGTTGGGATTTTTATTTGTCCCTTTCTGTGCTTGTCTTTTGATGTTCTCGTTTTAGATGAGTTTTGTTTGAAAAAACAAGTTTGAAAAGGTTCGACACGTATATGTCGACAATTTGACTGTTAGAGTTGCCAGTTGGTAATTTTAAATGGTTGCACCAACACAACCGATAAAAAGTTTGCACAAAGACCCAATGGTTTGACACTGTTTAACTGGTCTTGGAAACCGAGATTTGTTAGGGTCTGAGGGCTTGATTAAGCGGAGGGAAGGTGTTAGGCACCCTCTGACTTCCGTGATAACACGGTTACTGCCAATTTTTATTAACTTTAATCTGCGTATATGTGTGTGTAGGGCCAATGTGCAATTGTCTAGAAGTAGTGCTATGCCTCGTTTGCACCTATATACAAATGGTTTGACTTTTGTATAAAAGTTCAATTTTAATAAGATATAGCAATGAAGTTTTGTAAAATAGGTTTTCAAACCCTTATACTCAATATTAATTGAGGCCTTTGATACTTCCATTTTATTATGTGTTCGGCTTGATTGCACTTGTTTTTAAGATGTGAGGCATCTTTGAGAAAATAAGATACATAGCAGTGTCGAACTCCTTGTGGGCATGAGAGTCATCTAAGGATATTCAGACACCGTAAATAATTTACAAGCTGGCTGCAGCTGAAAAATGTCCATCTCTGGAACTGAATCTAGATTCAGAGGCTGAATCTGTGATCACATTATTCCTAGACTCACATGAAAGAGTAATATGTACAAAATCTAGAAAAAGAACTAGATTTAAATAAATTTAAACCATTCTAGATTCAACGGTTCTAGTTTAGTCACTTTTTAACCGGTCAAAGTTAGAAATAGCCAGATTTAGGCATTTCTAGCCCACGGGCTGAAAGATTGAATATCTACATTATGAAAGCAGTTAAAGCAGATATTTGTATAAAAGCGGTATATATATATATATATATATATATATATATATATATATATATATATATATATATATATATATATATATATAAGTAATAAAAAGCCACAGATCGACTGTGACGCCCCCAAATTCAGACCACTCATGTCTCAAATTTGGTTCGTCATGTGTTACAAATCTAGTGACTAAAAACATCTCATGCAACGAAAATAATAGAATATATTACATTTATTTAATATAATCTTTCATGTCCCAAGGGTTTCGTAACTTAAGCATCTCTTACATACCTTAAACATACTTGAAAATAGTTTAGTCATAACCAATACATAATACATTATTTCTTAACATAATCATAACATTTCTAATTAAACAAATTTAAAGCTACTCCGTAGCCTTGCCTTTGCCCTTATCAACGCCCGAGGGTCAGCCTTGCTCTGCCTTAACTGAAATATTTTTAGGGAAAGTAAGAATGAGCAACAATTTTGCCCAGTAAGTAATATAGCAATAAGGGTGTTCAATATAGTTTTAAATTTCTCAAGGGTACAATAGTCATGATAGTTCAAGGATAGCAAGAAATATCAATGATTCTTAACAACAGTCGTTAAGGACGGAAAAATATCAATAAGATTCAATACTTAATCAGTTCGAGATTTCAAATTTATGAATACTGAGCAGTCACTAAGGACTATGAACTTCTACTATAATTAACAGTAACATACTGATAATCTAACAAAATGAGTACAACAGGTGATCAGCCTAAAGTACCCTAAGGTATGCATATCGTTTAATCATACTCAAGTGCGCACGTCGGTTTCCCTACAATTATAGTTTTCCCTTCGAAGAAGGTTGTTCATCTCAGTCAATACAAGATTCCACACCAATCAATTGGTTTGGATCGCTTTCAAATCATGATTTAGGTTTAGCCGAATCAATTGGCGTAGACCACTCTTTAAATGTAAATACAAACAATTATAAGTCCACTATTCGAATCCAGGTTCGAGAATAAACAACTATATTCTATCTATGAAGCATTATGTCATAGGATAAGAATCATTCTTTCAATTATTTATTTGTACAACCAATAATAGTACAAGCTCAAGTAATGCTCAATGCCCAATAAAGAGTAGGGTTTGAGTACTTGCCTCAAGCGTAGTTTACCAAATATAGCTTATCAACACTCATTGAATCCTAACATAGTATAGTTACGCACATAAGATATTCATTAGTTACGTATACTCATACATGATATGTAAGTTTAAATGCATACATAAATGTCTAACTTAGTTGTATACTCTTCACATACATTATCATATATCTTGCGTACTTATAGTACATAATCAGTTTATAAGACACCATGAGGTCAAATAACACAGTTTCTAATCATTGCTTTATAGTTTGCAAACATCTTTTGGACTTAACATTTGAAAGTTTATAAACACTCATTAAACATTTAATTCTATCATTTGGCATTCTTCTTAACACATTGGATAGTATATTGGTCATATAATACATTTTAAGATAACAATATAAGCATGCAAGCACCTTCAAATTAACAACAAAAAACTGATCCTACTGCAGGGTGGCGCGGCCGTGCTTGATTTGTACTAAGGAGTGGCGCGGCCGCGCTGCTCCTGGTACAAACCAAGACATGGCTGCTCCTACAGAAGGTCAGTGTACACCCGTCTTGTACATAAACGAATAATCATGCAAAACACATATGTTAGTATGTGAATAACTAGGTTTGCCCCTACATCATAACATTATCATAGGTCATTATCCATTTTCATTTAATCAAGACTTTAAGTGTTCAATTCATAAATTCTCTTGCGTTTAGCCGTTGTTCACATGCTACGTGGTCAATAGATCTCAACTATACATGCCTACATTAGATTAGTCAAGTATTTCAGGTCATGAAGTTTTACATCATTTAGACTTGTCATTTTCCATGCTTAACTATTTACAATGCATATGACTAGCAAGGTATTTACGTTAATCATGTCCATATGCATGACACACCTAACCATGATGTCATATACTAGAATACTTATAACATAGTTGATGACAAAACTAGTATTCAAAGTTTCTTTTGAAAACCTCATATCAAGTCACCAAGCATGCAAGGCCATTTTACTTACCATGCATCATACTCTCATATATACATGTTAGTCCACATAAGCATGCTCACAAGTTCTTAACTCAAGGTGTAAATAGTTTATCAAGTTTGTATTTGAAACTTTAGGTGTCCCTTAGTAAAACTTATTCAAGTATGCAATATAAGTCTTCATAGTTTAAATCATGCTTTCATAATCACATAATAGATCACATAAGCATGTTTTGAAGTTTAAAACTTAGTGTATGCATAGTTCATGTACACATAGCTAGTATAGTCTTTCACTTACATTTTCCTTGAAATCATACTTGAATATCTTATACTATCTCCAACAATATAAACTAGTATATTGGCCACGTATCAGAAGTTAACATGTTGGGCTTAAGATCAGATTATACATTACTTCATGTTCACAAATTCTAGTTCCCAATTTGTTAAGTTTTCTTTGATTACATACTAAACCAAGTTAAAATAACTTACTATATTTATAACAACATCTATTCATGTGTTAAGTTTATTTATATACAAATTCAAACTTAAGTAGCATGCTCATTGTCAACGTCAGATTTTTATTTGTCCCTTTATGTTCTTGTCTTTTGGTGTTCTCATGTTAGGTGAGATTTGTTTGAAAAAACAAGTTTGAAAAGGTCCGACATGTATATGTCGACGATTGAACTGTAAGAGTCGCCAGTTGGTATTTTTAAATGGTTGCACCAACTCAACCGAGAAATGATTTGCACATAGACCTAGTGATATGACACTATTTAACTCGTCTGTGAAACCGAGATTCATTAAGTTTCGGGGGCTTAATTAAGCAGAGGGAAGGTGTTAAGCACCCCCCGACTTCCGTGGTGACACAGCTACCACCAGTTTTAAATTTAAACTTTTATCTGATTGTGTGTGTGTGTAGGTCTATGTGTTGTTATCTGCAAGTAGTGTTATGCCTCGTTTGCACCTATATACAAAGGGTTTGAATTTTGTATAAAAGTTCAATTTTAACGAGATATGGCAGTGGTGTTTTGTAAAATAGGTTTTTCAAACCCTTTTGCTCAATAGTAATTGAGGCCTTTGATACTTCTATTTTATTATGTGTTTGGCTTGATTGCTTTTATTATTTTCGAGATGCGAAGCATTTTCGAGAAAATAAGATATATAGCAGCACCAAACTCCTTGTGGGCATGATAGCCATCTTAGAAAATTCAGACACCGTGAATAATGTACAAGCTGGTTGCAGCTGACAATGTCCATCACGGGAACTGAATCAAGATTCATGAGACTGAATCTATGATCACATGATTTCTAGGCTCACATGATGATGTGATATGTACAGAAACTGTAAACAGTTATATATATACAAGCTGTAAATATACATATATATATATATATATATATATATATATAGGAAAGGGATCCAGTCTGGGAGTCCGGACTGGTTTAAAATGCGGACCAAAATTTTTTTATTTTTTATTTTGCTTTTTTTTTTAAAAACAACAAAAAAAAAATTAATATTTTATGGAACTGAAATTTTTCCATAATACATTGTTTTGGGCGTGATTTAGATACATATAACAAAATAGGTATGTATAGTCTGTACAGACTATTTTGTTATATATATCTAAATCATCGTATTATGTAAAAATTTCAGTTCCATATAATATTAAACTTTTTTTTAGTTGTTTTAAAAAAAGCGAAAAAAAAATAATTCGCATTTTAAGAAAATGCTGGAGTCCGGATAGGAACCGGACCCTATATGTACATATATATATAAAAGCGGTAAATGGCCACGAAGTGATCTCTATGCCTGACAAAAAAGTAAATATATATATATATATATATATATATATATATATATATATATATATATAAGTTGTAAACGCACCGGATATCACACACAGGCTCAATCAAATCGAATTCGATAATAGTATATATATAAAAGCGATAAACGCACCGGATGTGTGTATCCAGGCTCAATTGAGTCGAATTCTAGAAATATATATATATATATATATATATATATATATATATATATATATATATATATATATATATATAAGCAATAAAAGCCACGGATCTGAGATGTCCGGGCATACGCACACAACACAACTCTCAACATGAATAAGTATGTGTGAATAAATGTGGAGAAAGGCTTTAAGAAATCTGAGATGTCTTATAGTGGTCTACCAAGAAGACTTCAAATAGCTTTAAATGAATGACTACTCAGTTTCCACCGGTAAAATATAGCAAAATACAAGCTCATAGGTGTTTGGAAAAAGAAAGCACTGATCAGTTTAAAGTGTGTACAAAGCAAAATGGACAGGGCTTCTTCACCTTTTCTCGTCTTAAAATGGCCACCCTCAGCCCTCTATTTGTAGAGGGGGGAGCCGCAGGTCCACCTGCGGCAGCCGCATGTCCACTTGCGGCTACCCGAGGTGCCCCGGACTCCGTGGGCCCACCGTCTTGAAGTACGTGCACGCATACAACGCGTTGTCCGCTTGAACATTCATAACTTTCAATCTGGGCATCCAATTGAGGCGTATAATACCTTTCCAAAATGCTGTTGTCGAGAGCTACACAATGATATGGGATAAGAGGTTGTACGAAGCCGAAAAGATGGGTTCATGACCAGATCTTCAGGTCTTCAAATTATATTCGGTGTGCTGTCTTGTGCAGTAGTCACTCGGGATTTAAGCTATAGTTCTTATAGGACACTTCTGTGTAGAATGTGATATGAAATGTTGTTGAGATAGTGTATACGTAGTATCAAGGTGGGAAAATGATGATTTTATCCCTCGCCAGGGTTATCTCTGGCTCTAGGATGATTTAACAGTCGTTGCTTAGGGTTGTCTCTGAGATTGGGCTGCTATGAGTATTGAATGTCCTTAGGGTTGTCTCTGAGGTGTGCCTGACCTTCCGTGGCTATCTCTGGGGTTGGAACTAAGCACCTCAGGGTTATCTCTAAGATTAGAACTGACTTCTGGGGATCAGAACGGACTTCTCCGGGGTTATCTCCAGAACTGCAACTGCATTGTCGACGTCGGGATTTTTAGTTGTCCCTTTCTGTTCTTGTCTTTTGGTGTTCTCATGTTAAGTGAGATTTGTTTGAAAAAACAAGTTTGAAAAGGTCCAACATGTATATGTTGACGATTTAACTGTAAAAGTCGCCAGTTGGTATTTTTAAATGGTTGCACCAACTCAACTGGAAATGGTTTGCACATAAATCTAGTGATGTCACACTATTTAACTGGTCTATGAAACCAAGATTCACTAGGGTCCGGGGGCTTGATTAAGCGGAGGGAAGGTGTTAGGCACCCCCTGACTTCCGTGGTGACACAGTTACCGTCACTTTTCAATTTAAACTTTTATCTAAATGTATGTGTGTGTATAGGTCTATGTACTGTTGTATGGAAGTAGTGCTATGCCTCGTTTGCACCTATATACAAAGGGTTTGAATTTTGTATAAAGTCCAATTTTAACAAAATATAGCAGTGATGTTTTATAAAATAGGTTTTTCAAACCCTTATGCTCAATAGTAATTGAGGCATTTGATACTTCCATTTTATTATGTGTTCGACTTGATTGCTTTTATTATTTTTGAGATGCGATGCATCTTCGAGAAAATAAGATACATAGCAATGCCGAATTCCTTGTGGGCATGAAAGCCATCTAAGGGAATTCAGACACCGTGAATAATTTACAAGCTGGATGCAGCTGAAAATCTCCATCACGGGAATCGAATATAGATTCAGGAAACGAAATCTGTGATCACATGATTCCTAGGCTCACATGATAAAGCAATATGTACAAAAGCCAAAAAATGAACTAGATTTGAGTATATCTAAGCTTTCCAGCTTCAACGGTTCTAGTTTAGTCACCATGAACCTGTTAAAGTGAGAATAGCCAGATTTAAGCAAATCTAACCTGCCGGCTACATAACAGTTGTATATATATAAAAGCGATAAATATATGGCAACGAAGTGATCTCTAGACCTGACTGGAATGACCTGACTGGAATCGTAATATAATATATATATCCAGGCTCAATCGAGTCGAATTCGAGAATAATATATATATATATATATATATATATATATATATATATATATATATATATATATATATAAGTATTTATATATATAAAAGAATTAAAAGCCACGGATCGACGATTCAGACATACGCACACAACACGACTCTCAACGTGAATAAATATGTGTGAATGAAAGTGGAGAAAGGCTTTAAGAAATCTGAGATGTCTTACAGTGGGCTGTCAAGAAGACTTTAGATAGCTTTAAATGAATGACTACTCGGTTTCCACCGGTAAAATATAGGAAAACACAAGCTCACAAGTGTTTGGAAAAAGAAAACACTCAGTTTAAAGTGTGTACAGAGCAAAATGGACAGAGCTTTCTTACCTTTTTTTCTACTTAAAATGGCCACCCAAACCCTCTATTTATAGAGGGGGAGCCATAGGTATACCTGCATCTACCTGGGGTACCCCGGGCTCCGTGGGCCCGGCTGTCTCGAAGTACGTGTATGTATGTAACGCGTTGTCCGGTTGAACCTTCAAAACTTTTAATTTGGGCATTTGATTGAGGCGTATAATACCTTTCTAGAATGTTGTTGTCGAGAGCTACACAATGACATGTGATAAGAGGTTGTACGAAGCTGAGAAGATGGGTCCTTGACCAGATCTTTAGGTCTTCAAATTCTATCCGGTGTGCTGTCTTTTGAAGTAGTCACTCGGGATTTTGAGCTATGGTTCTTGTAGGACACTTTTATGTAGAATGTGGTATAAAATGTTGTTGAGATGGCGTAAATGTGGGATCGAGGTGGAAAAATTACAATTTTGGCCTTCACCAGGGTTATCTCTGGTTTTGGGCTGATGTAGTAGTCGTTGCTCAGGGTTATATCTGAGATTGGGCTGTTATGGGTACTGAATATCCTCAGGATTGTCTCTGAGGTGTGCCTGACCTCCCAGGGTTATCTCTGGAGTTGCAACTAAGCACCTCGGGGTTATCTTCGAGGTTGGAACTGACTTTTGGGGATCAGAACGGACTTCTCCAGGGTTATCTCCGGAACTGCAACTGCATTCCTCGGGGTTATTTCTGAGGTTAAAACTGGAACTCTCGGGGTTATCTCTGGGACTGCAACTGAGTATCTCGGGGTTGTCTTCGAGATGAAAAAAATTAAACATCCCAGGGTTGTCTCCAGGATTGAGTTGATTTGATCTCCAGGGTTATCTCTGGAAGACGATTCTGCCCTTCTGCCAAGTTAGTAACAGGAAATGCAAAATTTTGAGTGTCTACAGATGCCCCTCTTTATCATATTCATGCAATGTGATGGTATGGATAGGATAAGGAATCCTAGACACTTGAAATATGACAAGATAATCATGATACAATGTACTGCAGCATGGTGCAAATGTATGATGAATGTGGTTTGTTGAACCATTTTCTAATGGGATGTGATGATTGTATTCTCCCATGCCTTCTGTTGGGTACTGGAGTTATCACTGATGATCCTGATGTATTGCTTGAATGTCTGATCCAAAGGTCATAGGAACCTCCAGGATGTTCCTCTCATGTACAAGACACTCTGGGGAATTGTGTTTTGTCTGATGACTTGTATAACAGATTTCATCATCGGTCTTCCTCGATGAGGATAGTTTTCCCTGGTTTGTATCGCCAGGTCTTTCCAGTGCTTTGTTGGAGTTACTGCCAATAGTTTGTGTTTTCAGGGATGTTTGACCTTCATTGAAATGTACTTCAAAGGATAATATCACCGGACCATCTCTGATGCTTCGCTGGATTTACTTGCCAAAGGCTGATGATGTCAAGGTTGCTTGACCTTCGTTGAAATGTACTTCAACGACTGAAATCATCGGACCACCTCCGATGTTTCACTGGATTTACTTGCCAACGACTGAAATAACGTAAAGGTTACTTGACCTTTGTTGAAATGTACTTCAATGGCTGAAATCATCGGATCACCTCCGATGCTTCGCTGGATTTACTTGCTAACGACTGAAATAACGTCAAGGTTGCTTAACCTTCGTTAAAATGTACTTCAACGGTTGAAATCATTGGATCACCTCCGATGCTTCGCTGGATTTACTTGCCAACGGCTGAAATAATGTTAAGGTTGCTTGACCTTCGTTGAAATGTACTTCAACGGCTAAAATCATCTGAAGTATCTGCTGCGGATAGGTTTCTAGAGCTACGAGCCCAAATTAATGGCATCAAACCCTTGTGGGGTATTACCGAGTGTAATTTACAACAACTGTAATCATCGGTGTTGTGAACCATATGTCTGGACGAATACCAAGGAGTGATATGTAGACCCGCAGTTTGGCCTTTGAAAAATTAGGATTTTAGGCTTTTTCGCTCAATCTCGTAATGTCTTTTTTCCTGATTTAACTTTTGCAGCTTGTGAGACCTCCTTTTCAACTCAGATTGGACCGAGCTGGAGGGGTGGGACCCATCTAGGACAGCCACAGGTACACCTGTGGCAGCAACAGATACACCTGCGACCATCTGTGGGTGTATTTGTGGGCCACTTCCCTTTCACAAGTCATTTTCAAGTTGCGACACACAGAGAATCCGAGAGTTCTTCTTCAGATCTTCTGAGTTCGGGATTTTTTCTGCAAAATCTATCACCGTACAAGTGTTCTACACTATATTGGTAACGTATGCATGTCTTCTTTTCCAGTTTGTGTCCGTTGGAAAATGAGTTATCACATGAAATTCTTCTAAACATATAATAGTGAACATGCATGCTCATATGACTTGATAAAAAATATTCAACATAATAAATGTTAGTATTTAACCATGCTGAACATTATGATATGAAAGAATTTGACTTTTGAAATAGTCAAATTTCTTATCCTATTTGAGGACAAATGAGCAAAGGTTGTAAAGCAAAGCAATCCTAGTAATTAGGCTACCCTTATGGATTATGACTTTGGTATTTTCATGCATATAGGATGTTTATGACTTTGGGTAGGTGTGCTACTGAATGGCCACCTAGTCATGCCTATGTGCATATGGATAGTCCTTTTTACAAAGGAGACTCTGGCAAAAAATTTCCATGAGCCTAGTCATTGGGTAGACATGCATTTTTAACTTTATTGTAGGCGTATGTTAAAGTACTGCATGCATGCATATAGTCATAAAATGTATTTAAAAAGCTCCAGGTTAGAATTTACCACACCACTTCTGAGGTGATTTGAAGACTTGTGTCCAAATATATGGATCCTGTGACACCCCCAAATTCGGGTACTTGAAACCCGAACTCGGTGCTTCACGATACCATTTCTATGAGCGGAATAATAATAATAATAATAATAATATAAAGATCAACTTAATTTACATGATTATTAGAGTCCAGCTCCCAAGTACGTAACCTTTAATACATTTCTTACAAAACATGATAGCTAATTTATATCATTATCTTAATAATAATATCAAACTATTACATAAACTATCACAAATCTTATTTGGTTAGCTTTCCTTTTCTTTTGTTTCTGCAGGAGCCTTCTGGTTCTTCACACTTGGCTAAAAACATTTAAATTAAGCAAGGATGAGTATTTGTGTGCCCAGCAAGTAATAACATATATATATATATATATATATATATATATATATATATATATAAGCTGAAAGAATTTAAATATTTTCTTTATAATATCCTTCTACAACATATCAATAGTTGTGAAGTAATCTGTACCGATAATAATAACATAACAACCCTCTTTCAAAATTTTGAAACTACGTAATGACTATAACTAGGGTTAAGGTGACATACTATGAATATTGTTTTTATTTTTGACAAAGTTAAACAGAACTTCATCTGTAAATCGTCATGACTTACGGGCACGGGGGTGATCAGCCCGTTGTACCATGTATTGATCAATACTACATGCAAGAACGATGTTATCGTTCATTCTATCCACTTTGGGTGCATAAAAAGTTTTCTCCGTGTAAGGGATGTTCATACTTGTCTGGGTTCCAAACTAAAGCAATTCAGTTGGATAATAATAAGGTTTTATCTATTCAACAATAATCTATCATTCAACATCTATATGTATATACGGATAATTGACAGAGGTGTACCAACATGTGATTAAATACAATGATTATCCAAGTAGGGACACTTGTATAACCATTTTTAGAAATTAACGAACAGATATATATATATATATATATATATATATATATATATATATATCTGAATTACCATATACTAACATATTGATAATCAATGAGTGTATATAATATAGGGTTAGTAATCTATACAGTATTAATATAATTTAGAAACATTCTTACTCATGTTCATTGCATAAAGAAAATGCAAAGGTAAGATACTTGTCTGATACGCTGCTTACAGTTTGCAACTTAGTTCTATCTTTTGCATAAAAACCTATCAGTAATAAGATCGTTTTACTGATTAGAATACATACTATAACACATAGCACTGCTTATTGCGCGCAGTCAACACATTTCTTAATCACATTGTCACATATGTTTAACAACTATTGAATCACAAATAAACACATATCTAATCCAAATATCTATGTCCAGATCAATTTCTGAAACATGTCGGTATACCGACGGCTTTATCGGGTAATTATCGAGTCTAAAACTCTGTCCGGTAACTCAATAACTGTAATTATAAGTCATATTATTTTTAAATGACTTAATATAATTTTAAAATATTTATTATAATTTATCATGAATTTTCAAACATCGGAATTATTATTTAAATGATTTAAATGTTAAACAATTTAATTATCATTAATATTTAATTAATATTAAACTATTAATGTGCCAAAATATTAAAGTTATTTATAATAACTTATAATATTTTTAAAGTATTAATATTACCCTTAAATGATTTTTAAAACCATTAAAATTATTTTTAAATAATTACCATTAATATTTAAATATTAATGTACTCTTTATCAAAATATTAAAAGTCATTAATTATAATTTAAAATATTTTAAATTTATTTATATCCTTTTTAAATGATTTTTAAATTAATAAAATTATTTTTAAACTATCTGTTTAATATAATTATTAAATATATTTAATATCATTTAATATTAAATTAATATCATTAATATTAAATTATTAATGAAATTATTCTTTAAATATTAAAAGTTATATTTTATAACTTAAAATATTTTAAAACACTTTATTTTTATTTAAAATAATTTTTTTAATATTAAAATTATTTTTAAACTAAATTAATTAATATAATTATTAAATAACTTTAATATCATTAATAATAATTAATTAATGAAATTTATTTTTAAATATTAAAAGTTATATTTTATAACTTAAAATATTTTTAAACACCTTATTATTATTTAAAATAATTTTTAATATAATAAAATAATTTTTAATTAATTTATTCAATGCATTTAATAAATTAATTAATTATCAATAATATTTAAATAAATACTAATATTTATGAAAAAATATTTCAAATTATTAAAAGTTAATTTTTATAACTTAAAATAATTTTTAAAATAATTTTTGTATTTTTTAGAAATTAATTACTATTTTTAAATAATTTTCAGAAATTAATTTAATTAATTTTAATTAAGTATGTCGCTAAAGCCCTTTGGCGACAGAAACCGTCGCCTTAGGTGTTCTTGAGCTCTCAAGAACATTCATAGCCAGTTTCGAGATGCCTCGTTCGACCGAAAATAAAATCGAATCTATGATGTTTCTGGACATGTTGTTGATCAGATCATGTTATACTAATGTAGGACTACATGATCCAGCAACAACCATGATAATAAATCACATAACCAAAGAGATTTGAGCCATCAAATTAGCTGTCAGAGGCTGTTCTTCATTTATGGGTTGCCAAGAAATGAAGAACAGTTTGAGCAGGCACTTTTGAGCTTCTACTACATGCTGATCGTGTAATGTTTTTATGATCTATAAACTTCAGTGTGTAGACAACATGAAAGGCTAGAGATTCATTACATAAAATCGATAAAACAACAAAAAAATCAAAAGATATATGCTGGTCAAACCTTGTCAGAGATCATGCTCTTTAGTTTTCTAGGTTACCCAGAAAACTAAGTTCGTGATCTTCTGACCTGGTTTGACCTTCCACTGACTTCGATCCGTTAGACATTTAAGCGATCTAAAAGCTTAATCTTGAAGTTCATATACCATAGTACAAATCTATTACAACAGAAACAACAAAACAACAACCAGAAGCAAGATCAAGGCTCATCAATATCATGTCAGACGCTGCAAACTACTTTCTGGGTTACCCAAAAATGGTCTGGTCATGGTCGGTCAATGACCTTTGACCAACAATATCAAGCAATCTAACATAGATCTAAGTTTGATTTCAAGCCCCGATCCAAGAGCACATATTGGACTACAACTACCAACTTTCAAAACACAAAACACATTAAAGATCACAGAGATATAAGGTCTGACATTCGTTGTCAGACATCAAAAAAATCTTTTTCCAGATTTGCAAAATCACCAAATCTGAGCCTATAGATGTTATGGATCTAACATCTATCAACCCAGATCATCATTATACACTATATCTAACATGTTTAACACAAAAAATAACATCAAACCACAGGTCGATGGTTAGATTGTATGGCTAGGGTTTATACCTTCTTTGATCAATTGATGATTCTGTGCTTATGATATGTTATGGTTGATCGTGGGGCTGTTCTTAGGGACTGATATGCTTATGAAATTCGTGGGTTTTAGAGAGAGAAGCTCAAGGATGAGAGTTGGACAAAAATAAGTGAGCAAATGAAATTTTTCTCTTTCCAATTCTATATATACATGTGTTATATGCATGAATGGCTGAGCTAGAGACTTGTTGCTATCGTATTTCATCATATGGGGTTGTTGGATTTGGTCACCAACTTCCCCTATTGTCAAAACCTATACTAGCTTCAATAATACAACTAAGGGTAAAAATGTCATTTGGCTTAAATTTTAATGGCAATATTGTTATCCATGCAAACCCTTAGGGTTTGACCCTTAGGGTTTGACCTTAAGATTTAGCACAAAAGTAATTATATGATTTCTAATTAGGGTTTGTTTTTTTAAAATAAATAAATAAATTTTAGTTTCTAAATTTTGTAAATTAGGGTTTTCTAAATTAGATTAGTTTTCTAATTAATTTATACAGGAACATTAGGGTTTAATATCTCTAATTATAATTAACTTTGCTAAAATAGCAATTAGGGTTTATACTTTTGGTAATTAGGGTTACCAAATTACAATTAAGGTTTTCAATTACTAAATTAGGGTTCTAGTTCAGCAATTAGGGTTTTAAAGAAAATTTAGGGTTTTCGTAATTAACAAAGGTAATTCTAATTCTTGTTAATTAATCACATTAACACAATTACCAATCAATCTTGAACTCTAATTTATATTTCAAATTAGGGTTTAGCATTTAAAATTAGGATTTTTAATAACATAAGATTTTCTAAAAATTATTTAGGGTTTCTAAATTTTTAATTAGGGTTTACCTAATTAATCATTTAATACACAACATAAAACATATATAATAGTCTTAAACTCGTAATTGATTTTTAAATTAGGGTTTTCCCCAGTAAAACTAGGGTTTAACCAATTAATATTAGGGTTTTAAAATTATACACCATAATTGTCCAATCATCCTCAATACGTACATACAGTACATATTTATAACACTGAAAATTCAAAATATAATATTATTATATTATTATTTTCAGTCCTTGATAAAAATCCAAAATTAGGGTTTGGGTTCCATATCTGATTTATTCTTCCCGATTTAACCTTAATAATTAAGGTAAAATAATTAACTTAATAATCTGTACTAAAATTTATATAATAAAATAATTATTATAATTATTCTAAAAATCACTCCGTATATTATTTAAATAATATATAACTATATTTTCATGGAAAATAATTAATAAAAACCTTTCTACCATAAAATTAATTATTATAAGAATATACTCTATAATAATCAATAATTCTAAAATCAAATTATTTGTAAATATTCATGTAATAAATATATTTTTATTTATCACATAATTACATATACACAATTGTACAAATCCTCATCCTTAAAAAAAATTATACATAAAATTTCTAATTTAATTATATAGAAAATATCGGGTTGTTACATTCACCCTCCCTTATAAAGATTCTATCCCCGGAATCACCATTTTAAAACCTATACATACAAGGGTACATAGCATACACAATCATTGCAAGTAGATCTCAATCAACTTTGATCGAACTAATCTTTAATTATTCACATAAAGCTTATTTTTCTGATTAAACAGAAATTTGATTTCTAAAAGAACTCAAATTCCTCCCTCAAATTTTTTTAATAAAATAATTTACTATATATAGGAAAATCATGTAAAAGAAAATAAAACTTATACGAATAATACCTGGAATCCCATTGTCAGCTGCCACCGCGTCCTGGACAGTCATGTTGTAGACCCTTGCGGTTGATTTTGTTGGCTTGTTTGAAGAAGTCGGTCTTGTGATTGCTAAAGTCC
Source organism: Panax notoginseng (assembly GCA_016801055.1). Lineage (NCBI taxonomy): Eukaryota > Viridiplantae > Streptophyta > Magnoliopsida > Apiales > Araliaceae > Panax > Panax notoginseng. The sequence goes on from CM029016.1 coordinate 195,459,467, forward strand.
CACTGCCAGTGCCAGTATTCACACTTCCTGCCTCCGTCCTCCTTTTTGGACAATCCTTCACCTTGTGCTCAGTCGATCCGCACAGAAAACACCCACTGTTTATTCTTGGATTGGGGCAGTTGGGAGAGATATGGCCCTCCTGCCCGCACTTATAACAAACAAATTTCCCCTTCAAACATTCCCCAGAGTGGTTCTTTCCATAAGTCTTATACTGCACAGCTGGCTTCTTAACTCCTTCCTACTTGATCTGAACATTCCCAAAATTATTCACCTTCCTCTTTCCATCTCCACTCCTGCTCCCACTATTAATTCCTACCTTCTCAGCTCCTTCAACCTTACCCTTATTCTTCCTCTCCTTGTTGTAGAGGCTCATGGCCTCACTCCCCTCCTCAGCAATAATAGCTTTCTCCATGAGTGCTGCAAATGTAGGAATTTGTAACACTACCACCTTGTTATAGAGTCAGGGTTTTAATCCCAACTCAAACCTTCTTGCTTTTCTAGCCTCCGTATCAACTTAATGCGGAGCAAACCTAGCTAACTCATTGAACTTGGCGGCGTATTCTGACACCGTCATATTCTCCTGCTTCAACTCTAAAAATTTAACCTCCATCCTAGCCTGCATACTGGACGAGAAATAGTTCTCGAAGAACAGTGTCTTAAACCTATCCCAAGTTATCACACCTTCTCCTGCCCTTGCCTGATTCGCTTCCCACCAAAAGTTTGCCTCCCCCTTCATCATGTAAGTGGCAAAAGTGGTTTTCTGCCCTTCAGCTACCCTAGCTATCACGAATGCTTTCTCAATCTCTTTGACTCAAGTTTGGGCTTCAACAGGGTCGGTTGCACCTTTGAATTCCGGCGACCCTACAGCTTTGAAGTCTTTGAAATTTGCCAGGCGATTATCCGGCTGGTTCCCTACGGCTGGTATTCCCTGTTGCATAGCTTGTGCTATCATATTTGCAAAGTTCTACATTGGGTCTGCTTATTGTTCTCCCTCAGCGTTGTTAACAGATTCTTCTGCCCTTTGATTTCGAGTTTGACGTCTTGACGGCATTATCTGATTAAATAAAATCATAAATTTAACTTACATTCTAAACCTTATCGCATAAGTTTATCATATTAAACTTATTTCATTACTCAAACATAGATTCATATTCATTTAGCGAATATTTTACATAGCATAACACATAATGCTTTAAACATCAGCTATCCCTTTGTGACTACAAAAGTCGGGATTCGCTTCTACCACTTGTACAAAAGTTCTTAGAATATTACATTACACAGACATACTTATCATACGTATTACATTAAACACACCTACACAACAGAACCTATACTACCTATTTATTACACCTTTTTCTTGGACAACATTTCACTTGATGACCTTCTATCCCACAGATACAACATGCTCCTGGTTTGTAGTCAGGACAATACAGAGTAGTATGTCCTTCATAACCGCCAAGATAACATATTCTTTTCCCTTTCTTCTTATCAATTTTTCCTATGTCATGGTCTTCTACCTTTCTTCTCCTCTTCTTGCTTAGAGCTGCACACGATGTGTTGCTTGTGGCTCCCATATGATCAATTTGGATTTTAAGCTTATCTTGTTCTTCCATTGTTTCTATTAACACTTGACACAACTGACTATTCAACAGCTTTTCTATTTCCCACAGCTTTTCCAGAGAAAAAACCTTGTTCCTCAAATCCTGCACCTCCGTTGATATTTGTTCAGCTTCAACTTTAGTGTCTGAATCACTATCTGTCAGTTCTACCATCTCTAGATCCGGTATTACGTTTCCTACAATAACCACCTCGTCTGAGTTATTTTCATCGTGAGCCTCTATTTCAACTATTGGCTTTGATATGAGCTCGGGTGTATGGATTTGATCATTCTTCATGCTATAAGCATATAACAAGCCTTTTCCACTAGACATCTACACACATAAATTATCCTGATTAGCATATAGTATATACACAAAGTAAATAAGAGTTTTATATAAGTTATCTTTTATTTTGTTTGACGATGAATTTATTCAATTCATCTATTTTTAAACTCTAAATGAGTTATTTATATTTTCAACGTTTCCCTCTATTCTAAGGTTATAGCCTATGGTCTAACCCACCTAAGGTTTTTAACCCTAAGCTCTGATACCAACCTGTGACGGCCCCAAATCCGGGTACTTGAAACCTGAACTCGGTGCTTCACGATACCATTTCTATGAGCGAAATAATATTAAAAATAACAATATAAAGATCAACTTAATTTACATGATTATCAGAGTCCAGCTCCCAAGTACGCAACCTTTAATACATTTCTTACATAACATGATAGATAATTTATATATCATTATCTTAATAATAATATCAAACTATTACCTAAACTACCACAAATCTTATTTGGTTAGCTTTCCTTTTCCTTTGTTTCTGCATGAGCCTTTTGGTTCTTCACACTTGGCTGAAAACATTTAAATTAAGCAAGGATGAGCATTTGAGTGCCCAGCAAGTAATAACAATATATATATATATAAGCAGAAAGAAGTTAAATATTTTCTTTATACTATCCTTTAACAACAGATCAATAGTTGTGAAGTAATCTGTACCAATAATAATAACATAACAACCCTCTTTTAAATTTTTGAAACTACGTAATGACTATAACTAGGGTTAAGGTGATATACTATGAACATTATTTTCATTTTCAAAAAAGTTAAACAGAATTTTATCTGTAAAGCGTCATGACTTACGGGCACGGGGGTGATCAACCCGTTGTACCCTGTATTGATCAATACTACATGCAAGAACGATGTTATCGTTCATTCTGTCCACCTTGGGTACATAAAAAAGTTTTTCCCGTGTAAGGGATGTTCATACTTGTCTGGGTTCCAAACCAAAGCAATTCAATTGGATATTAATAAGGTTTTATCTGTTCAACAATAATCTATCATTCAACATCTATATATATATATATATATATATATATATATATATATATATATATATATATATATATACGAATAATTGACAGATGTGTATCAACATGTGATTAAATACAATGATTATCCAAGTGGGGACGCTTGTATAACCATTTATAGAAATTAATGAACAGAATATATATATATATATATATATATATCTGAATTACCATATACTAACATGTTGATAATCAATGAGCGTATATAATATATGGTTAGTAATCTGTACAGTATTAATATAATTTAGAAACATTCTTACTCATGTCCATTGCATAAAGAAAATACAAAGGTAAGATACTTGCCTGATACGCTGCTTACAGTTTGTAACTTAGTTATATCTTTTGTATAAAAACATATCAGTAATAAGATCATTTTATTGATTAGAATACATACAATAACACATAGCACTACTTATTACAGTCATCATATTTCCTAATCACATTGTCACATATGTTTAACAACCATTGAATCACAAATAAACACCTATCTAATCTAATTATCTAAGTCCAGATCAATTTTTGAAACATGTCGGTGTACCGACGGCTTTATCGGGTAATTATCTAGTCTAAGACTCTGTCCGGTAACTCAATAACGGTAATTATCAGTCATATTATTTTTAAATGACAAAATATAATTTTAAAACATTTATTATAATTTATCATGAATTTTCAAACATCAGAATCATTATTTAAATGATTTAAATGTTAAACAATTCAATTATTATTAATATTTAATTAATATTAAACTATTAATGAAACCATTGGCAAAATACTAAAGTTATTTATAATAACTTATAATATTTTTGAAGTATTAATATTACCCTTAAATGATTTTTAAAACCATTAAAATTATTTTTAAATAATTACCATTAATATTTAAATATTAATCTACTATTTATCAAAATATTAAAAGTCATTAATTATAACTTAATTTTTTTTAATTTATTTATATCCTTTTTAAATGATTTTTAAATTAATAAAATTATTTTTAAACTATTTGTTTAATATAATTATTAAATAAATTTAATATCATTTAATATTAAATTAATATCATTAATATTAAATTATTAATAAAATTATTCTTTAAATATTAAAAGTTATATTTTATAACTTAAAATATTTTTAAACACTTTATTTTTATTTAAAATGATTTTTCTAATATTAAAATTATTTGTAAACTAAATTATTTAATATAATTATTAAATAACTTTAATATCATTAATAATAATTAATTAATGAAATTTACCTTTAAATATTGAAAGTTATATTTTATAACTTAAAATATTTTTAAATACCTTATTATTATTTAAAATGATTTTTAATATAATAAAATTATTTTTAATTAATTTATTCAATGCATTTAATAAATAAATTAATTATCAATATCATTTAAATAAATACTAATATTTATGAAAAATATTTCAAATTATTAAAAGTTAATTTTTATAACTTAAAATAATTTTTAAAATTATTTTTGTATTTTTTAGAAATTAAATACTATTTTTAAATAATTTTCAGAAATTAATTTAATTAATTTTAATTAAGTTTGTCGCTAAAGCCCTTTGGCGACAGAAACCGTCGCCTTTGGTGTTCTTGAGCTCTCAAGAACATTCATAGCCAGTTTCGAGATGCCTCGTTTGACCGAAAATAAAATCGAATCTGTGATGTTTCTTGACATGTTGATCAGATCATGTAGTACTAATGTAGGACTACATGACCCAGCAATAAACATGATAATAAATCACATAACCAAAGAGATTTGAGTCATCAAAGTAGTTGTCAGAGGCTGTTCTTCATTTCTGGGTTGCCTAGAAATGAAGAACAGTTCGAGCAGGCACTTTTGAGCTTCTACTATATGCTGATCGTGTAATGTTTTTGTGATCTATAAACTTCAGTGTGTAGACAACATGTAAGGCTAGAGATCCATTACATAAAATCGATAAAACAACAAAAAAATCAAAAGATATAAGATGGTCAAACCTTGTCAGAGATCATGCTCTTTAGTTTTCTGGGTTACCCAAAAAACTAAGTTCGTGATCTTCTGGCCTGGTTTGACCTTCCACTGACTTCGATCCGTTAGACATTTAAGCGATCTAAAAGCTTAATCTTGAAGTTCATATACCATAGTACAAATCTATTACAACAGAAACAACAAAACAACAACCAGAAGCAAGATCAAGGCTCATCAATATCTTGTCAGACGCTGCAAACTACTTTCTGGGTTACCCAGAAATGGTCTGGTCATGGTCGGTCAACGACCTTTGACCAACAATATCAAGCAATCTAACATAGATCTAAGTCTGATTGCAAGCCCAGATCCAAGAGCACATATTGGACTATAACTACCAACTTTCAAAACACAAAACACATTAAAGATCACAAAGATATAAGGTCTAACATTCGTTGTCAGACATCAAAAAAAATCTTTTTCCAGATTTGCAAAATCATCAAATCTGAGCCTATAGATATTATGGATTTAACATCTATCAACTCAGATCATCATTATACACTATATCAAACATGTTTAACAAAAAAAAAATAACATCAAACCACAGATCGATGGTCAGATTGTATGGCTAGGGTTTATACCTTCTTTGATCAATTGATGATTCTGTGCTTATTATATGTTATGGTTGATCGTGGGGATGTTCTTAGGGACTGATATGCTTATGAAATTCGTGGGTTTTAGAGAGAGAAGCTCAAGGATGAGAGTTGGACAAAAATAAGTGGGCAAATGAAATTTTTCTCTCTCCAATTCTATATATACATGTGTTATATGCATGAATGGCTGAGCTAGAGACTTGTTGCCGTCATTTTTCATCACATGGGGTTGTTGGATTTGGTCACCAACTTCCCCTATTGTCAAAACATATACTAGCTTCAATAATACAACTAAGGGTAAAAATGTCATTTGACTTAAATTTTAATGGCAATATTGTCATCCTTGCAAACCCTTGGGGTTTGACCCTAAGGTTTAGCACAAAGCAATTATAGGATTTCTAATTAGGGTTTGTTTTTTTAAGAAAAATAAATAAATTTTAGTTTCTAAATTTTGTAAATTAGGGTTTTCTAAATTAGATTAGTTTTCTAATTAATTTATACAGGAACATTAGAGTTTAATATCTCTAATTATAATTAACTTTGCTAAAATATCAATTATGGTTTATACTTTTGGTAATTAGGGTTACCAAATTATAATTAGGGTTTCCAATTACTAAATTAGGGTTCTAGTTCAGTAATTAGGGTTTTAAAAAAAATTAGGGTTTCCATAATTAACAAATGTAATTCTAATACTTGTTAATTAATCACATTAACACAATTACCAATCGATCTTGAACTCTAATTTAAGTTTCAAATTAGGGTTTATCATTTAAAATTAGGATTTTTAATAACTTAGGATTTTCTAAAAATTATTTAGGGTTTCTAAATTTTTAATTAGGGTTTACCTAATTAATCAGTTAATACACAACATAAAACATATATAACAGTCTTAAACTCACAATTAATTTTAGGGTTTGAAATTATACACCATAATTGTCCAACCATCCTCAATACGTACATATTCAGTACATATTTATAACACTGAAAAATTAAAATATAATATTATTATATTATTATTCTCAGTCCTTGATAAAAATCCAAAATTAGGGTTTGGATTCCATATCTGCTTTATTCTTCCCGATTTAACCTTAATAATTAAGGTAAAATAATTAACTTAATAATCTGTACTAAATATAATATAATAAAATAATTATTATAATTATTCTAAAAATCACTCCATATATTATTTAAATAATATATAACTATATTTTCATGGAAAATAATTAATAAAAACCTTTCTACCATAAAATTAATTATTATAAGAATATATTTTATAATAATCAATAATTCTAAAATAAAATTATTTGTAAATATTTATGTAATAAATATATTTTTATTTATCACATAATTACATATACACAATCTCTTGTACAAATCCTCATCCTTAAAAAAAATTTATACGCAAAATTTCTGATTTATTTATATAAAAAATATCGGGTTGTTACAGATCTGGATCAACCGAGTAGTTCTCGTAGGACCACTTCAGGTGTAAGGAGAGCTTCTGATGTGCCTCGACCTCGTTCAGTCAGACAGCATCGTCGGTTGGTGGTTCGTCCTATCCGGGTTGAGGTACCAGATGTTGAGGACGAGGAGGAGGATGTACCGATTGCGGCTCCTGCTCCTGCTACTCATACTCCCCACAGGGATCTTTCAGGCATTAATGTGACGATTCCAGAGCTTCTGGATGATTTGAATCGCCACCCCTCGGTCTACTTTCATGCAAACAAGGTATAAGATGGGTTTGATCTTCCTTTTTCCTATTGATGAGGAGCAAGAATTCTGATGTTGATTTGCTTTTGTAATGTAGGTTCCCAGCTTTACACAGCCTCAAGGGAACTGGTTCAGCATACACTCTATATATTAGGCTCTTCATCCAGATTATAGAGAGATTATGCATGGATGGGGTTTTGCGACGTTCTTTTCCATCCTCCCCCACCATTGTCCTTGGGGTTATCTCAGGACATTGTCTGAGCGTTGGTTTCACCTGACTCAATCTCTCCATTTACTGGACTGCGAGGTGATGATGACGCTGATGGATTGGCGGTTTAGCACTGGTATGGAGTTTGGAGGGACGTTAGTGCCTTGTACAATGAATATTACCCCGACTGCCAATAGATTCTTGCTAGGAGTCCCGGCTGAGGCGCTCAAGGGCAGTACAGTTCATACTGGTCCTTTGAGCATAGATGCTATGAGTGGAGCGTTGAGTGTGCCCATACCCGATGATGTGAGAATTAGGGATTGCATTCTTCGGCGATTGTTCCTGGTCATCCTCCGAGGTTGTTTCATAGCGGATAACTCTTCCACGGTGTCATTCACTTTAGTTAGCGCCACACGAGAGGTGGACCGTATTGGAGAGTATGACTGGGGCTCCTATACCTTTGCCTATTTCCTCAAAGGAATGTGCATGCATTCGTATGGCTTGATAGAGACTTGGCTAGGATTTTACCCATTTCTGTTGGTGAGTATTTCTCTTCTGATTTCCCATGTGCCTGTTAAAAGTGTTGACTGACCGCAGATGTTTGCCTTTGTATTGGAAATTTTGGCCTATGAGAGGTTTCTATGCTTGCGTCCCTTTAGCATGTTAGGTTTAGATACCTACCCATAGGAACGGCGATGACATCATTCCACGCTGGGGAAGGTTCCTGTAACTAAGGGTTTCACCCGTTGCCACTTACAGTTAAAGTTATTGACAGCTGATGTCATTTCATGGGTTCTCTATTTTGGGGAGCACTTGACAGTTGGCTTTGAGGATGGGTTTCCGACTGGTGTCGAGCATGTGATATCCACTCGTCGGATTTCTCTCTTAACAGATGGAGGATGAGAGCTCTATTTGGGAGAGCGTGCTATCACGAGCATTATAGGAGAGATTCGTGTACCGATCTTTCCTCCTGCCAGATGTTATTGGCCTGTGTCGCAGTCGCCTGTCAGAAATATCCCGTTGATGGGAGTTGACAGCTTTACTTTGTCAAAGGGTCCGTTTACTCAGGAGGTATTCTACCGCTGGTGGTCCCCTCGTACTATTAGAGCTCAGACCCACACCACTCAGTTCATGGGGGATATAGTTCCTGGATCTGTGATGATGATGGATTGAATGTCCTGCGTTTGAGATCCTACTCATTTGTTGTAGATTGATAGCTTGACCCAGCAGTTGGATTGGGCACATTTTTTCATCCGACATTTGGGCAAAGATCTTTTCTAGGCGAATACGTTTGATCCTTCCAGCTCAGGGGCTGGCCCTTCAGGTGGCCTGTATGGTTTTGCTGGTGCAGATCTTCCATTGTATCAGCCTGATATCCCTCTTGGCAGAGATCCAGTGACTCAGGAGGAGTTACATCAGATGGATAGGTTAGATGATGTAGACATCAACACTATTGACTTCTTTTGATGTACTTCTCGCTATATCTTTTAATAGGCCTCTGTTAGATACTGAGTGGTTGTGCCCCATTCTCGTTATATCTTTTGATAGGCCTCTATTAGTTGTTGGGTGGATGTGCCCCATTTCCCTGTATTTTCAGATGTACATAGAGATGATATATTAGATGATGATGCACTTTGGAATGTATGTACTGTTTTTCATTCCCTACATCATATTGTCATTCATTATTTTATCATACATGTATTATGTTATGTATATGTATATCCAGAGATGTTCAGCATTGACCCCTGGATGGTCTTATGATACGGCCCACACAGATGTCTTCCTCGACAGTTAGCCGCATTGATCACACCTCACCAGTATTGGTAGCCTCACGTTTGAGATCCTAGTATGATAGTTTGTCTTCTCCAGATAGGGTGACTGTAGATCAGCTGTTGCAACACTCTATGACCCTCTTGATGTTCCAGGTTCCTTTGGGTTTTGTAGAGGGAATACTAGAGCACTGGGTACTGGACAGGCAGGTGTTCCGGTTGGAGACCCAAGAGTTGACTCCTTCCTTAGAGGAGTATGAGCGGTTGACGGCTTTGCCATTGGACAGGCCTTGTGCTCTGATCTCTGTAGGAGATATGAGCAAGCAGTTCATGACTCTCACTGGCGTGAGGCGTAGAGTAGCCCAGGACGAGATTACCTATGGGCATATAGTGTTCCAGCATTTTCTAATAGACAGATTTGGCTCACCGAACAGCTATGCGCAGCACTCCGGGGATTTTACCACGTCAGAGAATCAGTGGCGTATTTCCAGAATAGACGTACTCATGATGTGTATAGTGGCTTATCTGTACATGCCACTGTATATGGATCATTTAGACATCGATGTTGTCATGGTAGTGCGTGCTCTCCGGGAGGAACATACCATTGTACCGATGATTGTGGCAGAGACACTAAGATCAGCCACGTATTGCTACACCCATCCTGCAGGGGTATTTACTGGTAGCTCGATCTTGTTGTATGTGTGGTTCATGTCACACCTGAGACCGATTGGCACCTTCCGACGGCATGGGTATTGCTTTTCCAATGAGATAGTTATATCTTACTCCTTTAAGTCGGTGGAGTGTGTAGATGCTATTTCCTGGTCGGTGTTCTTGACAGGGATCGAGGATCCATTTGACATTTTGCTATGTTCAGGGCTCAGTTCTCCCTACAACTTCATTACTCATGCACCTGACATGGATTATCTCCCTCTGGCTGGTTTGAGGGACATGACCACTTATCATCCACTGGCTGTGATGGCACAGTTTGACCAGTTTCAGGATGTTCATCCCTTTGAGGGAGCATTGGATCAGCGTTTATCTTCTCTGCATTTGTTAGCAGAGGATAGATCCATGGTGTATGCCTGTTGGGCTCAGCGTGAGAGGGCTGAGTTTTTTGTTAGTCATTCGGGCAGTTCTACAAAGTATTCTGAATAGATGGAGGCAAAGATTACATCGACTGCTGTTGTATCCACAGAGCCGGGGACTGATTTTGATAGTGGGGAGCCCATGGAGGACACTAATTTTCCCACAAAGGATGAGCTGTTTGTTGGGTTGCCAGCAGCTCTGATTGATTCTCCCAGTATAACTGCTACTGTGACCCCGTACTCGGTAGAGTATTTAGAGCAGAGTTTGCATCTGATGACATTTGAGAGGGATCGGGCTAGATCCTTGATGCTGACAACTCTTACTGTGAGGGATGCCGCTCTAGCAGAGAGAGATGATGCCTTAGCTAATAGAGATATCATTGTTGCTGAGCGGGATGAGGCCATATCATCTAGAGAGGCAGTTGTGATTGAGCGGGATGGCGCGATATCTGCCCAAGATGCCGCTATTATAGACAGTACTGCATTGAGGTCTCACACTACTGATATTATTCCAGAGATGAAAACCTATATTGATGAACATAGTGTCACCATGCAGTTGGCTGTGGATTTGTTAGCTCGTGTAGATACCCTTGGCCAGGAGCTCGCAGAGTTACCCCCTTCTTCTGAGAGGGATGCCATGTTGGATTTGATGGCGCGTATATACATTGTCTTATAGATGGGCTTGGATTTTCCTGCACAGACTAGCTTAGCCATTTTTGTCATGTACAATACACATTGTATATATCAAACATTATTATATATGGCAGGGAAATATATTTTGATTCACTTCCCTTTTAGTTATACCTTGTTACTTGCTTGATATTTTCCTCTTTCTTCAGGGCTTGTGGTCTTGATGTATTTGAACTCCCCCTTGATGGATGGACATTGAGATATCTCAGGATCTTTTAGAATGGATCGTTGATCTGTGTGTATTCCCTACCCTCTTTGGTGTCTTGGGACTGGTTTTTGTATGTGGTTATGGAGAGGAGTGTGGCTTTCCTCTCTGAGGTTAACCGCCCCACAGATGGTCACCGATACTCCTTTGTATGGGGGAGCCCAGGTAGTTCCATCTCTTATGGATTGGTATTTCTCTTTGAGGACGCAATTGCAGCTTAGATGGTCATCGGTTCTACCATTTGTGTGGGGAGACCAGGTAGTTCCATCCCTTTAACTAAGCCGATGAAGTATGGTTTGAATGATGATCCCAGTACTAGTTCACAAGTTTTTGTATTTTGGTTGGGGTGAGACCGAACCATGAATAGTTGCCTACGTACTCCCATTGATGAGGGTAGATCAGGTCTATGTAGTTCGAACCTAGCGTAAAAAGGTTCAAAGTTGTATGTGATGGAAAGGGCGTAGAGATGTTTTTGTTTTTATTTATTTTTTTGTGGTGAGACCGGACCATAAAAATGGTTGGCTACGTACTCTCGTGTATTGGGGAGATTATGTCTGCGTAGTTCGCCCCGTGTACAAGACAAACTGCAGATGTGAAAAGTTTGATCCCTGGTGGGACAAACTGAAAGGTATGAAAGGTTTATTCCCTAGTGGGATAAGCTGAAGGTGTGAAAATTTTCATCCCTGGTGGGACAAAACTGAAAGTGTGAAAGGTTTTGAAAACGTGAGTTGAGTGATGGATCTGATGATCTGAAACCAAGCTACTGGTTGGAAAGTGTGTTTGTCCCTGATGGGGCAAACAGATGCGAAGAAAGGTTTTATGTAGTGAAGGGTTTAGAAAAACCTGAATAGACTGGGGATCTGGTGATCCAAAACAAGAAAATCAGGATGCTTGCTTGATGGTAACTTTAGACACAGTACCATGATGAGTGGGTTTTATACCTACGAATCAGTTCCTTTTTGGCTTAATCTAATGTCTGTTTTCAGTCTCTTATTTAGTTTTCAGTATATTTTGAGTATATTTTGAGGGCTATTATGTCTAAGTACTGGTTTTTGGCATTTCAGGTCATTTTCCCTGTGTTGGCGCCGCAGCGCCAATGTCACTCTTTGAGTTCGCACCCCAGCGCCACACTCGACGTCCCGACGCCAATGCCTCGCGCCCCAGCGCCAATGATGTTAGCTTTCTGCCATTCGGCGCTGCCCCACACCTAAGGTCGACGCCCCAGCGCCCCAGCGCCCCAGCCTAGCGCCAGGTCGGCGCCCTAGCGCCAACGATGGCGCCCCGGTGCTGATTATCGCTCCCTGGCGCCGATGCTCGTGCCTCAGCGCTACCTCTAGTGTCCAAACAGTGTAACGCCTTTAATGACCCAGAAAAGGACGTGACTCATATAAATACAAAGAGAAGTCGCTGCATTTATCATCGAACATCAGAGATATAAAAAGGGGTTGCAGCTGAGACTAGGATTTTATTCTCTGTTTTTCTAGAAGAGAAAGAAGCTCGTGAAGGGAAGAAGAGTTATTGCATTTAGCCTACAACTCAGAGTTCTACTCGCGAAGAGAAGATTTGGTGCAAGAACACTTTAACAGGGTTTTCTTATTTCAAATCTCCCATTCCTTGTATTTGTCTGATAATGTGTACTGTATTAAAAATGCGTGTTAGTACCATAGTTATGAACTAACTCCATCTTTAGGAGTGCAATGTAACCTTTTGTTTATCCTGACCAACTTTCTCTCCTATTTTATATAATGAATCATCTTGATTTCTTAGCACAACCATTTCTCTTGTCTTTCAGTTTTAATCAAATAGCTTAACCAACATCGTAATTTACTTGTTTAGATAAGATTAGTAGCGACTTTACCTTAGTATTTGTTTTCCTTTAAGACTTTGTCTTCGTGGGTTTGACACTTTACTTACTTATATTACTTGTGGACCGAGTATGCTTGCGCGCGATTTGGCAATAACTAAATTCACCAACATACCATTTTACAGTGTCTGAGTTGATGAGTTGTGGAAATTCATCTCCATCCATTTCTTGTAATTTGAGGGCTCCTCCTGTCAATACCTCCTTAACAACAAATGCGCCTTCCCAATTTGGAGCAAATTTTCCTTTAGATTAATCTTGGTTGTCAAGAACCTTTTTCAAGACTAAGTCATGTTGTTTGAACTACCGTAGCCAGACTTTCTTATTGTAGGATCTAGCGACCCTTTGTTGATATAACTGGCCATGAAAGACAGCTGCGGCCCGCCTTTCATCTATTAGAGACAATTGATGGTACCTGTCTTGTAACCATTAGTATTCATCCAGCTGAGCATCTATCAACACTCGGAGGGATTCCATTTTCACCTCTATGGGGAGCACTGCTTCCATTCCATAGGTTAATGAGTAGGGGGTTGCCCCAGTGGAAGTGCGCATTGACGTTCTGTAGGCTAATAGAGTCAGAGGAAATAAGTCAGGCAATCCTTTGTGATTGGTGGACATCTTTTGTATGATCTTTTTGATATACTTATTAGCCGCTTCAACAGCACCATTCATCTTTGGACGGTAGATGACGAAGTTGAGATGTTTGATGTGGAATTTATTACATAACTCCTCCATCATTTGGTTGTTGAGGTTTTTAGCATTGTCTGACACAATCACCTCTGGTTATCTATATCGAAAAATGACATTGTTTTTGATGAAACCAATTACAAGTTCTTTATTAACCCTAGGGGAAGAGGCTACTTTTACCCACTTGGTGAAGTAGTCGATCATGGTGAAGATAAACTAATGCCCATTACTGGCTTTGGGCTCGATGGGCTCGATCACGTCCATTCCCCATATTGAGAATGGCTAGGGCAAACTCATACTGTGGAGCTCCCTTGGAGGGCCATGGATAGCATTCCCATGAATTTGGCATTGGTAACATCTCTTGACGTGATCATCACAGTCAGCCTTGGGAGAGAGCCAGTAATGCCCTGTTCTCAGGATTTTCTTGAGAAGCAGAGGGCCACTCATGTGTGGGCCACATACTCCACCATGGATTCATCCATGAGCCTCTGAGCTTGGTCTTTGTCCAAACATCTGAGGAGACCTAATCCATGATCTCTTTTGTAGAGTGCGTCTCCGCTCAAGTAAAATTTCATAGCCATTCGATGGATCCGCTTTCTTTCAGCCTGACTCGCCTCAGCGGGTGTAGATCCATCTCGCAGATACTCCTTAATATGCTGATACCAAGGGTGTTGGATGGGAGGTAGCTCATCTGATATTATTCTAATGTAATTCCCATAGGCAGGAGCCTTTTGCACTGTCAAGGTAATATTTGACATATTTTCCTTGTCAAGTATATTGATCAAGGAGGCCAAAGTTGCTAGCGCATCCGTAAAGTCATTCCTATTCTGAGGAATGTGGAGGAAGGATATTTCTTCAAACTTCGATGCCATCTTTATAACCTGCCGATGATAAGGTAGCAAATATAGCTCTTTGGTGTGATAGATTCCAGTGGTTTGTCTGATTACCAATTCATAATCTCCAAAGACAGTCAACCGTCTGATGCCCATGGATTGGGCTAGTTTCAACTCCATGATACAACCCTCATACTCAGTTGTGTTGTTGGTACTGGCAAACTGCAATTTGATGGTAACGGGATACTGCTCCCCCGTAATGGCTACCAGAACTGCTCCATCTCAAGAACCTTCCATGTTACAGCTCCATCAAAATACATCTTCCATGGAAGGCGTGTATTGCCCTGATGGTGTTGCTGAACTATCATTACCCCTTCATCGGAGAAGTATGTTTCCAAGGGTTTGAAATCCCCTGAAGGTGCGGCGGCAAGTTGATCCTCAATTCCTTGACCTTTGACAAACTTTTGAGTCACGTAGACAATGTAAAATTGGTGTAGGATCAACTGCCATTTGGAAAGTCGACAGTTCAACATGAGTTTGCTGAACACGTACTTGAGAGGATCCACGCGGGATATGAGATGGGTTGTGTGCCCATGGAGGTAATGTTGTAACCTCATGGAAGCACATGCTAAAGCACAACAAGTTTTCTCAATCAGAGTGTACTTGCGTTCACTACTGCTGAATCTTTTACTGAGGTAATAGATAGCTCTTTCTTGGCCTATATCGTATTTCTGTCCCAGCATGAAGCCCATGACATTGTCATTGATGGACATGTACATAAATAGGGGAACATCATCCTTGGGAGGTACCAAAATAGGGGCTTTGATTAGCTGCTCTTTGATTGTAAGGAAGGCTTTCTGATATTCATCATTCCATTTCATGGAGGAGTTCTTCCTTAGCAATTAGAAAATAGGCTCACAGGTTGCTGTGAGTTGGGAGATGAATCGACTGATGAAGTTGATTCTTATAAAAAATCCCCGTATTTCCCTCTCTGTCTGGGGTATGGGCATTTTCGTGATGGCCTGGATTTTGGTAAGATCCAGCTCAATCCCTTTGTGGCTGACTAAGAATCCTAGCAATTTACCTGATTTAACGCCAAAGGCGCACTTGGCAAAATTCAACTTTAAGTTGTACTTACGCAACCTATTGAAGAGCTTCTTGAGATAATCTAGGTGGTCTTCCTCCCTTTGGGACTTAACAATGATGTCATCCACATAGATTTCAATCTCTTTGTGCATTAGATCATGAAAGAGTGTCATCATGGCTCGCTAATAGGTAGCTCCGGCATTGATGAGGCCGAATGACAACCATCTATAGCGAAAGGTTCCCTAAGGAGTGATGAATGTAGTTTTCTCACGATCCTCTTCAGCATCCATGATTTGATGGTACCCCGCAAAACAATCAACAAAGGAGTACATGTTATATTGAGCTGTATTATCAATGGGTATGTGGATGAATGGCACGGGAAAACTGTCTTTGAGACAAGCTTTGTTCAGATCCCTGTAATTCATGCAAACTTGCACCTTTCCTCTGGGTTTAGGCACGGGAACTATGTTGTAAGACCCCGAATTTTATGAAATAAAAGTATTCAATTTTTCTTATAATTACAATTCAGTAAATGGTTAAATTGATAAAAGTTTAAAGTTATGAGTGCAATATGATTTTTTTTCAAAATAAGCAAGTGGTTATAAAATAATCATTGTTGTCGGGGAATATTCGTTTGGTCGTGGAATATTCTTTCTGTCGGGGAATATTCGTACGACGGCGCAGCTATTTGTGGGCCCCATAACGAATAACTGTCGGGTGAAGGAAAATGACAAATTTGAGTTTTTACAAATAACGGCGTAGTTGTTACCGTTAACACTGTTGGAATACCCGGTGGTTAAAATACAGTAATACGCGTTATTGCACAGTAGCACACGGTATTGCATAGTATTTTTGAAATTATTGATTGTTACGTAAGAAGGCACTACTCAATAATTGTTACAGTAATTACTGTTCAATATTTTATTTTATTGATTCAATAATTGCTACGTTGAAATTTTGTATTATTGTTGTTCAATAATTGTTGCTGCACAGTATTTCCCATTATCAGATCAATAATTCATATTATTTGAATAATATTATTAGATAACATTATTGGCAATGTCTATAAAGTTCTGTCTAAGGAGAGGTTTGGTCATCTAATTGCGCGCCAGTAAGGAGAAGTCCTTATTGGAAAGCCCCCTCTTTCCTGGGAACGGCCTGGTTGTCATAAATGTGATTCTGTAATATTATTTGTGAATAATTAATTATTGATTCATGTGATAAGAAAATATTTATTTTATGGGGATATAAATGAGGGATATATTTTTGTGGTTAAAAATGAAGGAGTTAATGTTGAGATTTTTATCAGTATTTTTATCGGAATGGAGGTATTAAAAATCAGGGTTTTTGAGATATTTTGCGGGGGTTATAATTTTTAATCCGACCGTTGGATCGTGGTAATTTTTGGATATGTTATACATATATAAGTTGAGTATATGTCCATAAATTTTGAACCGTTAAAAATGAACGTATGATTTATTATGAATTTTACGAGATGACTGGTTCAGAAATTGTTGAATTTTCGGAGTTTATCATTTTGGTGGAAAATTCTAGAATTGGTGGGCCCCACTTGTGGTTGGTGAAGAAATGTGCTGAATTATATTTCAAATGTGGTGGGTGGGAATAGTAGCAGGTAAAGCCATCAGGTTGCAGGTCAAACCTACCAAAATTTTCCTATAAATAGAGGGCTAAGTTAGAATTGAAAATCACACCAAAAACATAAGCTTTCTCTCTTTCTCTCTCTATATTATGAAGCATATTTTGTGAGTATTTAGATACTTTGAGAGTTGCTATTCAGTGCAAGTTTCCTTCGGCTTTGCATTCCAGTCAGAAATACTGCACTTTTGAGGTAAGGGATTGTAAGGGATTGTAAGGGATAGTAAGGGATAGTAAGGGATTTTAAGGGTTGTTATGATCTTTAATTTCGTAATTTTTCTGACCTTCAAAAATTCTGGAAAAATTTGAAATGATATTTTGATGAGTTTTCTTGATTGTGTCCAAAAATGGTGATTTTTGGATGTATAGATTGAGAGTTATGAATTTTATGAAAAAAGACTATTTTAAAAGTAACCGCTTATAATTCCTTGTGGTTAACTCCAAAATTGATGAAATTTTTATTGGGAGTACATGTATATGATAGAAGTATACTCTGTAAATTTCAGAATTTTTAGACAAAAGTATAATTTTTGATAAATGTCCAAATATTCGGCTATTTTGGCCATATGAAAAATAGTAAATGACTTTTAAAAATTCTGAGAAAAATATATGTTCACTATGGGACTATATTATGCTAAATTTCAGAAAAGAAATATTTTTGGAACTGGTTTGGCATTTTTCATGAAAATGGTCTAGTTATGAGTAAATGAATTAAATATGTTTTGTGAAGAAAGAAAATTGGAAAATAGGATTTTATGGCTTAAGAATCCTATATGAGGTATATGCAGATTTTTGATGAGGATTTTTGGTTATTGGTGATGAAATCTTATGAGTTTGGCATTTTAGAATGATTAAATGATTTATTTAGTAAAGTGTAAACAATTAAAATAAATTGTTTATAAATTTAAGAAATGTTATTCTTTCAATATCATTATACCAAAATATTGGTATGAATTTTATTGTGGAATTTCTATCTTTTGTGTTGGGATTACTATTCACGAGTTACTATTCATGAGTTACTATTCACGAGTTACTATTCACGAGTTACTATTCATGGGTTACTATTCACGAGTTACTATTCATGATAAAATTGGTTTCTTTTTCTGACTAAATTATAGCTGATTTATGAATATTACTCTTGAGATTAAATCTAGATATTTTGATTATATTGATTTTACTATTATATATAACATTTTTATAACCTTGATGTTGAAATTCTCTTTGACTTGAGTGTAAAGATGGGTAGATTTTTGGTATGATCATGACTAGGGTTCTCTTTGGCCTGTAGTGCAAAGTTGAATTGTGACTGGTATGATCATGACCATTGAATTTATAATTGAATATCTTAAGCTTAAGTGCAAAGGTGAATTGATCAACATGGTTATAATTATTGTTTATATAAATTCTAAAATGATTATAATTCTTTGAGATATTAATATATTTGGCATGTAGTGCAAATATGAACTGTTGATAAATATATTTGGCCTGTAGTGCAAATATGAACTGTTGATGAATATCTTTGGCCTGTAGTGTAAAGATGATATGTTGTTGAATATCTTTGGCCTGTAGTGCAAAGATGAACTGTTGTTGAATATCTTTGGCCAGTAGTGCAAAGATAAACTGTTGACGAATATCTTTGGCCCGTAGTGCAAAGATGGATTTGTTAGTATGATTATAAACAGGAATTGTGATTTGGTATAACCATGATCTTTGATGTTTCAGGTAAAGACAGGTGATGAAAATATTCTTCGTCCTGGGTGCGAAGAAAAATTTATAGTCACAATTATGATTATGAGTTATTCATATGATTGTGGAAAGGAACTGTTGAGTGATGTTACATGGATAAAATATTGTTGGTGGATTTTTAACATGGAGAAGATAATAGACTTTATAGTATATTTGACTCTTCTAATGGATTGCTCGTTCCGCTGCAACTATGGTTGAAATTTTTATCATTTACCATATGTTCTAAATCTCTGATTTATTGTTGATGAAGGCTATTGATAATTGAATTATCTTTAGTCATGATATTCTTTACTGAGCTAGTTGTGCTCACCCTTTTGCTTCACAATTCCTTTCAGGTAATAAGAGTGTAGCTGGGTCGAGCGGGGGTAACAAGGGAATAGAACGGTGGTCATCATTTAGTAGTTATATTTGGTGAAGAAAATAGGGTGAGGCGAACCCAACGTTGGAAGGGTGTTTTGTCACTATCATACAAGATGTCTAATGACATACAACCTCGTGTCATCATAGGACAGGGTTGTGCTCATCCATTTGCTGAGTATATCTATGGGCACTACCTATATAATCTTGGTGTTTGTTTGAAGTATAATTCTCAATTAGAGACAGTGGAGATAATGATAAGTCAAGAGAAGACTCACCATTGGGAAGAATATGATAGTAATCTTCTCGTTTTTCTTTGGGGTCTATTGGGTCAACCAAGGATAATTCTGTGGCCATATGATATCTATCATAACCTAGACGCGTGGCCTCCCATGTATGAAAGTTTCCTTGAGCACTTCCTAAAGATTCTAATTTCTAAAACAGTTTTTGACTATACCTTTATGTAAGGTGTTATTGTGAGGTGATGTCCACGGTTGGAACATGAGTCACATTTGGTATATATTTGTATCCAAACTCACAGCATATGTGTTGTTGTATTTTGCACGACAATTGTTGTAATAAAGTTGTAGTTATTTTCTGTACCATGTATTTGACGACTCAGAATGGGTTGGATGGAATGGACCTATTTTGGGGTCGTCACATATGTTGGATAGCCATTCAGGGTATGTCGATACCATGTTGATGCCAGCTTAAAATTGTTTCACAATTTCTTCTTTAACTTTTAAACTCCACTCAGGTTTTAATCGCCTGAGTTTCTGCCTGACTGGCTTGAATCCCTCTTTGATGGGAAGGTGATGAATGACGATGTCAGTGGACAAAATGATCATGTCTTCATGAGACCATGCAAACACATCCTGGAATTGGGTCAATAGAGTAATCATGTCATTCCTTTGGTTTGGAGTAAGGTTCGTAGCAATCTGGAGTTGTTTGCGGTTTTCTGAGGTTCCGAGGTTAAAAGAGGTGGTTTGATCAAGCTTTGGCTTAGGTTTATCTTCGACCCATTCTTTGATCTCCTGAGGTATCTCATAGTCTTCTTGTTTAATCTCCATTAAGTCTGAGTCCAACTTTACATCAAAGTTATACTCTTAGTGAAGAATAGGCACCTCATCAGCAAGTTTAGGCACATCTAACTTTAGAGTCCTAAAACAAAATGCTTTCAGTTAATAAATGAAACTGTTTAATCATACAAAGTGTTAGCATGTAATAACAAAAATAACTGCTAATACTGTACATTAAAAGTAAGCAGTTATTGCTATCTACAGGGCAGAGGGAGTTTTTGCCCTTTTTACCCTTATCGGCAAATGTAAGGGGTGCTGCTCCAATTGCCAAGGGTGAAGTCCTGGTGGACAGCAGTTATGAAGGGGCAATTATTGTCCTCCTTTTCTTGAATGATGACCATAATGTTTGGACAGTCATCATCTGGAATGTCTCTATTCATATCCTCTGTATGGACTATGATGCGCAGGTTTGATAACCGCCTTGCAATGTCTTGTTTATGTCTCCGATCCCTTTCCTCTACCTCGAGATCTAGAATCATGACTTCCTTTCCTTTGACCGGTATTGGTTTAGGAAAAACATGGCTGCCACCGAGGCAGGGACCTTTACTAAAGGCCGTACAGGAGTATCACCTGTAGGTTTGGGCAGGCGCTTTGTAGATGAAGGAACCTATTTATGCTTGTGAGGATTCCTATGACTGGTCCCAGGAGAATAGCCTAATCTGGCTGTCCCTGTCTGACTGAAAACTTGAATTGGGCACTTAATGCCCTGATGATCCTTGCCTAACCCTTGTCCAGGCTGAAATCCCAAGGATATCATATCTTGACTTGCCGACATTACCTCGGCAGAAACTCTGGGTATCAGAGGTGGCGCCCCAATGGGATGATAGTGAGTGTTGCTCACCTCGAGGGCCTGGAAGCTGATAGGTTCAACTTTTGCATTGAAGCTGATCAGTGGTGTGTACAAGACATTCTGGCTCAGCATTAATAGTGACCAAGCTACTGTTTATGATGTATTTGAGCTATTGATGAACGGTGGACGGGACGAATCCAACCATATGAATCCACGGTCTTCCCAAAAGTAGGTTGTATCCTGTAGTGATCTTGAGCACATGAAAGGATACGCAGAATATATGTTGACCAATCTCCACAAGTAGTTCAATCTCTCTGACAGCATTTCGTCGAGATCCATCAAATGCTTTGATAACTGTATTGCTGCTTCAAATCCTATTGAGATTGATGTTTATCTTCTTCAAGGTGGCGTACGGGTAGATGTTTAATGATGATCCTCCATCTATCAAAACTCCTCCCACCACATATCCGGAGGACATAACCGCTATGTTCAACGGGTTGCAATGACCCGTCCCTTCAGGAGGTATGTCATCATCGGTGAAGGATATCACATTACTGTTGAAGATGTGATCAACCAGATGATGGAACTTTTCCACATCCATTGATTTTGGAAAGTAGGCCTCTTCTAAGAATCTCAGTAAAACCTTTATATGATCTTCTGAAGAGAACGCCAAGTCCAATATAGAAATCTGTTTTGGAGCTTCTTCCAAGCTTAAAACCACCTTGGCTTCATTATGTCCCATAATACGGAGGAATTCTTCAATCTTCTCCGTGGGAACTTTCCCCTTTGACTTGATGGTAGGCTTCATCACCCGTTGAGGAAAATACAGTGGATTTTCTTTCAACACTGCAGCAGTTGTATTAGATGTAGATCCTTCAGCCTCTCCATAATTCCATGACACTTTCTTGAGGCTGACAACAAGATACTGTGGCCTGAAAGGTAATATGATTGGCTTTGGTCCAGCCACCTTCAAAGGATTTTCCATACATTTGAGCTGAATTGGTTGTACTGTAAGTGGTGTGGTAGCCAAGTCCCCTTCAATGGATATAACTGCTACGACTTCTTTCAACCCAGTAGGAAATGTGTCCCCACTCTCAAGTAATACAGCGTCATTGTCTACAATTTGTAGGTCACCGCTGTTAATCATGTTCTAGATAAGATGGAGTGCCCAGCATTCTTCAATGCTGTGACCGCGAGAGTGGGAGTGGTATTGACATACTCCATTAGAATCAAATCGTCTTGAGCATGGGTTGACTGGAGGTAGCAGTGCTGTGATTTTTCCTTCATTAATCAGCATCTGCAATATCTCTTCCATAGGTTGCCCAAATGGGTGAATTCCCTTTTGTTGGTGAAATCCCAACTGACTTTAGCTTTTACTCTTTTTGTAATCTTATCCTTCAGTGTTTCGCTTTCTGGAGCAAGTGGTATAGTGCTTGTAATAAGAGAAAGGAGGCTAGCATGCTCCTGACTGAATAATTGACGTGTGACATGGTGTTGATGAACCACCAGTTCTGCCAATTGATTGACCTGTTCGCCAAGAGCCTTCATTTCCCATTCCATCATAAACTGGAACTGTGCATAATCCCATCTGTCAGCATTATCTTTGCTGATTTGGGATGATCCACCGACATACTTGAGGTACTTGGAGGTCTCTCCATTGACTCGGTTGATCAGATTAACATCCTCTTCCTTGTGTTGAGGGAGAGGGTTGTCTTGAACATGGGGTTGGTCGAGTTTGATTACCATGATCTCACCATTGTCAATCAAATCCTGAATCTTATGCTTAAGGGCCCAACAATCTTGAGTGTCATGGCCTGGAGCTCCAGCATGATAAGCACACTTCTTGCTAGCATTGAAACCCTTCCCACTCGGGTTGGCTGGTGGAAGAAGATGAGTAATTTTCTTCTGAGCTATCAGAAGTTTGAGAATGTTTTCAAGTAAGTCCCTTAAGGGTGTGAACACTCAAGTGCGTCTGACTTCTCCACTTTTTGGCAATGGACGATTTGAAGACTGTGCTTGGAAAGGGGAATAGCTTCTCCTCTAAATAGGCATGTTTTGATTGCCCTTTTGTCCTTGTAGTATCAAGGAAACATCATGCTCTTTCTTCTTATGGACCCTCCGGGGGTTGTTTCCATAACTTCCAGACTGGATGTGTTCAACTACATCTTTTTAAGCAACAAGGTCTTAAATCATTCCTGATTTCAATCCCATCTCAGCCATTTCTCCGTGTTTGATAATTTCAGAGAATGACTTGCCTATGCCAGCTAAGACCCTCTGATAAAAGGGAGCTTCTTGAATGTTTATGAAGGTCATCACCATTTCTGACTCAGTCATAGATGAAATAACTTGAGCAGTCAGACGCCTCCATCTTTGGGCATACTTTCTAAAAGACTCATTAACTTATTTCTTGACCTTGGTAATTTGGTACCAGTTTGGAGCCATCTGAGTTTGGAAACTGTACTGACTAAGGAAATCACGAGCTTGCTCCTCCCAATTATGAATCTTGGAGTTGTCTAATCTGGTGTACCATGCTCTGGTTTCTCCAGTCAGACTTTTCTGAAACAGCTGCATTCTAAGCTTTTCATTTTTGGCATAAGATCTGAGCTCTCCAATGAATACCTTTAAATGTGTGTAAGGATCTCCCAATCCATCATACTTTTTAAAATCGGGAGTCTCGAATTTTTCCAGATAATGCACCCCGAGGAATATACAAAGGTCAGAATATGAGACACTGCCGTGTGTTCCAATCCCTTTGACAGACCGAATGATCTCTTCAATTTGTAAAACCTTCTTCCTAATATCACCGGTGTCTGGATCTTCTTTGAGATGGGTGATTTCAGGGGTTTTGTTGGTTTTATCAGTCTGAGGCTCAGGTGGTGGAATTTCCTTGTGAGGACCCCAGGTTCCTCCATGTGTAGAGTATTCTATGTGGATGGGTATTTGTGTACCCTGAGTAGACTTGTGTAGTTCTTTGAGCAGAACAACCAACTCTATAATTTGGTTGCTTAGTCCTTCGAACTTCTCACGAGAGACAAGAGTAGGACTAGACCGGCCAGATGTAGCCATGCTTGGCTGTAGGCTTGCTGCCTTCCTGATCTTTGAACGGGTAACGGGACTAATTATTTCCCTACAAAAAGACTTAAGTAGTTTAGTCTTAGGGAAATGTGGCAATGTTACATGCTATGCGATGTATCCATTTTTAGGAGTATTATCCTGCAAAATGGATGTCAGCTGTTTGTATGATAGGATAGCATGACATGGTTTGATACAAAAAGGAATGCAAGTCCACATAATCCTTTATATTTTCCATTACATTGAGATTGACATGGAAATGAAATTACAAGTAATTGAAATTAGAAGGTATGAAATTACAAGTAATTGACATGGTTTTTGGCTTGAAGGTTCCCAGATCATCGCAATTTACTCGACGAGAAGTTAATTCGGTCTTTCAATTGGAGTGAATCTGGGTGGTGCCTTTCCTGAGTCTCGTTGGAATTAGTCTCCCTACGAGTCCAGTAATCAAATACCGACGGGATAGCCTCTGGACATGAGGGACTACACAATATACATTCACATACAACGCGTCTCACCATATGGAAATGATGACATGTGCGAAGCACTAATATCACAAGCAGATATGGTGCAAAGCGCTAAGTGCAGTAAGTAAATGCATTAGTACACATTCATTCAAATGTAAATGCAACATCCATAGACAAGTAGATAAAAGTTTTGAAAAGTTTTGAATAGCGGCTTAAGCCCTCTTACTGGATGTCCCCAGCAGAGTCGCCACCTGTCGACTTCGGGATTTTTATTTGTCCCTTTCTGTTCTTGTCTTTTGGTGTTCTCATGTTAGGTGAGATTTGTTTGAAAAAACAAGTTTGAAAAGGTTTGACATGTATATGTCGACGATTTGACAGTAAGAGTTACCAGTTGGTATTTTTAAATGGTTGCACCAACTCAACCGAAAATGGTTTTCACATAGACCTAGTGTTGTGACACTATTTAACTGGTTTGTGAAACCCAGATTCATTAGGTTCAGGGGGCTTGATTAAGTGGAGGGAATGTGTTAGGCATCCCCCGACTTCCGCGGTGACACGGTTACCACCACTTTTCAATTTAAACTTTTATCTGAATATGTGTGTGTGTGTGTGTGTATACGTCAATGTGTTGTTGTATGGAAGTAGTGTTATGCCTCGTTTGCACCTATATACAAAGGGTTTGAATTTTGTATAAAAGTCCAATTTTAACGAAATATAGCAGTGATGTTTTGTAAAATAGGTTTTTCAAACCCTTATGCTCAATAGTAATTGAGGTCTTTGATACTTCCATTTTATTATGTATTCGGCTTGATTGCTTTTATTATTTTCGAGATGCGAAGCATCTTCGAGAAAATAAGATACATAGCACTGCCGAATTCCTTGTCAGCATGAAAGCCATCTAAGGAAATTCAGACACCGTGAATAATTTACAAGCTGGATGCAGCTGAAAATTTCCATCACGAGAACCGAATCTAGATTTCGGAAAATAAATCTATGATAACATGATTCCTAGGCTCACATGATAAAGAAATATGTACAAAAGCCAGAAAATAAACTAGATTTGAGTAAATCTAAGCTTTCCAGCTTCAACGGTTTTAGTTTAGTCACCATGAACCGGTTAAAGTGAGAATAGCCAGATTTAAACAAATCTAACCCGCCGGCTACATAAGAGTTGTATATATATAAAAGTAGTAAATATATATATATATATATATATATATATATATATACACACACACACACACACAAACGATCTACTGCCACGAAGGAACTCTAGGCAGGACATGAAATGTAAATATATATATATATATATATATCCTGTGCATCGTAGCAGTTGACTGTTCATATATATATATATATATATATATATATATATATATATATATATATATATATATATCCAGGCTCAGTCGAGTCGAATTCGAGAATAATATATATATATATATATATATATATATATATATATATATATATATATATATATATATATATATATATTTAAGTAGTAAACGCATCGGATGTCTCTATCCCGACTCATTTGTTGTTTAGAAGTATGTTAGAGGATGCTATTGAGTGATCTAAGATGTTACATCAAGGATCCATAACATCTAGAAGCCAGAAAATCAAGTTTTAGAACTGACCAAGAACCCTAATTTTTAGGCCTGACAGCCATATGTCAGGGCCTCTAGATCTGTCTATGTTAAGTGTTATGTGTGTTTTATATTATATATTTGTAGTATACCATGTGGACTATGATCTGAAACTGGAATCAAGGTCAAATCATGTTTAGATTGCAAGTTATAAGTGGTCAAACCTAGTTGACCGATCACGAAAACTATTTCTGGAAAACCCAGAAAATTCCTAGATTTCCCAGAATTTATGACAAGCTTTTTATGGCCTTTGATCTTGCAACTGTTAAGTGATTAAGCTAAGTTGTTGTTTTAATATTGTAATCTGGCATGAGGACTACAAAATCATGCCTTTAGATCACCCAGATCATGTATAGAATCAAAATTAATCATGGTCAAAGTATCGTTGACCAACTGCTTTTGACGAAATCTGGGAAACCCAGAAATCGTGAAGAACAGCTTCTGACCCTTACTTTGACCGGCTCAAATCTTGAGTTGGTGATGTTGTTAGACTAATCTGATGTTATGTAATTGTACTCTGACATGTATTCTACATGTGTGAACTCTTAGATCACACAAACAAGTCTTAGAATCAAAGTTACAGAGCATCAAAAGTGATACCCTGCAATTGTTCTTCATTTCTAGAAAACCCAGAAATGAAGAACAGCTCTGACAAGTATTTGTGGAGCCTAGATCTTGCTGATATGTTGTTGTATGGTCATGAACTTGGTATGTAGTTGTAGTATTACATAAATACTACAACATTAACACGAATTTCAACCTAGAAAGCAACAAGAACATAGATTTAATGATGGTCAAACCAACCACCCCACACACTGCCTATGAATTTCTGGGTTAGGCTCAAGAACACCTATTGCGACGGTTCTGTCGCTATAGGGCCCTTTAGCGACAGTTATTTTTTGAAAATTATTATTTTTATTAAATAAATAGAAAAAAATAGTTTTTAATTATTAAAAATACAAAATAAATTCCTAAAAATTATTTTAAAGCCTAAAAATGGGTTTTTAATAATTTTTAGTATATTTCATAAATATTTAATGTGATGCCCCCAAAATAGGTATGCATCACCCATTTTGAGTTGTCAAATATATGGTACAGAAACAACTATAACTTTATTAATACAATTGTCGTGTAAACTACGACAACACTTAAACTATGACTTTAAATACAAATATTATCTTCTAGACAATATCCACACTCAAATAAGTTCTCATTATAATTATTGGTACAATATTTTACAAAAATGGTGAGGACTATTAAAACAACTTCATTTTCAACAATTGTCACATTAAAATTTTTTCTCCATCTATATCCACATAAAATTAATTTTTTCATCATTATATAAATTAATAATTAATTATTCACAAATAATATTACAGAATCACAATACTGACAACCAGGCCGTTCCCAAGAAAGAGGGGGCTTTCCAATAAGGATTTCACCTTACTGGCGCGCAATTAGGTGGCCAAACATCTCCTTAGACAGAACTTTCTAGACATTGCCAATAATGTTATCTAATAATATTATTCAGATAATATGAATTATTGCTCCGATAATGGGAAATACTGTGTAGTGGCAATTATTGAAACAATAGTAATATAAAATATCAAGGCAGCAATTATTGAATTAATAAAATAAAATATTGAACAGTAATTACTATAACAATTATTGAGTAGTGTCTTCTTACGTAAGAATCAATAATTGGTGCAATATTGTGTGCTACTGTGTTTTAACCACCGAGTATTTCAACAGTATTAACGGTAATAACAACACCGTTATTTATAAACAACTTATTTTTGTCATTTTTTTCATCTAATCACTTTCCGTTATGGGGCCCACACAAGACTGCGCCGTCGTACGAATATTCCCCGACAGGAAGAATATTCCACGACCAAACGAATATTCTACGATAACAATGAATATTTTATAACCACTTGCTTATTTGAAATATTTACATATTTTACCCATACTTAACCACATTAATAAAAACAACCCTTACTATTTTAAAATAATAAATAGAGAAAATTTAATTTTATTTGCAATAAGTTGGGGTCTTACAACCTCCCCTCCTTATGAAATTTTGTCCTCAAAATTGACGTACGTACCTGGTGTTTCGAAAAGGTGAGAATACCTCGGTTTCATTTCCGTCTCCAACTCCCAGGTCATTTCCTCAATAGCATGGTTCCTCCACAAAACTTTGACTTGTGGTATGACCTTTGTGCGTAGGACATGCTCTTTCCTATCCAAGATCTTGACAGTTACCTCCTCGTATGTTAAGTCTTCGGCTATCTCGTTCGGTTCTAACTCAATAACGTGGTTCGGGTCTTTCACATATTTACGAAGCACCGATATATGAAAAACATTATGAACACGAGACATACTTGGAGGTAACGCGAGTCTATAGGCTACATTTCCTATTCGATCAAGAATCTGAAATGGACCAATAAATCGTGGATTGAGCTTTTCTCTTTTTCCGAATCTTGTAACTCCCTTCCATAGAGCAACTCTCAACAATACATGATCCCCAATACTAAATTCCACGTCCTTTCGATGAAGATCCGCATAACTCTTTTGTCGATCATGTGCCGTTTGTATACGTTGTCGAATTATTTGGATCTTTTTCGTAGTCATACGTACCAACTTGGGTCCTAACAATGTTGCTTCACCCACCTCATCCCAACATATTGGAGAGCGACACTTTCGTCCATACAATGCTTGGAATGGAGCCACACCTATACTTGCCTGATAACTGTTGTTGTAGGAGAATTTCACCAATGGTAAATACTTATCCCAACTCCCTTTGAAGTCCAGGACACAGAGTCTTAATAGATCTTCAAGAGTTTAAATAGTCCTCTCTGATTGTCCGTCCGTTTGAGGATGTTATGCCGAACTAAATCGTAAATTCGTGCCCATAGCTTTTGGCAAGCTAACCAAAAATCTTGAAGTGAATCTTGGGTCACGATCCGAAACTATGGATACTGGCATGCTATGCAATCTCACAATCTCATTTACATACATATGAGCAAGACGTTCAAGGGAATAAGTCTCCCGTACCGGCAAGAAATGAGTAGACTTGGTTAATCTATCAATAATAACCCAAATAGCATTTCTACCTTGAGAAACAGTGGGAAGACCCATAATGAAATCCACGATCATATGTTTCCACTTCTATTTCGGAATCTCAAGTGATTGCAATGGACCCTTAGTCACTTGATGCTCCGCCTTTACACGTTGACAAGTTAAACACATCGAGATAAACTTTGTAAACTCTCTCTTCATATTATTCCACTAAAATGTATGTCGAAGATCACGATACATTTTTGTACTTCTAGGATGGATTGCAAATGGTGTATTGTGTGCCTCCATCATAATCTTGTACTTCAAATCAGAATCATTAGGAACACAAAGTCTGGAGTGGGCTCGAAGTATTCCTTCTTCATCGATTCTTGCCTCTGGAATAACACCTTCTTGTAATTTCTTCTTCATACGCATCAGCTCCGGGTCTGTGACTTGAGCAACTTTAACTTTTTCAATTAAAGTTGGTTCTATACGTATACTTGACATCATTGCATGGGTCCCCGGAGCCTTGAATTCTATCTTCATCTTTTGTAAATCACACAAAATGGGCCTTTGTGTTGACAACATCGCATTCGTTCTCGTGTATGATCTTCTGCTTAATGCGTCAACTACCACGTTCGCTTTTCCAGGATGGTATTGAATGGTATGGTCGTAGTCTTTCAACAGCTCGAGCCAACGTCGTTACCGCATGTTGAGTTCCTTTTGGGTGAAGAAATATTTGAGGCTTTTATGATCTGAATATATCTCCACTTTCTCCCCATATAGATAGTGCCTCCAGATCTTTAGCGCGAAAATTACTGCTGCCAACTCTAGATCATGAGTAGGATAATTCCTCTCATACTCTTTAAGTTGTCGCGAGGCATAGGCTATGACTTTTCCACGTTGCATGAGAACACATCCTAACCCTTTACCTGAAGCATCGCTATAGATAACAAATCCATCCGTACCAGACGGTATTGTCAGAACAGGTGCCGAAATGAGTCTCCTCTTGAGCTTTTGGAAACTCTTCTCGCATTCCTCGCTCCATACGAATTTTGTATCCTTTCGAGTCAGCTGAGTTAACGGAGTAGCAATTCGAGAAAACCCTTCCACGAATCTCCGATAATAACCA
Source organism: Panax notoginseng (assembly GCA_016801055.1). Taxonomy (NCBI): domain Eukaryota; kingdom Viridiplantae; phylum Streptophyta; class Magnoliopsida; order Apiales; family Araliaceae; genus Panax; species Panax notoginseng. Next base: position 195,490,175 of record CM029016.1, read on the forward strand.
GCTAAGCCCAGAAAGCTAAGTACTTCGGTCACTGACTTCGATTGCTCCCAACTTTGTATTGCTTAAATCTTCGTCGGATCAACAGATACCCCATATTTTGACACCACGCGCCCAAGGAATGCTACTTCCTTAAGCCAGAACTCGTATTTCTTTAACTTGGCATATAACTTATTTTCACGAAGCCTTTGGAGTACCAGCTTCAAATGGTACTCATGATCTTCACGTCTTTTGGAATATATGAGGTTGTCATCAATAAAGACAACAACGAACTGATCCAAATAATCCTTGAATACTCAGTTCATCAAATCCATGAAAGCCGCAGGAGCATTAGTCAATCCAAAAGACATGACTAAGAATTCATAATGCCCGTACCGAGTTCTGAAGGCAGTCTTTGGAATATCCTCAGTTCTAATCTCTAGCTGATGATATCCAGAACGAAGATCGATCTTTGAAAAGAATTGTGTTCCTTGTAACTGGTAAAACAAGTCATCAATACGAGGTAACAGATACCTATTCTTGATGGTGGCATGGTTCAATTCCCGATAGTCAATACAAAGTCGCATACTCCCGTCTTTTTTCTTTACAAATAAAATAAGAGCACCCCAAGGAGATGTATTAGGACGAATAAAACCGATGTCCAATAACTCCTGTAGTTAGACCTTTAACTCCTGAAGTTCAATAGGAGCCGTTCGATATGGGGTTTTAGAAATGGGCTTTGTATCAGGTTCAAGATCAATAAAGAATTTAACTTCACGTTCTGAGGGCAAACCGGGAAGTTCTTCAGGAAATACGTTAGGAAAGTTACTAACAACAAGAATATTATTCAAATCTGACATGTCTTTATTCAAATCCATAACACGGGCTAAGAAAGCTTGACATCCATTTTTTAATAAACGAATAGCTTTATGGCTTGATATAACAGTGATTGATTTTAATGGTTTAGTTGCTTGAATTCAAACAACAGGTTGTTTAGGAATATGAAAACTAACAACCTTACGAAAATAATCAATTTTGGCATGATGAGTAGTTAACCAATCAATCCCTAAAATCACATCAAAAACAAGTATCTTTAAAGAGATAAGGTTAACAGGTAATGTGATGGTGCCAACTTGGATCAAACAAGATTTATAAACAGTGGATGTGATGAAAGTTTCTCCTAACGGAGTTTTCACAAATAGGTCAAAGTCTAATTTCTCCGGAGTCAAATTTAAACGTTGAGCACAAGTAGGAGAGATAAATGAATGGGTAGCACCGGTATCTAGTAAGGTATAAACTTCACAAGAATTTATGATTAACTTACCTGTGATCACCTCGTTTGGGTTCCTCGCATTTTGACCAGTCACCACAAACGCTCTTCCAGGAACCGTTGACTTTGACTTTTTTGGGACAGTCATTTGAGTCACCGTTCCTGCTAAACTTGGTTCGCTACTGTACAATCTCGAGCAATATGTCCTTCCTTTCCATAATTATAGCATACCTTGAACTGTTGTGGGTAGTTTGGACTGATATGTCCTTCTTTCCCGCATTTATAGCATATGACCGGTGGTCGTTCTCCTCCCTTGGAACCAGTTGCTGCTGGTGCTGACGTCTTCGCATTGACATTGTTGAATCTCCTTTTTTAAATCTCCCCCTGACTCGCTTCTTGTATTCTTATGGCCATGATTACCACCGGAGTGGTTGCCGCTCTTGTCCGTATTCTTCTTTCTCCGCTGGTTATCGTTGTTCTGATGACTGCTGTCACCGGTATGATCATGGTTATGGTCCCTCGGTTGACCGTACTCGTTATCTCGCTCTAATAATTAAGCCCTGTTGACAACATCTGAATAGAGAGAAAATTTATGAGAAATGAGATATTGATGTATGCCGGGTTTCAAACCTCTCAGAAACATCAGCGTCATACGTTCTTCATTCTTCACCAAATGAGGTGCAAACCTGGATAACTCCGCGAACTTCGCCTCGTACTGGGACACTGTCATGTTGTTTTGTTCCAATCTAATAAACTCTACCTCCTTCATATGACGAACACTTTTAGGAAAGTATTTGTCATTGAACAGTTTTTGAAATGTCTCCCAAGACATACTGAGCGCGGCTGGATGGGTACGCTTGACAGATTCTCACCAGTAATCTGCCTCATTAGGGAACATAAAAGTGGCGAATGGAACTTTCTGTTCCTCCGTGCATCCCAAGACATCGAATATCTTCGTAATTTGCTTGACCCACGTCTCCGCCTTAATCAGATCTGGCTTTCCCCAGAATTCTGGTGGTCCCAACTCTTTGAACTGCTTAGATGTGACCAGCTGTGCGTTGCCATTGTTTCTTCCTATATTTTGAAAAGGAATCTTGTAAGACCCCGAATTTTATGAAATAAAAGTATTCAATTTTTCTTATAATTACTATTCAGTAAATGGTTAAATTGATAAAAGTTAAAGTTAAGGGTGATATATGAAAAAAAATTTCAAAATACGCAAGTGGTTATAAAACATTCATTGTTGTCGGGGAATATTCGTTTAGTCGTGGAATATTATTTCTGTCGAGGAATATTCGTACGACGGTGCAGCCATTTGTGGGCCCCATAATAGAATAACTGTCGGATGAAGAGAACGACAAAGTTTAGTTTTTATAAATAACGACGTAGTTGTTACCGTTAACACTATTGGAATACCTGGTGGTTAAAATACAGTAATACGCGTAGTTGCACAGTAGCACACGGTATTGCACAGTATTTTTTCAATTATTGATTCTTACGTGAGAAGGCACTACTCAATAATTGTTACAGTAATTTCTGTTTAATATTTTATTTTATTGAATCAATAATTGCTGCATTGATATTTTATATTATTGTTGGTGGATTTTTAACATGGAGAAGATAATGGACTTTATGGTCTATTTGACTCTTCTAATGGATTGCTCGTTCCGCTGCAACTATGGTTAAAATTTTTTATCATCTACCATATGTTCTAAATCTCTGATTTATTACTGTTAAAGGCTATTGATAATTTATTTATCTTTAGTCATGATATTCTTTACTGGGCTAGTTGTGCTCACCCTTCTGTTTCACAATTCCTTTCAGGTAATAAGAGTGTAGCTGGGTCGAGCGGGGGTAAAAGGAGAATAGAACGGTGGTCATCATTTAGTAGTTATATTTGGTGAATCAAATAGGGTGAGGCGAACCCAACGTTGGAAGGGTGTTTTGTCACTTTCATACAAGATGTCTAATGACATACAACCTCGTGTCATCATAAGACACGGTTGTGCACATCCACTTGCTGAGTATATTTACGAGTACTACCTATATAATCTTGGTGTTTGTTTGAAGTATAATTCTCGATTAAAAACAATGGAGATAATGATATGATAGTAATCTTCTTGTTTTTCTTTGGGGTCTCTTAGGTCAACCAAGGATAATTCTGTGGACATATGATATCTATCATAACTTGGAAGCATGGCCTCCCATGTACGAAGGTTTCCTTGAGCATTTCCCAAAGATTCTAATTTCTAAAACAATTTTTGACTATACCTTTATGTAAGGTGTCATTGTGAGGTGTTGTCCACAGTTGGGACATGAGTCACATTTGGTATATATTTATATTTAAACTCACAGCATATGTGTTGTTGTATTTTGCACGACAATTGTTGTAATAAAGTTGTAGTTATTTTCTGTACCATGTATTTGGCGACTCAGAATAGGTTGGATGGAATGGACCTATTTTGGGGTTGTCACAAATCTCCTTCGTCTGGTTTTGCATGAACCGCAAAAAGCTTCTAAACATCTCATCATTCATCGTCTGCTCAGTGATGTTGTTTACAGGAGGACCATTGCCAGCCTGTTGCACGTTCTCCTCATTGGTGAGCAAAGGTGTCTCCACGGTCTCATTTACTCCACTGTTAACATTCTCAGTCGACATTCTCAAATACTGCCATAAAACAAGGGTTAATTTAACAAACTAACATATCACATAATATCCATATATTATGACCGACCAACAAATAAGCTTAGGTAGGACACACTAGCGAAGGATTTACTCGTCTCTCCCCTCCTAGTTCTATTCCCCGATCTCCGCCAGAGATTATATCCCTAAGCTCTGATACCAACTGTGACGCCCCCAAAATAGGTATACATCACCCATTCTGAGTTGTCAAATATATGGTACATAAACAACTACAACTTTATTAATACAATTGTCGTGCAAAATACGACAACACTTAAACTGTGAGTTTAAATACAAATATTATCTTGTAGACAATATCCACACTCAAATAAGTCCTCATTACAATTATTGGTACAATATTTTACAAAAATTATGAGGACTACTAAAACAACTTCTTAGAACCTTCATTCCATACCCCGACTAGTACTCGCTACATTCTCGCCTCTTTAGAAGAAAAATGGAACAAAAAAGAAAAGGGTGAGCTCAACTAGCCCAGTAAAGAATATTATGACTAAGATAATACAGAACAAATTATCATTAGTCCTCAGCAGGAAAAAATTTAATAGAATACAATAGACAACCATTTTTAAATCAAAATTCGCAGCGGAAATAATAATTCATTAGAAGAGTTAAGTAGAGGATGAAATCTACTATCATCTATGAATTTAAAAGTTCATCATCAATATTTTATCCTTGTAACATCAATCAATAAACATCTTGAATCAAATATTCATCTTTGCACTACAGGCCATAGATATTCATCAGTTGGTCATGTTCATCTCAACACCTGTTCATCTTTGCACTACGGGCCAAAGATATTCATCATAAAATCATTAATCTTTGCACTACAGGCCAAAGATATTCAGTTATATCATCATTTAGGACTGAGGATGATGAAAAATATTTTAAAGAAAACGAATCCAGTGAAACAAAAGAATAAATATTAAGGATTCGTATTTCGGTTTATCCATGTCCAAGAATACCTCATAAATAATCATAGTGGAGTAAAATTCAATCAAAACATAGATACAATCAAAGCTAGTATCCATAATAGATATCTTAGACAAAAAGAAGAAAATTTTATTTTTCGATGAATAGTGCCGTATTCGTGAATGATGTTGTATATGTGAATAGTGTCGTATACGTGAATAGTAACCCCGACACAAAAAGTGTCAAATTTGATAAAAAGTTTAAACCAATATTTTGGCATAATGATATTGAAAGAAATAATATCATTTACGAAAAAAATAACATCCTTTACCTCGAAAGAATAGTACTTCTGGCTGAAATACTGAATATAGTGCTGAAGGAAACTTGCACCGTATAACAACACTCAAAGTATCAAAATACTCATAAGAATACACTCAATATATCGAGAGAGAAAGAGAGAAAAGATTTTAGTTTCTGGTGTGATTTTTAATTCTAACCTAAGCACCCTATTTATAAGAAAATGCTTAGAACACCAAAGCAGAAAATTTAATATAATATTAATATATTATATATAAATTCCTACGCACACATTCTAAGATCTGAATTCAGCCATGCTTGACAACAAATAAGCCCACCAAACATATCAAAAACGTTTTTCTTTTAAAACAAATTTAAAACTTTTAAAAAATAATTATTTCGGAACTTCAGAACTTCAATAATTCATAATAAATAGCTCGTTTATCAGAAAAATTCGAACCTGATGTTCTTTTTATAGGAAATTTCATTATCTACAACTTTGCAAAAGATAGTTTTTCCAAATTCTAAACAAAAATTGATCGAAATCCACAAACGGGCGATTTTACAGGCTATAATCAAATTTCAGTCAAGAAATGGGGTCCACCGACACACAAAACATGTGTTAATTATTTAATACAACAAAAATACTATTCCTCCTCATATACTCATATATCCCACATTCATTGTAAAAATATCACCATTATTATATTATTAAAATATAATAATATATTTAAATAAATTATTTTATCAGAAAAAAGATAAAATATTAATTTTTAACAATTGTCACATTAAAAATTTTCTCCATCTATATCCACATAAAATCAATATTTTCCTCATCATATAAATTAATAATTAATTATTCACAAATAATATTACAGAATCACATTACTGACAACTAGTCCGTTTCTAGGAAAGAGGGGGCTTTCCAATAAAACTTTTTCCTTACTGGTGCGCAATTAGGTGACCAAACCTCTCCTTAGACAGAACTTTCTAGACATTGCTAATAATGTTATCTAATAATATTATTCAGATAATATGAATTATTGCTCCGATAATGAAAAATACTGTGTAGTGGCAATTATTGAAATAACAATAATCTAAAATATCAACGTAGCAATTATTGAATCAATAAAATAAAATAATGAACAGTAATTACTGTAACAATTATTCAGTAGTGCCTTCTTACGTAAGAATCAAAAATTGGTACAATACCGTGTGCTGCTGTGTTTTAACCACCGACTATTTCAATAGTATTAACAGTAATAACAATGTCGTTATTTATAAACAACTTATTTTTGTCGTTTTCTTCATCCAATCGCTTTCCGTTATGGGGCCCACACAAGACTGCGTCATCGTACGAATATTCCCCGACAGTAAGAATATTCCACGACCAAACGAATATTCCACGACAACAATGAATATTTTATAACCACTTGCTTATTTAAAATATTTGCACATTTTACCCATACTTAACCTTATTAATCAAAACAACCCTTACTATTTTAAAATAATAAATAGAGGAAATTTAATTTTATTTATAATAAGTCGGGGTCTTACATTTAATATTTTTAGAATATTAATGGTATTTAATTTATTTAATTATAATATTAAATAAATTACTTAAAAATTATTTTAATACTTGAAAAATCATGAAAAATTATCTTATGGTGTTAGAAAATATTTTAAGTTATATTTAATAACTTTTGATATTTTGTGATGAATTTAATTAATAAATTAATATTAATGATAATTGATTTATTTAATAAATATATTAAATAAATTATGGAAAATTAGTTTTTATGATTTAAAAATCATATAAAAATGATTTAAGGGTTATAAAAATATTTTAAGTTATAAAATATAACTTTTGATATTTTGTCAAGAAAATATTAATATTTTAATATTAATAACAATTATTGAATAATTGATTTAAATGTTTAAAAATTATTTAAATGAGAAATTATAGTATTAAAAATACTTTAAAATATTATAAATATATTATAATATTATGTTATGCTTTTTATTAATATTTTATATTAAATAAATATTAATGATAAGAGAATAATGTGGTATTTATATCATATAAATACGATATAAGTGGTTGAAAAAAATTGTGATAAATGGTAATAATTACTTAAAAAATTATTATGAGACTATGAAAAATATTTTGGATGATAATAAAATTATCTATGTTAATTGTTAAGTGTTTAGACCGAGTCTTAGTAATATTAGGCTCGAGAAATATCCGACTAGACCGTCGTGATGTTAGAATTGTGTTGGATTCCACTCAGACTAAAATAGTTTGACTTGATTCCGAGTCTTAAGTAGTTTGTGGACTGATAGGGTTATGTGTTATGTGTTTAGGTTATTTTATAAATATATTTATAACAGTATTATACTGTGATGATATTATTCTAATATTGGAGATCTATATTACTAATATTAAGTCTTCGGATAAAGCGATATAAACTGTGTAGCAGTAGTCGGTGATATAGGCAAGTTCCCTGAACTATACTCTTTTGTTGAGCAAGTTCCTAACCTTGAACTTCTAATTATTGTGCAAGATTTCTTAAACTTAACCTCGAGTTGTTTCATTCAAATATGCTTATGGTTAATCATTTCTTATTACTATGTCTATGAATTATTGATTCGCACTCTGTGCATAATGTATGTATTCATCAGTTATGAAATGCTGATTACCTTCATTACCATTCGGTCCAGATATATTTGTTTATGTTAAATGTTCGTTCAGCTATGAAAATTTATTCATGCTAGTTCACAATCATATTGTAGAACTTTAGCAAACTTTTATTCATATTCTTTCAATCATGATATATCCTCAAAATAAACTTAAACTTGCTGGGCAAACTCATTGCTCACCCTTGCTATATCGTGATTAAACATTGCAGATTAAGACGAATACGTTGGATACAAGGAAAAGACCAAGACAAGTCCATCTTTGGATTTTATGTGCAGATAAAGTTTGTAACAGTAGTATTTATTAATGACATTGTAAGTCAAATAAGTTATGAATTGTGTATAAGTTAAGGTTACTCGACCTTGGGGATTAATGTGTAAAGTTTAATGTATAAATAATTTATGTTTATATCTTCCGCAAATAGTTATAAAAATAGTATACCAGATCCATGGTGATTAGGACCCAGATTTGGGGCTTTCATATTTGGGATTCACCGCCCTAACGCTTACTACATAGGTAACTTAGTGCCTAAGAAAATGAGCATTGCGAGGAAGAAGAAGGCAAGACTTGAGCAGATCCAAATTGTGGCCTGGGTTACTCGAGTAATTAAGCCCGAGTGGTATCTTTACACCTGATGCCCTAAAGCCATTTGGTTTGGGAGTCACCGGCCAAACGCTCGCTACATGGGTAACTTAGAGCCTAAGAAAACGAATCTTGCACAAGGTTAGGCGAGGAGTAAATAGAGTAGATTGCTTGACTTGTCTCGAAGTGTGGCATTTGTTACTCAAGCAAGTAAACCCAAAGGGGTGTCTTTACACCTAGTGCCGTAAAGTCATTTGGTTTGGAAGTCATTGGTCCAAAACTTATTAAATGGGTAACTCTGAACAGCCTAAGAAAACGAGACAAGTTAAGCGAGGGAAAAAGGAAAAAAGAAAATTTGGAATCAAGAAAAATTTGCAAGGTGGAAATAAGATCATCTAAAAGTCATAGAAGAGAAACCCCTTCAAAGGGTTGTGTCACTCATAGTGCACATGTCATATGATGTTAATTTTGCGAAGAACGATTCCTGGAGTGTAGATGAAGTATCCTACTCATGAACAATAACCATGAATGCTTAAAAGTTTTCTTGTAATTTCATAACTTGTTAAATGAAAATTTAGTCAAATGGAAATATTAAAAAAAATTAAACCTAAAGGATGGCGATTCACAGTTTGCTTAGAAAAATCATTGTCATACTCAATTTCAAGGTCTTTAGCAATAAGATAAAAACTCAGCGAATACGAGCATGCAAATTCATGAACTTTAACTACTTATCCTTCATTAACAAGATTATATTAATCCTGATGGCCCGAGCCGTCAAGCTTTTGGCGTATATTGTTTCTTTGATGTGCAGGATATTGCTCACTCTAGATGTGGTGAACAAAGAGAGTTTTTGATATAAGTCCCAAATAACAACATATGAAAGAGCTAGGGCATTTTGGCTATTTATTGAAATGTAAGGAGTCTAAGGCAAGACCAAGCTTCTCATCAAAAGAAATGAGAGAACTCTTGAAAGAAATTATGGCAACATAAGCTTGCCACGACTAAAGAAAGGAAAAATTCTCAAGAGAATCCTTAACTCAAAAACAAACTCCCAGCGACTAAAAAAAGGTCTAGAAAATGAAATCTACATCATCAAATATGTCAACATGTGCCAAGTCCTCATAAGTCGAGGCCTCTGCACAGAAGTTCAAATTTAGGCAGTGAAAGAACGGGTCACATCCTTCAGGGATGTCAATGGCACCAACATCATTAGTTAAGCTAGTATCTAATCCAGCGGGATTACAGGTAAAAAGCTCGCCCCTTTTATAATCGATGATGAAAGCCATTACAAACTCTCGTCAGGGTAGGAATCGAGATTATCCGATAATGTAAGTCATTGTAAACTATCATCATGGTAGGCATCGACATTATCCGATGACGTAAGCCGTTGTAAACTACCGCCAGGGTAGGCATCAAGATTATCCAATAATGTAAGTCATTGTAAACTAATGTCATAGTCGGCATCAGCATCATCATCAACCCGATGGAAATCCAAATCGTTAGAGTTAGCAACAGTGTAAGCATCGGCATCAACCCGATGGAAATCCAAACAGTTGGACTTAACCCCTGCGTAAGCGTCGACATCAACCCCCGATGGAAATCAAACCGTTAGAGTCAACCCTAGCTTAGGCATCGCCATTAATCCTAGATGGTGATCACCAAACAACCTCTTATACAATTAAAAGTCAAACCGTTGGTGTCACCACCAGCGTAGGCATCAGGAAGGTCCGATGGTTTTAGCCATAAATTTAACCCCAGCAAAAAAATATTGAGAACGTCTGGGATATGAACATTTCAGTTTATCTTCATAAAATATGCTCGGGAATGTCCGGTGGTGGAAGTCGTCGATGTCAGCCCCCAACAAAGGCATCGATAATGTCTGATGGTATGTGACACATGACTTGATATATGATTTATGATTTATGAAATACGATGTGAAAAGTGTGATTTGCGATTTGCAAAGTGTGATATGCGAAGTGCAATTTATGGTATGTGAAGTGACGTGAAATGATATACAATTTGCGATGAAATTAGCAAAAACTATCAGCAGTGCGTGGTATCAGCAGTATAATAATCATTCTCCCCGACAGACGGGGGTAACCTTTTAAAATTCTAGCACTTATATATCACTGCATATTTTACACATGGCATTATATAGTTAGTATGCATTCTCATATTTCAAGTGTCAAGTAGTCTTTGTTAGGTTCATTTCATTGCATTGCATAAACATGACAAAGAAGGGCATCTGTAGACACTCAAAATTTTATTTTCCTGTACTAACCAGGCAGGAGGGTAAAAGCATCTTTTTTCACTTCGGAGATAGCCTTAGAGGAGTACAACATCTATTTCGTAGACAACCTCGGAGGATTACAATATCAAACCATGGAGACAGCCCTGTGGGACATCAAATCAAACCCTAGAGACAACACCGAGGGAAGACAACATCACAACTTATACCCCAAAGATAACTCCGAGGGACAACAATAACCATTTTAACCCAGAAACAACCCCAAGAGGGAAAATATGTCATTTTTCAAAACACAAAACTCATCTAACTAAGGATATAGCAATCCCAAGTGCAAACTATGCAAGACAGCTCCATGAACTACCTTTAGATACTTGAAGATGTTATTCTGGTCATGGACCTATCTTCCCAGATTTAGAAATGGTCAAGTCCAATGTCATTGCATAGCCCTATGAAAGAGATTTTTAGAATGGTATGGCACATCTCCCAACTATTCTCTGATTGAAAGGAGCAAGCTTCCCAGCGCACATCAAGGCGAATGGCTAGTTAACATCTACCTAGGGATGGTTTTCCCCTTTTTACCTATCTTCTTGAAGTTAGAATGGAACACATAATATACCATTGTTAAGCTATCAGAAAGAGATTTTTGGAATGGTATTGTACGTCTTCTAAGTTCTATCGGATTGAGAGTTATGGTCGTTCAAGTGTGTAGCATGAAAACCTTACTTTATGAGATGAAAACCGAGCAAGTGGGGCCCACTTTAGGTTTGCCGCAGGTCTACCTGCGGCTGCCTCTAGTAGAACTGCGACTCCCCCTAAATCCTCTATAAATGCATGAGTTTTTTACTCATTCAGAAAATAGAGGAAGCTAGAGAGAGAGCTTTCTAGAGAGAGAAATCTGTGAGTTAGAGAGAGCAAGGGAGCGATTCTTCATCTTAAACTCTATAAATCTCAAATCTAAACACTTATATACATATACACTTTGTTATATCAAGTTTCTACTAATTGAAATCAAGTTCTTGAAAGCTTTTAGCCATTCGTTTGCAAATCTCGCGCTATACTATAAGATCTTTTAAGATCTATGCTTGTTTACTACTTTAGTATATATATATATAAAGGTTATATATACGTATATATTACTTGGTTGTCCATAGATCTAAGTTTTAACCGTTTATTTTATGCTAATAGTCAATATTTAAAGTTTGTTGACTTGATCTATTCTAAATCTAGCATTTTAACCGGTCCAAAAGCTTCATAGCTTGACCCATAGAGCTAGATTGGCTAAAATCTAGATAGATCTAGTTTTTTTTAAAGTTTTGTAAATATGTGGCGACCACATGACCCTAGATCTATATTTAGAGGAAGCTGGTAGCTTATTTACTCACGTACAAGGATTTAATCGATAACTCACTTATTTAGTGAAGTTATAAGTTATATGTATATATTATGTTTAAATATACATCGTGCAAGCCCTTAAATGATGTTATGTGAGCTTAGGAACCATACAGTTAAAGATTCAATCAATGGATCTAAAACTCAGTTCCCATGATGGACTTGTTTAAGTTGTACAGTCAGCTTGCAGTCCTTGTATATGTAATCTTGGTCCTTAAAACGATATCCAAATTTAAGGACCTATAATAGTGAAAATCTTGTATGTGGTGCTCGGGCTTGCTTCGATGGATTCCCTGCCCATAACGAGCCCGACCCTTGTAGATAATAGTTTCAATTTCAGCCTTCAAATATGCTTCGTATCTTAAATAAAATCAAATCAAGCGACTTTTAGAATAAAATTGGAAGTATTAAAGGGACTCGATTCCTATTTGGCAAAAGGGTTTGAAAACTAGATTTCCAAAATATCACTTTCATATGCTTTATCTGAAAAAAATGAACTTTATGTAAATTAAACTCTTTGTACATAGGTTCAAAGAGGCACAACAACTTTTAAAATAAATCATTTAATCACCTTTTCAAAGTTTAAATCACACACACACATACACACACACACACACCTACTTCATGATTAGGGAATGAAAAAGTAGCGATAACCGTGTTTCGCGAAAGTCGGGGGTGCCTAACACCTTCCCTGCGCTTAAGCAACCCCCGAACTCTATAAATCTCGGGTTTTAGACCAATTAAACGGAGTCACATATTAGGTCATATTGCAAAAAACTTTCAAAACTCCGGTTGAGTTGGTACAACCATTTAAACTCAAACCAACTTTCGACTCTGTCTAATTCGGCCCAATCATTAAAATTTATCTTTTCAAATCATCGACATATATGTCAATCTTTCCTAAAATCTCACCCTTGAGAAAGATAAATAAAATCAACATAAATAATAAAGGGTAGAAATAACTTAAAAGAAAAATTCCCGGCGTCAACAATATCTATAACATAAATTAAATAACCAATACTTTCCATTTTCTTAATAGCCTTTAGGTTGTTATCATCTTCAAGTAACCAAAAATATATTGGCCACTTATAACCTTAAAACATTACTTCAGACTACTTTAAAATTCAAGGCTTATAATTATCTTTTAGTATTTAATCATTGCCTTCTAGTTAAGCAATCAATCCTTCGTATATTTACATTAACTCCTTACATCTTAGTAGAAATTAAATCTATCACCATCTTACATCTTCCAATCTTAACACATTATTTCCTATGATCAAACTCTATATAAATTTCTTTCTTATTCATTTTCTCTTTACCATATATGTTTACCTCATTTAGCTATACTAGCTTTCCTCAAAATTTCTTTAGGTAACTCTTTCAGAATATAAATACTCTATTGTAGAGCCAAGGTTTCCATCCTGCTCCAATTTTCTCGTTTTGTTTTTCTCACTTTATTGACCACTCAATATGGAACAAATTTAGCTAGTTCCTCAAAGTTGGCAGTGCACTAGGTGTAGATACTCAAAATTTTGCATTCCTGTTACTAACCCTGCATGTGGGCAGAATCGTCTTCCAGAGATAACCCTGGAAGTTATATCAGTTTTTAACCCCAGAGATAACCCCGGGAGGTCCAGATTTCAATCTCGGAGATAACCCCGAGAGATTCAATTTCAACCCCATAGATAACCCCAGGAAATCCAGTTTCAACTTCGGAGATAACCCTGAGGGATGCAGTTCAAGTGTAAGACCCCGAATTTTATGAAATAAAAGTATTTAATTTTTCTTATAATTAATATTCAGTAAATGGTTAAATTGATAAAAAGTTAAGGGCGATATATGTAAAGTTTATAAAATACGCAAGTGGTTATAAAATACTCATTGCTGTCGGGGAATATTTGTTTGGTCGTGAAATATTCTTGCTGTCGAGGATTATTCATACGACGGCACAGCCATTTGTGGGCTCCATAACGGAATAACTTTCAGATATAGAAAGCGACAAAAATAACTTTTTTATAAAAATAACGGCGTAGTTGTTACCGTTAAAACTATTGGAATACCTGGTGGTTAGAATATAGTAATACGCGGTGTTACACAGTGGCACACGGTATTGTACAGTATGTCTGATTATTGATTCTTACGTAAGAAGTCACTCAATAATTGATACAGTAAAATTGCACAGTCTTCATATTATTGGTGCAATAATTGCTACAGTGATAATTAAATAGTATTTTGCATTATTGATTCAATAATCGTCACGACACAGTAACTCATATTATTGAATTAATATTATTGGACAACATTATTGATAATGTCTAGAAACTTCTATCGAGGAAAGGGGGTTAGATTATTTAATTGCGCGCCAATAAGAAGAAATTCTTATCGGAAGGCCTCCTCTTTCCTGAGAATGATCTGGTTATCAGTATTGTGAATCTATAATATTAATTAGTAATAATTAATAAGGAATTATAAATAATTGATAAATTTGATAAATAAATATTTGTTTAATTTGTTATAAATGAAGGAATTAATGTTGATGGCTGTTTTTATCAGTATATGTATTTTGTCGAAATAAAAGTGTGAAAAAGTCGTCCGTATGTGGATTTCGGTCATTTTTTGTTTGGAATTTGGAAAAACTTTCTTCTACAAAGTTGTAGAGAATTAAATTTTCTATGGAATGAACATAAAATTTGTATTTTTCTGATAAAAGTGCTATTTATTATGAATTATTAAAGTTTTGGAAATAAATATTTTTTAATTAAAAACATGGGTAGGCCCCACTTTTGTTTTTGGTGGAAAAATACTGAATTTGGTGGGCCCCACTGGTGGTGTGCTGAATTTGGTCAAGAAGGTGTGCGTAGAAATTTTTTAAAGAATATTAATATTTTATTAATTTAGTCTACTTTGGTGTTTTGGCATTTTCCTATAAATACAATACTTAATTGAAAATCACACCAGAATCTGAAGTTTTCTCTCTCTATAATATCGAGCGTATTTTTGAGAGTATTTAGATACTTTGAGAGTTGCTATTCAGTGCAAGTTTTTTTCAGTATTATATCTGATATTTCAGCTAGAAGTACTATTCTTTTGAGGTAAGGGATGGTAAGGGATGTTATTTTCTTCGTAAATGATGTTATTTCTTTCAATATCATTATACCAAAATATTGGTATGAATTTTATTATAAAATTTTTGCCTTTTCATATCGAGATTACTATTCACGTATACATCACTATTCACGAATACGGTACTATTCACGAAGTATGATTTTTCTTATGAAATTTTTACCTTTTTATGTCGGGGTTACTATTATTCACGTATACGACACTATTCACGTTTACGACACTATTCACGAATATGACGTTATTCATAAAAAAAATTAAATTTTCTTTTCTTTGTCCAAGTTGTCTATTGTAGTTATTATCTTTGATTGTATCCATATTTTGATCTTCATTCTTGAATTTTGCTCCTCAATTGTTTATTATATAGTATTTTTGAACTTGAATAAACTAAAGTACGAATTCCTAATCATTGTCCTTTTATCTCACTTGATTCATTTTCTTTAAAAAATTGGTGATGGACTTTTAAATCATAGAAGATAGTAGATTTCATGTTCTACTTAACTCTTCTAATGAATTGATGTTTCCGCTGCAGTTATTGATCATATTATTTTTATTATCATATATAACATTTTTATAATCCTGGTGATGAAATTTCTCTTTGACTTGAGTGTAAAGATGGGTAGATTATTGGTATGATCGTGACTATGGGTTCTCTTTGGCCAGTAGTGTAAAGATGAATTGTTGACTGTTATGATCATGACCATTGAATTTATAATTGAATATCGTTAGCTTAAGTGCAAAGGTGAATTGATCAACATTATTATAATTATTGTTTATATAAATTCTAAAATGATTATATATTTCTTTGAGATATTAATATCTTTGGCCCGTAGTGCAAAGATGACCTGTTGTTGAATATCTTTGGTCTGTAGTGCAAAGATGAACTGTTGTTGAATATCTTTGGCCTGTAGTGCAAAGATGAACTGTTGATGAATATCTTTGGCCCGTAGTGCAAAGATGAAATTATTAGTATGATTATGAACAGGAACTGTGATTTGGTAGAACCATGATCTTTGATGTTTCAGGTAAAGATAGGTGATGAAAATTATCTTTGTCCTGGGTAGGAAGAGGAATTTTGAACCACAAGTATGATTATGAGTTATTCACATGATTGTGGACAGGAACTATTGATAGATGTTACAGGGATAAAACATTATTGGTGGACTTTTAACATGGAGAAGATAATAGACTTCGTGGTCTATTTGACTCTTCTAATGGATTGCTCGTTCCTCGACAACTATGGTTGAAAAATTTTATCATCTACCATATGTTCTAAATCTCTGATTGATTACTGACGAAGGCTATTGATAACTTAATTATCTTTAGTCATGATATTCTTTACTGGGCTAGTTGTGCTCACCCTTTTGCTTCACAATTCATGTGACACCCCCAAATATGGGTACTTTATTCCCATAAGACTTGGTGTTCACTTTCTATACATTCATACTAACTATCCAAATATAATAGATTTTAAACCATAAATCCTCCCTTTAAAAGGGTTACATCATTAAATCAAAAAGTCTCCCAGGTTATCTAACCTTTAACATAAATCAAGTGCGAAAATAAAAGTAGTTACATCACATTATTTAAATAAAGTCTGTTAACATAAAAGCCAATAAATTACAAGTCTTCATCAATTGTACATTTTTTATTTTCCTTTGTTTGTAGTAGGTTCATCGACCTTCTCAACCTTAGCTGCAATAATTATATTTATGTAAGAGTGAGCAAAACAAATGCTCACTACATATAGCAATGAACAACAAGAGAATAATAACTGCCAATGAATAGGCTCATCAGAACTAAATAATACTCTATCAATGATAACCAAAAACTAGAATCAAAATATGAAATAAATCTGAGGGTCATAAGACCACGAACTATGTCCATGGTTACAAGTAATCTTTCAACTTTAACCTAAACAGTTATACTGTACGGACTCCACGTACTTAGGGGGATCAGCCCTTCGTACCATGTATTGTGCACAAACATCTAAACGCATCGCGTACCCCTATAATAGGGTTGTTCTTCTCTGTTTTAGAGTACAAGTCCGTACCAAAGAAAATTTGGTTTGGATAAACTTTAAGGGTAATTTAGAGTTTCACGATCATTAACTAAAGGATTAGTTGAATCAACAAAGTTTGATAACACTACGGTTGATCAATAACAACATAATATAGAACAATTGAGAATCATAGGTGAACCAACTGTATATTAAACACATGCTTGAAAATAACTAGAAGGCATAAGCATTGAATAGAATGATAAACCTTTGCTTGAACAATAATAAGCTAGGGCTATGATCTTGTCAAATTAGAAATTAAATTACTGAATATGCATTTAACTGATAACAAGCTAGAAACAAAGCTTGCTCATCATAATATTAACTTGTGCAAATTAAATGAAATATGAAAGCTCAATATTGGAGATTAGAGTTAAAGGAATTGCATTTAATATAAAGGAATGAAACTTAAGAAACTTGCTTAATTGTAAACAAGTTAGAGTAGATCAACAATGATTAGAATTCAAAACTTGCTCGATTAAAATTAGAATTATAGCTTGCTCAAAAAAAGTTTATGAATAAAAAAATTGCTCAATCAATGTTTGAGAGTAAGAAACTTACATTCATTATAAAGAGAATGAAGTTGAGAAACTTGCCTCGTGCATAAGATACACAATTATTACAAACGTTCGACAAATACCCTACATATACCATTAACATCACAATATCTATTAGATATACTAACATTCATTTATAAAAATAACACTCACTTCTAGTTAAACTTATTATTTTAGTACAAGTCTTACTTTACCATAGATCTGAACTCCTAATTATATAACAGTACTCGACATAGTAATTACATAATAACATTAATTCCCATGACATCACATACGAACTTTCACAACATACTAATTCATAATCTTTTAGTTTCAACATTATGATTATTATATGTTATTACGTCTTATAGCATGCATTAAGTCCTTTTATAATCACTAAAATATGTTAAGTTAACATTCTCTAGACTATGCTGTTAACAGTTCTTCACTAGGTCTGACTGACTACTGGTGCGGCCGCGCCATGGTTACCTTAGATTTTGGCGCTCCCGCGCTCGGCACCAGTACCAGTTTTACAGAACGCGAGTTTCGACTCTATTCTAAGCCAACTATCACAAATTTCATCTATAAAACAGTAAATTAAGCATACCCAATTGACATAGGACTCATACAAACATGATTCCTAACATATATACTAACTTAGAACAATTAAACAACAACTATGATTAATTTAAATCCTTTAAATTTTGTGTTTTATACAAAAACACCATTTTTGACATCTTTTACAAAAATCATCACTGTGATCACAATTCTTGTCCAAATTAACTCATTCAAACTACGTTCTCTTCATTTCTTAATGAACTAACATATTCAAAGCTCAATTTATGGATTGGTTTACAAATTAACCACCAAATTTGGTACTTTCATAAGCCATATATACAAACATGCACTGAAAATAGTTTTCTTTCTTTTTAGCGTAATTAGCATACCAATTCTTGTCTAAACACTAGTTCTAATCATCCCAAACACATACAATCACAAATAATCAGTTGTATAACAACAATTCAAAAAATTGAATTCACAGAACTTGAAATTCATGCCGTAGAACATACATATATATATATATATATATATATATATATATATATAATATTAAAGTTATAAAAAAATACCTTCAATTACTCGGTAATAATCTTTGATAAACCCAGGGAATTGCTTGGGAAATCTCAGAAATCCTCTCTCAATTCTCTCTCAACTCTCTCAAATTTTCTCTGCAACTTTCTTCCTACTTCTCTTAATATCAATATAGGCCAACTCACCCTTAAGCGTAAAAATAATAAACTGATAGGGCCATAATACGCATATTAAAAAAAATAACGGTTACAACCTTAAACGTATATTAGTTATAATATATATTATTTATTATTTTCATTTATTTGATTTATTATAATTCAAATTCAAAATTTAAAATTCAAAATTCAAAAGTTATAAGGCTTTATTTGGCAAAAACTTTTTAAAATAAAGACTTAATATTTTAAGCCTTGTTTGGGTAAATCAATTTAAAACAATTTTAATTTATTTTAATAACTCATTTATACTATAGTTTATAGTTTCATATTATTTATTTAGATTTCCATATCCAATAAACATACTAAATAAATTTTTCACTTAATTCAATTATCACAAAATTATAATCTTATTATAATTTTATTTAAATTAACATATCACTTTCATTATTAAATTAAAACAATAATATAACCATTCATGTAATTTTTCACAACTCTCTAACTATTATATTAAATTAGAGTATTATCTAGTAAATTTAATTCACTAATAGCCACAAACAATCAACTACATAAATATAATATTTCTTTAATTTAATAAATATTTAAAATTACAAATAAAATCTTGGATTGTTACAATTCTTTTTAGGTAATAAGAGTATAGTTGGGTTGAGCGGGGGTAACAGGGGAATAGAACGGTGGTCTATAGCTATTGAGGTTCTCCCTAAACAGTATGAAAATTATTTTATTGAGAACTTTAAATAAGTGTGTTGTATTTTATATGTCATTTAACCGTTGATTTTGGTGAACCGAATAGGGTGAGGTGAACCCAACTTTGGAAGGGTATTTTTTCACTATTATACAAGATGTCTAATTACATACGACTTCGTGTTATCATAAGATAGGGTTGTATACACCCACTTGCTAATTATATCTATGAACACTACCTATATAATCTTGGAGTTGGGTTGAAATATAATTCTCAACTGGAGACAATGGAGATAATTATATGGCAAGAGAAGACTCACCATTGAAAAGAACATGATAGCAATCTTCTCATTTTTCTTCGGGGTCTATTGGGTCAACCAAGGATAATTCTCGAGTTATATGATATCAATTATAACTTAGATGCATGGCCTCCCATGTACGAAGGTTTCCTTGAGCATTTTCTAAAGATTTTAATTTCTAAAATAGTTGTCGTATTTTGCACGACAGTTGGATTAATGAAGTTTGTAGTTGTTTTCTGTACCATGTATTTGGCGACTCAGAATGGGTTGTGTGGACTTATTTTGGGGCATCATATCAAGTTTCGGAGATAACCCCATAAAAGTCAGTTTCAACCCCGGAGACAACCTTGGGATACTCAGTTCAACCTCGAAGATAACCCCGAGAGGTCAAGCTAACCTCAGAGATAACCCTGAGGACATTCAACATCCACAGCAGCCCAATCTTAGAGATAACCCTGAGAAATGACAGCTACATCTGTGCCAAAGTCGAAGATAACCCTGGTGGGGGCAAAATCATCATTTTGCCACCGTAAAATCACATTCACATCGTCTCAATACAATTCAATCCACACTACATATAAGGATGTCCAACAAGAACCATAACTCAAATCATGAGTGACAACTGCACAAGACAGTATAACGGATAGACTATGAAGACTTGGAGATCTGGTCATGGACCCATCTTCCCGGTTTCGTACAACCTCTAATCCCATATCATTGTGTAGCTCTCGACAACAATATTTCGAAAAGGTACAACACTCCTTTATCGGATGCCTGGATTAAAAGTTATAAAGGTTCGAGCAGATAACGCGTAGCCCAAGTGCACGTACTTCGACATAACGGGACCCGCATGGCCCGGGGTAGTCCAGGAAGCCGCAGGTAGACCCGCGGCTGCCACGAGTTGACCCACGCCCATATGGTGTTTAAATATGAGCTCTTGGCAGCTCATTTGAAATTAAAAAAAGGAAAAAAGGGAAAAAACTTTGCCCATTTCAGTCTGTAACCCCTGCTAGAGTGCTCTAAACTGAGTGATTCTTCTTTATGAACACTTGTAAGCTCATGTTTTGTAACATACTAAAGTTTAGCCAGTGAAAACTGAGTTTTCAGGCATCAAAAGCTGTTTGAAGTCTTCTTGGCATCCCACTGTAAGATAGTTCAGATTTTT
Organism: Panax notoginseng; assembly: GCA_016801055.1. Classification (NCBI taxonomy): domain Eukaryota; kingdom Viridiplantae; phylum Streptophyta; class Magnoliopsida; order Apiales; family Araliaceae; genus Panax; species Panax notoginseng. The sequence goes on from CM029016.1 coordinate 195,511,376, forward strand.
AAGCTTTCTATTACATATATATATATATATATATATATATATATATATATATATATATATATATATATATATATATATATATATTCGGTGACGTTAAGAGTCGTGTCGAGTGGGTATGCCCGGATCATCAATGTAAGAACCGTGAATTTCATGAATAAATATTAATAATAATATTAATGAGAAAAGGAATATTTATTTGAATATAAATATCGATGTGTGGTGAAATGAATAATTCAATTAATTTAAATTGAATTTATAAAAATTGAGAAAAATGTGAAATTGGTGATGAGAATTGTGAAATGCCTTGTGTGGCATGAGAATGGAAATTTGAATGTTTTAATTTAATTAAGGGATTAATAAATTAAGAAGTGATTGATTATTTAATATTATATTATTAATTAATTGTTATTGTGAATAATAGTATACTAATGGGTAAAGTAATTTACATAATTAGAATTATACTTACTCATTTAATTGATGTGTGCATGATAGTACCTATATTAAAAATAAAGTGTAGTGTGACACTTTAAGATAACTCTATAATATATAAAACTATATAGTAAAATGGAAGAAATGATAAGAGACATAAATAATTGCTTATTTGACAATAAGTATGTGTGGGAACATTAAAGATGTACTATATCAAAGAATTACAAGATATTTCAATAAGTGAGTCTAATTGAAATAATAAGATTTTATGATGATATGGGATTATTAGTGACCAATTAAATTGAGTCTATATATCCTATAAACATTAATTAGACTAGACTAATGTACATTGATTATAGGATATGTGGACATATATAATCTCTAACTTTTCAGTTATAATAACATTTAGTATCAAATATGAAATTATAAGTCTAAAAGAAAATAAACCTAAGTGAAATAGTAACCAATTCATTACTACAAATCAGACGCATTCCTTGTCCCAATTTGAGTGACCCAAATAGTACATCACAATAACTTCACTCTATATACGCAAACATGAGTTGGTCGTTGGAGGCTAGAATTAGCAGTGATGATGGCTATGAAATTGGTAGTTGGCCAACTCTACCTTGTCCATTGTTTCCTTTCATTCTCCATTAAATCAAACCTTGGTACAAAGCTAGAAACTGGACAACCAATTTTCTATAAATGGAAGGTTACCTTCTTCATTTCTCAGTTGCTTAAATTGTCTGATAAGTATATATTGAGAGTGAGTGTTGTTGAGAATTGAGGGAGTGTACTTAGTGCATTGAGGAATCAATTTAAGCTTCAAGAAGGTATAAAATTCTATTTTTGATTTTAGTTTAAGTTTTGTCCAATTCTTAGAATTTACATGAATTCTCTGTCAATTAGTATGAATTGGCATAAAAGTGTGTTGTTTAAGTTTGTATGCATGCTTAGAAGTACTAGAAGTAGTTTGAGTTGCAGCAGAAGATGCTTGGCAGTGCTTGTGATTGAGGCTCTGTAAAAACAGAGCCATATATTTTTGCCTCTGGACGAAGTGGCGCGGTCGCGCCACTTCCCTAGTCCTTCACCACGTGGCCGTGCGGGTTGCCTATCACAGTTACTGCTGTTGATTCCTTAAGATGTCATACGTGTAGACACTCGAAGTTTTGCATTCCTGTTACTAACCTGGCAGGAGGGCAGAATCGTCTTCCAGAGTTAACCTTAGAGGTCAAATCAGCTCAATCCCGGAGATAACCCCGGGATATTCAGTCCTTTTCATCTCGGAGACAACCTCGAGATACTCAGTTCCAGTCCCAGAGATAACCCTGGGAGTTTCAGTTTCAACCTCAGAGATAGCCCCGAGGAATGCAGTTGTAGTTCTGGAGATAACCCCGGAGAAGTCCGTTCTGATCCGTAGAAGTTAGTTCCAACCTCAGAGATAACCCCGAGGCGCTTAGTTCTAACCCTGGAGATAACCTCAGGAGGTCAGGCACACCTCAGAGACAACCCGGAGGACATTCAGTACTCATAGAAGCCCAATCTCAGAGATAACCCTGAGCAATAACTGCTAAATCAGCCCAGAGCCAGAGATAACCCTAGTGAGGGGAAAAATTATCATTTTGTCACCTCGATACTACGTACACGTCGTCTCAACAACATTTCATACCACATTCTACACAGAAGTGTCCTACAAGAACTATAGCTCAAATCCCGAGTGACTACAGCACAAGACAGCACACTGGATAGCATTTAAAGACCTGAAGATCTGGTCATGGACCCATCTTCCCAGCTTCGTAAAACCTCTTATCCCATGTCATTGTGTAGCTCTCTACAACAACATTTCGGAAAGGTATTATACACCTCAACCGGAATCCTGGATTAAAAGATATGAAGGTTCGAGCGGACAACGCGTTGCTTGCGTGCACGTACATCGAGATGGCAGGGCCCACAGAGCTCGGGGCACCCCGGATAGCCGCAGGTGGACCTGCGGTTCCCCCCTCTATAAATAGAGGGCTTGGGGTAGTCATTTTAAGAAGAGAAAAGGCGAGAAAGCCCTGTCCATTTTGCTTTGTACACACTTTAAACTTAGTGCTTTCATTTTCCAAACACCTGTGAACTTGTGTTTTGCTATATTTTACCGGTGGAAACCGAGTAGGCATTCATTTAAACCTATCTAAAGTCTTCTTGGCAGCCCACTGTAAGACATCTCTGATTTCTTAAAGCCTTTCACCACTTTTATTCACACATACTTATTCACGTTGAGAGTCGTGTTGTGTGCGTATGCCCGGATCGTCGATCCGTGGCTTTTATTGCTATATATATATATATATATATATATATATATATATATATATATATATACACACACACACACCAAGGATCAGGTGCGTGAGTCCGCATTTTGTTAAAATGCGAAATATTTTTATTTTTATTTTTTACTTTTTTTTAAAACAACTAAAAAAATAAATAATAATTTATGGAACTGGAATTTTTTCATAATACAGTGTTTTGGGTGTGATTTGGATACATATAAGAAAATAGGTCTGTACCTGGAGATCACTTCGTGGCCTTTAACAACTATATATATATATATATATATATATATATATATATATATATATATATAGCTTTTATATATATAACTGTTTATAGTTTTTGTACATATCACGTCATCATGTGAGCCTAGGAACCATATGATCACAGATTCAGTCTCCTGAATCTAGATTCGGTTCCCGTGATGGACATTGTCAGCTACAACCAGCTTGTACATTATTCACGGTGTCTAAATTTCCTTAGATTGCTCTCATGCCCACAAGGAGTTTGACGTTGCTATGTATCTTATTTTCTCGAAGATGCTTCGCATCTCAAAAATAATAAAAGCAATCAAGCCGGACACATAATAAAATGGAAGTATCAAAGGCCTCAATTACTATTGAGCAAAAGGATTTGAAAACCCTATTTTACAAAACATCACTGCCATATCTCGTTAAAATTAAACTTTTATACAAAATTCAAACCCTTTGTATATAGGTGCAAACGAGGCATAGCAATACTTCCAGATAATAGCACATAGACCTATACACACATATTCAGATAAAAGTTTAAATTGAAAAGGTGCAGTAACCGTGTCGCCACAGAAGTCGGGGGGTGCCTAACACCTTCCCTCCGCTTAATCAAGCCCCCGAACCCTAATGAATCTCGATTTCACAAACCAATTAAATAGTGTTATATCACTAGGTCTATGTGCAAATCATTTCTCGATTGAGTTGGTGCAACCATTTAAAAATACCAACTGGCGACTCTTACAGTCTAATCGTCGACATATATATGTCGGACCTTTTCAAACTTGTTTTTTCAAACAAATCTCACCTATCATGTGAACACCAAAAGACAAGAACAGAAATGGACAAATAAAAATCTTGACGTCGACAGGTGGCGACTCTACTGAGGACCACAATAAGAGGGCTTAAGCCCCTATTCAAAACTGATTAAAACTTTTATCTGCTTGTGTGTGGATGTTGCATTTACATTTTAATGAATGTATACTAATGAATTTACTTACTGCACTTAGTGCTTCACACCATATCTGCCTGTGATATTAGTGCTTCGCACATGTCATCATTTCCATACGATGAGACGCGTTGTATGTGAATGTATGTTGTGTGGTCCCTCCACCAGGAGGCTATCCTATCGGTGTTTGATTACTGGGCTCGTAGAGAGACTAATTCCAACGAGGCTCAGGAAAGGCACCACCCAGATTCGCTCCAGTTGAAAGACCAGATTAAATTCTCGTCAAGTAAATTGCGATGATCTGGGAACCTTCATGCCGAAAAGCCGCGAGAGTAGCCTAAGATAGGTCAGCCTATGATAAACCAAATGCAGATGGAAGTCTCTTCATACCTTCTCATTTCAATTAATTGTAATTTCATTTCCATGTCAATCTCAATGTAATGGAAAATATATAAGATTATGTGAACATGCATTCCTTTTCATATAAAATCTGTCATGCTATCTTGTCAAACAAATTGCTGACATCCATTTTGCAGGATAATACTCCTAAAAAATGGACACATCACATAGCATGTAACATTGCCACATTTCCTTAAGACTAAACTACATAAGTCTTTTTGTAGGGAAGCAATTGGTCCAGTAACCCGTTCCAAATCCAAAAAGGCAATAAGCCTACAGCCAAACATGGCTACATCTGGCTAGTCTAATCCTACTCCTGTCTCTCACGTGGAGTTCGAAGGGTTAAGCAATCAGATTACAGAGTTGGCTATTCTTCTTAAAGAATTACACAAGTCAACTCAGGGTCCACAAATACCCATTCACACAGAACCCTCAGCACATGAAGGAATCAAGGGTCCAGACAAGGAAATTCTAGCACCTAAGTCTCAGTCTGATAAGACCAATAAAACCCTGAAATCACCCATCTTAAAGAAGATCAAGACACCGGTGATATTCGAAAGAAAGTTCTACAAATGGAAGAGACCATTTGGTCCATCAACGGGATTGGAGCACACGGGAGTGTTTCATATTCAGACATTTGCATCTTCCTCGGGGTTCACTATCCAAATTTTGTTAAAACTCTCGATTTTGAAAAGTATGATGGATTGGGAGATCCATACACACATTTAAAGATATTAATTAGAGAGCTCGTGTCTTATGCCGAGGATGAAAAGCTAAGAATGCAGCTTTTTCAGAAAAGTCTGACTAGAGAAGCCAGAGCCTGGTACACGAGATTAGACAGCTCCAAGATTCATAGCTGGGAGGAATTAGCCCATGCTTTCCTTAGTCAGTACTGTTTCCAAACTCAGATGGCTCCAGACCGGTACCAAATTACCAAGGTCAAGAAATAATTCAATGAGTCATTCAGAGAGTATGCCCAAAGATGGAGGCGTCTGGCTGCTCATGTTATTCCATCTATGACTGAGTCTGAAAAGGTGATGACCTTCATAGACATTCAAGAAACTCCCTTTTATGAAAGGGTCTTAGCTGACATAGGCGAGCCATTCTCTGAAATGATCAAACACGGAGAAATGGCTGAGATGAGATTGAAATCAGGAAAGATTCAAGACCTTGCCTCTTTAAAAGCTGTAGCTGAACACATCCAGTCTGGAAGTTATGGAAACAACCCCCGGAGGGTCCATAAGAAGAAAGAGGAGGATGTTTCCATTATACTAAAAGGACAACAAGGCAATCAAAACATGCATATTCAACTGAAAAACTATTCCCCTTTCCAAACACAGTCTTCAAACTCTCCATTGCCAAAAAGTGGAGAAGTTAGACACACTCGAGTGTTCACACCCTTGGGGGACTCACTCGAAAATATTTTCAAAAGTCTGACAACTCAAAAGAAAATTACTCATCTTCTTCCACCAGCCAACCCGAGTGGAAATGGTTTCAATGCTAGCAAGAAGTGTGCTTACCATGCTGGAGCTCCAGGCCATGACACTCAAGATTGTTGGGCCCTTAAGCATAAGATCCAGGATTTAATTGACGATGGTGAGATTGTGGTGACTAAACCCGACCAACCCCATGTTCAAGACAACCCTCTCCCTCAACACAAGGAAGAGGAGGTTAACATGATCAATAGAGGCAATGGAGAGACCTCCAAGTACCTCAAGTATGTGGGTGGATTATCCCAAACCAGCAAGGATAGTACTGACATATGGGATTATGCACAGTTACAGTTTATGATGGAACGAGAAATGAAGGCTCTTGGCAAACAGATCAATCAATTAGCAGAACTGGTGGTTCATCAGCACCAAGTCACACGTCAATTATTCAGTCAAGAGCATGCTAGCCTCCTTCCTCTTATTACAAGCACTCTACCACTTGCTCCAGAAAGTGAAACACTGGAGGAAAGGATTGTAAAAAGATCAAAAGCTAAAGCCTGTCGAGATTTTGCCAACAAAAGGGAATTCACCTATTTGGGCCAACCGATGGAAGAGATATTGCAGATGCTAATTAATGAAGAAAAAATCACAGCACTGCTATCTCCAGTCAACCCACGCTCAAGACGGTTTGATTCTAATGGAGTATGTCAATATGACTCCCACTCTCGAGGTCACAGTAGTGAAGAATGCTGAGCACTCCACCATCTTATTTAGAACATGATTGATAGCGGTGACCTACAAATGGCAGACAATGACGCTATATTACTTGATAGTGGGGACACATTTCCTATCAGGTGGAAGGAAGTCGTAGTAGTTATATCCATTGAAGGAGACTTAGCTGTCACATCACTTATAATACAACCAATTCAACTCAAAGGTGTTGAAAACCCTTTAAAAGTGGCTGCACCAAAGCCAATCATATTGCCTTTTAGGCCACAGTATCCTATTGTCAGCCTATAGAAAGTGCCATGGAATTATAGAGAGACCGAAGGATCTACATCCAATACAACTGCTGCAGTGTTGAAAGAAAATCCAATGTATCTTCCTCAACGGGTGATAAAGCCTACCATCAAGTCAAAGGGGAAAGTTTTCATGGAGAAGATTGAAGAATTCCTCTGTACTATGGGACACAATGAAGCCAAGGTGGTTTTAAGCTTGAAAGAAGCTCCACAATTGATTTCTATATTGGACTTGGTGTTCTCTTCAAAAGATCACAAAAAGGTCTTACTGAGAGTCTTAGAAGAAGCCCACTTGCCAAAATCAGTGGATGTTGAAAAGTTCCATCATCTAGTTGATCACATCTTCAACAGTAATATGATATCCTTCATGGATGATGACATACCTCCCGAAGAGACAGGTCATTGCAAACCATTGCACATAGCGGTTATGTCCTCCAGATATGTGGTGGGAGGAGTTTTGATAGATGGAAGATCATCCTTAAACATTTACCCCTACACCACCTTAGAGAAAATGAACATCAATCTCAACAGGATCCAAAACAGCCATACAGTTATCAAAGCTTTTGATGGATCTCGACAAAAATGCCGTCGGAGAGATTGAACTACCTGTGGAGATTGGTCAACATACATTCTGCGTATCCTTTCATGTGCTAAAGATCAATACAAGATACAACCTACTTTTAGGAAGACCATGGATTCATATGGCTAGAGCCGTCCCGTCCACCCTCCATCAGTAACTCAAATACATCATTAACAACCTACTTTTAGGAAGGCTGTGGATTCATATGGCTGGAGTCGTCCTATCCACCCTTCATCAGCAACTCAAATACATCATTAACAATAGCCTGGTCATTATTAATGCGAAGCTGGAATGTCCTGTTCAAGGAGATATACCACTCATTAATTTCAATGCAGAAATTGAACCTATCAGCTTCCATGCCCTTGAGGTGAGCAACACTCACTATCAACCCATTGGGGCTCCACCTCTGATACCCAGAGTGTCTGCCAAGGTAATGTCGGCAAGTCAAGAGATGATGTCCTTAGGCTTTCAACCTGGACAAGGGTTAGGAAAGAATCATCAAGGCATCAAGCGCCCAATTCAAGTTCCCAGTCAGATAGGGACAACCAGACTAGGCTATTCTCCTGGGACCAGTCATAGGAACCCTCACAAGCATAAACAGGTTCCTTCATCTACAAGGTGTTTGCCCAAACCTACAGGTGATACTCATGTACGACCTTTATTAAAGGTCCTTGCCCCGGTGGCAGCTATGCTGTTTCCTAAATCGATATCGGTCAAAGGAAAGGAAATCCTGATTCCAGACCCCAAGGCAGAGGAAAGGGATCGGAGACATAAACAACACATTGCAAGGCGGTTATTAAACATGTGCATCATAGTCCATACAGAGGGTATGAATAGAGACATTCCAAATGATGACTCTCCAAAAATTATGGTCATCATTCAAGAGAAGGAGGATGATAACAGCCCCTTCATAACTGCTGTCCACCAGGACTTCACCCTTGGCAATTGGAGCAGCACTCCTTGCATTTGCCGACAAGGGTAAAAAGTGCAGATACTCCCTCTCCCCTGTAGATAAAAATAATTGTTTACTTTTGTTGTATAGTATTAGCAGTTATTTTTGTCATTACATGCTAACACTTTGTATGATTAAACAGTTTCATATATTAAGTAAAAGCATTTTGTTTTAGGACTCTAAAGTTTGATGTGCCTAAACTTGCTGATGAGGTGCCTATTCTTCACAAGGACTGTAACTTTGATGTAAAGTTGGACTTAGACTTGATTGAGATTGAACAAGAGGACTATAAGATACCTCAGGAGATCAAAGAATGGGTCGAGGATAAACCCAAGCCAAATCTCAATCAAACCACCTCTTTTAACCTTAGAAAACCCCAAATAAATCTAGATTGGTATGAACCTTACTCCAAACCAAAGGAATGACATAGTTACTCTATTGAGCCAATTCTAGGATGTGTTTACATGGTTTCATGAAGACATGGTCGGTTTATCAACTGACATCGTCATCCACTGCCTTCCCATTAAAGAGGGATTCAAGTTAGTCAGGTAGAAACTCAGGTGATTAAAACCTGAGTGGAGTTTAAAAGTAAAAGAAGAAATTGTGAAACAATATCAAGCCAGCATCATCATGATGCCAACATACCCTGAATGGTTATCCAACATAGTCCTCGCACCTAAACATGGAGGAAAGGTGCGAATTTGCATGGATTACAGGGATCTGAATAAAGCTTGCCTCAAGGATAGCTTTCCCATGCCATTCATCCACATACTCATTGACAATACAACTCAATATGACATGTACTCCTTTGCTGATTGTTTTACGGGGTACCATCAAATCATGGTTGCTGAAGAGGATAGTGAGAAAACTACATTCATCACTCTATGGGGAACCTTTTGCTACAGACGGTTGTCATTCAGCCTCATCAAGTCGGAGCTACCTATCAGCGAGCCATGATGGCTCTCTTTCATGATCTAATGCACAAAGAGAAAGAAATCTATGTGGATGACATCATTGTCAAGTCCCGAAGGGAGGAAGATCACCTAGATCATCTCAAAAAGCTATTCAATAGGTTGCGTAAGTACAACTTAAAGTTGAACCCGACCAAGTGCACCTTTGGTGTTAAATCAGGCAAGTTGCTAGGATTCCTAGTGAGCCACAAAGGGATTGAGCTGGAGCCTACCAAAATCTAGGCCATCACGGAAATGCCCATACCTCAGATAGAGAAAGAAATACAGGGATTTTTGGGAATAATCAACTTCATCAGCCGATTCATCTCCCAACTCACAGCAACTTGTGAGCCTATTTTCAAGTTACTAAGGAAGAACTCCTCCATGAAATGGAATGATGAGTGTCAGAAAGACTTCCTTACAATCAAAGAGCAGCTGATCAAAGCTCCTATTTTGGTACCTCCCATGGATGATGTTCCCCTATTTATGTACCTGTCCATCAATGACAATGTCATGGGCTGTATACTGGGATAGAAAGATGATAGAGGCCAAGAAAGAGCTATCTATTATCTCAGCAAAAGATTTAGCAGCATTCACAAGTACAATTTGATTGAGAAAACTTGTTGTGCTTTAGCATGGGCTTCCATGAGGTTACAACATTGCCTCCATGGTTATATAACCCATCTCATATCCCGCGTGGATCCTCTCAAGTACGTGTTCAGCAAACCCATATTGAACTGTCGACTGTCCAAATGGTAGTTAATCCTACATCAATTTGATATAGTCTACGTGACTCAAAAGTCTATCAAAGGTCAAGGAATTACAGATCAACTGGCCGCCGCACCTTCAAGGGATTTCAAACCCTTAGAAACATACTTCCCCGACGAAGGGGTAATGACAGTTCAGCAACACCATCAGGGCAATACACACCAACCATGGAAGATGTATTTTGATGGAGCTATAAACACAGAAGGTACTGGAGCTAGAGCAGTTCTAGTATCCATTACGGGGGAGCAGCATTTCGTCGCCGTTAAATTATAGTTTTCCAGCACCAACAATACAACTGAGTATGAAGGTTGTATCATGGGGTTGAAACTAGCCCAATCCATGGGCATCAGACAGTTAACTGTCTTTGGAGATTCTGAATTGGTAATCAAATAAACCACTGGAATCTATCACACCAAAGAGCTACATTTGCTGCCCTACCATTGGCAGGTTATACAGATGGCTTCAAAGTTTGAAAAAATAACCTTCCTCCACATTCCTCAGAATATAGATGACTTTGAGGATGCACTAGCAACTTTGGCCTCCTTGATCAACATACTTGATAAGGAAAACATGCCAAATATCATATTTGCCTTGCAAAAGGCTCCAGCCTATAGAAATTACATTGGAGAAGTATCGGATGAGCTACCTCCCATCCAAAACCCTTGGTATCAATATATCAAGGAGTATATGTGAGATGGATCTACACCCGCTAAGGCGAGTCAGGCTAAAAGAAAGCGGATCCATCGAATGACTATGAAATTTTACTTGAACGGAGATGCACTCTATAAAAGAGATGCTGGATTAGGTCTCCTTAGATGTCTGGATAAAGACCAAGCTTAGAGGCTTATGGATGAAATTCATGGTGGATTATGTGGCCCACACATGAGCGACCCTCTACTTATCAAGAAAATCTTAAGAACAGGGCATTACTGGCTCTCTCTCAAGGCTGACTGTGATGATCATGTCAAGAGATCTTACCAATGCCAAATTCATGGGAATGCTATTCACGCCCCTCCAAGGGAGCTCCATAATATGAGTTCACCTTGGCCCTTCTCCATGTGGGGAATGGACGTGATCGGGCCCATCAAGCCCAAAGCCAGTAATGGACATCAGTTTATCTTCACCATGATCGACTACTTCACCAAGTGGGTAGAAGCAGCCTCTTCCCCCAGGGTTACTAAAGAAGTTATCATTGTTTTCATCAAAAATAATGGCATTTGTCGATATGGACAACCAGAGGTGATTGTGTCAGACAATGCTCAAAACCTCAATAATCAAATGATGGAGGAGTTATGCAGTAAATTCCACATCAAACATCTCAACTCCGTCATCTACCGTCCAAAGATGAGTGGTGTTTTTAAAGCAGCTAATAAGAATATTAAAAAGATCATGCAAAAGAAGTCCGCCAATCACAAAGGATGGCCTGACTTATTTCCTTTGACTCTATTAGCCAATAGAAGGTCAATATGCACTTCTATTGGGGCAACCCCCTACTCATTAACCTATGGAATGGAAGTAGTGCTCCCCATAGAGGTAGAAATGGAATCCCTCAGGGTGTTGATAGACGCTCAGCAGGATGAAGACCAATGGTTACAAGACAGGTACCACCAATTGTCTCTAATAGATGAAAGGCAGGTTGCAACTATCTTCCATGGCCAGTTGTATCAACAGAGGGTCGTTAGATCCTACAAGAAGAAAGTTTGGCTACGAAAATTCAAACAACATAACTTGGTCTTGAAGAATGTCCTCAACAACCAAGATCTATCAAAAGGAAAATTCACCATAAACTGGGAAGGCTTGTTTGTTGTCAAGGAGGTCTTGACAGGAGGAGCCCTCAAAAACAGAAGACAGATGGCGATGAATTTCCACAGCTCATCAACTCAGACACCGTAAAATAGTACTATGTCTGACGTTACCATCAAGCAAGCATCCGGGTTTTGGATCACCAGATCCCCAGTCTATTCAGGTTTTCTAAACCCTTAACTACACACAACCTTTCTTTGCATCTGTTTGCCTCATCATAGACAAACACCCATTTTAATTAGCAGCCTGGTTCTGGATTATCAGATCCATCACTCTACTCAGGTTTTCAAAACCTTTCACACTTTCAGTTTTGTCCCACCAAGGATAAAACTTTCCATACCTTCAGGTTATTCCACCAGGGAATAAACCTTTCATACCTTTCAGTTTGTCCTACTAGGGATCAAACTTTTCACATCTGCAGTATATCCTGTACACGGGGTGAACTACGCAGACCTGATCTCCCTAATACACCGGAGCACGTAGGTAACCATTTTTATGGTCTAGTCTCACCACAGAAAAAAAACAAAAATAAACACATCTCTACACCCTTTTCATCGCATACAACTTTGAACATTTTCACACTAGGTTCGAACTACACAGACTTGATCTCCCCTCATCAATGGGAGTACGTAGGCAGCCATTCATGGTTCGGTCTTACCCTACCAAAACATAAAAACTTATCAAATGATACTGGGATCAATCTTTCAAACAATACACCTCATCGGCTTTAGACCAAAGGGATAGAACTACCTGACCTCCCTACACTAATGTCGGCGACCATCTAAACTGTGGTTGAGTCCTCAAAGAGAAACACCAATCCATAAGAGATGGAACTACCTGGGCTCCCCCATATAAAGGAGTACCAGGGACCATCTGTGGGGCGGTCAACCTCAGAGAGGAAAGCCACACTCCTCTCCATAACCACATATAGAAATCAGTCCCAAGACACTAAAAGGTTAGGGAATACACACAGATCAACGATCCATTCTGAAAGATCCTGAGACATCTCAATGTCCATCCATCAAGCGGGAATTCAGAATACCTCAAGCTCACAAGCCCTGAAGAAACAGATAAACAACAAGCAAGTAACAAGGCATAACTAAAATGGAATTGAATCAAAATATATTTCTCTACCATATATAATATTATTTGATATATATAATGTGTACTGTATATAACAAATATGGCTAAGTTAGTCTGTGCAGGAAAATCCAAGCCCATCTACAAATCAGTGTATATGTGTGCTATCAAATCCAACATGGCATCCCTCTCAGAAGAAGGGGGTAACGCTGTGAGCTCCTGCCCAAGGGTATCTACACGAGCTAACAGATCCACAGCTAAATTCATGGTGACACTATGCTCATCAATATATGTGTTCATCTCTACAATGATATTAGTAGTGTGAGCCTCAATGTAGTACTTTCTGTAATAGCGACACCTCGAACATATATAGTGCCATCTCGCTCAGTAACAACTGCATCTCTAGATGATCTAGCCTCGTCCCGCTCAGTAACTGCGGTATCTCTATGAGCTAAAGCATCATCTCTCTCAACTAGAGCGGCATCTCTCCCAGAAAGAGCTATCATCATCAAGGCCCTAGCCTGATCTCTCTCAAATGTCATCAGATGCAGACTATACTCTAAATACTCTGCCGAATGCAGGGTCACAGTGTAAGACCCCAACTTACTATAAATAAAATCAAATTTTCTCTAATTATTATCTTGAATAATAACGTGTTAATTTGATATAATGCTTTGGTTATGGGTAATATGTGCAAATTTTTTAAAATAAGCAAGTGGTTATAAAATATTCATTGTTGTCGGGGAATATTCGTTTGGTCGTGGAATATTCTTTCTGTCGGGAAATATTCGTACAACGGCGCAACCTTGTGTGGGCCCCATAACGGAAAGCGATTGGATGAAGAAAACGACAAGTATAAGTTATTTATAAATAACAGCGTAGTTGTTACCGTTAATACTGTTGGAATACCCGGTGGTTAAAACATAGTAGCACACGGTATTGCACCAATTATTGATTCTTACATAAGAAGGCACTACTTAATAATTGTTACAATAATTACTATTTAATATTTTATTTTATTGATTCAATAATTGCTACGTTGACATTTTATATTATTGTTGTTTCAATAATTGTCGCTGCACAATATTTTCCATTATCAGATCAATAATTTATATTATTTGAATAATATTATTAGATAGCATTATTGGCAATGTCTAGAAAGTTCTGTCTAAGGAGATGTTTGGTCATCTAATTACGCGCCAGTAAGGAGAAATTCTTTATTGGAAAGACCCCTCTTTCCTGGGAATGGCCTGGTTGTCATAATTGTGATTTTGTAATATTATTTGTGAATAATTAATTATTGATTTATATGATAAAGAAATATTTATTTGATGTGGATATAAAAGATAGATTTATTTATGTGGTTATAAATGAAGGAAATAACGTTGAGGTGTTTTATCAGTATTTTGTCGGATTGGAGGTATTAAAAGATCAAATCGGTGTTCTTAAAGCTCTATTGAGTGAGTTATAATTTTTGGATATGTTATACATATATAAGTTGAGTATATGTCCACAAATTTTGAACCGTTAAAAATTAACGCATGATTTGTTACGAATTTTAAAAGGTGTTGAAAATCATCCGTTTGTGGATTTTGGATATTTTTTGTCTGGAATTTGAAAAACTTTAAAGCTACAAAGTTGTAGAGAATTCGATTTCGTGTGGAATGGACATAAAATTCGTATTTTTCTGATAAACGTGCTATTTTTTATGAATTACTGAAGTTTCAGAAAATAAAATAATTTTTATGGGTGGGACCCACTTATGTTATAAACATGTGGGCTGCTGAATTCTCTTCCAAGATGGCTGCTGGTGGATTTTTCAAATGGTGGGTGGCGTAGAAAATTAAAGGAAATAATATCATTTTAATATTTTAGTCTCCTTTGACGTTCTAGCATTTTTCTATAAATAGGCGCTTAAGTTAGAATTGAAAATCACACCAGAAACAAGTTTTCTTTCTCTCTATATTGTCGAGCGTATTTTAGTGAGTATTTAGATACTTTGAGAGTTGCAATTCAGTACAAGCTTCCTTCAACTTTACATTCGATATTCCGATCATAAGTACTGATATTTTGAGGTAAGGGATGTTATTTTCTTCTTAAGTGATATTATTTTCTTCAATATCATTATGTTGAAATATTGGTTTGAACATTTTATCAAATTTGAAACTTTTTGTGTCGGGGTTACTATTCACGTAGCACTATTCACGAATACGGCACTATTCACTAAAAATAAAATTTCTCTTTTTTATTCAAGATGTCTATTATGGTTACTATATTTGATTGTATCCATGTTTTGATCTTTATTTTTGAATTCTACTTCACAATTGGTTGTTATGGAGTATTATTGCATTTGGATAAACTGTAATACGAATTCCTAATATTTGTCCTTTTGTCTCACTTGATTCATTTTTTTTATATATTTTTTATCATCCATAGTCCTAAATGATGATATTACTGAATATCTTTGGCCTGTAGTGCAAAGATGAATGATTAACTAATGAATATCTTTGGCCCGTAGCGCAAAGATGAACAGGTGTTGAGATGAACATGACCGACTGGTGATACAAATGAATTTCTTTGGCATGTAGTGCAAAGATGAATATTTGATTAAAGATGGTTATTAATTGTTGTTACAGGGATAAAATATTGATGATGGACTTTTAAATCTTAGAAGATAGTAGAACTCATTCTCTACTTGACTCTTCTAATGGTTTGTTGTTTTCGCTATTGTTGTTGATCTAAAACTTGTTGTCTATTATATTTTATCAGATTTTTTCTTGTTGAAGACTAATGATAAGTTGTTGTATATTATCTTAGTCATAATATTCTTTACTGGGCTAGTTGAGCTCACCCTTTTCCTTTTTGTTCTATTTTTCTTCTCAGGAGGTGAGAACATAGCAGGATCTAGTCGGGGTATAGAGTGATGGTTCTTGAAAGATTTTTTAGCAGTCCTCACTATTTCTGTAAAATAGTGTTTGAATAATTATAATGAGGACTTGTTTGAGTGTGGATATTGTCTAGAAGATAATATTTGTATTTAAACTCACAGTATGTGTTGTCGTATTTTGCACGACAATTGTATTATTGAAGTTGTAGTTTGCTTTTTGTACCATATATTTGGCGACTCAGAATGGGTGTTGTATACCTATTTTGGGGGCGTCACAGTTGGTATTAGAGCTTAGGGATATGGTCTCTGGCGGAGATTGGGGAATAGAACTAGGAGAGGATAGAAGAGTAAATTCTTCGCTAGTGTGTCCTACCTAAGCTTATTTGTTGGTCGGTTATAATATAAGGATATTATGTGATATGTTAATTTGTTTAATTAACCCTTATTTTATGGCAGTATTTGAGAATGACAGCCGAGAACGTTAACAATGGAGTATATGAGACTATGGAACAACCTTTAGTCACAAACTAGGAGAACGTGCAACAAGAAGACAATATTACTCCTGTAAACAACGTTACCGAGAAAACGATGAATGATGGAATGTTTAGGATCTTTTTGTAGTTCATGCAAAATCAGACGAGGGAGACTTGTGTGCAGAATACGAGTGAAAATGATAGTAACGCGCGATTTGTCACGGCCAAGCAGTTCAAAGAGTTGGGACCACCAGAAATCTGGGAAAAGCCAAATCCGATTAAGGCGGAGACGTGGGTCAAGCAAATTACCAAGAAATTCAATGTCTTGGGATACACAGAAGAACAGAAGGTTCCATTCGCCACTTTTATGTTCCGTAATGAGGCAGATTACTAGTGGAAATCTATGAAACGGACCCATCCAACTGCACTCAGCATATCTTGGGAAACGTTTCAAAAACTGTTTAATGACAAGTACTTTCCTGAAAGTATTCGTCATATGAAGGAGGTAGAGTTTATTAGACTAAAACAAAACAACATGATGGTGCCCCAGTAAGAGGCTAAGTTCGCGGAGTTATCCAGGTTTGCACCTCATTTGGTGGAGAACGAGGAACGTATGACGAGGATGTTTTTGAGAGGTCTAAAACCCGAGATTCGGTAATATCTTATCTCTCATAAATTTTCTTTGTATTCAGATGTTGTAAACAGGGCTCAATTATTAGAGCGAGATAATGAGTATATTCAACCGAGGGATAACAACCAGGGTCAGACCGGTGATAGCAGTCATCAGAGCAATGATAACCAGCGGGGAGGAAGGAATACAGACAAAAGCGGTAATCACTCTGGTGATAATCGTGGCCGCGAAAATAGAAGCAGCGAGTCGGGAGGAGATTTCAAGAAGAAAAGGTACAACAATGATAACGTGAAGACGACAGCATAAACATCAACTATTTCTAGGGGAGGAGAACGACCACCGGTCGTATGTTACAAATGCAGGAAAGAAGGACACATCAGCCCAAACTGCCCACAATAATCCAATGTATGTTATAACTGTGGAAAGGAGGGCCGTATAGCTCGAGACTGTTCTGTAGCAAAACCAAGTTCAGCAGGGATGGTAACTCCAAAGGCTGTCCCGGATAAGTCGAAATCAGCGGTTCCTGGAAGAGTGTTTGTCGTGACTGGCCAAAACGCGAGAAACCCAAACGAGGTGATCACGGGTAAGCTTATCATAAACTCTTGCGAAGTTTATACCTTACTAGATACCGGTTCTACACATTCATTTATCTCTCCTGCTTGTGCTCAACGTTTGAACTTGACTCCGAAGAAATTGAACTTTGACTTATCTGTTGAAACTCCGTTGGGTGAAACCTTCTTTACATCTATAGTTTATAAATCTTGCTTAATCCAAGTTGGCACCATCACATTACCTGTTGATCTTATTTCTTTAAAAATACTTGCATTTGATGTGATTTTAGGGATTGATTGGTTTACTACTCATCATGCCAAAATTGATTGCTTTCGTAAGGTTGTTAGTTTTCATATTCCTAACCAACCTGTTATGCAAATTCAAGCAACTAAACCACTAAAATCAATCACTGTCATATCCAGCCATAAAGCTATTCATTTATTGAAAAACGGATGTCAAGCTTTCTTAGCCCATGTTATGGATTTGAAAAAAGACACGTCAGATTTGAATAAAATTTTTGTTGTTAGTGAATTTCCTGACGTATTTCCTGAAGAACTTCACGGTCTACCCCCAGAACGTGAAGTTGAATTCTTTATTCTCCTTGAACCTGATACAAAGCTCATTTCTAAAATCCCATATCAAATGGCTCCTATTGAACTTCAGGAGTTAAAAGTCCAATTACAGGAGTTGTTAGACATTGGTTTCATTCGTCCTAGTACGTCTCCTTGGGGTGCTCCTGTTTTATTCGTAAAGAAGAAAGACGAAAGTATGCGACTTTGTATTGACTATCAAGAATTGAACCACGTCACCATCAAGAATAGGTATCCGCTACCTCGTACTGATGACATGTTCGACCAGTTGCAAGGAGCACAATTCTTTTTAAAGATCGATCTTCGTTCTGGATATCATCAGCTGAAGATTAAAACTGAGGATATTCTAAAAACTGCCTTTAGAACTCGGTACGGGCATTATGAATTCTTAGTCATGTCTTTTGGATTGACTAATGCTCCTGTTGCTTTTATGGATATGATGAACCATGTGTTCAAAGAATATTTGGATTAGTTCGTTGTTGTCTTTATTGATGACATCCTCATTTATTCCAAAAGCCGTAAAGATCATGAGCACCATTTGAAGCTGATACTTCAAAGGCTTCGCGATAACAAGCTATATGTCAAGCTGAAGAAATGCGAGTTCTGGCTTGAGGAAGTAGCATTCCTTGGGCACGTGGTGCCAAAACATGGAGTATCTGTTGACCCAGCGAAGATTGAAGCAATCCAAAGTTGGGAGCAACCGAAGTCGGTGACCGAAATACGTAGTTTTCTGGGCTTAGCTGGTTATTATCAGAGATTTGTGGAAGGATTTTCTCGAATCGCTACTCCATTAACTCAGCTGACTCGGAAAGATACAAAATTCGTATGGAGTGAGGAATGCGAGAAGAGTTTCCAAGAGCTAAAGAGGAGACTCATTTTGGCACCTGTTCTGACAATACCATCTGGTTCAGATGGATTTGTTATCTACAGCAATGCTTCATGCAAAGGGTTAGGATGTGTTCTCATACAATATGGGAAAGTCATAACCTATGCCTCGCGACAACTCAAAGAATATGAGAGGAATTATCCTACTCATGATTTGGAGTTAGCAGCAGTCGTTTTCGCGTTAAAGATTTGGAGACACTACCTGTATGGGAAGAAAGTGGAGATCTATACAGATCATAGAAGCCTCAAATATTTCTTCACCCAAAAGGAACTCAACATGCGACAACGACGTTGGCTCGAGCTGTTGAAAGATTACGACCATACCATCCAATATCATCCTGGAAAAGCAAACGTGGTAGTGACGCATTGAGTAAAAGATTATATGCGGGTACGAGTGTGATATTGTCAATACAAAGGCCTATTTTGTATGACTTGCAAAGGATGGAGATAGAGGTAAAGGTTCTAAGTACCCACGTGATGATATCAAATATACGAGTAGAACCGACTTTAATCGATAAAGTTAAAGCTGCTCAAGCTACGAACATGGAGCTGATGCGTATGAAGAAGAAAGTGCAAGAATGTGCTATCCCAGAAGCAAGAATCGATGAAGAAGAAATACTTCGAGTCAACTCCATACTTTGTATTCCTAACGACTCTGATTTGAAGCACAAAATCATGATGGAGGCACACAACACACCATTTGTAATCCATCCTGGGAGTACCAAAATGTATCATGATCTTCGACATACATTTTGGTGGAACAATATGAAAAGAGAGATCGCGGAGTTTATCTCGAGGTGTTTAACTTATCAACGAGTAAAGGTCGAGCATCAAGTGCCAAAGGGTCCATTGCAACCACTTGAGATTCCGAAATGGAAGTGGGAACACATTACCATGAATTTTGTTACGGGTTTTCCCAAGGTTTCTCAAGGTATAGATGTGATTTGGGTTATTGTTGATAGATTAACCAAGTCTGCTCATTTCTTGCCTATACGTGAGACTTATTCCCTTGAACGTCTTGCTCGTATGTACGTGAATGAAATTGTGAGATTGCATGGCATGCCAGTATCCATAGTTTCGAATCGTGACCCAAGATTTACTTCACGATTTTGGGTTAGCTTGCAGAAAGCTATGGGCACGGATTTACGATTCAGTTCGGCATACCATCCTCAAACGGATGGACAATCGAAAAGAACTATTCAAACCCTTAAAGATCTATTAAGACTCTGTGTTCTAAATTTTAAAGGAAGTTGGGATAAGTACTTGCCACTGGTGAAATTCTCCTACAACAACAGTTATCAGGCAAGTATAGGTATGACTCCATTTGAAGCCTTGTATGGACGAAAGTGTCGTTCTCTAGTATGCTGGGACGAGGTGGGAGAAGCAACGTTGTTGGGACCAGAATTAGTACGTATGACCACAGAAAAGATCCAAATGATTCGACAACGTATTCAAACCTCACAATATCGACAAAAGACTTATGCTAATCTTCATCGAAAAGACGTGAAATTTAATATTGGGGATCATGTATTGTTACGTGTTGCACCATGGAAGGGAGTTACAAGATTTGGGAAGAGAGGAAAACTCAATCCACGATTTGTTGGTCCATTTGAGATTCTTGACCGAATAGAAAATGTGGCCTATAGACTAGCATTACCTCCAAACATGTCTCGTGTTCATAATATTTTTCACATATCTATGCTTCGTAAATATGTTAAAGACCCGAACCACATTATTGAGTTAGAACCAGACAAGATAGTCGAAGATTTAACGTACGAGGAGGTACCTGTTAAGATCTTGGATAGGAAAGAGCATATCCTACGCACGAAGGTTATACCACAAGTTAAGGTTTTATGGAGAAACCATGCTATTGAAGAAATGACCTGGGAGTTGAAATCAGAAATGAAAGCGAGGTATCCTCACCTTTTCGAAACACCAGGTACGTACGTCAATTTCGAGGACGAAATTTCATAAGGAGGGGATGTTATAAGACCCCAACTTATTATAAATAAAATCAAATTTTCTATAATTATTATCTTGAATAATAAGGTGTTAATTTGATATAATACTTTGGTTATGGGTAAAATGTGCAAAATTTTCAAAATAAGCAAGTGGTTATAAAATATTCATTGTTGTCAGGGAATATTCGTTTGGTCATGGAATATTCTTTCTGTCGGAGAATATTCGTATTACGGTGCAGTCTTCTGTGGGCCCCATAACGGAAAGCGATTGGATGAAGAAAACGACAAGTATAAGTTATTTATAAATAACGGCGTAGTTGTTACCGTTAATACTGTTGGAATACCCGGTGGTTAAAACATAGTAGCACAAGGTATTGCACAATTATTGATTCTTACGTAAGAAGGCACTACTTAATAATTGTTACAGTAATTAATGTTTATTATTTTATTTTATTGATTCAATAATTGCTACGTTGATATTTTATATTATTGTTGTTTCAATAATTGTCGCTGCACAGTATTTTTCATTATCATATCAATAATTCATATTATTTGAATAATATTATTAGATAGCATTATTGGCAATGTCTAGAAAGTTCTGTATAAGGAGAGGTTTGGTCATCTAATTGCTCGCCAGTAAGGAGAAATCCTTATTAGAAAACCTCCTCTTTCTTGGGAACGGCCTGGTTGTCATAATTGTGATTCTGTAATATTATTTGTGAATAATTAATTATTGATTTATATGATAAGAAAATCTTTATTTGATGTGGATATAAATGATGGATTTATTTATGTGGTTATAAATGAAGGAATTAACGTTGAGGTGTTTTATCAATATTTTGTCGGATTGGAGATATTAAAAGATCAAATCAGTGTTCTTAAAGCTATATTGCGTAAGTTATAATTTTAATCCGACCGTTGGATCGTTGTGATTTTTGGATATATTATACATATATAAGTTGAGTATATGTCCATAAATTTTGAACCGTTAAAAATTAACGCATGATTTGTTATGAATTTTAAAAGGTGTTGAAAATCATCCGTTTATGGATTTCGGATATTTTCTGTCTGGAATTTGAAAAAACTTAAAGCTACAAAGTTGTAGAGAATTCGATTTCGTGTGGAATGAACATAAAATTCGTATTTTTCTTATAAACGGACTATTTTCTATAATTTACTGAAGTTTCAAAAAATAAAATGATTTTTATGGGTGGGACCCACTTATGTTATAAACATGTGGGCTGCTGGTGGATTTTCCAAATGGTGGGTTGCGTAGAAAATTAAAGAAAATAATATTATTTTAATATTTTAGTCTCCTTTGACGTTCTAGCATTTTCCTATAAATAGGCGCTTATGTTAGAATTGAAAATCACACCAGAAACAAGTTTTCTTTCTCTCTATATTGTCGGGCGTATTTTAGTGAGTATTTAGATACTTTGAGAGTTGCTATTCAGTACAAGTTTCCTTCGGCTTTACATCCGATATTCCGATCAGAAGTACTAATATTTTGAGGTAAGGGATGTTATTTTCTTCTTAAATGATATTATTTTCTTCAATATCATTATGCCGAAATATTGGTTTGAACTTTTTATGAAATTTGGAACTTTTTGTGTCAGGGTTACTATTCACGTATACGGCACTATTCACGAATACGACACTATTCCTGAAAAATGAAAATTTTCCTTTTTATCCAAGATGTCTATTATGTTTACTATCTTTGATTGTATCCATGTTTTGATCTTTATTTTTGAATTCTATTTCACAATTGGTTATTGTGGAGTATTATTGCACTTGGATAAACTGTAATATGAATACCTAATATTTGTCCTTCTGTCTCACTGGATTCGTTTTCTTTAAAATATTTTTCATCATCCTCAGTCCTAAATGATGATATTACTGAATATCTTTGGCCTATAGTGCAAAGATGAATGATTAACTGATGAATATCTTTGGCCCGTAGTGCAAAGATGAACAGGTGTTGAGATGAACATGACCGACTAGTGATACAAATGAATATCTTTGGCCTGTAGTGCAAAGATGAATATTTGATTAAAGATGGTTATTGATTATTGTTATAGGGATAAAATATTGATGATGGACTTTTAAATCTTAGAAGATAGTAGAACTCATTCTCTACTTGACTCTTCTAATGGTTTTATGTTTCCGCTGCAGTTGTTGATCTAAAACTTGTTGTCTATTATATTTTATCAGATTTTTCCCTGTTGAAGACTAATGATAAGTTGCTGTATATTATCTTAGTCATAATATTCTTTACTAGGCTAGTTGAGCTCACCCTTTTTCTTTTTGTTCCATTTTTCTTCTTAGGAGGTGAGAACATAGCAGGATCTAGTCGGGGTATGGAGTGATGGTTCTAGAAAGATATTTTAGCAGTCCTCACTATTTCTGTAAAATAGTATTTGAATAATTATAATGACTTATTTGAGTGTGGATATTGTCTAAAAGACAATATTTGTATTTAAACTCACAGTATGTGTTGTCGTATTTTGCACGACAATTGTATTATTGAAGTTGTAGTTTGCTTTTTGTACCATGTATTTGGCGACTCAGAATGGATGTTGTAT
Organism: Panax notoginseng; assembly: GCA_016801055.1. Taxonomy (NCBI): domain Eukaryota; kingdom Viridiplantae; phylum Streptophyta; class Magnoliopsida; order Apiales; family Araliaceae; genus Panax; species Panax notoginseng. The sequence goes on from CM029016.1 coordinate 195,534,860, forward strand.
ACCTATTTTGGGGGCATCACACACAGTAGCAGTCATACTGGGAGAATCAACCAGAGCTGCCGTCAAACCAGCAAACAGCTCATCCTCGGTGGGAGAATCAGTGTCCTCCATGGGATCCCCACCGTTAGAATCAATCCCCGGCTCTGTGGATACAATCGTAGCCGATGTAATCTCTGCATCCATCCATGCAGAATACTCTGTAGAATGGCACGGATAGCTAACAGAAAACTTAGCCGTCTCACACTAGGCCCAACAGGCATAAACCCTAGATATATCCTCTACTGACAAATGGCGAGAAGCCAAACGCTAACTCAATGCTCCCTCAAAGGGATGAACATCCTGGAACTGGTCAAACTGTGCCATCACAACTAGCGGATGATAAGTGGTCATACCCCTCAAACCAGCCAGAGGGAGATAACCCATGCCAGGTGCATGAGTAATGAAGCTGTATGGAGAAATGAGCCCTGAACACAGCAAAATGTCAAATGGATCCTTGATCCCTGCCAAGAACACTGACCAGGAAGCAGCGTCTACACACTCTGTCGGCTGAAAAGAGTAAGACATGGCTATCTCATTGGAAAAGAAATACCCATGACGTTGGAAGGTGCCAATCGATCTCAAGTGTGACATGAACCACGAATACAACAAGATCAAGCTGCCTGTAAATACCCATGTAGGATGGGTGAGGCAATACGTGGCTGATCTCAGTATCTCTGCCACAATCATCGGTACAATGGTATGTCCCTCCCTGAGAGCCCTCATTGCCATAACAACTCCGATGTCCAAATGATCCATGTACAATGGCATGTACAAATAAGCCACTGCACACATCATGAGTACGTCTACTCTGGCAACACGCCACTGATCTTCTGAACGTGGTGAAATCCCCGGAGTGTTCTGTATAACTATCCAATGAGCCAAATTTGTCTATCAAAAAATGCTGGGACACTGCATTCCCAGAGGTAATCTCATCCTAGGCTACTCTACGCCTCAAGCCAGTGAGGGTCATGAACTGTCGGCTCATATCCTCTACAGCTATCCAAGCGCAAGGCCTGTCTAGTGGCAAAGTCGTCAACTGCTCATACTACTCTGAGGTAGAAGTCAACTCCTGGGTCTCGAACCGGAACACCTGCCCATCCGGTACCCAATGCTCTAGTATGCCCTCTACAAAACCCAAAGGAACCTGGAACATCAGGAAGGTCATAGAGTGTTGCAACAACTGATCTACAGTCACCCGATCTGGAGGTGACAAAGTATCATACCAGGATCTCAAACATGAGGCTACCAATACTGGTGGGGTGTGATCAATACGGCTAACTGTCGAGGAAGACATATGTGTGGCCGTATCATAAGACCATCCAGGGGTCAATGCTGAACATCTCTGGACATACATATGCATAACATAATACATGCATGATAAACAATAGATGGCAATATGATGTAGGGAATGTAAAGCAGTACATACTTTCCTAAGTACATCATCATTTAATACATCATCTCTGTGTACATCTGAAAATACAAGGAAATGGAGCACAACCGCCCAACAACTAACACATGCCTATCAAAAGATATAACGAGAATGAGGCACAACCACCCAATATCTAATAGAGGCCTATCAAAAGATATAGCGAGAAATACATCACAAGAAGTCAATGATATTCATGTCTACATCATCTAGCCTGTCCATCTGATGTAACTCCTCCTGAGTCACTAGATCTCCGCGAAGAGGGATATCATGCTGATACAATGGAGGATCTGCACCGACAAAACCATACGGGCCACCTGAAGGGCCAGCCCCTGAGATGGAAGGATCAAAAGTATCCGCCTTGGAAGGACCTCTACCCAAATGCCTGATGAAAAAATGTGCCCAATCCAACTGCCGGGTCAAGCTATTAATCTGCATCAAATGATTAGGATCTCAGACACAGGTCATCCAATCTATCATCATCACTGATCCAGGAACTATATCCCTTATGAACTGAGTGGCGCGGGTCTGGGCTCTAATGGTACGAGGGGACCACCAGCAGTAGAATACCTCCTGAGTAAACGGACCCTTTGACAAAGTAAAGCCGTTAACTCCCATCAACGGGATATCACTGATAGGCGAGTACAACATAGGCCAATAATGCCTGGCAGGAGGAAAGATCGGTACATGAATCTCTCCTTTAATGCTCCTAATAGTACGCTCTCCCAGATATAGCTCCCATCCTCCATATGTGAAGAGAGGAATCCAATGGGTGGATATCTCATGCTCGACACCAGTCGGGAAACCATCCTCAAAGCCAACTGTCAAATGGTCCCCAGAATAGGGAACCCATGTAATGACATCGGCTGTAAATAACTCCAACTATAGGCAACAATGGGTGAAACCCTCAGCTACAAGAACCTCCACCAACGCGGAGTGATGCCATTGTCGTCCCCGTGGGTAGGTATCTAAACTTAACACGCTAATGGGACGCAAGCATGAAAGCCTCTCATAGGCCCAAAACTGCCTATACAAAGGCAAACATCTGTGGTCAGTCAATACTCTTAAACTATACATGGGAAATCAAAAGAGAAATACTCATCAACAAAAATGGGTAAAATCCTAGCCAAGCCTTTGTCAAGCCCTGCGAACGCATGCGCATTCCCCTGAGGAAATAGGCAAAGGTATAAGAGCCCCAGTTATACTCTCCAATACAGTCCACCTCTCGTGTGGCGCTAACTAAAGTGAACGACACCGTGAAAGAGTTATCCGCTATAAAATAACCCCGGAGGATGACTAGGAACAATCGCCGAAGAATGCGATCCCTGACTCTCACATTAGCGGGTATGGGCTCACTTAATGCCCCACTCATAGCATCTACGCTTAAAGGACCAGCACGAACTATCCTGCCCTTGAGCGCCTCAGTCGGGACTCCAAGCAAGGATTTGATGGCAGTCGGGGTAATGTTCGCCATACAAGGCACTGGCGCCCCTCCAAACTCCATACCGGTGATAAACCGCAAATCTATCGGCGTCATCATCACCTCACAATCCAACAAATAGAGAGACTGAGTCTGGTGAAACCAATGTTCAGACAATGCCCTGAGGAAACCCCAGAGACAACGACGGGGAAGGATAGAAAAGAACGCCTCAAAGCCCCATCCATGCACAATCTCTCGATACTCTAGATGAAGAGCCTGATATAGAGAGTGTATGTTGAACTAGTTCCCTTGAGACTGCATAAAGTTAGGAACCTACATTATAAAAGTAAATCAACATCAGAATCCTTGCTCCTCATCAATTGGAAAAGGGAATATCAAAACCAGCTTTTACCTCATTTGCATACAAGTAGACCGAGGGGTGGCGACTCAAATTATCCAGAAGCTCTGGAATCGTCACATTAATGCCTAGAAGATCCCTACGGGGAGCATGAATAGCAGGAGCGGGAGCCGCAACCGGTACATCCTCTTCCTCATCCTCAACATCTGGTACCTCAACCCGGATATGACGAATCATCGCCTCCACGAACCGATGAGGCTGTCTGACTGAACAAGGTCAAGGCACATCAGAAGCCCTCCTCCTCACACCTGAAGTGGTCCTGCGGAACTACTCGACTGATCTGGATCCATATATCTGGACATAAGTCTCCAAATCACCTCAGAAGGGGTGTGGTAAATTCTAACCTAGAGCTTTTTACATGCATTTGATGACTATATGCATGTATGTAGTACTTTAGCATACGCCTACAATAAAGTTAAAAATGCATGTCTACCCAATGCCTAGACTTATGGAAAAATTTCGTCAGTCTCCTTTATAAAAAGAACTATCCACATGCACATAGACATGAGTAGGTGGCCATTCAGTAACACACCAACCCAAAATCATAAACATCCTATATGCATGAAAATACAAAAGTCATAATCCATAAGGGTAGCCTAACTACCAGGATTACTTTGCTTTACAACCTTTGCTCATTTGTCCTCAAATAGGATAAGAAATTGTTGAAAAAAGGCGCTAATTTGACTGTCTCAAAAGTTAAAAATTTTCACATCATTACGTTCAGCATGGTTAAAAACTAACATTTACTATGTTGAATATTTTTTATCAAGTCATATGAGCATGCATATTCACTACTATGTGTTTAGAAGCATTTCATGTGATACCTCATTTTCCAACAAACAAAAACTGGAAAAGAAGACATGCATACATTACCAGGATAGTGTAGAACACTTGTACGGTGATAGATTTTGCAGAAAGCAGCCCGAACTCAGAAGACCTAAAGAAGAACTCTCGGATTCTCTGTGTAGCGCAACTTGAAATGACTTGTGAAAGGGAAGTAGCCAACAAATACACCCACAGATGGCCGCAGGTGTACCTGCGGCTATCCAAGGTGGGTCCCACCCCTCCGACTCGGTCTAATCTGAGTTACAAAGGAGGTCACACAAGCTAAAAAAGTCAAATCAAGGAAAAAGACGTTATGCAATTGAGCAGAAACGCCTGAAATCCTGATTTTTCAAGACTAATCTACGGGTCTACGTAGCACTCATTGGTGTGACGCCCCCGAAATAGGTATACAACACCCATTCTGAGTCGCCAAAATACATGGTACAGAAAGAACTACATATTTATTATTACAACATAAAAACTGTGAGTTTAAATACAAATATTGTCATCTAGACAATATCCACACTCAAATAAGTACTCATTACAATTATTGATACATTATATTATAAAAAATGGTGAGGACTACTAAAATAACTTCTAGAACCATCATTCCATACCCCGACTAGTACTCATTACATTCTCGCCTCCTGAGAAGAAAAATAGAACAACAAGGAAAAGGGTGAGCTCAACTAGCCCAGTAAAGAACATTATGACTAAGATAATACAGAACAAATTATTGTTAGTCTTTAACAGGGAAAAATCTAATAGAATACAATAGACAACAAGTTTTAAATCAATATTCGTAGCGAAAAATAATAATTCATAGAAGAGTTACGTAGAGAATGAAATCTACTATTATCTATGAATTTAAAAGTCCATCATCAATATTTTATCCCTGTAACATCAATCAATATTCATCTTTGCATTACAAGCCAGAGATATTCATCAGTTGGTCATGTTCATCTAAACACCTGTTCATCTTTGCACTACGGGCCAAGGATATTCATCAGAAATCATTCATCTTTGCACTACAGGCCAAAGATATTCAGTTATATCATCATTTAGGACTGAGGATGATGAAAAATATTTTAAAGAAAACGAATCCAGTGAAACAAAAGAATAAATATTAAGGATTCGTATTTCAGCTATTCCATGTCCAAAAATACCTCAAAAATAATCATAGTGGAGTAAAATTCAAGAATGATCAAAATATGGATACAATCAAAGCTAGTATCCATAATTGATATTTTGGACAAAAAGAAGAAAAATTCATTTTTCGGTGAATAGTGCCGTATTCATGAATAGTGTCGTATACGTGAATAGTAACTCTGACACTAAAAGATAGAAATTTCACAAAAAATATCATCATGCTTCGTGAATATTACTCGTGAATAGTAACTCATAAATAGTAACTCATGAATAGTAACTCGTGAATAGTAACTCATGAATAGTAACCCCGACATGAAAAGTTTTAAATTTGATAAAAACTCCAACCAATATTTTGGCATAATGATATTGAAGAAATAATATCATTTTTGAATAAAATAACATCTCTTACCTCAGCAAGAATAGTACTTCTAGTTGGAATATCAGATATAGTGCTGAAGGAACTTGCACCGTATAGCAACACTCACAGTATTAAAACACTCACAAGAATACACTCAAAATATCGAGAGAGAAAGAGAGAGAAATCTTTAGTTTCTGGTGTATTTTTCAATTCTTACCTAAGCACCCTATTTATAGAAAAATGCTTAGAACACCAAAGCAGAAAATTTAATAAAATATTAATATTATTAAAAATTTGTCACGCCCACCCAAGACCTACTGAATTCAGCCCATTAATATCACATGTTGAGCCCGCTAAATTGCCAAAAACGTTTTTCTTTTAAAAATTATTTAAAACTTCAAAAATCAATTATTTTAGAACTTTAATAATTCATAATAAATAGCCCTTTTATCAGAAAAATTCGAATCTTGCGATTTTTTATAGGAAATTAAATTCTCTACAACTTTACAAAGAAAGTTTTTCCAAATTCCAAACAGAAATTGACCGAAATCCACAAACGGACGATTTTACAGGCTATAATCAAATTTCAGTCAAGAAATGGGTCCACAGACATGTTTAACATGTTTTAAACAACTTTTGTAACAAAATACTCTTCCTCCTCATATACTCATATATCCCACATTCATTGTAAAAATATCATCATTATTATATTATAATAATATAATAAAATATTATTTTATCAGAAAAGATAAAATATCGATTTTCAACAATTGTCACTTTAAAAAAAATTCCATCTATATCCACATAAAATGAATATTTTTCTCATCATAAAAATTAATAATTAATTATTCACAAATAATATTATAGAATTATAGTACTGGCAACCAGGCCGTTCCCAGGAAAGAGGGGACTTTCCAATAAGGATTTCTCCTTACTGGCGCGTAATTAGGTGACCAAACCACTCCTTAGACAGAACTTTCTAGACATTGCCAACAATGCTATCTAATAATATTATTCAGATAATATGAATTATCGCTTCGATAATGGAAAATACTGTGTAGTGACAATTATTGAAACAACAGTAATATAAAATATCAATGCAGCAATTATTGAATCAATAAAATAAAATACTAAACAGTAATTACTGTAACAATTATTGAGTAGTGCCTTCTTATGTAAAAATCAATAATTGGTACAATACCGTGTGCTACTGTGTAACAACGCGTATTACTGTGTTTTAACCACCGGGTATTCCAACAGTATTAACGGTAACAACTACGCCGTTATTTATAAACAACTTATACTTGTCGTTTTCTTCATCCAATCGATTTTTGTTATGGGGCCCACACAAGGCTGCGTCGTCGTACGAATATTCCCCGACAGTAAGAATATTCCACGACCAAACGAATATTCTCTGACAATAATGAATATTTTATAACCACCTGCTTATTTGAAATATTTGCACATTTTACCCATAACTAACATCATTAATCAATTCAACCCTTACTATTTCAAAATAATAAATAGAGGAAATAAAATTTTATTTATTAATAATTTGGGGCCTTACAATTGGTATTCGCCCAGACACAGGGTTCACAACACCGATGATTACAGCTGTTGTAAATTACACTCGGCAATACCTCACGAAGGTCTGATGCTGTCAATTCAGGGTCGTAACTCTAGAAACATATCGCTAGCGGATACTTCAGATGATTTCAGCTGTTGAAGTACATTTCAATGAAGGTCAAGCAACCTTGACGCTATTTCAGCCGTTAGCAAGTAAATCCAGCGAAGCATCGGAGGTGGTCCGATGATTTGAGTCGTTGAAGTACATTTTAACGAAAGTCAAGTAACCTTGATGTTATTTCAGCCGTTGGCAAGTAAATCCAACTAAGCATCAGAAGTAATCCGATGATTTCAGTTGTTGAAGTACATTTTAACAAAGGTCAAGCAACCTTGACGTTATTTTAGCCATTGGCAAGTAAATCCATCGAAGCATCGGAAGTGATCTGATGTTCCAGCCGTTGAAGTACATTTCAACGAAGGTCAAGAAACCTTGACGTTATTTCAGTCGTTGGCAAGTAAATCCTGCGAAGCATCGGAGGTGGTTTGATGATTTCAGGCGTTGAAGTACATTTCAATGAAGGTCAAATAACCTTAACGTTATGTTAGCTGTTGGCAAGTAAATCTAGCGAAGCATCGGAGGTGGTCCGATGATTTCAGTCGTTAAAGTACATTTCAACGAAGGTCAAGCAACATTGACATTATTTTAGCCATTTATAAGTAAATCCAGTGAAGCATCGAAAGTGATCCGATGATCTCATTTGTTGAAGTACATTTCGACGAAGGTCCAGCAATATTAACATCATCAGCCTTTCGCAAGTAAATCCAGCGAAGCATCGGAGATGGTCCGATAATGGTATTCGTTGAAGTTCATTTTAATGATGGTCAGACAACCCTGACAACACTGACTATTGGTAGTAACTCTGACAGAATACTGAAAAGACCTGGAGATACAAACCAGGGAAAACCATCCTCATCGGGAAAGATCGATGATGGAATCTGTTATACAAATCTTCATTAGACAGAGCAAAAATCCCCATGAGTCACTCGTACATGAGAGGTATATCCTTAGAGGGAAATATGTACCAAGGATTAAGGACTTTGGTGATAACCCTAATGTCAACATCCTGAAAGTTTTTGAGAGCTTTAGAGCATGTATCCAAGTAGTTCGTCGGGTTCATCAGTGATAACTATATTCCCCAATAGAAGTTGTGAGAGCAGGCAGTCATCACAATCCATACGGTCCAACAAACTACCTTTATCATGCATTTGCATCATGCTGCAGTACATTGCATTATAATTATCTTGTCACATTTTAAGTGTATAGTATTCTTTATCCTATCCATGCCATTACATTGCATGAATATGATAAAGAAGAGCATCTATAGACACTCAAAATTTTGCATTCCTATTACTAACCTGGCAGGAGGGCAGAATCGTCTTCCGGAGATAACCCTGGAGGTTAAATTAGCTCAATCCCAGAGATAACCCCGAGATATTCAGTCTTTTTCATCTCGGAGATAATCCCGAGATACTTAGTTCCAGTCCCGAAGATAACCCCAGGAGTTCCAATTTTAACCTCAGAGATAACCCTGAGAAATACATGTAGACACTCAAAATTTTGTATTTCCTGTAACTAACTTGGCAGGGGGTCAGAATCGTCTTTCAGAGATAACCCTAGAGGTCAAATCAACTCAATCCTGGAGATAACCCCGGGATATTCAATCTTTTTCATCTCAAAGATAACCCTGAGATACTCAGTTACAGTCCCGAAGATAACCCCGAGAGTTCCAGTTTCAACCTCGAAGATAACCCCGAGGTGCTTAGTTCCAACTCCAGAGATAACCCGGGGAGGTCAGGCACACCTCAGAGATAACCCTGAGGACATTCAGCTCACAGTAGCCCAATCTCAGAGATAACCCTGAGCAACGACTGCTAAATCAGCCCAAAACCAGAGATAACTTTGGTGAGGGGCAAAATCATCATATTGCCACCACAATCCCACATTCATTCCATCTCAACAACATTTCATACCACATTCTACAAAGAAGTGTCCTACAAGAACCATAACTCAAAATCTCGAGTGACTACTGCGCAAAACAGCACACCGGATATAATTTGAAGACCTTAAGATCTGGTCATGGACCCATCTTCCCAGCTTCGTATAACCTCTTATCCCATGTCAATGTGTAGCTCTCGACAACAGCATTTCGTAAAGGTATTATACGCCTCAATCAGATGCCCGGATTGAAAGTTATGAAGGTTCGAGCTGACAACGCGTTGCATGTATGCACGTACTTCGAGACAGTTGGGCCCACAAAGCCCGGGGCACCCTGGGTAGCCGTAGGTACATCTGCGGCTGCTGCAGGTACACTTGTGGCTCCCCCCCTCTTTAAATAGAGGGCTTGGGGTGGCCATTTTAAGAAGAGAAAAGGCGAGGAAGCCTTGCCCATTTTGCTCTGAACACACTTTAAACTGAGTGTTTTCTTTTTCCAAACACCTGTGAGCTTATGTTTTGCTATATTTTACTGGTGGAAACCGAGTACTCAGTCATTTAAAGCTCTCTGAAGTCATCTTGACAGCCCACTGTAAGGCATCTCAGATTTTTTAAAGCCTTTCTCCACTTTCATTCGGACATACTTATTCACGTTGAGAGTCGTGTTGTGTGCGTACGCCCGGATCGTCGATCCGTACGGCTTTCATTGCTTATATATATATATATATATATATATATATATATATATATATATATATATATATATATATCCTATTATCGAACTCTATTCGGTAAGCCTAGATTTTACATCCGGTGCGTTTATTGCTTTTATATATATAAATACTTATATATATATATATATATATATATATATATATATATATATATATATATATATTCTCGAATTCGACTCGATTGAACATACTTTAACATGAATCATAAGGATTTAGCAAGTTAGGGTTTATACCTCTTTAATGTCCAATCTTTGATTTCTGATCCGTGTTACTGTTCTTGGAAAGCTAAAGGATGTTAATGGCTTAACTTCTCTCTCTCTCTCACTCTAGATTTTCGAAATTGATGAGAGAGAATGGCTTGGTTATTATGAGAAGTAAAGTAAGAAATTTTCTTACTTTAATCCTTTTAAGTTTTGATTCAATGCACCAAATCTTGCAAGGTGGCACCTGTTATCAGATATGGTGAGATGTAAGACACATGGCATATCCAAATGGATGAGTCGCCAAAGATTTGTAGAAATCTTTTACTTAAGTTTTAAGAAAAAGGCCTTTTGGTCATTTCGCACCCACTAAGGGTACTTTTGTAATTTCCCATTCAGATTTGAGGGTAATTTAGTCATTTATGATATGTATTTAGACACATGGCAAATCTTGGTGATGAGTTACCGAGATTTGTATTTATCTTTTGTTAAAAGATAAGCTCGAGGGTATTTTGGTCTTTTTACCCCTACTAAGGGTAATTTAGTCTTTTCCCCTATACATTGAAGGGTATTTTGGACATTTCCCTTTTATTCCATAAATTATAACACTTAGCCATTTATACTTAGCTTTTGAATTCCCAAATTAGGGTTTTAAATATCCGAATTAGGGTTTCGGATTCCTAGAACTGAAATTAGGGTTTTCGGACGTATCACTAGGGTTTCTAACAATCGTTAGAGTTTTCTTACTGAACAACAATGTTATTAACATAACCTTAGGGTTTACTAAAGTTATACTTATCCTTATCAATAATTGATCCTTAATCCACAAACTATACACAAACAATCAATGTTCACGTATATGATCGCATATACCGACTCGTGTACACTTAGATACTTAATCCTGATAATTCTTCACAAGAATTTTAAATCAACCAAAATCTTATACCTCATAATCAGACTATCAGTTACAATCTACCAAATCATTCAAGTCTTGTCCAAAATTTTTGAAATCCTTAAAATTTCTTCACAGAAACGTCAAATCCATGCACTTATTTTCAGTCTAGGTTTATCATATAAACTTTAATCCATCATTTAAGATTTAAATAAATTTTCTAAATTCTCGAGTTATCACACCAAACTAGACGGCTTTAGGGAACCAGGTGTAAAGACACCCCTCGGGCTTAATTACTCGAGTAACCCATGCCATGATTTGAGACACTAGGCTGGCTACTTATCTTTTATCTTCTCACTAATTGTCATTGTTGTCGCCATAGTTTCATACCCCACAACTAAGAGTTAAGGTAACTGCAAAGTGCAGACATGCATATGAGATCAATTCTACTCCAAATAGTGTTTTGAACTAGGATTTTGCCTAATAAAAAGGTTGAATAGTTTTAATTCTCTAGTTGTACCCGTGATTCTTGCTCCACAAACGCTTATCGAAATTAATCCAATTCATAACAAGTTAAACAAAATCTTCTCTTTTAAAACCTTTTTCTAAGATTCTAATGTAAGATTTATCTAAACATGTCTATCATCACTAGTGAACGTAAATGGAGATAGAAAATAAAGAGATGAAAGATTCATACCTCATATGTGGATCGATGTATTCTGAGAAAAGAATAATTAAAAAATAGGGCCATTGATCTTACCAGATCGTCATGGAAATGTCATGAGGGAAGCTTTGATGATGACGGACCATGCTGATGGTGCTGACTAGTGCATTTTTCTTTTTTAGGATGGTCGATAAATGCCCCGGTGTTGAGTTGTCGTGGTCTCCGACATTGACCTAGTTTTGTTTATTATAAGGGTCCTAATATCAGGTTGTCGTCGATTTTGAAATTGGTCTAGTCTTGATTGCCATCTAGGGTAGTCGCTTTATTGTATATTTGAGAGATGGGATGATAAGATTCTGAGATCTCAAGAGTCTTTCACCTCTTGACCCCCTTGGTGAACAGGTAGTGGATATGGGCTTTGATGTTTGGGTGCACCGATCATCGTTTTTTACTTATAGGCGCAATTAACTTGATGATTTTCTTCTGATTTGACTAAGACTTGTGATCGAGGGTGTCAGTTTTCATTGTTGAATCAATATTTGTTGTGATCGCCTTGGGTTATATTTGTACTCGCTGATGATCATGTTTGATATATCATTATGTTATTATTTCAACTTTGATGATTAAGAGTCCTTCAGATTCCACCATATTGGACCTAAGAGCTCAGCTTAGTTTGTGATGTGATGGATTAAACCGGGTTTAGTTTGCTTTGTAAGGTTTGATTTGTGGCCTTTATCTCAGGGAATAGGTCGTCGGGTATGAGATAGACTTTTCTACGGCGGTTGCCCATCTACTTCTGTAGGTCAAAAGAGATCAAGTCTTATCGTACTTCAGGAATGATGAGTTGCTGAAAGGTTACATATTAGGATGATTGCTATTTCATCCATGTGATTGGATGTCTTAATGTATTACTATTTCTTCCTTTCTGGGACTTGTGCTGGATTTGATGGAATGACATTGAGGTGTCGTTGGGTCTTCTCAACATGGGTTACTGACTTTGAGGGTTTTTATTTGGTGTAGAAATTGGTGTCTTGGGATTGGTGTTTAGGTTTATAATTAGGTTGAAAGGTAAAGTGTTTGGTTTTTTATTTTGAGGGTTAGGCCGCACCATAAATGGTTGTCTACATACATCCGTGGCTAAAGGGAAATCAGGTCTTTCGTAGTTCAGGCTCAAATTGAAAAGACCTGATTGATAGATATATTTTTTTTTCTTTTTTTATGCATGGAAAGTAAAATACATAACGCTAAGAAAGTGATACCATCCCAACATCACTTGGAACTCACAATTATATCCTCTAGATTTACATCTTCATGGCTAGCTGACGCCTAATAGTCCAGTTGTCAGTGGTTATATTGCCTTCGAGGCTCGCGATAGAGGTTACCTTATGGTCATGAATATCTTCGATCATTGCCATAACTTGATCGCCTCCTGATTCAGCACATTCCTCAAGGATGCTCAAACTGAACCCATCACAAAAAGGGACGAGCTCTTGATTTCTGTAACGATCGACAAAATTGAACTTTAATGTAAATTAATTTTATTTAATTATATTGAATAAAATGAGATTATATATTTATTATATCGAGTAAACAAGTTGAAGGTCGTTCTATGACCTAGAATGAATGGATGTGGTTAGGATTCTGGCTACGTGCTAGAAATAAAGTGTATAAATTTCCAAAACGAAAATAAAAGTTTTTTAAGAAATTTTTCAAAAAAACACTATTCATCATTTTCTGTTCAGGAATTATTTTTGAATTTCAGGGAAATACGTAATGATATAATTCTAAGAGAAGATGGATTATTCAATAATAATTCAGTTATGGCAAACACAATTTTTTACCTGCGTACTCAAATAGAGAATATTAGGGAAAGTGAAAAAGTTTGAATAAATGATGATCGAGTATAATAAGAAAGTTATTATATGGAAAATAATACGAGTACAATACAAGGTATTGTACTAGTATAATACGAAAGATAATATAACGTATAATGCGAATATTAAACGAACTATTATACGAGAAGAATACAAGAATTATACTCTAAACAAACGAATATGTTTTAATGGATTAATAGATATTGGACTTAGACTTTGTCAAGCCCAAGTTAATGAATTGGCAAGCCAAATGAATGATGAATGAGGCCCAATGACAAATGTAATCAAGGCCCAATAAGGATTTAATTCAAGCCCAAAGTTATGCCCGAATTGAATTAAACCTAAGCTCGAACCAAGGACCGAACCCGTTGGTAAAACCCATTGGGCAACACATGTGGGGCCCCCATGGTGAGTCATGGCCGACCAAAGGAGGTGGGATAGCTTCCTTTGGAAGCTTGGTTTATGGAGCTGAGAATAGTATGGAGGTGGGACCAAATGACCATTTTGCCCTCCTTTACAATTTCTATAAATAGAAAGCTTAAGTCTTCATTTATCTCTTCTGAAATTACCAACACTTAGAGCAATACATATTGAGAGAGAAGAGAGAGTAAAGAGCAAGAGAAGAAGGAAAAAAAGCTAGATCAATCATCCAATCAAGAACAAATCAATAACGCTAAAGGTATAAACACTTCAACCATAATCTTCATCCCTTTTCAATTTTTATTGATATAGAAGTGATTATTGGTGGAGCGTGTCTCATTCAAATTAATAAGGATGGCTATTAGTGGACTAAAACATTAATAACCATGTATCAAGTGAAATCATGATCGAATGATTAAGTAATGAAGAAAACATGGAAAAACTTAGCGCATGTTGTTGATGGACAAGTTTAAAACTATTGTGCATAGGATTAGATGCTATATGCTTGGTTAGGATGCTATATGTTTAAGTAATGGAATGATTCCATTTGGAATAGAGCAAAAACTCGTATAACGAAGGTATGGCGAAATTTCTAAGAAATGACGTTAATCGTTGAAATTGTAGTTAACTAGGATTTCTGAATGAAAATGAAATGTTAATAACGAACCTAGAAAGCTAGGGTTTCATAAAAGTATTGAAGATAATGAAATTTATGAGTCATAGACTCAAGAACTGACAAATTCGGACATTGGATGGACGGATTACGGGCAAACGAGTGCAGAACGCTCAAGAACGTAAAATAAACCAATAATGAAAATTTAATCAAGTGGAAGCCTCGTTAACAGATTCAAAAAATTATTCTATTCGAGGGAAATTGAAGTATGTAAAGTAATTAAGGAAATGGCTTTTGAACAAAGTCATTCCGAGGTATAACATTCAAGTTATGAGATCGGGAAGGAAGTGTGTTAGAAATGGCATGAGAAATTGAAACAAATTTCAAAGGGCTAAGGGAGGCACCACAGTGCCGCCGAGTAAAGGAATTGGGGAACTGCAGTGCCAGCACCATATCCCAGATACTATTAATATGTGCTGCAGTGCAGCACATAACAAAGGGCACGACGCTGCAACGCCAGGCTAGAACAAAAGCTAGGGAAGAGCTTTTAAGAGCATAAAAAGGTAGAGGATGGTTAAGGTTGATTAATAAACCTTAATTAAATTTAAAGTAACATCTTAAATGATGCTTAATATCTTAAGTTGAACAATTAAAAGTTAACTAAAGGTTATGAAAATATAAAAATAAAGTAGGTTTTGTAATATGGGACCTTGTATTTGGTAATACGGGAAATCCTATTCGCATTAATTAAATATTTGAGATTACATAGGTTGTAATTACTTGGAACATTGAACAACTATTGTAACTTATAATAATAAAAAGTTATAAAGTCGTGATGAACGTTAAATAACTTAATAAATGTTATTAATTTAACAACTCAGATAGTTTATACTTAGAAGAAGGAGAAGATAGGTCAATGACAATACGTATGGTTTGTTATGTGACCTAACTTGGTATGCTATGTGATTATATCATGTAGAGCATATAAAGACCAAAAGAAAAGTGAATTAACGTTAGAAGATGCTTGATGCAAGTTTTCTAAACCTTTGTCTATTCTTCGTGTTAGACAAGCTTTATAATTCATGTATGACATGCATGAATTGTTTAAAGAAAGAGTCGATGCCATTTTCTTCGGCTAAACAAGACTTAAAGAATTTTTTTGATCTTTTACAATTTTTCAAAATATTATTAATATTGTTATCCTATGCCAATTGCTTTGGTACAGATTTAAAGGTAAGCTTGTGAATGAATAAGTAAAGGTTTTTAAGTCGTAAATTGACTGGCATGTGAGTTTACCAAAAATTAAAAGTAAATACGTTTAATGGAGTAGTGTTGTACAACATATATTACTATAGGCTGATCACCTAGACGTGCTAGTAAGAAATATATCAGACTTACGGACTTAGTGTCGGGTTGTCCTTTTCAAAGAAATAAAGAATGGAATGTTCACGGTCTTTGACCAAACTCATAATTTAACTGGAGTTTATCATCGTTGAATGTTTTAAAGGAATGAAAAATGCTATTTTGATTATTCATAGTACTTCATAACTATTTGTTCAATTATAGAAGATAAATCATATGATTCTTGATTTTGTTTTTGCAACATAACTTCTAAACTTTCTGAGCTTGTTATTCTCATTCTTGCTTGAATTATATGATTGCAGCTAAAAATGAACGGATCGAAAGATCTGGTAAGGACAAAGGAAAGGCCAAGGTAGATAAGTTGATCTCCTGTAATAGAATAATATTACTGTTGTAATGATGTAGTACTATGACAATTGAACAAATGTAATTGTTAATAAAAAAACATGGGAAGGGATTTATTATTATGTAATATTTAGTAAACATATGCATGTCAATGACGTCTTTTAATTGAATGTATGTGTAATTAGTAGCACCATGTATCAAGTTGGAAGATACTCGAATTTAGGGGCGTCATAATTTCTCGATGGATTGGCTTCCCCAACAACCTCACCACCTTTTTCTTCATCTGTTCCTTCAACTTTTTCATGGGCTTAAGAGGATTTAACTATAAAATCTCTCCCGAACTGTAGTTGTATTTCTCATAAGAAACTTTCCTTTTTGGCTTTTTCTACATTGGGAAGGATCAATATTTCCTCCTCATCATTTAGGAGGGTAAAATCAGGAATGTGGTTGCTAACCTTTGGCAACAGAATGTTTGACTATTGCATAGGAATTTCCTTAGGGGACTGTCTTGTTTCCTCTGCCATACCCAGCAGTATGATCGGTTCACCTTGTGTTCCGCCAAGATTGGTGTTCATAACTTTTACTTCCTCTGAACTGTCTGTCTAAAGTGGACCTTTTAAACTCGTTATTTCTTTTTTGCATTTTCTGATCATGGGGATTTCTATCTTCAGTTTTCTATTTTCAATGAGATTCTGGATTTTATGTCGTAGAGACCAACATTCCTCAGTCGCAAGTTCAGGTGAGTTAGAATGGTAGATACATATCTTGGTGGAATCATAACTCTTAATCTCGGGACTTGTGGGAGGCAGCAATTTAGTAATCTTTCCTTCGCTTATCAGAAAGTGTAGCATCTCTTCATTTGATTTGTTCAGAGGGGTGAATTTTTGATCTCTTAATCGAACTTTCTTCTTTGAGAATTTTCATTCATCTGTTCGATTTTGTCGCTGCTGAGATCTTTTAGTAATTTTACTACTCCACCTTTCATGTCCTTTCAGGCCACTTTGACCTTCTTCAGTCAGCTGGATCATCTTGTGGGGA
This sequence comes from Panax notoginseng, assembly GCA_016801055.1. NCBI lineage: Eukaryota > Viridiplantae > Streptophyta > Magnoliopsida > Apiales > Araliaceae > Panax > Panax notoginseng. The sequence goes on from CM029016.1 coordinate 195,552,196, forward strand.
TATAAACTTAAATTCTAGTTAACCTCTTTTTTCTCTTGGCTTTCTAATAGTTGACTGAAAAGCTGCCTTGTAAGCTGATGTTAGCGCACTATTTGATTAGCCTCCAGAGTTACTTGATACTGAACCGTCTCCAATTTTTGCATTACTGTCATACATTCCTCCGAATTTTCCCACCCTATGACATTTGTTCTGCTCCTTTGGGGGTAGTCTTCCATCCTTCGTATGTACTTACGATTTAGATCCATTCCGGCTCTTCCTGGCCCGATCATGTTCACTCCCTCCGTATTGTTTTGCGACAGAAAGTTGGTGTTCACATTTAGATGGTCGGGTCGTTTGACCACAATATCACCACTTTTGATTAGATTTTGGATTTTATGCTTTAAGGACCTACAATCTTGTGTATCGTGTCCCAGAGAACCTGAATGGTAAGCACATCTATGGCTTGGATTGTATCTTTTACTTTTTGAATCAAGATGTGGAGCCAATTCAGTAATTTTCTTCTGGTTGATTAATAATGCCAATATGTTTTCGAGGCAATCGCTTAGTGGATTGAACACTCGATTTTCTATTTTTTTTCAAATTGTCTCTTTCTTTCCTGGCATTGAATCAATGCGACCTACTGTTGTAATGACATATTGCCTTCCTTCTTCCAAATGGGGTGACTCTGGTTGGGTCTCCTAGCTTGCCCCTATAAAACGAGGGATACATATTCATCTTCTTTCTTGGGTACCCTATTGGGAGCGCTCGCATAGTTGCTAGACTATATATGCTCAGCGATTGCTTCCAAGGCTATGAGGTCTTTAATCTTGCCAGTTTTCAAGCCTATCTCTGCCATTTCGCAATGTTTGATTATCTCCAAGAATGGCTTGCCTATTCCTGCTAGGATCCTCTCATAGTAAGGTGCCTCTTGGATGTCTATTAAAGTCATCACCATCTCAATCTCTGTCATAGGCGGGCTAACCTGCGCTGCTATACGCCTCCATCTTTGGGCATACTCTCGAAAAGACTCATTGTTCTGCTTCTTGACTTTAGTCACCTGATACCGATCTAGCGCCATTTGTGACTGAAAACTGTATTGATTCAAGAAGGCCTGGGCCAGTTCTTTCCAGCTGTGGATCTTAGAATTATCTAGTCAGGTGTACCAGACCCTAGCCTCTCTAGTTAGACTTTTCTAGAATAACTGCATTCTCAATTTCTTGTCCTCCTCATAGGATCCGAGCTCTCTGATGTATAACTTTAGATGGGTATAAGGATCACCTGCTCCATTGTACTTTTCAAAATTTGGGACCTGAAACTTCTTTGGGTATCTGGCTCCAGGAAAGATGCAGAGATCAGAATTATCGACACTACCGTGAGTCCCTGTCCCCTTAATGAACTGGATGGCTTCTTCAATTAATTTTACTTTCTTCTTAATTTTCTCGGTCTCTTTATCATCCGAGACATACAGGGTTTCTTTTGTCCGTCCTCTGATTGCAGTACCTTTGTCAGTCTGGCTGCCAAGTTGGAACACTGGAGTGGGAATTTGGGTATCGCTGACCATGCCCAGAATTTGACCGCCTCCTTGTGTGAAGGATTCTAGTTGAGTCCGACTCTTTGGTTCCTAAGTGGTTTTAAGTTGTTCTATTAATAGGATAGCCAACTCTATTTTATGCTTTTTGAGTGCTTTAAATTCATCTCAGGACACTAGAACAGATTCATGTAAGGCACTTTCAACCATATCGGTAGATGGACTTTGTGCCTTCCTCGATTTTAGTAGGTAATAGGAGGAATTTTGTGTACAAAAAGGGTGGGTAGTTTAGTCTTAATAAACACTAACAGTATGCATGTTATGCAATGTGTTAGTTTTCGAATTTTTTTAATGTTTTCCGGCAAAACAAAGGTCAGTTATTTTTTATGACAGGATAACATGACAAGTATGACATTTAATATTTGATAGGAATTTGAATTTCTGGAATTAATATTTGACATTTTATATTCGACATGGAATTGAAAGGGAAAGGCATGAAAAGACTTCCCTTCGCGTTTGGTTATCAAAGGTTGACCTATCTTAGGTTTACTCTCACAGGCTTTTTGGCATGAAGGTTCCCAGATCACAATAATTTACTACATGGGAATAAATCCGATCTTTCAACTGGAGCGGATGTGACGCCCCCAAATTTAGACACCCATATCTCGAATTTAGTTCGTCACGTTCTAACTTTAATAATAAATCAAATCTCACACAATGGAAAGTAGAATAATTTATATTGTTATAACATAAATATTCTCGTCCCAAGGTCTCGTAATTGCTACTACATCATTCCAATAAATAAACTTAAATGAAACTTAGTACATCATAATACATAAGTCTTATTACAACATGATAATATAAAACTCCTAGAGCAAAAGAACAAAGCTATTCCGTAACCTTGCCCTTAACTTTGTCCTTGCCCGAGGGTTCGCCATGTTCTGCCTTAACTGAAAGTTTTAAGGAAAGCAAGGATGAGCAACAATTTACCCAGCAAATAATATAGCAATAAGGGTGAACAGTTGTAAGTTTTAAACTCAAGGGTAAAACAGTGAATAATAGTTCAGGAATTAACAATAATTCTCAATAAGTGTCGCTATTCGACTGAAAGATATTAACAACATTCAAAGAGTTAATCATGTCAAGGTTCAAGAATAATGAACACTGAGCAGTCACTAAGGACTAAGAACTTCTACTAGAATTAACAGTATTATACTGAAAATCCAATAAAAATGAGTACAATAGGTGATCAGCCTAAATACCCTACGTTATGCATAACATTTAAACATGCTAGTATGTCCGCACGTCAGTTCCCCAACAATTATACAATTTCCCCTTCAATGAGGGTTGTTCATCTCAGTAGATTTACAAGAGTCTGCATCAAGTCAATTGGTTTTGACAGCTTTCTTACACATGATAATTGTCTAGTTGAATCAATGGCTTAGACAACTTTTATAATGCATTTAAGAAAGATAAGTTCAATGCATGCAACAATATCAAGATATAAAATCGATTTTCAAATACTAATAGATATTTGCTCGATGTAAGTATGATTGATACAACAAGAATGTGGAATTATACAATATATAAAGGGTAAAGTGTTTAGGAAACTTGCATTCAATATGAAAATCAAATGAAGTTAGAAAACTTGCACAAAATTCAAAGTTGTGTAAGTTAGGGAACTTGCCTCAAGCGTAGTTTACCAACTTATAGCTTATCAACACTTTGAAATCCTAAATGCAGTTATGTATACAACATCTCTATTAGTTACACAATTCTATAAGTCAATAATCTTATATATGTTTGATCATCTAAGTCAATGACACACATCCGTTTCTATCTTAGCAACATAAATGGAATATCACATTAACATGCTATCACACCACGTAGCTATATAACCATCATCTATTTGTATAAAAGAAATACGAAAGTTTGTGTACTTCTTTAGATTCTTGGTTTCTCATAGGTATTAGGTGCTAGAACTCTTTAAACATCATGGCAATTATGTATTAGGAATAAAAACAGTATACCATACATGTTACAACTTCACAGATTACAAACAAACCATCAGACCAAACTGTAGGAGGGCGCAACTGCGCCCTGGTTAGGCTTAGGGACGGCACAGCTGCGCTGTCCCCTGGCAAGACCAGAGTTGAGCTTTTTTCTTCCTGGATCAGTCCCATTTTATATGCATACATGGATAACAACACATAGCATATATGCATGTTAAAAGGTCTTGCACGCTTTTACAACCATCCTACGTTCATCTTAGTATGTTAGAGTTCTAGTTTAGGATTTTTAATGAGTTAAGGCCAATTAGGGTCATGAATTCATAAGGACTACTATGTTCACCATGTTCACATATGAGGTAGGCATGAAATCAGTTAGTATGCATGCTTACAAAGGTTTTCATCGTATGCACATATTTAGTCTTGTTTATCCTTTAAAAACTTGTATAAAATCATGTTTAAACGATCTTATGTCATGTCATACTAGATGGATACACGTATAGATCATGATTAGAGTATTAGTATGTAATCTTAGACGTTCAGAATTTGACCATGACGATGGCTATAGTACTAGTTTATAAAAAGTCTGAATCCATCTTATAATTCATTTTAAACTTAAACCATGCATTCTAGTGATACCAAGACTTCTTAGAATCACATCTCATGCATCCTTAGAGTATATCTACAAGTCCACAAAGTTAGAACTGAAACATTATTACTTTCATCAAAGTTCTTCTTTTAAAACTCCAAGCCTTCTTTAAAAACGCACACTAAAGCAAGTTAAAGTTCTCATGATATACAAAGGAACTTAAGTTCACAAATTAGATATGTTTTCATGTATGACTAAGTTGTTTTAGCATGATAGAACTACCACATAACATCAAAAATCAAAACTCAGGACTGGTGCACGGAGCAACTTTGCCATGTTGAACTGCAAGGAGCGCGCAACTGGGCCCTACACTAGTTAGTTCAAACAAGCCTCTACTTCGGTAGAGATCAAACAATTATTAGTTTTTCTTCATTCTAGCATGCTTAAACCTATTCTCTGAGGTTCCATATATGTATATAAACTACATAAACACATTAGTAGAAATTTCCAAACAAATTCACAAGAACTTAGGAAGATTTCTATAATTTATAAAATTTGGAAACTAAAATCTTAAAACAAGAATTCTACCTCCCAAGAAGTTAAATTACTACATTCTGCAATTCCAGACTTCTTCTTAATCAACAAAGCAACTCACACTCTGAATTTAGAATTCAACAGACAATTTACAACAACAAAAAGAGTAAAGATGATAGCTGCCTTTTTATAGAAGAACACTAGATTAGTTAATAGCTTTACACCAAGGTTTGAATTCATGGGGTAGAAGAAGAAGACAGTGGTTATAGAAGAGTTGCTCAACCACCTCTTCTCCAGCCATCATTAACTAGCTCATAACCATTGTGCTTAGCTTTGCATTTTACGTAAAGGGAAATGTACACTATTTGGGCCAACTGATTTGAGAACAAGTCTCTAAATCTCAGCATTTGGTTTCCTAATATAGTTAGTTTAATTCCTCTTTGGTTCCCTTATGTGATTTTAGTCATGTATTAATGTTACTATATAGTGAAAAGTTAGGGATTATATATGTACTCATATCATATAATTCATGTACATTGGGTTCTCATAAAATAATATTTAATGCAGATAAAATAATGCAGTTAGGTATTATTAACCGAGTATTCTTCATAAAAATTATTAGTACTTACACATCAATATTATAACAATATTCAATATTAAATGTCTATTTTTCTAACACTTAATTTCTTTTCGAATTTCTGAGATGTACAGTTAATTAATTCTTTTTGTATTAAAATGTTACACATGATTCTATTTTGCTACTTAGCACTTCATACCATTAAGTTTACTCTTATCATATGATTTCAATAATGTCACACATTACAATAATGTCCCAGATAATATCCGCAGTAATAACCAACTTTTCCCAATCTGACCACTGGCGCAGCTATGGCAGTTTGTACTGCAGGAAGGGCGTAGCTGCGCTAGTCTCTGGTAGTGCCAAACTGGTTTAGCTTCATGCCAATTCCAACCTCTACCACATTCCAATCTCACATAGCATGAAATAAATCCCAAATTGATCATTATACAATTTAATTAAACATCCTATTCATTTTTTTTGCATGGAGTTACTTTATCATTCAATTTAATACAATTGATCATAATAAATATTGATTAATCTTTCTCTTATTAGACAGTTCCTCTCTTAATTCAGTTAGTGAATCTTTTAGTTCTCCATTATGCCACACTAGGCAATTCTGATAAGCTTTATGTTAAGCTCTTCACCAATCTTTCCACGTTACCTTACTGTCATATATTTCTCAACACTTAACTTAATTGAATAGAGTTTCTATAACTCATGCCACAATAATATTTAATTATATTCAAATAAATATTTGACTTTTATTAATATATTATTAATAATATTTAGAAAATTCTCGGGTATTACATCCTGGCCCCCCCCCACTTATAAAAAATTGTCCTCGAAATTGGTACAAGGTTACGTAAATAGATAGGGATAGTCCCTCCTCATCTTATCCTCTAACTCTCACGTAGCCTCCTCAGTGTTGAGGTTTCGCCAAATTACTTTTACAGAAGCTATGGTTTTATTTCTCAAAGTTTTCTCTGTCCTATCTATTATTTGGACATGAATTTCCTCGTAAGTTAGATTCTTATCTACTTGAATCAGCTCATAAGATATCACGTGCTTATAGTCGGGCTTGTACGAACGCAACACAGAGATGTGAAACACATTGTGAATGTGTTCCAGCTCGGGTGGTAAGGCTACTTTATACGCCACCTCGCTTACTCGCTTCAACACTTCAAACGGTCCTATGAACCTCGAACTCAATTTCACTTTCATATCGAATCTTATCTTCCCCTTCCATGGAGATACTTTCAAAAACACAAAACTCCTGACTTCAAAGTCTCGATCCTGACGATGCAAATCCGCATACTTCTTTTGGCGATCTTGTGCAGCTACCAGTCTAGCTTTTATTGTTGTCACTACATCGGCTGTTTGTTGAACTAATTTCGGTCCTAATATCCTTTGTTCTCCGACTTCATCCCAACATAACGGTGTTCTGCACTTTCTCCCGTAAAGAGCTTTGTACGGTGGCATGCCGATACTCGCATGATAACTATTGTTGTAAGCAAATTCAACTAAGGGCAAGTGGTCGTCCCAGCTCCCTTTGAAGTCCATTACGCAAGCCCTAAGCATGTCTTCTAACATTTGTATGGTTCGCTCACTCTCCCCATCGGTTTGTGGATGATAAGCAATACTCAATCTTAATGGTATCCCCATTCTCTCTTACAAACTTTTCCAGAAATGTGACGTGAAGCGCGGATCTCAATCGGAGATAATCAATACCGGCATTCCATGTCATAAAACGATCTCCTTTACGTACAACTTTGCCAATTAATTCAAATCAAAATGTATTTTTATCAATAAAAAATGAGTCGTCTTCGTTAGTCGATCCACGATAACCCAAATGGCATCATAACTTTTTTGCGTGACTGGAAATCCTACCACGAAGTACATCGTAATGTGCTCCAATTTTCACTCCGGTATCTCTAATGGTTGAAGTAGACCACTCAGCCGCTGGTGCTCTGCCTTGACTCGTTGACAAGTAAGACATCTACTAACGCACTCTGCAACCTTTTGTTTTAGATTAGGCCACCAAAAGTGTTCTCAAATATCTCGGCACATCTTCGTACTTCCTGGATGAACAGAATATGTCGTATTGTGTGCTTCGTGCAATATATCGTCTCTCAGTTTGATTACCGCTGGCACCCACACTCGACCCTCAAAACACAATATACCATCCGTATCCACCTTGAATTTCTCTTCTTCATTTTCTACTATTCTATTCCTGATCTTCTCGCATTCTTCATCTTTCTCTTGTGATTCCTTTACTCTATCCAATAATGTTGGATGAGCTTCCATCACAAATAATTTTTCCTCCGATTCTCCTGGTTCCTTCACTTCTATTTCTAATTTCTCCATTTCTCTTATTAACTCCTCCTGAGTTGTTAATTTGAAAATTTTCTCCTTTCCTTTCCTAATTAAAGCGTCGGCTACTACGTTAGCCTTGCCTAGGTGATAAAGAACCTCACAGTCGTAGTCATTGATTAATTCCAACCACCTCCTTTGTCGCATATTCAACTCCTTCTGTGTGAAGATATATTTCAGACTCTTGTGGTCCGTGTATATCTCACATTTTTCTCCGTACAAATTGTGTCTCCAAATGTTTAACGCAAATACTACTGCCGCTAACTTCAAGTCATGAGTAGGGTATCGTTTTTCGTAATCCTTCAATTATCGTGACGCATACGTAATGACCTTGCCATGTTGCATTAGCACACAACCAAGTCCCTTATGCTATGCATCATTATAAACCACAAATCCTCCTGTATCATCTGGTAATGATAATACAGGTGCCTCACTCAATCTCTTCTTCAACTCTTGGAAACTCTCTTCGCATTTTTCCGTCCAAACAAACTTCACCGTCTTCCTCATTAAATTGGTTAACGGGGTCGCTATCTTGGAAAATTCTTGGATAAATCTTCGATAGTACCCAGCTAACCCTAAGAAACTTCTTACCTCTGTTGGCGTCTTTGGTTGTTCCCAGTTGGTTAGCGCCTCCACTTTTGCAGGATCCACTGAAATTTTGTTCTTGTCGATTATGTGTCCTAAGAATTGGACCTTCTCCATCCAAAATTCGCACTTTGAAAACTACGCGTACATCTTCTCCCTTCTCAATGCATCTAATACCATCTTCAAATGTTCGGTGCGTTCTTCCTTATAAATTAAAATGTCATCGATAAATACTACTATGAAATTATCTAAGTATGGCTTGAAGACTCGGTTCATCAAGTCTATGAATGTTGCCGGAGCATTCGTCAACCCGAATGACATCATTAGAAATTCGTAATGTCCGTAGCGAGTTTGGAACGTCGTCTTTGGTATATCCTCTTGTCGTACCTTCAACTGATGATATCTTGTTCGTAAATCTATCTTCGAAAAATACTTCGCTCCCTTCAGTTGGTCTAAAAGGTCGTCTATCCTTGGCAATGGATATCTATTCTTAATCGTTACTCGGTTAAAATCTTGATAGTCAATATAGAGCCTCATTGGTCAATCCTTCTTCTTTCTAAATAACACTGGTGCTCCCAAAGGAGACACACTCAGCCGAATGTAACCCTTATCTAGCAACTCTTGCAATTGTATCATCAATTCCTTCATTTCTACGGGCCTTTCGAAATCGGTGCAGTTCCTGGTCCTAAGTCTATTAAGAATTTGATTTCTCTGTCTGGTGGAAGACCAGGCAGGTCATCTGGAAATACGTCTTGAAAATCTCTGACTACCGATATATTTTTTGTAACAACCCGATATTTTCTACATAAATAAATAAGAAATTTTGAGTATAAATTTTTTTTTATTTATTTATATATTAAGGATGAGGATTTGTACAAGATTATGTGTATATGTATTTATGTGGTAAGTGAAAATATAATTATTACATAATTATTTACAAATGAAATTATTTTTTTTAAAAATTATTGATTATTAAAAAGTATATACTTATAATAATTAATTTATGGTAGAAATATTTTATTAATTATTTTCCATGAAAATATATAATCATATATTATTTAAAGTGATTTTTAGGATAATTATAATAATTATTTTATTATATGAATTTTGTTCATGTTATTAAGTAAATTGTTTTTACTTAATTATAAGGTTAATTGTGGCAGATAAAATCAGATATGGAATCCAAACCCTAATTCTGGGTTTTGATCAAGAAATGATAATAATATTATAATGTTATAATATTTTGATTTTTCAGTGCTATAAATATGTACTGTAAAAATGTACTGTTGATGGTTGGTCAATTATGGTATATTGATCAAACCCTAGCATTAACTGATTTAACCCTATTTATCAATTTAAATGGGAAATTTAAGATTATTTAATATGTGTTATATGTTACTTCGTGTTATGCTAATTAGGAAACCCTAATTATAAATTTAAAACCATAATCCGAAAACCTAGACCGGAGGTTTGATATGTCAAGAATTGTGTTACAGTGATTAATGTCAGGTATAATAGGTTTTATATCGCTAATTTAAATAAACCTAATTAGTGATTTAAGACCATAACGATTAAAACCCTAAATTTGAAATCGAAACCTTAATCGCGAAATTAAAACTCTAACCGATATTTCTTGGAACCCTAATTGCTAATTTTAAACACTAATTGTTTAAATAGCAAAGTTAATTATGTTATAATACCCTAATGTTCCTGTATCATAAAATTATTAATTTAATCTAATTAATAATTTTAATTTTTCAAATTTTGGAAACTAAATTTAGTTTAAAATTTTACAAACCCTAGTTGCTAAATAGTATTTTTGTTTTTTTTACTAAACCTTAGGGTTTAACCCTAAGGGTCAAACCCTAAGGGTTTGCCAAGTTCTATTTTAACATAAAATTTGCAAGCGAAATGACCGAAATACATCTCTTGGGATTTTCTTTATTAGGTAAATTGCAAAGATTGACATGTGGGGAGTGGGTGACCTAATATAACTACTCCATTGACTTAAAACTCCAGCAAATCAGTCTTTATAGCAGCATTACATATATCTAGCCTTTGTATAAATAGATTGGAGGAGAGAGAAATGTTATTTGTTACTTACATTTTTCACAATACACATCCAAGACCTCCCTCTCTCCAAACCAACGAAATTATCTAGCATTATAGTTCCATTATCAAGCCCCACTAACACCATACCCAAATCAGAAACACAAAATCAAAAATTTGTTCATCAAAGGTATAAACCCTAACCATAATTTTTTTCAATGATCTGTTTTTAGATCTTGTAATTTGTTGTTAAAAGATGTTGTTTATAGCCTACTTTAATGATCTGGATTGGTATATTATAAGTCCATAACATCTAAATGCTCAAATAAATGATTTTCAAATTTTTGGAAAAATTTCATGTTACGGTCTGACAACGAATGTCAGACCTTGTAGATCCATTTCTGTAATTGGGTTATGTGTTTTAAAGGTTGATACTTGTAGTATGTTATGTTGTCTTTAATCTGGAACTGATAGATAGCTCAAATCACGCTCAGAATGAAAGTTATGGGCGGTCAAACCTCGTTGACCGGCCATGACTTTCAAAATCTGGAAAAAAACCCAGATCGGCCCAGAAGCCTCTGACAGGTTCTTTGTGGGCTTAGATCTAACTGCTTGATGATGATTATGTAATGATCTGTGTATCTAGGTTATACTCTGTTGTTTGAACTACAATATTATAGCACTATATCACTAAAATATTGATCAAGTAGATCTCAGTGGGCGGTCAAACTAGGCCGGACGTTCATGAAATGCATTTTCTGGGTAACCCAGAAAACGCATGATCATGACGTCTGACAAGGTTTGACCGGTCCGGATCTGTCGATTGTGTTGTGATTTTTTTGATGTTTTGGGATAGATATACTCTACTACATTATGGCTACATATCGAACCCTTTATATCACACAAATATTACAAGGATTGCAAGTTGTGGAAGCCCAAATATGGCTTGTCTAACTGTTCTTCATTTCTGGGTAACCCAGAAAATGAAGAACAGCTCTGACAGCTTCTTTGAGGGCTTTGATCTCCTTTGTTATGCAGTTTAGGATCATGGTTGTTGTTGTATCGTGTACTCCTGCACTAGTACTACACGATCGGCTCAATATCTAACCCAGAAACACTTTACACCGTGCACGACTAATGGTCAAAGTAGCTAGCCTAGGTTCTGACATGGAATTCTGGGTTTGTATGAAGAACATGAAGAACACCTATAGCGACGGTTCTGTCGCTATAGGCGGCCTTTAGCGACAGTTTTTGCGAAAATTAATTATTTTTATTTAATAATTAGTATTAATTAGTTTTTAATTCTGAAAAATACAAAATAAATTATTAAAAATTATTTTAAAGTCCAAAAATTATATTTTAATTATTTTGAATATATTTTATAAATATTTAATATTTTTGGAATATTAAAAGTATTTAATTTATTTAATTATAATATTAAATAAATTATTTAAAAATGATTTAAATACATGAAAAATCATTAAAAATTATATTATGATATATGAAAATATTTTAAGTTATTTTTAATGACTTTTAATATTTTGTGATAATTTTCATTAATAAATTAATATTAATGATAATTAAGTTGTTTAATAAATGAATTAAATAAATAATGTTAAAATGATTTTATTATTTTAAAAATCATTTTAAATAATAATAAGATATTTAGGAATATTTTAAGTTATAAAATATAACTTTTAATATTTAAAGGTAAAATTCATTAATTAATTATTATTAATGATATTAAAGATATTTAATATTTACATTAAATAAATTAGTTTAAAAATGATATTAATATTTTAAAAAAATCATTTTAAATGAAGATAAAATGTTTAAAGATATTTTAAGGATAATTTCATTAACAATTTGATATTAATGATATTAATTTAAATCTAGGGATATTAAATTTATTTAATAATTATATTAAATAAATAGTTTAAAAATAGTTTTGTTAATCATTTAAAAAGGGATATAAATTAATTAAAAATATTCTAAGTTATAATTAATAACTTTTAATATTAAATAAATAATTCATTAATATTAAATTATAATGATTTTTAAATGTTTTAAAAATTATTTAAGGGTAATATAAATATTTTAAAAATATTTTAAGTTATTATTAATGACTTTAATATTTTGGCAATGGTTTCATTAATAGCTTAATATTAATAATGATAGAATTGTTTATTATTAAATCATTTAATAATGATTCTGATATTTCAAAATTTTGATAAATGGTTATAATTATTTAAAAATTATTATAAGGCCATGAAAAATAGTGTGACGGGTGTTTAAGATATCCAAATGAATATTGAACTACTGTTTAGAGTTTTAGACTCGATATTTATCCGATAAAGCTGTCAGTAGACTGACATGTTTCAGAAATTGATCTGGACTTAGATAGGATGACTGGATAACTGTTTATTTGTGATTCAATGGTGTTAAAGTTATGTGACAATGTGATTAGGAATGTGCTGACTGCAATAAGCAGTATTATATGATATGTTATTCTAATCAGACCAATGATCTATTTAATGATAGGGATTGATAGAAAAGATAAATCTAAGTTGTGTAAGCAGCTGACAGGGCAAGTATCTAAACTTTTGCATTTACTTTATCCAACAGACATGCGTAAGATAATATCTGAATTGTTCATATCCATTGTTCAAATATTTCAACCTTTGTATTTACTTATGCAATGATTCTGTATAAGTAAGCTATTAAGCAATAATTGTTGTACAATTTCCTTTATCCTATTAATATTGATCAAGTTATTTATTTTGCTCGTTAATTTCTATAACATGGTTATACCAGTGTCCCCACTTGGATAATCATTATATTTTATCACATGCTGATACATGCTTATAGTTGCCTAGTATGTATACGTTGAAATAAAAGTCGTCTAAGCTATTTGATCCAGCTAGACATCAAATTTAAAGTTGTTGTTGAACAAGATAAAACTTATCCAACCGAATTATTTTGGTATGGATTCAAGACTGTCATGAACATCCCAATCATGGGAAATTTTTATGCGCTAAGGCGGACAAAGGATGAACGATAATATCGTTCTAGCAATGTAGTATTGATCAATACAGGACATAATGGGCTGATCACCCCCGTGCCCGTAAGTTATGACGGTTTACAGATGAATTTCTGTTTAACCCTTTCGAAAATAGAAAATAATGTTCATAGTCTGTTAATTGATCCTCATTGATAGTCAATATGTAGTTTCTAAAAATTTAAAATTAAAATGATATGTTGTTATTTATTGGTTCGGCTGACTTCACAACTGTTGCTTCGTTGTAGAAGTATCATTCCAAGAAAACATTTAATTCATTCAGATAACCATTATAATTGCTATTGCTTACTGGGCACTCAAATGCTCATCCTTTCTTAAATTTAAATGTTTTCAGCTAAGTGCGAACGACCAGAGAACTCTGCTAAGAACAAAGGAAAAGGGAAGGTTGCTGAATGAACGAATTACTATGTTATGTAATAGTTTAATGTTATTAAGACAATTATGATATATATTATCTATCATGGATTGTAATGAATGTTTAAAGGTTTCGTACTTGGGAGTTAGACTCTGATAATTATGTAAATTAATTTGATCTTTTATATTATTGTTATTATTATTAGTATTATTCCGCTCATAGAAATGGTATCGTGAAGAACCGAGTTCGAGTTTTCAGTACCTGGATTTGGGGTCCTCACAGGTTGGTATCAGAGCTATAGGGTTAGAAACCTTAGGTGGGTTAGACCTTAGGCTATAACCTTAGAACAGAGGGAAACGTTAAAAATATAAATAACTCATATAGAGTTTAAAAAGAGATGAATCGGATAAATTTATCGACAAACCAAATAAAAGATAACCTATACAAAATTATTGTTTGTTATGTGTATATATTACATGCTAATCAGGATAATTTATATGTGTAGATGTCAGGTGAAAAAGGATTAGGATACCCTCGGATCGTAAAGAAGGAGCCAATATCAAAACCAATAGCTGAAATAAAGGCTCAAAGTGAAAGCAACCTTGATGAGGTGGTGATTGTGGAAAACGTAATACCAGATCCGAAAATGGTGGAATTGACAGATAGTGATTCAGACACTGAAGTTGGAGCTGATCAAGCATTAACCGAAGTGCAGAATCTACGGAACCAGGTTTCCTCTTTGGAAAAGCTGTGGGAAATAGAAAAATTACTAAATAGCCAACTGCGGAAAGCATTAATAGAAACAATGGAAGAACAAGATAAGCTTAAAATCCAAATTAACCAAATTGGAGCTAAAAGCAACAAAGCATGCGCAGTTCCGAGCAAGAAGGGGAAAAGAAAGATGAAAGACCGTGATATAAGAAATCCTGATAACAACCAAGGAAAAATTAATCGAATAGAAAGGTGTGCAAATTGTGATAAGAAACATGAAGGTGTATGCAGAAAAGGGGAATATGTTTGCTACAATTACGGACAGAAGGGACATTTTTCTCCTCATTGTCCCAATCCAACGAAATGTGTCTGTTTTAATTATGGAATAGGAGGTCATCAGGCGAAAAGTTGTCTAATGAAAAAGAGTAATAAATAGGTAGTATAGGTTCTGTTGTGTAGGTGTGTTTAATGTAATATGTGCTTAGTATGTCTGTTTAAGGTTATGTTCTCAACTTTTGTAATGATCAAGTTTCTAAATCCCGACTTTTGTAGTCATAAAGGGATAGCAGTATGTGTTATGTTATGTAAATTACTACGACTTAATGAAAATGAATTTATGTTTGAGAAATGATGAAATAAGTTTAAAATATTAAACTTATGTGATAAGGTTTAGAATGTAAGTTAAATTATGATTTTATTTAATCAGATAATGCCGCCAAGACGTCGAACTCACAACCAAAGGGCAGAAGGATCTGTCAACAACGTCGAGGGACAACCACAACAAGATCCAATGCAGCAATTTGCAAACATGTTAGCTCAAGCTATGCAACAGGGAATACCAGTCGCTGGAAACCAGCCGGGCAACCGCTTAACGAACTTCAAAGACTTTAAGGCTGTAGGACCACCAGAATTCAAAGGTACAACTGACCCTGTAGAAGCTCAAACTTGGGTTAAGAAAATTGAAAAAGCGTTTATGGTAGCTAGGGTAGATGAGGGGCAGAAAACTGCTTTTGCCACTTACATGATGAAGGGGGAAGCAAATTTTTGGTGGGAAGCGAATCAGGCTAGGGCAGGAGAAGGTGTAGTCACATGGGATAGATTTAAAACTCTATTTTTTGAAAACTATTTTTCATCTAGTATGCAGGCTAGGATGGAGGTAAAATTTCTGGAATTAAAACAGGAAAATATGACGGTGTCAGAATACGCCGCTAAGTTTAATGAGTTGGCTAGGTTTGCTCCGCATCAAGTTGATACGGAGGCTAGGAAAGCCAGAAGGTTTGAGCTGGGATTAAAACCCTGGCTCTACAATAAAGTGGCAGTGTTGCAAATCCCTACATTTGCATCACTCATGGAGAAAGCTATTATTGCTGAAGAGGGGAGTGAGGCCATGAGCCTATACAATAAAGAAAGAAGAAATAAGGGTAAGGTTGAGGGAGCTGGGAAGGTGGAAACAAACAGTGGAAGTAGGAGGTATAAGAGGAAGGGGAACAACTTTAGTGGTGTGCAGGTAAAACAAGAAGGTATAAAGAAGAAGCAGGTGGTACAATGTGGGAGCTGTGGGAAAAATCATTTAGGAGAATGTCTGAAGGGAAAATTCGCATGTTTCAAGTGCGGGCAGGAGGGCCATATCTCTCCCAACTGCCCCAATTCTAAGACAATTGGTGGGTGTTTTCTCTGTGGATCAAAGGACCATAAGGTGAAAGACTGTCCGAAAAGAAGAACGGAGGCAGAAAGCATAAACGTGGAAAAAAGCGGGGGAGCCTTGGCAATTACCGGACCAACTTCATCTGGCAAGCCGACAAAATCTACTGCAAGGATCTTCAACATGACAGTTCAAGACACGGTGGCAGCTAGCAATAGAACTCCAGGTATTATTAGAATAACTTTTATTTTCTTATAATTGATTTTCCTATATATAGTA
This sequence comes from Panax notoginseng, assembly GCA_016801055.1. Lineage (NCBI taxonomy): Eukaryota > Viridiplantae > Streptophyta > Magnoliopsida > Apiales > Araliaceae > Panax > Panax notoginseng. Next base: position 195,568,485 of record CM029016.1, read on the forward strand.
AATTATTTTATAAATAAATTTTGAGGAGGAATTTGAGTTTTTTTAAAAAAAACAAATTTATCCGATTAATCAGAAAGACAAGCTTTAAGTGAATAGTTAAATATTAGTACAATCAAAGTGATCGAGATCTACTTGTAATGATTGTGTATACTATGTGCCGTGTATGTATAGGTTTTAAAATGGTGATTCCGGGGACGGAATCTTTATAAGGGAGGGTGAATGTAACAACCCGATATTTTCTACATAAATAAATAAGAAATTTTGAGTATAATTTTTTATTTATTTATTTATATATTAAGGATGAGGATTTGTACAAGATTATGTGTATATGTATTTATGTGGTAAGTAAAAATATAATTATTACATAATTATTTACAAATGAAATTATTTTTTTTTAAAATTATTTATTATTAAAAAGTATATACTTATAATAATTAATTTATGGTAGAAATGTTTTATTAATTATTTTCCATGAAAATATATAATCATATATTATTTAAAGTGATTTTTAGGATAATTATAATAATTATTTTATTATATGAATTTTGTTCATGTTATTAAGTAAATTGTTTTTACTTAATTATAAGGTTAATTGTGGCAGATAAAATCAGATATGGAATCCAAACCATAATTCTGGGTTTTGATCAAGAAATGATAATAATATTATAATGTTATAATATTTTGATTTTTCAGTGCTATAAATATGTACTGTAAAAATGTACTGTTGATGGTAGGTCAATTATGGTATATTGATCAAACCCTAGCATTAATTGATTTAACCCTATTTATCAATTTAAATGGGAAATTTAAGATTATTTAATATGTGTTATGTGTTACTTCGTGTTATGCTAATTAGGAAACCCTAATTATAAATTTAAAACCCTAATCCGAAAACCTAGACCGGAGGTTTGATATGTCAAGAATTGTGTTACAGTGATTAATGTCAGGTATAATAGGTTTTATATCGCTAATTTAAATAAACCTAATTAGTGATTTAAGACCATAATGATTAAAACCCTAAATTTGAAATCGAAACCTTAATCGCGAAATTAAAACTCTAACCGATATTTCTTGGAACCCTAATTGCTAATTTTAAACACTAATTGTTTAAATAGCAAAGTTAATTATGTTATAATACCCTAATGTTCTTGTATCATAAAATTATTAATTTAATCTAATTAATAATTTTAATTTTTCAAATTTTGGAAACTAAATTTAGTTTATAATTTTACAAACCCTAGTTGCTAAATAGTATTTTTGTTTTTTTACTAAACCTTAGGGTTTAACCCTAAGGGTCAAACCCTAAGGGTTTGCCAAGTTCTATTTTACCATAAAATTTGCAAGAGAAATGACCGAAATACCCCTCTTGGGATTTTCTTTATTAGGTAAATTGCAAAGATTGACATGTGGGGAGTGGGTGACCTAATATAACTACTCCATTGACTTAAAACTCCAGCAAATCAGTCTTTATAGCAGCATTACATGTATCTAGCCTTTGTATAAATAGATTGGAGGATAGAGAAATGTTATTTGTTACTTACATTTTTCACAATACACATCCAAGACCTCCCTCTCTCCAAACCAACGAAATTATCTAGCATTATAGTTCCATTATCAAGCCCCACTAACACCATACCCAAATCAGAAACACAAAATCAAAAATTTATTCATCAAAGGTATAAACCCTAACCATAATTTTTTTCAATGATCTGTTGTTAGATCTTGTAATTTGTTGTTAAAAGATGTTGTTTATAGTCTACTTTAATGATCTGGGTTGGTATATTATAAGTCCATAACATCTAAATGCTCAAATAAATGATTTTCAAATTTCTGGAAAAATTTCATGTTACGGTCTGACAACGAATGTCAGACCTTGTAGATCCATTTCTGTAATTGGGTTATGTGTTTTAAAGGTTGATACTTGTAGTATGTTATGTTGTCTTTAATCTGGAACTGATAGATAGCTCAAATCACGCTCAGAATGAAAGTTATGGGCGGTCAAACCTCGTTGACCGGCCATGACTTTCAAAATCTGGAAAAAAACCCAGATCGGCCCAGAAGCCTCTGACAGGTTCTTTGTGGGCTTAGATCTAACTGCTTGATGATGATTATGTAATGATCTGTGTATCTAGGTTATACTATGTTGTTTGGACTACAATATTATAGCACTATATCACTAAAATATTGATCAAGTAGATCTCAGTGGGCGGTCAAACTAGGCCGGACGTTCATAAAATGCATTTTCTGGGTAACCCAGAAAACGCATGATCATGACGTCTGACAAGGTTTGACCGGTCCGGATCTGTCGATTGTGTTGTGATTTTTTTGATGTTTTGGGATAGATATACTCTACTACATTCTGGCTACATATCGAACCCTTTATATCACACAAATATTACAAGGATTGCAAGTTGTGGAAGCCCAAATATGGCTTGTCTAACTGTTCTTCATTTCTGGGTAACCCAGAAAATGAAGAACAGCTCTGACAGCTTCTTTGAGGGCTTTGATCTCCTTTGTTATGCAGTTTAGGATCATGGTTGTTGTTGTATCGTGTACTCCTGCACTAGTACTACACGATCGGCTCAATATCTAACCCAGAAACACTTTACACCGTGCACGACTAATGGTCAAAGTAGCTAGCCTAGGTTCTGACATGGAATTCTGGGTTTGTATGAAGAACATGAAGAACACCTATAGCGACGGTTCTGTCGCAATAGGCGGCCTTTAGCGACAGTTTTTGCGAAAATTAATTATTTTTATTTAATAATTAGTATTAATTAGTTTTTAATTCTGAAAAATACAAAATAAATTATTAAAAATTATTTTAAAGTCCAAAAATTATATTTTAATTATTTTGAATATATTTTATAAATATTTAATATTTTTGGAATATTAAAAGTATTTAATTTATTTAATTATAATATTAAATAAATTATTTAAAAATGATTTAAATACATGAAAAATCATTAAAAATTATATTATGATATATGAAAATATTTTAAGTTATTTTTAATGACTTTTAATATTTTGTGATAATTTTCATTAATAAATTAATATTAATGATAATTAAGTTGTTTAATAAATGAATTAAATAAATAATGTTAAAATGATTTTATTATTTTAAAAATCATTTTAAATAATAATAAGATATTTAGGAATATTTTAAGTTATAAAATATAACTTTTAATATTTAAAGGTAAAATTCATTAATTAATTATTATTAATGATATTAAAGATATTTAATATTTACATTAAATAAATTAGTTTAAAAATGATATTAATATTTTAAAAAAATCATTTTAAATGAAGATAAAATGTTTAAAGATATTTTAAGGATAATTTCATTAACAATTTGATATTAATGATATTAATTTAAATCTAGGGATATTAAATTTATTTAATAATTATATTAAATAAATAGTTTAAAAATAGTTTTGTTAATCATTTAAAAAGGGATATAAATTAATTAAAAATATTCTAAGTTATAATTAATAACTTTTAATATTAAATAAATAATTCATTAATATTAAATTATAATGATTTTTAAATGTTTTAAAAATTATTTAAGGGTAATATAAATATTTTAAAAATATTTTAAGTTATTATTAATGACTTTAATATTTTGGCAATGGTTTCATTAATAGCTTAATATTAATAATGATAGAATTGTTTATTATTAAATCATTTAATAATGATTCTGATATTTCAAAATTTTGATAAATGGTTATAATTATTTAAAAATTATTATAAGGCCATGAAAAATAGTGTGACGGGTGTTTAAGATATCCAAATGAATATTGAACTACTGTTTAGAGTTTTAGACTCGATATTTATCCGATAAAGCTGTCAGTAGACTGACATGTTTCAGAAATTGATCTGGACTTAGATAGGATGACTGGATAACTGTTTATTTGTGATTCAATGGTGTTAAAGTTATGTGACAATGTGATTAGGAATGTGCTGACTGCAATAAGCAGTATTATATGATATGTTATTCTAATCAGACCAATGATCTATTTAATGATAGGGATTGATAGAAAAGATAAATCTAAGTTGTGTAAGCAGCTGACAGGGCAAGTATCTAAACTTTTGCATTTACTTTATCCAACAGACATGCGTAAGATAATATCTGAATTGTTCATATCCATTGTTCAAATATTTCAACCTTTGTATTTACTTATGCAATGATTCTGTATAAGTAAGCTATTAAGCAATAATTGTTGTACAATTTTCTTTATCCTATTAATATTGATCAAGTTATTTATTTTGCTCGTTAATTTCTATAACATGGTTATACCAGTGTCCCCACTTGGATAATCATTATATTTTATCACATGCTGATACATGCTTATAGTTGCCTAGTATGTATACGTTGAAATAAAAGTCGTCTAAGCTATTTGATCCAGCTAGACATCAAATTTAAAGTTGTTGTTGAACAAGATAAAACTTATCCAACCGAATTATTTTGGTATGGATTCAAGACTGTCATGAACATCCCAATCATGGGAAATTTTTATGCGCTAAGGCGGACAAAGGATGAACGATAATATCGTTCTAGCAATGTAGTATTGATCAATACAGGACATAATGGGCTGATCACCCCCGTGCCCGTAAGTTATGACGGTTTACAGATGAATTTCTGTTTAACCCTTTCGAAAATAGAAAATAATGTTCATAGTCTGTTAATTGATCCTCATTGATAGTCAATATGTAGTTTCTAAAAATTTAAAATTAAAATGATATGTTGTTATTTATTGGTTCGGCTGACTTCACAACTGTTGCTTCGTTGTAGAAGTATCATTCCAAGAAAATATTTAATTCATTCAGATAACCATTATAATTGCTATTGCTTGCTGGGCACTCAAATGCTCATCCTTGCTTAAATTTAAATGTTTTCAGCTAAGTACGAACGACCAGAGAACTCTGCTAAGAACAAAGGAAAAGGGAAGGTTGCTGAATGAACGAATTAATATGTTATGTAATAGTTTAATGTTATTAAGACAATTATGATATATATTATCTATCATGGATTGTAATGAATGTTTAAAGGTTTCGTACTTGGGAGTTAGACTCTGATAATTATGTAAATTAATTTGATCTTTTATATTATTGTTATTATTATTAGTATTATTCCGCTCATAGAAATGGTATCGTGAAGAACCGAGTTCGGGTTTCCAGTACCTGGATTTGGGGTCCTCACATTTTTCATTTCTATACCATTCTATTGAGTATCTACTATATAGGCTAAATAACCTATACATCCTTTCTTTTATAATTTCTTGGCCTGCATCATCGTAAGGCAACGTGATTGCTTAAGCGATGAGCTACCATAAAACACTACCTTAGACCGATTTGGAGTCTGAAGGTTCACACTTTTCTTTTGACAATCGATTATCGCAGCGTGGCTGGATAACCAATCCATTCCTAGTATTACGTCAAATTCTCCCAATCTAATCAGAATTAAGTCTACGGTTTTTGTGACCTCTAATGTTTGCACCACAATTTCGGTAAATGAAATCTACGGGGATTACTTCCTTATTCACATCCTCTATGTTCAATGAATTTTCTAAGTGTTCTTGGGGTATGCTTAATCGACTAGAAAATTCTTTGGACAAGAATGAACAGGTAGCACCCGAATCAAATAATACATAGGCATTTATATTATTAATTAGGATAATACCTGATACCATGACCTTTTTAGCTACTGTGTCATAGATAATCATGTTAAATGATCTAGTAGTTGGTCGATTGGATTGTGCCAGTCCACCGATCATAAGCTTGTTGCCTCCTCCCTGATGGCCGCTTCCTCCGCTGCTCCCCTTCTTTGGACAGTCCTTGATCTGCTGCTCAGTTGAGCCACAAGCGAAACATCCCTTGATCTTCTTTGGCTTTGGACAGTTTGGCAAAATGTACCCTTCTTGGCCGTAGTTGTAACAAACACTGCGCCCCTTCCAGTACTCTCCTTGGTGGTTCTTACCATATTTCGAGCATCCCTCCACTCTCTTCTTAAACCCTCCATGAAAACTTCCTACTTGATTGCTATTTCTATTTTTGTTAACCCGTTTTATTTTCTCTAAGTTGCTTCCTCCACTACTGCTATTCCCTCCACGAGTTTCTCCCCCCGCATTCTTATTCTTCTTTTCCTTGTTGTATTGGCTTAATGCCTCCCTACCTCCTTCAGTAATGATCGCCTTCTCCAACAATGTTGCGAACGAGTCGATTTGAAGAACCGACACCTTGTTGAACAACCAAGGTTTCAATCCTAGTTCGAAGCGTCTAGCTTTCCTCTCTTCAGTGTCGACTTGATGCGTTGCAAATCGCTCAAGCTCGTTGAACTTGGCCGCATACTATGCCACCGTTATCTCTCCTTGTTTCAGTTCTAAAAACTTCACCTCTATCTTATCGTTCATGCTTTTTGGGAAGTAATTCTTAAAAAAACAAGGCCTTAAACCTTTCTCAGGTTATAATCCCTTCTCCCACTCTTTGTTGGTTGGCTTCCCACTAGTAGTATGCTTCACCCCTCATCACGTACGTAGCAAATACGATTTTCTGATCTTCACCCACACGAGCGATGGCGAAGGCTTCTCCATCTCTTTGATCCACATTTGTGCCACGATAGGGTCGGTAGCACCCGCAAACTCTAGAGGTCCTACACTCCTAAAGTCATTAAAGTTCGTAACTGGAACCACTTATGGGTTAGGTGGTAATGGTTCATTATTTCTTCCCCGCATTGTCTCTCGTAGTAAATCTACTAGCCGTTGGATAGGGTCTACTAGTTCTCTCTCGTTATTGACCGACTCTTTTGGTGTCATTGGTCTACATTTGGGCGGCATTTTCTGCATTGCAAAATTTCATTCTTATTATCTAATTATGTTACTTAAGTATTTCTTCAATGTAAAGGAAACAAAATTTTATGACACATTTCTGAAATAAGAACATTTATATTCATACGCCCAATCATTACTTGATATGATCATTCCTAGCATACTTTTATAAATGTCAACATCTATCCCCTAATATCACAAAAGATGGGGAAACGTTAACATACTACCCCTCTAACATGAACCTACTTGGGTTTTACATAACTATCCCAAATCTCACACAAAAGATTGGGATTGTATATAAAATATACACATCATGCCTATACTACTAGACACCTAACCAACAAGTTATCCCAACATCTCGCGCTCCACTGCGCTCTTATACTTGATATGTGTCATATGAACCATCATTTCTCTACTAAAGGTGTGACGGGTATGCCCTTGTTCCGCCAGATAATGGTACATACCATCAATCAACCTCTCCATAGATGTGCGAAAGGCGTAGCTCATTTGGTTTATCTTCCTCCGCTTACACCTCACCTCATCTTCCAGGTCTCCTACCCTATCATTGACTTCTTCCCACTTATCCTTGAAGTGGATCTTATCCATAATCTCCGTCTCTAGTTGTGCATGAATAACTTCCTTCTCAGCTTTCTCGCTTAGCTCCCTCTGCTCGGACTCCTCTAACTTGCCTGCCAATTCAACATTCCTGGCTATCGATCGATGGAAAAGGGTTCTCATCTGTACGCTTACTTCCTTGCGATATGCAAATTCTACCTCTAAGTCCTGCATCTCTAGCTTCCTCTTATGGTCTTCATCCCTCAGTTTTTGCATCTCGATTTCTCTCTCCTGAGCCTGAGTTTTTAGTTCTTCAACTCGGCATTTAAATTCCAAAATTTGCTCCTCGTATTCCCCCAACATCCGATCCTCGAATGTCACCTCGTCAGAATCTTCCACAGGCTCATCCTCCATGGGATCTTCCTCAAAATCTGACTCTACAACTATTGACTCCATCTCCTCCTCCTCATCCTCGTCATCTAAAGGGGATACTACGAAAATGGGTTCCGATATCAGAGGTGTCTCATACACTATGTGTATGTCACGTGGCTCCTCCTCTACCACTCAACTGGGTTATCCCAAATTCGACATCCTACAACCACAAACATAAGACAACAAACAACAAACTCCGTTAGAATGCCAAAATTAAACATAAATTCATTGTGTGAAATGAAAATATATTTCATAATACTATTAAATCTCTAGGAAAACTCTATATGAGTTTTGCCTCCATCTATCTTCTAAGTTATTCTTAAGGTTATAGTCTAAGGATTCTAGCTCCTAAGGTTTATAACCTAATGCTCTGATACCAACCTGTGACGCCCCTAAATTCAGACACTCATAGCTCGAATTTCGTTCATCACGTTCTAACTTTAATAATAAATCAAATCTCACACAACAGAAAATAGAATAATGTATATTGTCATAACATAAATATTCTCGTCCCAAGGTTTTGTAACCGCTACTACATCATTCTAATAAATAAACTTAAACGAAACTTAGTACATCAAAATACATAAGTCTATTACAACATGATAATATAAAACTCCTAGAGCAAAAGAATAAAGCTATTCCGTAGCCTTACCCTTACCCTTGTCCTTGCCAGAGGGTTATCCATGTTCTGCATTAACTAAAAGTTTTAAGGAAAACAAGGATGACCAACAATTTTCCCAGCAAGTAATATAGCAATAAGGGTGAACAGTTGTAAGTTTGAAACTCAATGGTAAAACAATGAATAATAGTTTAGGAATTAACAATAATTCTCAATAAGTGTCGCTATGGACTGAAAGATATCAACAAGATTCAAAGAGTTAATCATGTCAAGGTTCAAGAATAATGAACATTGAGCTGTCACTAAGGACTAAGAACTTCTACTAGAATTAACAGTATTATACTGAAAATCCAATAAAAATGAGTACAACAGGTTATCAGCCTAAGTACTCTACGTTATGCATAACATTTAAACATGCTAATATATGCGCACGTCGGTTCCCTGACAATTATATAATTTCCCCTTTAATGAGGGTTGTTCATCTCAGTAGATTTACAAGAGTCTGCACCAAGTCAATTAGTTTGGATAGCTTTCTTACACATGATAATAGTCTAGTCGAATCAATGGCTTAAACAACTTTTATAATGCATTTAAGAACGATAAGTTCAATGCTTGCAACAATATCAAGATATAAAATCGATTTCTAAATAGTAATAGATATTTGCTCGATGTAAGTATGTTTGATATAGCAATAATGTGGAATTATACAATATATAAAGTGTAAAGAGTTTAGGAAACTTGCATTTAATATGAAAATCAAATGAAGTTAGAAAACTTGCACAAAATCCAAAGTTGTGTAAGTTAGGGAACTTGCCTCAAGCGTAGTTTACCAACCTATAGCATATCAACACTTTGAAATCCTATTGTAACATAATTATGTATACAACATCTCTATTAGTTACAAAATTCTATAAGTCAATAATCTTATATATGTTTGATCATATAAGTTAATGAAACACATCCATTTCTATCTTAGCAATGTAAATGGAATATCAAATTAACATGTTATCACACCACGTAGCTATATAACTATCATCTATTTGTATAAAAGAAGTACGAAAGTTTGTGTAATTCTTTGGTTCCCTTATGTGATTTTAGTGTATTAATGTTACTACATAGTGAAAAGTAGGGGATTATATATGTACCGATATCATATAATTCATGTACATTGGGTTCTCATAAAATAATATTTAATGTAGATAAAATAACGCAATTAGGTATTATTAAACGGGTATTCTTCATAAATATTATTAGTACTCACACATCAATATTATAACAATATTCAATATTAAATGTCTATTTTTCTAACATTCAATTTCTTTTCGAATTTATGAGATGCACAGTTAATTAATTCTTTCTATATTAAAATGTTACACATAATTCTATTTTGCTACTTAGCACTTCATACCATTAAATTTACTCTTGTCATATGATTTCAATAATGTCACACATGTTGGGTTTGTATATAGTGCAATCATGCAATCAAATTACACAAAAGATGCGGAAGCGCAATAAAACAGTAATTTAAAAATATCATACAAACCCATCACCATGATCATACTATGTGCATACTTATCAATCAATAAAAAAGGGATGGAGAACAGATTTATACCCTTGTAGAAACTTGCTTCCTCAGGTACGAGTTCATCTCCAATCCTTTTCGCGTTCCACTTGAATCCACCGGGTTTGATTCCTTCCTTTGATCAACGTTAGCCACCCAAGTTTTTGGCCTCTAGAGGTGATTCACCAAGGAAGAACAAATATTCAAGAAGATGGGTGTTTGGCTCAAACTCTAGTTTTTCTATCTCTATAGAAAAATAGAAAAAGGAGTGTACTCTCTAACTATTGGAATCACATATCTCACACACTGATATCTAATATAAGACTCATCTTATAAAGATATTAGTTAACCCTTCTAATCTAATTAGAAATTAGGGTATTATTTAATTAATTATATCCCTTTAATTAATTAAGCTCCCTAATCTTATTAGGGATAATTAATTAAACTCTTTTAATTAATTAGCCTCCTAATCTTATTAGAAATAAATGAGAGTACTTATATTAAATTAATTTCTAAACTCCATTAGAAATTAAAATAATAATAATTGTAATAATATTAGTAAGACTCCTCTTATTAATTAATATTTAATATTTCAAAAATATTAAATAATAAATATTAAGCTATTTAATTTATTCTATCGCCATAGATTAAATTAAATACACTTAACATATTATTACGATTATGTCATTAACTTCTTAAATAATTATCATTCCTTTTATGGTGTGACCATTTAGGTTCTCCATATTAAACCGGTTGTGAATAAATCAATTAGAACAATTCTAATCTTTTTTAAATAAATAAATTAAACTATTAATTTATTTAAATAAATAATATTTATTCTACAATAGGGATAAGCCTCCCTAGCGATTAATGACTTTTTTAGATAATATAGATTTCAACATTAATCATAAAAGAACCTTTGAGTAAATAGTTACCGTATAATTCAATCCTTCTACCATACAATGTCCCAATTAAATATAAGACATGGATTTACTGTCAAGTTTTATTTTATTTAATTATATGTATTTTGATTCTTAAATGCACAACAACAAATAATGCAAATTAGAAACTCCTTTCTAATTTCATTCTGCCTTGGCCAAAGACTATTGGGTTGTCATTTATCAAATCACATAGGACATATCTCTTCTTTTACTAGAAGCGGTAGATTCTTTATTGATTATACATTATCTCCATGTATAACTTATTATACCCAAGCATACCATTTGATATACCGTAAGGGTCTTAAGGAATAAGTCAAAGTATAATTCATTATACACAAGATACTATGATAATCTCAAGTCTAAGGATCACTTGTACTACTATCACTTCAGGAATTCCTATTGACATGCAAGTAAAACTCAATCAGATATTCCTTAGTGAGCCACGTTCAGTGAACTTATTCTCCAATAAACACCTACATACTTACTTTAGTGTCTCCACACAAATGATCATGAGATCAATCATTCTCATCCAATGAGCAAGCAACGTATGTATCAATCTATTCGGAGTCACTAATCCCTATTTTAGTAATCCATCAATTGGGAACATTTTAGTTTTTAAGCTATCTAAGAATTTAGATCTCATTAGCATAATCTCATCATGATTCTAAAATCATTGCTTAAAACTATAGGTTTATCACATATTATTAAAAACAACACCATGTAGATAAATTAAAAGCCTTTAGTAAATGAATACTTTTATTAATAAACGAATAAGATTGTTACAAAGTATATGTTTTATCATCAACATGATTGGCTTGTGTGCATACTACTTTCAACACCTTATAATAATGTCCCAGATAATATCCACAGTAATAACCAACTTTTTCTAATCGGGCCACTGGCGCAGCTACACCAGTTTCTACTGCAGGAAGGGCGCAGCTGCGTCGGTCCCTGGTAGTGCCAAACTGGTTTAGCTTCATGCCAGTTCTAACCTCTACCACCATTCTAGTCTCACATAGCATGAATTAAATCCCAAACTGATCATACTACAACTTAAACATCCTATTCATTTTTCATGCATGGAGTTACTTTATCATTCAATTGTATACAATTGCTCATAATAAATGTTGATTAATCTTTCTCTTATTAGACCGTTCCTCTCTTAATTCACTTAGTGAATCTCTTAGTTCTCCATTTTGCCACACTAGGCAATTTTGATAAGCTTTACGTTAAGCTCTTCACTAATCTTGCCACGTTACCTTACTGTCATATATTTATTAACACTTAACTTAATTGAATAGAGTTTCTATAACTCATGCCACAACAATATTTAATTATATTCAAATAAATATTCTACTTTTATTAATATATTATTAATAATATTTAGAAAATTCTTGGGTATTACAGCGGATATGAGTGGCACCTTTCCTGAGCCTCACGGGATTATGCCCTCTTTAGTCCAGTAATCAGCCACAGACGGGTTTGCCTCCTAGTGGAGGAATCACACAACATGCATTTACATACATTCATCACGTCTCACCGAATGCGTGATGACATTGTGCGAAGCACTAATATAAAGCATTGTACATAAGCATTTATTCACAAGCATTCATTGTACAGAAAATCATTCACACACATGCAGATAAAAGGGAATTGAAAAGATTGAAATACGGCTTAAGCCCTCTAACATCCCTAGTAGAGTCGCCACCTGTCGTGTGACGCCCCCAAATTCAGATACATGTACCTCGAATCTGGTGCTTCACGATCTAACTCTAATAACATACTAAAATCTAATACAACGGAATAATAGAATAATTTACATTGATATAATATAAATATTCTCTTCCCAAGTCTCGAAACTATTATTAATACACTTCATAACTTAATCCAAAACATAGCTTAATACACAACATTAATTAAGTTTTAATACATAACCACACCTAGGTCTTATTAAATAACCAATATTAAGTTTTAATACATAGTCACAAGATTCAAATTATAACATAGAAGGACAAAGCTACTCCATAGCCTTGCCATTGCCCTTATATTGGTTTGAAGTTCCGTACTGTTCTGCCTTAACTGAAATGTTTAAGGGAAGTAAGAATAAGTAACAAATTTTCCTAACAAGTAATATAACAATAAATGTGAACAAGTGTATATAAGGTTCATAATCAATAATAGCTTAGGAATTTAAAGAAGAATGCCATGAATAAGTAAATATCAATGGTTCCGAATCTATCCTTTGAAGTCAATAAAAAGCCATTATGGACTGAAAGATTATGAAAGCATTCAAAGGTTTCAACAATTTCAAGTGAATGAATAGATGTCATTGAATGTCACTATGGACCAAAAAAATTTAGAAGAATCCAAAGATTTCAGCAAATTCCAAGTTAATAAATATTGAATACTGAGTAGTTGCTATGGACCATGAACTTCTATTAGAATCACCAAAATATTTTTGGTAACCCAAACAAGTACAATAGGGGATCAGCCTACCATACTTGGTGTTATGCATAATATACTCTGCTGTTCGCGCGAATGTCGGTCCCCCGATGTTGTATAATTTCCCCTTCTATGAGGGTTGTCCATCTCAGCAGATTATAAATGTCTGCACCAAAATATTTGGTTTGGCTCGCTTTCTAATTCATAGATATTGGTGTAGTCCAACCAAATGGCATAGACGTTTTTTTTCAACACACTTAGGAATAATTTATACGTTTAATGTTCGCAACAAGATTCAAAGAATCAATTTTAAAGATGAAAGTATGATTTAAATCAAGCTTCAGAGTATGAATAATAATTTTCATAACACAAGAATAGAATAATTTGCTTATACGGTCAATAAATGTATAAGTCCATATATTTGCTCAATATATATGGTTGATATAACAATAATTTGAAACTTGCACAATATCCAAGAATGTGTAAGTTAGGAAACTTGCATTCAATATGAAAATCAAACGAAGTTAAGAAACTTGCACAATATATAACAATTGGTATAATAATAATTTCTTTACTCAGAGTGAGGGAACTTGCATAATGCACAAAGTTGTGTAAGTTAGAGAACTTGCGTAGTCATATATTCTTTTCATAAAGTAAATGCATAGGTTAAAATACTTGCATTTCGCGTAGATTACAGTTCTAAAGCTTAACGTCCCTTCAATGCCCTATAGTACCATAGTTATAGATATATACACGTTCATTAGTTATACAAGTTCGATATGTAAACCAACCATCCCACAGACATATAATATTCATGCTAAATCATATATTCTAAGCATGTATATTCAGTAATATATTTAGTGTACTATCAAACCACATAGTTGCATTTTACTTTTGCTTTTGCCTTTAAAAGTTTTATCTAAAAACTTTATAGAAACTTGTTAAATCTTGATTCTATATTGACATTACATTATTGAATACTTAAAATACCACTTTAATAATGTATTATAGCTTAAGATAGTGTTATACGTATGCTATAAGGTTCAGATCACAGTTTACAAAAGTCAGACTGCACTGGCATTGTAACGACCCCAAAATTCGGACAAATCTAATCCCGACTTTGCTCGTTAACAAAACAACTTTACTCTAACTTTACATTATTAATCAATATTATAATCAATAAAATTTGAGGAATAATTAAAACTTTTTTATCTTCTTTCTTTATCTCCCTAAATCACAACCTTTATCATTTACACATCTTAGAATCATACTAAATTTATGATTCACTTCATCGGAGTTATTACATAAAACCTTACATCTCATTTTGGTATCGTTTATATGTAACAGATAACATAACTTATAACTTAAAAGAAATTAAACATCAAAACTATTATCAAGTACATCTTTTTGAATCTTAAACATGGTTCAGAGTAATAACTTCAAATAAATAATTAATCTTCTTGCATTGCTATTGATCTCTATCGTCCAAATAGCACGTAGCACTACCTTGAATCTTTAACCTGCAAAAGTGGTTATTTTGCAAGAATGAGCTCGATAGCTCAACAAATCTAACAGTTTTCATGCATCACATAACATCATACTCAGTTTATACAATCGTAATCATTCTAACATGTCATACATGATGCATCTCACATAACAAGTATAAAGATTAACTTCCTTATCTCAGTCAACATATCATAGACTGACAGTTGCATTTCCTATTCACAACATATATAATTCATCATACTCTTTACAATACAGTTTTAAATCAATCAATCATCAAGTTCATATAGCACATAGGAACTAAAAGACTTACTTGGTTCGCCGATTACCAACTATAGCTTAACTGCCTTGCGTTTATCCTACAACAGTTTAGAAGTTCATATACACATGCATTAGTTACACATACAATGAAATCAATTAGATTACATTGACTCGTAGTCTTGATCTTTCATTTTAATATATTTCCTTCTAATTGTCACTCGATGCTCAATCAAGTGTTTAAGGTATGTCATGACCCTATATTATGAGTTTAATATTCATTAAACTTAATTAAGGTTAATTAAATAAACCTTTATCTTATTTTCCTTTATACTTCGCTTTGTTTAACATTTAACATTTAGTTAAGTCATTAAATTAACCTTCGCCATAAGTCCCTTTACAAATCTCTATAATCGACGCTTAACATACGGTTAAATTGTTGGAGTTTGTTTTTACAACACATAGGATATATATTAGGCTCATTTTACTTAAGAACCTTCACGTCATGCTTTTAAATTACATCTTTTAATCTTCACTTAACATTTAGTTGCGTTACTTAAAGTTCTCCATCACATCACTTGATGTGAACAATGTTAAATAGGAATATTAAGTTATATTCATCCCATGCTCTACAATCCTAATTTTTATTCATTACTTAACAATAAGCTAATTCCTTTACGTGTCTCATTATACCACATTAAGTTTTAATGTTAATTAAAATGAAGTATTATCTATTTTCCTTAACCATACTCATAAACCTTTTTGTCTGTGCTTGACCAGGGCCGGCGCGGCTGAGCTCAATTTAGTCTAGCTACCGGCGCAGCTGCGCTATCACTGAAACTACATTGCTCAAGAAAATCGGTGTTGCTACGCCCTAAATGACTTGCGGCCCGACGCAGCTGCGCTAATTAGCAGAACCAGAATCTGCAGCTTCGTGAACAACACAATATAAAGCCAAAACACCCAACTTCTTCACCCAAACTCCAATTTATCTAACACCAACTACTAAAAACTTCATAAACATAAAACCAAATATATATAACATGATTCTTACAACACTAACAACTTTTACACCCAATTCTAGGGACTCAATTTCCAAGTTCTTACTAGTATTTTCATATTTAACATATTAGCAAATTTATTCACAATGAATTCGTTATTCAACCATTCCGATTCATTCAACTTCCATTGTTTTCGTAATTTAATATGCTAACAACATTTAACACCAATTTTAGATTCTATACATGAACTAACCATCAATTTTAGTCTTAGAGTAAGCCATAATATACATATTTAACAAAACTTAAAATCTTCATTTTAAAATATGTTTCCATGGATTTGAACATTCCAAAATTGTTTCTAGATGATATACAACAGATTATAAACCCTCATCAACACATATATCAGATTCCTCAAGAACCAACCATCAAAAATCCAATTACAGAGAAGTAATTTTTGAAAATAAAACTAGAAGTTTTAAAATTTACCTTTGATTTTTAGGTTTAATAGTTAATTAAACTATTGAAGAAATTAAATGAAATTGTTATGAAAAGGAAATTAACTGTATAATATTAGTTTACTTGATTAAGTTGGAAATTATATTATGAGATAATATAATTTGATTATTATGCCTTGTTGGCGAGGGAAATGTTATAAAGAATGCGAGTGATTCACTTAATTAAAATAGTGATTTAATTTATTCATTTTGATGAAATGAGGAAGTAATATATATTAAATATAAATGTAATATGTTAATGAAATGCGATTGAAGTGTGATGATATTGGTTAAGGGTTAATCCGTGCGTATTTTATTATGCTAGTGAAATGGTAATATGCTAATTTAATTTAATAATTAAATTAGAAGATTCATGATTTATTGAGTAAACTTATAAATTGTGGTTGCCTAAATAGAAATTATAATTATAATAATAAGGTTTAATTTTATTTCTTAGGGAATTAAGTTTAATTTAAAATATTAGAATATTGGATAATGAGTGTGACGTTTGGTGATATCATATAATAAGATTTATACACATTGTGGGCGGTTACCAGATAGTGGGAAATATGCTGGACAGCAGTTGTGGCGATTAACTATGATGGGTAAGCTGATCAGGTAGCAGTTGAGGGCTATTACCATATTGTGGGAACATGGTCAGACAACAGGTTGCATGGTTGGGATCCAAAGATGTGTGGCACATGCATGACATTATCTGTAGTGGGCAGTTTTGGGGGAACTACCACCCCTTTGTTGGCAACACCTTAGTGGTGCAAACCTCTTGGCAGTTAGGGGTGTCAACTGACCCCCAGGCTATAAATAGTCAGTGTTAGGTGCACAAAATGTGGTATAGTGTAGAGACATCAAACAAAGTAGGCTAGAGAGTTGAGTTTTGTAAGCCTTTGGGTGAATTCCTAGTTTATTGAGAGTGCAATAAAAGGTTGGGCGTTTTGCCTGTAAATTCGCGTGTTGCTTATTGTTGCTTGCAAATATATATTGTTCCTAACAGTAGATAGACAAACAAGGGGTGTGTGTGTGTGTGTGTGTGTGTGTATGTGTTGTTGTTGGTTCAATCAGTGTGACGCACAACACTATACAGGTTGGCTGACTAGTTGTAGAAGGCAATCAAACCATCACAAGGTTGGAAAGTTAGCAAAAATTTGGTGCCAAACTTTACCCGTGTGACAATTCTTATTATATGATATCACCAAACATCACATCATTATCCAATATTCTAATATTTTAAATTAAACTTAATTTCTGAAGAAATAAAATCAAACGTTATTATTATAATTATAATCTTTATTATTATAATTATAATTTCTATTTAGGCAACCATAATTTATAATTTTACTCAATAAATCATGAATCTTATAATTTAATTATTAAATTAAATTAGCTTATTACCATCTCACTAGCGTAATAAAATACGCACCGATTAACCCTTAACCAATATCATCACACTTCGATCGCATTTTATTAACATATTACATTTATATGTAATATATATTCTTCCTCATTTCATCAAAACGAATAAATTAATTCACTATTTTAATTAAGTGAATCACTCTCATTTTTTATAACAATTCTCTCACCAATAAGGCATAATAATCAAATTATATTATCTCATAATATAATTTTCAACTTAATCAAGTTAACTAATATTATACAGTTAATTTCCTTTTCATAACAATTTCATTTAATTTCTTCAATAGTTTAATTAACAATTAAACCTCTTTTTTCTAATATATGAATATATATATATATATATATATATATATATATATATATATACATTTAATTCTCTTCGCACCAAATCACACATTTCAAAAAATATATAACGCATATATATTCTTATTTGAACTCGACACATCCTAATATAAGAATTTTATTTAATTAATTCTTATTTTAATAATTTCAAAAAATTCGGGTTGTCAAATCATCCCCCCTATAAGGATTTTGTCCTAGGAATCAACGAAACCTCCCACTAGGTTTCATCAAATCTGTGAGACCTCCAAAATAGTTATACATCACCCATCTTGAGTCGCCAATATATATGGTACAAAATTCAAATACAACTTAATAATACAACTGTCGTGTAAAATACGATAAAACATAAACTAAGAATTTCAAAACGAATATTGTCTTCTAGACAGTATTCAACTCAAATGGTGTCCTCAATAAAATTATTATCACACTATTTCATAGAATAGTGAGGACTACTAATGCTATCATCTGGAGCGTCACTCCATTTCCCGACTAGTCCCGGCTACGTTCTCATTTCCTGAAGAGGACAATGAAAGCAAAAGGGTGAGCTCAACTAGCCTAGTAAAAAATATTATGACTAAGATAATGCAGAATAATTTATCGTTAGCCTTTAACAGTGTTAAACTGATAAAATATAACAAACATCAAGTTTAACTGTAGCGGAATAAGTAATCCATTAGAAGAGTCAAGTAGAGAATAAAATCTACTATCTCCTATAATTTAAAAGGTTTTTCATCACCTTTATCACTGAGAATGAGCTTAATAAATAATCCACATCACCCTTGCACTACAGCCAATGATATTCATTAGTATCACGACCACAAATTATCCATGCACTACGGGCTAAGGATATTCGTGTATGCATCAATGGTCATGATCATGTCAACAACTGTCCATCAACGCACTACGGGCCAATGAGGACTTTTACCACATCATTTGTAACATTACGGTCATGATTATACCGAATAATCCCTAGTCATAATCATACCAAGTCCATCTATGCACTACAGGCCACAGATGACTTTCAACATAATATAAATATGAGGATGATGACAATGATATAAGAATTCAATAAAACAAGTTCAAGGATAAATTTTTAAAGATTTATAATTTAATTTATCCAGAAATCAATAACGTCCAAATTGTCAACGTGATACTGCTTTGTGGAGTAAAATTCAAGAATAATATTGCACCAAAAATAATTTGGACCGAAAACAAATCAATTTTTATCATGAATAGTACCTCGGGTGAATAGTATCCGAGTGAATAGTATCCCTTGAATAGTACTTCGGGAATAGTTACCTCGTGAATAGTACTCCGGCATGAAAAAGTTAAAACTTATCAAGAATGTTCAGAATAATATTTTCATGAAAAGATACTTGATGAAGCACAAATATCTAGGATATTCTACTAATTTTATGGAGTATAGAAGCCAAAATTTTAACAAACGAATATAGAATTCGAAATCTGAAGCGAAATAATATTACTTACATACTACAGAGTATAGAAGAAAATATTATTTCAAGCGAATATTGAACAAAAATAACATCCCTTACCTTGAAAAGAAGAGTATTCCAACTGGTATAGCGGAGATATTCTTAAAGAAAACATTCTCTGTTTTCTATGCTCAAAGCTTTCTAAAACTCTAAAGAAATACGCTCAAGATTATAGAAGAAGAATTATCTGATTCTGATGTGATTTTTAATTCTTACTTAAGCGCCTATTTATAGGAAAATGCTAGAATGCCATAGGAGACTAAATAAATAAAATATTATTTTTTTTCTTTCTTCCTACGCCTCCTCCTTTTCAAGCCAGCCATCTTGGAACAAAAATAGCAGCCCACATGTTAAAAACAGAAGTGGGTCCCACCCAATTTTAATAAAAACATTTTATTTTCCAAAACTTCAGCAATTCATAATAAATAGCCCTTTTATCAGAAAAATACGAATTTTATGTTCATTCAACACGAAATCGAATTCTTTACAACTTTCTAGCTTTAAGTTTTTTCCAAATTCCAAACAAAAAGTATCCGAAATCCACAAACGGATGATTTTCAATACCTCATAAAATTGATAACAAATCATACGTTAATTTTTAACGGTTCAAAATTTGTGGATATATACTCAACTTATATATACATAACATATTCAAAAATCATAACGATCCAACGGTCGGATCAAAATTATAACTCACGCAATAGAGCTTTAAGAACACTGATTTGATTTTTAATACCTTCATTCCGATAAAAATACTGATAAAATACCTCAACATTAATTCCTTCATTTATAACCACATAAAATAAATATTTTCCTATCCATCATTTATGTCCACATAAAATAAATATTTTCTTATCATATAAATCAATAATTAGTTATTCACAAATAATATTATAGAATCACAATAATGACAACCAAGCCATTCCTAGGAAAGAGGGGGCTTTTCGATAAGGATTTTTTCTTACTGGCTCGCAATTAGGTGACCAGACCTCTCCTTGACAGAATTTTCTAGACATTGCCAATAATGCTATCTAATAATATTATTCAAATAATATGAATTATTGATCTGATAATGGGAAATACTGTGCAGTGACAATTATTGGACAACAATAATATAAAATATCAACGTAGCAATTATTGAACCAATAAAATAAAATATTGAACAGTAATTACTGTAACAATTATTGAGTAGTGCCTTCTTACGTAAGAATCAATAATTTAAAAATACTGTACAATACCGTGTGTTACTGTGCAACAACGCGTATTACTGTATTTTAACCACCAGGTATTTCAACAGTTAACGGTAAAACTTTCGCCGTTATTTTATAAAAATATATTTTTATCGTTTTCTCAATCCGACAATAATTCTGTTGTGGGGTCCACCAATGATTGTGCCGTCGTACGAATATTCCCTGTTAAAACGAATATTCCCCGACCAATCGAATATTATATAACAACTTGCGTACTTTGCAAAATTTATAAATATTACCCACAACTATAACATTATATCAAATTCACTCCATAATATTCAAAAATAATATTTATAGAAAATTCATCTTTATTCATAAAAGTTGGGGTCTTACAACCTCCCCTTCTTATGAAATTTTGCCCTCGAAATTAGGGTACGTACCTGGTATGTCAAAGAAGTAAGGATACCTTGATTTCATTTTAGATTCTAACTCCCAGGTCATTTCCTCAACATCATAGTTTCTCCACAAAACTTTGACTTGAGGTATAACCTTGGAGGGTAAAATATGTTCTTTCTTATCCAAGATTTTAATAGGAACATCTTCATACGCTAAATCTTTCGCTATTTCGTTCGGTTCTAACTCAATAATGTGGTTCGGGTCTTTCACATATTTACGTAACATAGATATGTGAAAAATATTATGAAGACGAGACACACTTAGCAGCAAGGCGAGTCTATAGGCCACAGTTCCTACTCGTTCGAGGATTAAAAATGGGACAATGAATCGAGGATTGAGCTTTCCT
Organism: Panax notoginseng; assembly: GCA_016801055.1. Lineage (NCBI taxonomy): Eukaryota > Viridiplantae > Streptophyta > Magnoliopsida > Apiales > Araliaceae > Panax > Panax notoginseng. The sequence continues at coordinate 195,590,370 of CM029016.1, forward strand.
CTATTTCCAAATCTCTTAACTCCTTTCCATGGAGCAACACGTAACAACACATGTTCTCCAATATTGAATTTCACGTCCTTTCGATGAAGATCAACATAACTCTTTTGTCGATCTTGTGAGATTTTTATACATTATCAGATCGTTTGAATCTTTTCCGTAGTCATACGTACCAACTCTGGTCCTAATAACGTTGTTTTACCCACCTCATCCCAGCATACTGGAGAAAGACACTTTCTCCCATACAATGCCTCAAATGGAGCTATGTCAATACTTGCTTAATAATTGTTGTTATAGGAAAACTCCACCAATGGTAAGAACTTGTCCCAACTTCCCTTGAAGTCAGGGGCACAGAGTCTTAATAGATCTTCAAGAGTTTGAATAGTCTTCTCAGACTGCCCGTCCGTTAGAGGATGATAAGCTGAACTAAATCGTAAATCCGTGCCCATAGCTTTTTACAAATTAACCCAAAATCTTGAAGTGAATCTTGGGTCTCGATCAGAAACTATGGATACTGGCATATCATGCAATCTTACAATCTCATTTATGTACATACGAGCAAGACGTTCAAGTGTATAAGTTTCTCGTACAGGTAAGAAATGAGCCATCTTGGTCAATCTATCAACAATGACCCAAATAGCATCTATACCTTGAGAAACCTTGGGAAGACCGGTAACGAAATCCATGGTAATGTGCTCCCACTTTCATTTTGGAATTTTAAGTGGTTGCAATGGACCTTTTGGTACTTGATACTCCTCCTTGACTCGTTGACAAGTTAAATACCTTGAGATAAACTCCACTATCTCTCTCTTCATATTGCTCCACCAAAATGTATGTTGAAGATCATGATACATTTTTGTACTCCTAAGATGGATTGTAAACGGTGTGTTATGCGCCTCCATCATGATTTTATACTTTAAATCAGGGTCGTTAGGAACACAAAGTCTGGAGTTGACTCTAAGTATTCCTTCTTCATCGATTCTTGCTTTTGGGATAGCACATTCTTGCACTTTCTTCTTCATACGCATCAGCTCCAGGTCTGTATCTTGAGCAACTTTAACTTTATCGATTAAAGTCGGCTCAACTCGTATATTTGCCATCATCACGTTGGTCCCTGGAGTCTTTAACTCTATCTCCATCCTTTTCAAGTAATATAAAATGGGCCTTTGCATTGACAATATCATACTCATACCCGTATATGATCTTCTACTCAATGTGTTAGCTACTATGTTCGCTTTACCAGGATGGTATTGAATGGTATGATCATAATCTTTCAACAGTTCAAGCCAACATCGTTGTCACATGTTGAGTTCCTTTTGGGTGAAGAAATATTTGAGGCTTTTATAATCCGTAAAGATCTCCACTTTCTCCCCATACAAGTAATTATCTCAATTAAATTCACACTTTGAACTATAAAATTATTCCTCATTAATTTAGTTAACGTGACATACTTAATTAAATTAATCTACCACAATTCCATCAAATAATTATTTAATTTAATAAATAAATCAACAAAATATTTATTTAATTCAATAAATATTTAAAAATTAATTACAAAAGTCTCGTTCGTCACATCTTTCCTCTCTTAAAAGGATTCTGTCCCCAGAATCACGATTCACTTAATTCATCCCGTTACATTCTCTCCCCTTACAAAAATTTTGTCCCCAGAATCGCTACACACAGATTAAGTAAATAAATGAGGATAATTTTTCATCATTTGTTCTTTGAGTTCCCACGTTACTTCTTCAGCGTTGTGGTTCCTCCAGATTACCTTAACATAAGTTAATACTTTATTTTTGAGTACTTGTTCTTTCCTGTCGATTATCTGAACATAAACTTCTTCATAGGACAAATCTTTCTCAAATTATAGGGGTTCATATTCTATAACATGTTTGTAATCGGGTTTATACGGTTGTAATACAGAAATATGGAAAACATTATGGACATGTTCTAGGGCCGAAGGTAAGGCTACCTCATAAGCAACTTCACCAATTCTCCTCAATACTACAAAGGGTACGATGAACCTCGTGCTCAATTTTACCTTCTTACCAAATCAGATTTTTCCTTTCCATGGAGACACTTTCAAGAAAACGTAGCTACCAGATTCAAAATCTCGATTATATCGGTGTTGATCAACATATTTCTTCTGCCTATCCTGAGCAGCTATCAATCTTGTCCTGATCACCTTGACAATCTCGGCGGTCTGTTGCACCAATTATGGTCCTAGTAGTTGACGTTCACCAACTTCATCCCAATATAATGGAGTCCTGCACTTTCTTTCGTACAACGCTTCGTAAGGCGACATGCCAATACTTGCATGGTAACTATTATTGTAAGCGAATTCCACTAATGGTAGATGATCATCCCAATTTCCTTTGAAGTCCATGATGCAAGCTCTTAAAATATCCTCTAATGTCTGTATTGTCCTCTCGCTCTAGCCATCTGTTTGAGGATGGTATGCCGTACTCATTCTCAATTGCGTCCCCGTGCATTCCTGTAGTCGTTTTCACAAGTTCGATGTGAAACTGGGATCTCAATCCGAGACTATGGACACTGGAATACCGTGCCTTGAAATAATTTCCTTCACATACAATTTCGCTAACTGATCCAAGTTAAACCTGATCTTGATCGGTAAGAAATGCGATGACTTTGTCAGGCGGTCCAAAATAACCCAAACTGCGTCGAAACCTTTCTGAGTCGTTGGAAGCCCTACCACAAAATCCATTGTGATATATTCCCACTTCCATCCTGGTATGTCTAACGGTTGTAACAACCCACTTGGTCTCTGATGTTCTACTTTACCTTTATGACATGTCAAACACTTGGGCACATAATCGGCAACGTCTCTTTTCATATTCGGCCACCAGAAATGTTGTCGAAAATTATGGTACATCTTTGTACTCCCCGGGTGAATTGAATACCGTTAGTTTTGAGCCTCACTCAAAATTTCCTTCTTTACCTCTGATACTTGCGAAACCCAAATTCTTTTCTCGAATCTCTATATCCCTTCATTATCAATTTTAAATTTCCTTTCCTCTCCTTCAGATATTCTTTTCCTGATTTTCTCACATTCCTCATCTTTGAGTTGTGCTTCCTTAACCTTATCCACCAAAGTTGTTCCAGTTTCTATTTGAAATAATTTTTCTTTCGACTCCTTAGGATATTTCACCTCCAGTTCTAGTTTTGCCATTACTGAAATTAGCTCCTCCTAAGCGGTTAACATAAACAGTTTCTCTCCACCCTTCCTGGTTAAGGCATCAGCAACAACATTTACTTTACCTCGATGGTATAAAATCTCGCAGTCATAATCTTTTATTAACTCCAACCATCTCCTCTGACGCATGTTTAAATCCTCTGTTTGAAAATATATTTCAGACTCTTATGGTCTGTATATATCTCACACTTCTCCCCGTAGAGATAATGGCTCCATATTTTTAAAGCAAACACCATTGCGGCCAATTCCAAATCATGGGTTGGATAATCCTTCAGTTGGTGTGATGCATATGCAATGACCTTATCGTTCTGCATAAGCACACGGCCTAGTCCCTTATGAGATGCATCATTATACACCACAAAATTTCTTATGCTATCCGAGAGAGACAAAATAGGTGACGTACTTAAACTTCTCTTCAGCTCTTGGAAACTTTCCTCACACTTTTCCGTCCAAATGAACTTCACCGATTTCCTAGTCAAATTCTTCAGCGGAGTCGCGATTTTGGAAAAATCTTGAATAAATCTTCTGTAATAACCTGTCAGTCCTAGAAAACTCCTTACTTTTAACGGTGTCTTCGGCTGATCACAGTTCATCACAACTTCAACCATTGATGGATCTACAGAAATCTTATCGTTCTCAATCACATCCCTAAGAAATTTCACCTGCTCTATCTAGAATTCACATTTTAAAAACTTGGCGTATAACTTCTCTCTTCTTAACGCCTCCAATGTCACTTTCAAATGTTCCACATGCTCCTCCTTGGTCTTAGAATATACTAGAACATTATCGATGAACACCACCATAAATTTATCTAAAAACGGTTTAAACACTCTATTCATCAGGTCCATAAACGCTGCAGGAGCATTCGTTAGACTAAATGACATAACTAGAAACTCGTAATGACCATAACGAGTCCTGAATGTTGTCTTCGGTACATCTTCTTTCCTCACCTTTAACTGATGGTACCCACTTCTCAAGTCTATCTTCAAGAAATATCTAGCTCCTTTCAACTGATCAAACAGATCATTGATTCTTGACAATGGATACTTATTCTTAATTGTGACCTTATTTAATTCTCAGTAATCAATGCAAATTCGCATCGACCCACCATTCTTCTTGACAAACAACACCAGTGCTCCCCACGGTGATACGCTCGGCTGAATATATTTCATGTCTAATAGTTCTTGCAGTTGCACCATCAATTCTTTCATCTCCACCGGAGCCATGCGATATGGGACCTTCAATATTGGGGAAGTTCCCGGCACTAAGTCGATCACGAATTCTACTTTCCTATCTGGTGAAAGTCCCAGCAAGTCATTTGGAAATACGTCTTTAAAGTCTCTAACGACTGATATCTCCTCTAATTTCATATTCTCCTTTCGACTATCGACTTCGTAGGCTAAATACCCTACACAACCTTGTCTCAATAACTTTCTGGCATGCATCATCGTTAGACAACTCGCTTGTATAGGTAACTTACTGCCATAAAATACAACCTTTGATGGAGTCATAAGGTTTACACACTTCCTTTGACAATCAATTATCTCCCCAGAATTGAATAGCCAATCCATTCCCAAAATAACATCAAATTCTCCAAGTTTAATCAAGATTAGATCTACCATCATCTCGTGGCCCTTAATGTCCACCCTACAGTTCTTGTGTATAAACCTAATAGGAATTACTTCTCTATTCGCAACCTCTATATTCAAAGGGTATTCTAATTTTTCTTTAGGCAAATTCAAATTCTCAGTAAAATTATCGGATATAAATGAACAAGTAGCACCCAAATCAAATAATACGTTAGCATTAACATTATTGATCGGAATGATACTTAACACCATGTCTTGGGACTGAACAACATTTTGCACGGTCATGCTGAAAGTTCTTGCGGTGGGTCGATTTCGCAGCGTCGGTCCAGTGATAGCCAGAGTGCGACCACCATTGTTTCCCTTACTTCCACCTGCTCCTGCTCCCTCCTGCTGCTTTCTTAGGACAATCCCTAGTCAGATGATCCCTTGACCCACAAGTATAACGAGCCCCCTTTTTAGGGTCAGGGAAATTTGGCTCTATGTGGCCTTCCTTAGAACAATTGTAGCAAACCCTCTTCCCCTTCATGCATATCCCCAGGTGATTCTTTCCACAGGTAGGACAAGCCTCCACCTTCTTCTTTTGACTTCCTTGATGATTTCCAGTAGACATATTCTCATTCTACTTTCTTTTCTGATTATTACCACCACCACTGTTACTGCCACTAGTTTTGTTGTTCTCTCCTTCATTCTTTTTCTTCTTCTATTCCTGATTGTACCTATTCAGGGCATCGCTTCCACCTTCTGTAATATTTAACTTCTTTAAAACTCTCGCAAAAGTGTTTAATTAGAACATTGACACCTTGTTGTACAACCAAGGCTTCAACCCTTATTCAAACCTTCTAGCTTTCCTTTCATTCGTATTCACCTAATAAATTGCGAACCTAGCCAACTCGTTGAATTTCGCAGCATATTCTGGCACCGTCATTTTATCCTGGTTCAATTCCAGAAACTGAACCTCCATCTGGTTTTGAGAGCTCGTTGGGAAGTACATCTCAAAGAACATTTTTTTAAACATATCCCACGTGATCACACCCTGACCTCTTCTAACCTTGTTCGCCTGACACCAGTAGCTTTCCTCTGACTTCAACATAAATGTTGCAAAGGCAGTCTTTTGATCATCGTTGACCCTTGCAACGTCAAACACCTTCTCTATTTCCATAATCCAGGTCTAAGCTTCGGCCGAATTCATGGATCCCCTAAATTCTGGCAGTCCTACTGCCTTAAAATCCTTAAATGAAGTAGCTTGAGCTTGCGGCTGATTCATAAATGCTTTAGTTAACAGATTTACCAACTGCTACACAGGATTAGCGTTGACATTGTCGTTGTTATTGTTGTTGTTGTTGTTGTTGATGATGTTCGTGGATCCTTCCTGAACTTGTTGACGTGTTGGACATCTTCTTGGCGCCATTTTCTGTTTAAGATATACGCTTATTAGATCATTACTTAATCTCTTAAGTATTTAAGTCTTACCTTAAACATTTTAAGATTATTATTTATCACATAACATCTTGAATAAACATTGATATTTTATTCATTAATAACTTTTAAAACATAGAAAGATAGCATCACTGCTATTTACATTAATTATCCCGTGATAAAGAATCTTCAGGATTAAATCATCATATTCCATTACTTATATTCACACTGGAATTTACATCATTAACTATCATAGATATTCATATAACTCGTACTATTCCTATCACGACCTACTAAGACGTCGAACAACTTCTTTGCGCTCGTCTTCCATGATACGGAACATCGTCCTACGATCCAACATGTACCAAGGTAAGTCCTTGAACTGGACTGGATAGTACATAACTCAATCCTGAGCTCTGTCCATCACAGTGTGGAATGAACATTCCATCTCCCCCATCTTAGCCTTCTTTGCCTGCACCTCTTCCATAGCTACATCTGCACGTTGGGAAGCCTCCTCGTATGCATCTTCAGCCCTTACTCTCTTGGTGGACTCTTCTTTCACATCATCTTTCAGCTTCGTAACCTCTGCCATCAGCTGCTCAGTATCGCCCTCTAAGTGAATTAATTTTCACTCCACATTTCCAAGACGTACATCAAGACCCCGAATTTCCTCATTTTTTGACCTATAGTGGCCTGTCGTTCATCTGCCAGCTCCTCCAACTCTCTGACTCTATCCTGAAGCTCAATGTTATGGTCGTAAACCTCTTCATACATCTAAGTTACAATAGAGTTTGGTGGGAACTCATCTTCCTCCTCTTCTTCCTTAAGGTCCTCCTCCGGATCAGTCTCAGGCTCATGCTCCTGACCCACAATAGTGATCAACGGAGATTGCTCTCTCTATACTAACTGCTCCTGGATGACATGAATATCTCGGGGTTCCTCCTCCCCAGACCGACTAGATCCTCCAACATCCGACATCCTAACAACATAATTTTAAGTTTTAGTTACTAATCGATACTCGCGAGCACATAAGTTTATCACATAAGCATATAAATTCTTTTATTATTTTCAATGAATTAAGGAATTCATTTCTTAGAACTTGATAAGAGTTTATCACCACTATGTTCTCAATCTCCTATAAGGCTACTACCTAAGGTTTTCCCCCACCTAAAGTTCATAACCTACAGCTCTGATACGAACCTGTGACACCCCCAAATCCAGGTACTCGAATTTCTCATAGATTTGGTATTCACTCACCAAAATATATAACATTTATCTACCCATAGTAAAGATAACAATAAAATTTAAATAAAAATCCTCCCAATAAAGGGTTACAACAACTTAAACAAATAAATCCTAGGTTATCTAACCTTAATACATAAAATACGGAACATCATAAATAAATAAGTCTTAAACATAACATCATAAGTCTTAACATAATTATTCTCAAATAATAAATAAGTCTTCATCACCTGCTTGTTTTGCCTTTACCCTTACTAATAGATGGCTCATCAACTCTTTCAATCTTAGTTGTAATGTTATTGTGCAAGGGTGAGCAACAATTGTCCACAAGTTTAACAATAATAATAATAATAATAACATGAGAGTAAACAATGGATACTAAATAAAAGAAAACTTGGCTTTTGAATCAAGACTAGAACAGGAATTAAAAGTACATCTGAGGGTCACAAAACCATGAACTATGTCCCAGGTTACCAAGTATTTCAACTTTAAACCTTTAACAGTCGTAAGACTATATGGACCTTACTTCTTGTACCCAGGGGGATCAACCCTTAGTACCATGTATGTGCACAACATCTTAACGCGTAATATAATCCCCTGTAGCAGGGTTGTTCATCTCAGCTTTGACATTAGAGTCCGCACCAAAGGAAGTTTGGTCTTGATTGATCTCAAGGATAATTTAGAGTTCAATAATCATTAACTAAGAATTAGTTTAATCAATAAGGATTCACTATCTATTCAAGGTTTCAATGCAATATTAAAATCAATACTCAAATCAACGATTGAATCTCAACTCTATACAATTGAATGAACATTGTATATCAAAAGTAATACTTCAAAAGAGTTAGAACATTTCATTAGGAATCATGAACTTGAATGATTAAGCTCTGAACAATTCGAAATAAGAATACAAAGCTTGTTCAACAATAATAAAGTTTAAGAACTTACTCAATGAATGTTTAGAATTAGAAAACTTGCTCAATCATAAAATAATAAAGAATAAGGATTTACTCAATGCAAGTTTAGGGTTAGAAAACTTGTTTACCATAAGAGTAGGGTTCAAAAACATGCTCAAAGAAAGTTTAGGGTTAGAAAACTTGCCTCGTGCGTAGATTACACGTTTAATATTCATGTTCCCCAATTTAATCCTACATAATGTTTACATTCACAATACCAGTTAATTATAACATAATCGGCATCATAAGTACATCCTCTTTTGTCTAAACTCTAATTATGATTATATTAATCAAGTCACAACACTAGTTTTAACATATTATTAGACTTCATGAACGACGAGCTAACTATGCGTTCGACCTATCAATTAAACATGTAAGAACATCATTGACATATTAAGAATCTGTTTTAACATCACATTGTATGCTTAATACATTTTCATGTTCATTATATTGTGTTTAAATCACATTTTCTGGACTTGAACAATTAAATAAAATTTTCTGGGCAAATCTGCTAGCCGACGCTGCAGAGCGCCCTATTACTCAGGAATCAGCACTGCAGTGCGGCCCTGGCGCTGCAGCTCCGCTGTTAAGCCTATGGCGAGGTGCTGCAGCTTTGACTCGGCGCTGCAGCGCGTCATTAATACTGAAGACCGGCGCTGTGGCGCTGCAGCGCGCAGACAAGCCTGCATACTTTTAACATCTTAAGTCACATAAACAACAAGATTTAAAGCCATAATTTTTATATTTTTGTGAAAAAAACTCTATTTTTGACATTCTTAACGAAAATCAACTACTACGAACTTGTTTTTCAATCAAATTAGTCCATACAAGTTTCGCTCTTTTTGTTTTTACATGTATAAACATAATCATCCATCAATTTACCGATTAATATACAATTTAAACATAATTTTTCATACTTTTAGGCAACATTCATAAATACTTCTCTGTAAACTACAAAATTCCAATAAAACACAATTACATGAACCTGATTACTCTAAAACACATATAAATCATATATAATTGAACTATACATGTTAAAAAACATATACAACATCGTCTAATCAACAATTAACCATAAAAATTCAATTACAAGGAGTTAAAACCAATTTTCATGAAAAACATTACGAACATAAATTAAAAGTTTATATTAAGGGATTACCCTTGATTTCTCTTCTTAGATACTCAAAGATGATAGGAACTTCCTTCTTGATTCTACAAAACTTCTTCCTCAATAAATTTTTTATCTCAGTCTCTCTCTTTTCTCTTTATGTTTGTGCTTTCCAGACTTAAAAGAAGATAATAGAATTCGTATATAATATAACTGATAAGATGTGGGTAGCGGTTAAGCGCAGTCTGGCCTTAACTGCTCCCACATTCTCAAGGCCATGTTTGGCTTGTTTTAATTTAATTCCTTTCACTTTATTTTAATTAACTTGTTTATTATATAATTTATTTGTCACACTTTAATTAATCACATAATATTATTTAAACTCAATTAAATAAAAAACAATATTACCCATTAAATCACATCATCACATAATTAAAATTTTTATTTATTAATTATAAAAAGTCAATAAATCTCTAATTAATTATTAAATTAATTAGAATAACTTTAACATTATTTAACAACTCTTTTAATTTAATTATCTAAATTAAATTCACACTTTGAACTACAAAATTATTCCTCATTAATTTAATTAATGTGACACACTTAATTAAATTAATCTACCACAATCCCATCAAATAATTATTTAACTCAATAAATAAATTAATAAAATATTTATTTAATTCAATAAATATTTAAAAATTAATTATAAAAATCTCGTTCGTCACAATCTAGATACATCTAATCGGTATATATATATATATATATATATATATATATATATATATATATATATATATACACACACACACACACACACACACTAAAGCAGGAAAAAGCTTCAGATCGAAAAAGATCTTACCGTGTGTAGCGAGGAAGGCTTTAAACTGCTTTTGAAGCTTGAAAACTCAGTTTCCACCGGTTAAAACTTGATACTTGTAATATATATGTATACAAGTGTTTACAAAGAAGAATATCGAAATTTGGAATACTGTAGGAGGGGTTAAGAGCTAAAATGGGAGGAATTCCCTCTCATTTTCTCTTTTTCTCTTTTTTTTTCTTCACTTTTATGGATGATGAGGGGTTTATTTATATACCAAAATAGTCGCGGGTCTACCTGCGGCTGACCCCGGTTGGTCTGGCCTCGTGGGTCTCGTTGTCTTGAAGTATGTGCACTCGGACCAATGCGCAGTCTACTCAAACCTTCACAACTTTCAATTCGGAAGTCCGATGAAGGTGTGCTATACCTTTCCGAAAAGCTCTTTCCGAGAGCTATGCAGTGACATAGGGTTTGCCCTTTTACGAATCTGGAAAGATGGGTCCATGACAAAAATGGCATCTTTGGGTCTTCGTAGGCAATCCGTTGAGCTATTTTACATAGTTTGCGCTCGAAAATGCTACAATGGCTCTTTGTGACCTATTTGTAGTTGTATTAGGATTGTTGAGGTTGACTTGTCAAAATGACCATTTTAACCTTCCGAGGGTTGTCTCCAAGGTTGACGAGGCTTTTGGCTGTCCTTTGGGGTTGTCTCGAGGGTTTGATTGCTGCTAACTTTTCTTTTTCTTAGTGTTAATTTCAAAGGTTGATTTGATGTTCCACAGGGATGTCTCCGTGGACAAATTTGATGTTGTGGTCCTCCAGGGTAATCTCTGGAGTGTGAAAAAGATACTATTGCCCTCCTGCATAATTAGTAATAGGAAAACAAAATTTTGAGTGTCTATAGGAGGCAAACCCGTTGGTCACTGATTACTGGACTCCAGTGGCGATTAAGTCCAAGTGAGGCTCAGGAAAGGTACCACTCAGATCTGCTCCATTTGAAAGATCGAATTAACTTTCCATCTAGTAGATTGCGATGATCTAGGAACCTCCATGCCGAAAAGCCCATGAGAGTAACCCAAGATAGGTCAGCTTCTGATAACCAAACGCGAAGGGAAGTCTCTACATACCTTCCCTCTTTCAATACATGTCCTGTATAAATACATGTCCTATGTAAATGTTGTAAATATTGTATATTCTTTCACATTCATTGTCAAATATCAAATCATGTCGTGATATCATGTCATCAAAACAACTGGCATCTATTTTGCAGGAAAATATTAAAACCCTAAAAATTAACACATTGCATGAGCATGTATAGTGTTCGGGTTTATCAAGACTAAACTACCTACTTTTATTGTAGGCAAGATTGGTCCCATTACCAGATCCAAATCTAAGAAGGCAAAAAGCCTACTCATTAACATGGAAGAAAGTACCCAATAGGGGTCAACTTTTGTGTCTCGAGAAGAATTCGAGGGACTCAAAAATCAGATAGCAAAATTAGTTATCTTCCTAAAAAAGCAAAGTAAAAGTACTCAGAGTAAACAAATACCCACTCAACCAGAGTCCTCCGAACAAGGTGGCAGTCAGGGTACTGACAAGAAAATGGAAGTTTAGATTCTGGAACCTCAAAATAATAAGAAAACCAACAAAACCCTTGAAATCATCAATCTCAAAGAAGATCGAGATGTTGGTCATATTTTGAAGAAAGTTCAGCAAATGGAAGAAACCATCCGGTCAATCAAAGGGACTGGAGCATATGGGAGTGTTAACTACTCAGACCTCTGTATCTTTCCAGGGGCTCGCTATCCAGATAAGTTAAAAATTCCAGATTTTGAGAAATATAATGGATTGGGAGATCCTTACACCCATTTAAAAGTGATCATTGGAGAACTCAGGTCCTATGAAGAGCACGAAAAGCTGAGAATGTAACTATTTAAGAAAAGTCTAACCGGAGAGACCAAAGGTTGGCATGCCCGATTGGACAATTCCAAAATTCACAGCTGGGAAGAGCTAGCCCATGCCTTCCTAAATTAATACAGCTTCCGGTCACAAATGTCTTCAGACAGATATCAAATTACCAAAGTCAAAAAGCAAAATACTGAGTAATTCAGAGAATATGCCCAAAGATGGAGACATTTGGCTGTTCAAGTCATCCCATCAGTGATAGAAATTGAGATGGTAATGACATTCATCGACATACAAGAAGCTTCATTCTATGAGAGAGTCCTAGCAGGCATAGGAAAACCATTCTAAAAAATAATCAAACACGGAGAAATGGTTGGATGGGGTTGAAGTCTAAAAAGATCAAAGACCTCACTGCCTTAGAAGCCATGGCTGAGCACATTCAGGCTGGAAATTATGGGAATAATCCTCGAAGAATTCATAAAAAGAAAGAAGAGGGTGTATCCTTGGTACTACAAGGTCAAACTCAAAGAGGCAATCAAAACCAAAACTTGCCCGTCCAAAGAAAGAATTACTCCCCTTTCCAAACATCTATACAACCTTCAAATCCTCCGTTCCAAAAAGCCAGAGAGGTTAGACGTCGAAGAACGTTCACACCCTTAGGGGACTCACTTGAGAATATTCTCAAGCTTCTGACAACACAGAAGAAAATCACTCATCTCCTTCCATCGGCCAATCCAAGTGGAAAGAATTTTAACCCAAGCACAAAATGTGCTTATCATTATGGGGCTTGTGACCACGATACCCAAAAATGTTGGTCTTTGAAGCACAAGATCCAAGACATGATAGACAGTGGTGAGATCATGGTGACAACACTAGAGTAACCACATGTTCAAGATAACCATATGCCTTAACACAATGAGGATGGAGTAAACATGATCGGGGTTGGAAGGGGACAAACTTCCAAATACATTCAATACATTGGAGAAACATCCCAAGTAAATATATCGGCAAAGTTAGGTTATTCCAAAGGATGGTCTTCAATCAAGCATGAAATAAAGTTTATCAAAGAACAGATTGGTCAACTGGCAAAACTAGTGGTATATCAGCACCAAGTAAATCGACAACTGACTAGTCAAGGGCAATCAAATCTCCTCTCCATCGTAACAAGGGATCAACAATGATTTCAAGAGAATGAAACTTGGGAGGAAAAACTTGTAAGGAAAGCTAGATCCCAGGCTCGTCGAGAGTATGTGGATAAAAGAAAGTTCACTCCTCTAGGTCAACTAATGGAAGAGATCCTATAGATGTTGATCAATGAAAAGAAGATCATAAAATGTTTACCTCTAACCAATCCCCGTTCCAAGAGATTTGATGTTACCAGGATATGTCAATACCACTCCAACACTCCTAGGCATAACACAGAAAGTTGTTGGGTACTTCGTCACCTGATCCAAAATATGATTGATAGTTGTGACCTATAAATAGTAAATAGTGGTAATACCCTACCTGAAGAATAGGAGATATTTCCCCTACAACACCTCTGACTATTCAAGGAATAAAGCTCAGAGGAGGAAAGAGTCCTTTGAAAGTGGCTGCACTAGAACCCTTGATGTTGCCATTCAGGCCGCAATATCCCTTCATCAGCCTGAAAAGAGTCTCATGGAACTATAGGGAAAATGGGGGATCAATATTAAATAACGCCGTTACTATATCCAAGGAAAACCCACTATATCTACCTTAGCGAGTGATAAAAACAGTCACTAAAACTAAGGGGAAAGTGCCTGAGGAGAAAATTGAAGAATTCCTCATCAAAATGGAGCATAATGAAGTCAAAGTAGTGCAAAGATTAAGGAAGGCACCTCAACATATATCCATTATGGATTTGGTATTATCCTTAGAAGATCATCGCAAGATCTTAATGCAAGTGCTGTAAGAAGTGCATCTGCCTAAGGCGGTGGATACAAAAAAGTTCTATCATTTAGTAGATCACATTTTCAACAGTAATGTGATATCTTTCACTGACGATGATATACCAGCGGAAGGGACTGCTAATTGCAAGTCATTACATATTGCAGTGATATCCTCAGGGTATGTAATAGGAGAAGTATTGATAGATGGAGGATCTTCCTTGAACATTTATCCCTACGACACTTTAGAAAAAATGAAGATCATTGCAAATAGAATTCGAAGCAGCAACATAATCATAAGAGCCATTGACGGGTCTCGACGAAATGCTGTAGGAGAAATCAAACTTCCAGTGGAGATTGGTCCATATACCTTCACATATCCTTTCAAGTGTTGAACATCACCACAGTATATAATTTACTTTTGGAAAGACCGTTAATTTATATGGTAGGAGCAGTCCCATCCACCCTTCAGCAATAAGTCAAATACATCATCAATGGCAATCTGGTCACCGTTAATACCGAGCCAGAATACTCAGTCTGTGTACAAGGTGATATGCCTTTGATCAACCTCAACGAAGGAGTTGAGGCAGCCATCTTTAAAGCCTTCGAAGTGAGTAACACTCACTATCAAACTATTGGGGATCCAGCGTTGAAGCCAAAAATTTCTTCTGAAGTAATGTCTTTCGGTAAAGAAATGATGTCTTTGGATTTCTGCCCTGGCAAAGGACTAGGGAAAAATTATCAAGGGATCAAACATCCAATCCAAAAGACTGACCAAATAGGAAAGGCAGGATTAGGCTATGGATCTAATCACAGGAACCTGCACAAGCATCAGCCGGTTCATACATCCACCATTTTATTACCAGATCTCACGGATGCAGGATTCTTAAAGCCAACAAGGAAAATCCCTATGTCTGTATCGGGTATACTGATTCTTAAGGTTAAACCAGCTGGTGATAAGGAAATCCAAGTACATAAAGTGATAAAAGAGTAGTACCTCATATATGGATCGTTGTATTCAAAAAAAATTATGATTAGAAAAGACCGAATGATCGTACTGGATCGCCAGTGAGATGATATGAGGAAAGCTCTGATAATGATAAACGATGTTGATGGTGCCGACTGGTGCATTTTCCTTCTTAGGATGGTTGATGAATGCCCCAATTTTGAGTTATCGATGTTTCTGAAATTGCCCTAGTCTTATTTGCTGTAGAGGTCCTAATATCGGGTTGTCGTCAATTCTAAAATTGCCCCAGGCTTACTTATCGTCTGGGGTAGTTGCTTTGACAGATGGGCTGATAAGATGTTGAGATCACAAGAGTCTTTTACCTCTTGACCCCCATGGTGAATAGGTAGTGGATTTTAGCTTTGATGCTTGGATGCCCTAGTCATTATTTTTGATTTATAGGAGCAATTCACTTTGATGATTTTCTTCTAATTTAACGATGATTTATGACCAAGGGTGTCTAAAAGCTCAGCATCATTTGTGATGTGATGGCTTCAGTTGGGTTGGCTTCCCCAACAACTTCATTATCTTTTTCTTCATTTGTTTCTTCATCATTTTTATGGGCTTGAGAGGATTTAACTATGAAGTCTCTCTCGAACTGTTGTTGTATTTCTCGCAAGGAACTTTCCTTTTTGGCTTTTTTTACAATGGGAAGGATCAGTATTTCCTCCTTATCATCCAAGAGGGTAAAATCACGAATGTGGTTGCTAATTTTGGCAACAAAATGTTTGACATTAATGGAGAAATTTCCTTTGGGGACTGTCTTATTTTCTCTGCCATTCCCCTCATTATGATGGGTTCACCTTGTGTTTCACCAGGATTGGTGCTCATAGCCATCACTTCCTTTGAATTATTTTTCTTAAGTAGAAATCTTAAACTCTTTATTTGCCTTTTGCCTTTTTTGGTTATGGGGATTTCTATCTTCAACTCTCTATTTTCAAAGAGATTCTGGATTTTATGTTGCAGATGCCAACATTCCTCGGTCGCATGTCCCAAATGCTTCGGAATGATAAGCACACCTCTTGTTGAGATCATAATTCCTTCCTTTGGGATTAGCAAGTGGAGCAAGCTCAGTGATCTTTTTCTACGCAACTAACAGTGCTAACACATTTTCCAACGAGTCCTCTAAAGGCGTGAATACCCTTCTCCGCCTACTCTCCCCGACTCTCGATGTCGTAGGATTTCAGGGTTTGTCAGTGTTTGGAATGTTGTTTAATATTTCCTCTTTCAGAATTAGCATTCCTTCGGGCAATTTTTCCGCTGGCGAAATCTTTTAGTAATTTTATCATTACAATTTTCTTGCCCTTTCAGCCTGCATTGATCTTCTTCATTTAGTTGACTAATCTTGGAGGAATATAGGCTTAAATTCTAGTTAACCTCTTTTTTCTCTTGGCTTTCTGATAGTTGAGTGAAAAATTTCCTTGTAACTTGATGTTGGCGCACTATCAGATTAGCCAACAAAGTTACTTGATGTTGGATCATCTCTAATTTTTGCATCACTGTCATACACTCCTCCAGATTTTCTGACTCGAGGACATTTGTTCTATTCCTTTGGGGGTATTCCTCCATCCTTCGTATGTACTTACACTTTTGACCCACTTCGGCGCTTCCTGACCCGATCATGTTCACTCCCTCCGTATCATGCTGCAGTAGAAGGTTGTTGTTGACATTTGGCTAGTCAGGTCGTTGGACCACAACTAGAACTGAGCAAAAAATGGATATAACCGAATAATCGAATCGAACTGAATTTTTTTAACCTAAATTTCTTAGTAATTCGATTATTTTTTGCAATTCGATTATATCTGAATTTTTA
Source organism: Panax notoginseng (assembly GCA_016801055.1). Lineage (NCBI taxonomy): Eukaryota > Viridiplantae > Streptophyta > Magnoliopsida > Apiales > Araliaceae > Panax > Panax notoginseng. Next base: position 195,607,340 of record CM029016.1, read on the forward strand.
TCTGATTTTCGGGTTCGAATTTGGGTTTCAATTATATATTATTCGGTTAACTGAATAACCGAATAAGAAATAAAAATAATCAATGCTCAAAAGTTAAAATAATAATACCATTCATACACTCACTCCCTCAGTCCTCACCTCATTCCTCATCTCTCAAAACCCTCACCTCTCAATACCCTCAGCCCTCAGCCTCAAATCTCTCATCTATCATCTCAGATTTCCCGCTCTCTCAGTTTCCGTCTCTCATCTCTCATCTCTCAAATCTCTCATCTCTCACTCTCTATCCTAATTCCCAAATCTTGAATCGCCGCCTCCGCTCCTCTGCTAGATTTAAATGTATCTAAATTATTAAATTAATCACTTAAGTGTTTTGATCTAGCTGTCAATTACATATTTAGTCAGTTTGTTAGCTTATATGAGGTTTTTCGTGGGCCTTCTTGATTTTTCACTATTACACAAACTTGCATCAAAAAAAATTTGGGTGTATGTATGTACTTATTTTACAACTGATGTATATCGTTGTTAACATGTTACACGTTCGAAGTGATTTTGATAAAAACTTTGAACAAGTGATACAAGATTCATAGTTGTAATTATACATGTAAAGATTATATGTAAATCTTGCTTGGAAGTTCTCTTGGTAAGGTGTTGTTGCATGTTGGACATAATAAATCAAATTTAGAAATTAAGCTTGTTTCATACTTTTATAATTTTATTAGCATTAATTTGGGCATATATCTCTAGTTATTATTGAGGTAAACAATCACTACTTCTGGTATTGTCTTACTGCATATTTTTGACATGCTTGGCTGCTTGGGCTGTTTGGTTGCTTATTTCCCTCCCATGTTGTTTAGTTTAATGATGAAATGATTTTTTTTGCCTAATAAAATGGAGCATAATTTTGGTTATAAACCAACTTTACAATTCGGGTATTCAGTATTCGGTAATTCGGTTATTTTAAAATTCATTTAGTAATTCAGATAGTGAAATTAGAAATATTTCGATGGTTCGGTGGTTCGGTGGTTCGGTTATAGCCGAAATGCTCACCCTCAACCACAACATCGCCACTTTCGATCAGATTTTGGATTTTATGCTTTAAGGACCAACAATCTTGTGTATGGTTCCCAGAGACCCTGAGCGATAAGCACATCTATGGCTTGAATTGTATCTTTTGCTTTTTGGATCAAGAGGTAGAGCCAATTCAGTAATTTTCCTCTGGTTGATTAATAATGCCAATATGTTTTCAAGGGAATCGCCTAGTGGAGTGAACACCCGATTTTCTATTCTTTCAAGTTTTCTCTTTTTGTCCTGACAATTGTTGAATGTGGCATGTTGTTGTAATGACAGATTGCATTCATTCTTCCAAATGGGGGGGCTATGGTTGGGTATCCTGGATTGCCCCTGTAAAATGAGGGATACATCTTCATCGCCTCTTTTAGGTATCCTCTTGGGAGCACTCACATAGTTGCCAGACTGTATACGCTCAGCGAATACTTCCAAGGCTATGAGGTCTATAATCTTGCCCGCTTTCAAGCACATCTCTGCCATTTCACCTTGTTTGATCATCTCTGAGGATGGCTTGCCTATTCCTGCTAGGATCTTCTCATAGTATGAAGCTTCTTTTATATAAATGAAAGTCATTACCATTTCAGTTTCTGTCATAGGCGGGCTGACCTGTGCTGCCAGAAGTCTCCATCTTTGAGCGTATTCTCGGAAAGACTTAGTATTCTACTTCTTAACTTTAGTCACCTGATATCGATTTAGTGCCATTTGTGACTGAAAACTGTAATGATTTAGGAAAGTGTCGGTCAGCTCTTCCCAACTGTGGATTTTGGGCGTACCAAGCTTTGGCTTCTCAAGTTAGACTTTTCTGGAACAGTTGTATTCTATGTTTCTCATCCTCTTCATAGGATCCGAATTCCTTAATAGACACTTTCAGATGGGTATAAGGATTGTCTGCTCCATTGTATTTTCCAAAATTCGGGACCTAGAATTTATCAGGATAACGAGTCCCTAGGAATATGCAGAGATTTGTAAAGTTAACACTTCCAAATGATCCAGTTCCTTTTATAGACCGGATGGTTTCTTCCATTTGTTGGACTTTCTTTCTTATATCACCAATTTCCCGGTCTTCCCTGAGATTTGTAATTTCAGGGGCTTTTTTGGTTCTTTTACTGGATCGAGGTTCAGGCATTTGTACTTTCCCCTTTTTGTCAGCACTTTGATTGCCACCCTGGGAGGAGGACTCTGGTTAAGTGGGTGTTGTCTGGCCCTGAGTGCTTTTATTTTGTTCTTTCAGGAAGATATCCAACTCTGCTATTTGATTCTTAAGTCCCTCAAACTCTTTTCAACATACGGAACCTGATTTATGTTGGGCACTTTCAGCCATGTCGGTGGATGGGCTTTGTGCTTTCCAATATTTTGACCTGGTAGTAAGACCAATCTTGCCTACAAAAAAGGGTATGTAGTTTAGTCCTGACATACACTTGAAAGTAGTATGCACACAAGGCAATCATGTTGATGATAAAACATATACTTTGTAACAATCTTATTCATTTATTAATAAAAGTATTCATTTACTAAAGGCTTTAATTTATCAACATGGTGTTGTTTTAATAATATGTGATAAACCCATAGTTTTAAGCAATGCGTTTAGAATCATGATGAGATCATGCTAATGAGATATAAATTCTTATACAGCTTAAAAACTAAAATGTTCCCAATCAATAGATTACTAAAAAGAGGATTAGTGAATCAGGATAGATTGGTACATACATTACTTGCTCATTAGATGAGGATGATTGATCTCATTATCATCTATGTGGAGACACTAAAGAAAATATATAGGTGCTTATTGGAGAATAAGTTCACTGAACGTGGCTCGCTAAGGAATACCTAATGGAGTTTTACTTGCCTGTCAATAGTAGTTCTTGTAGTGATAGTAATACAAGTGATCCTTGGACTTGAGATCATCATTGTATCTTGTGTATGATGAGTTATACTTTGACTTATTCCTTAAGACCCTTAGGGTATAACAAAGGGTATGCTTGGGTGTAATAAGTTGTACATGGAGATAATGTATGATAAACAAAGAATCTACCGCTTCTAGTAAAAGAAGTGAAATGTCTTATGTGATTCGATAAATGACAACTCAGTAGTCCTTGGTCAAGGCAGAATGAAATTAGAAAGGAGTTTCTAATTTGCATTATTTGGTGTTGTGCATTTAAGAATCGAAATACATATAATTAAATAAAATAAGACCTGACAGTAATTCCATGTCTTATATTTAATTGAAACATTGTATGGTGGAATGATTGAATTGTATAGTAATTATTTACTCAAAGGTTCTTTAATGATTAATGTTAAAATCTATATTATCTTGAAAGTCGTTGATCGCTAAGGAGGCTTATCCTTCTTGTAAAATAAATGTTATTTATTTAAATAAATTATTATATTAATTTATTTATTTAAATAAGATTAGAATTGTTCTAATTGATTTATTCACAACCGGTTTAATATGGAGAACCTAAAGGGTCACACCGCAAAGGGAAAAATATTTATTTAAGAAACAAATGGCATAATCGTAATAATAAGTTAAGTGCATTTAATTTAATCTATGGTGATAAAATAAATTAAATAACTTAATATTTATTATTTAATATTTTGAAAATATTAAATATAAATTAATAAGAGGAGTCTTATTATTATTATTACTATTATTATTATTTAATTCTTAAAGGATTTTGGGAATTAATTAATAAAAGTACTATCATATATTCCTAATAAGATTAGGAGGCTAATTAATTAAAAGAGTTTAATTAATTTTTCCTAATAAGATTGGGAGCCTAATTAATTAAAAGAGTTTAATTAATTAAAATAAAATTCAATTCCTTAATTGTTAAGGAGGGTTTCTCTTTTAATTAATTAAAATAAAATCCAATTCCTTAATTGTTAAGGAGGGTTGCCTACATCTATAAATAAGATGAGTCTTATTATGGGTGAGGGCTGTTGTTGACACTTTCACAATACACGTGAATGTTAATTCCAATAGTTGGGAGAGTATATCTTTTCTATGAGAGATAGAAAACTAGGATTTTGTCAAATACACATCTTCTCGAATACTTATTCTTTCTTGGTGGATCACCTCTAGAGGCCAAACACTTGGATGGCTAATGTTGATCAAATGAAGGAATCAAACCCGGTGGATTCAAGTTGAACGCGAAAATAATTGGAGGTGAACTTGTACCTGAGGAAGCTAGTTCTACAAGGGTATAAATTTAATCTTCATCTAATTAATAATTGTGCATAAAGGATGAACCGAGTATATGGTTTGTAAAATTTTAAAATCTATTTTTTTACACTTCCGCTTTACTTTGATGTAATTTAATTGTGTTCTTAAATCTTAAAAATCTAACAGTGGTATCAAAGTCAAACCTTTATACGAGTTATTAATTGTTCAGATTCGATATGTATGTTACTATATGTTTAGAACAAATTTTTTGGCCATAATTATTGGTATAGAATCAAGTTTTTGGAGAAAAACTGCATAATTCGTGAACTGAAAAACTGATTATACAGACTGGCATCGCAGCGCTGGATTACAGTGTAATCTGGGCGTTGCAACACCGGCTCGGGTTCTAGAAGGCTAACCCAGCGCGGCATCGCCTACTTACAGTATAATCAGCTCGCTGCAGCGCCATCCCTGTTTTTTGAAAATTGATGACGTGGCGCCGCAGCGCCACTCTCCAGAAAACATAATTGAATTTTTAACTTTAATTTCTAATTAAGATAAAAGGTTTATTTTAATTGAAATTAAATTATTATTTTTCAGTAATTCTAAATTTGAAATAAAGGCGTTTATTTTGATTTGGAATTGAATTAAAATAAAGTTGTTTATTTTAATTGAAATAGAATTCCATATTCGTTTGAATAAAAGAGTTTATTCAAAAGTTTTATTTTAATTGGAATTAAATTCCACATTCGTTTGAATAAAAGAGTTTATTCAAAAGTTTTATAGGATTCCACGTTCATTTGAATAAAAAAGTTTATTCACATATGGAATAGGATTTCATATTTCCTAGAATAAAGGAGTTTATTCACATATGGAATAGGATTCCTTGTTTCCTAAAATTAAAGGTGTTTAATTTTAATAAGGAATAGGATTCAACATATTTTATTTTTCCAACAATTTTAAGTTAAAATAAAGGAGTTTATTTTGTATTTGAAATTAGATTCCTTGTTAATTAAAATAAATGAGTTTATTTTGATTGAGAATTTGATTAAAAATAAAGGAGTTTATTTTTATTCAAAATTAGATAAAATAAACTAAAAAAATTTATTATGATTTTGATTAAAAATAAAGGAGTGTATTTTGTTTCAAAATTGGATTTTATGCTAATTATAATTGCCCATTAAATTGATATCAATGTATATATTGATATTCATGAGATGAATGTTATTTAGTGATGTATATGTTGATATGTATGATAATAAATGTGGTTAATTATGGATTATTAACCAATATGATTGGATTTTATTTTAGTTAGATGCATGAATGTATGAGTTTTATTAAATGGGGTATGCGTACCACGTCTTCTCTAATTTTTTTTTTAATGTAAATTCTATATCCCTCCTATGTACTTCCCATTGACTGCTGATCAAAGTTTCTATTTATAGTATTCTATATGTACATGCTTATACAATATATATATATATATATATATATATATATATATATATATATATATATATATGTGTGTGTGTGTGTGTGTGTGTGTGTGTGTGTGTGTGTGTGTGTGTGTGCATGCGCGCTAAACAAGATGAAACAAATTAATAACAAACCCCTCAAAAATTTTATATTAAGTCTTAAGCGTTCAAAGATATTTGGAATATCGAACGTCGCCTTCTAGCATGATAAAAAATAATAGAGTATCAATTAATTATTATAAGTTTGTTGTGTCACCACAAGGCTGATCTTACTTTTTTGAGATGTTAATTTTATCACATTTGATGCTTATAAAGAAAATTGAATAATGTTATTTTGTTGTGTCACCACAAGGACAATGTTTTTCTTTTTTGAATATATGGAAGTGCTAGGTTGAACTTAACTTAAATAATTTTGACTCGGATATGCCACCACATAATCAAAATAATCTTAAGGCAAAATAAAAGAAGTTACATAATGATGTAATTGACAAGAGTTGTCTACCTATTTATTTATATATAATTTGTTGTGTCACTAGAAGGCTATATACATTTGAAATGGGATCCTTGTTCTCACTAGCAAATCTTTAATTAGATTTTGTCGAACAATATAAGTGAGGGTAATATAGTTTGATGAAAATTGTAACGACCCCAAAATTCGTACAACTCAATTATCGACTTTGATCATTAATAACATGTCCAACTTCTGATTTTACATCATTATTCGATGTTAAACTTAATAATATGCGGAATAATTTAAACTTTTCTATCTTCTTACTTTAATTTCCTGAATCAAAACCTTTATCATTACACATCTCTGAATCAATTTTATTTTGTGATTCTCTTCATCAAAGTTATTATATAAAATTTTACATTTCAATCCGATAACCTTTACATATCAGATAACTCAAACTTGACAGTTTGTCATTACATAATCATTGTGACTTATCAAGTATATTTCTCAAAACATTTATCTTTACCTACCTTTAAACAATACTTAGCTTATTACTCACCTTATCAGAGTTAATAAATAAAACTTACATTCAGATTCAATACCCTTTCATACAATCAAACAAAACTTAAACTTTATAACTCAACATCTATTAAACATTATACATTATTCGGAAGCCTAAACATGGTTCAAATAATAATAATAATTCAGCCAAAGTGTATAAATCTTTAAGTATCACATCTGATTCATGTCTTTCAAGTAGTACATAACTTTACCTTGAATCTTTAACCTGCAAAAGTGGTTATTTGCAAGGTTGAGCTCGACAGCCCAGCAAAATCTAACAATTTTCATGCATCACATAGCACATAATAACATGCTCAATATACATCTCATAAACATTGGACTAACATAACATATATGTTGTGGTTCATATAACAAGTATAAAGATTGTGTTCCTTACTCAATCAACATTTATTACTCAATCAACGTAGTCATAAATTGACTTAACATTTCATTCTTTTAACATATATATATATAACACATCATGTTGTTTGCAATAAAGATTTAAAACAGTTAATCACCAAGTTTACATAGCAAATAGGAACTGAAAGACTTGCCATGATCGCTGTTTACCAATAGTAGTTTAACAGCTTACAGTTATCTGCACTTCACGTGCCATACACAATTATATAATTATACACATCAACAATTAGTCACATAGCAACGCATAGTAATTATAATGTAAACTTTACTCTACATCTAATAACCCTTCTTATTAATCAATACATAATTTTCAATTAGATTGTGTTAACTTTTGACTTACATCTCACTGTATTACTTCTTAGGTCGTACTCGAAGTTCATTCAAGTGTTTAAGTCTTGCTATGAATCATTATTGGTTTTATATTAAACCCATTTCATATCTTATAATATTCATTTCATTTGACTTAAAACACTTTTACGTTCATTAACATTTGTTACGGCGTTTCGACGTTCATTCGTCACACGCCCAATTTATCTCTCTTGTGTGTGCTTAGTATGCTTATACAACTTATCTAATACATCATTTATTAATGTTAAGCATCATTATGTTTACTAACATTCATTTTTTATAACTTAGAACAACACATTTTATCGTCTGAAGCACTACACTTGCATACATGCATACCCGATGCCCTCTAATTGCCTATGAAAACACAATAGTCCTAAAGATAATCATTTTGACCCCTGTTCTCAACCTCAAATCTAAAAACTTAAAGAATTTAAGTTATAGGTCTATTCGTCCTTGTTCCAGATCATTTTGAATCGCCTCAATCAGAGTTCGTATGAAAAAGTTATGGTTATTTTACCAAAATAAGTCAAAGTAGTCACACTTAACACACTTTGGGCACGGCCGCACCCATTTCCTTCACACTTCAATGTGCCCGCGCTAGCTAGCATCGCCCACCGGCATGCCCGCCCTCCCGGGTAGCGCTCCCACGCTTGGCTTCGCCCATATTACAGTTTTTGCGATGTTCTTACTTTAAATCTTCATAACTTCTTCATTTTAAGTCGGAATTAGTTGGTTTTCGACTCTATGAACTCGTGAAACACTGAACTACTCATCTACATAATAATTATAACACTTCAAAAACATTAACAGTTCATTTTAAGGGTTCCAATTTAGTGTTCATGCTATTTTTTTCATGTTTTAAACATATTTAGCATAATCATTCACCACGGATTCAATTCCTAACCAAATCAATCCGTTTAAACTTCGTTGTTTTCATTATTCAATATACTAACAATATCTGACACCAATTTCAGATTCTATTCATGAACTAACTAACAATTTTGACTCCAACATAAGTCAAAAATGTACATATTCAACCAAAACTCAATTCCTTATTTTAAAACATGTTTCATATGAATTTGATTTCTAAAAATCATTCTAGATAACAACTAATAGATTATAAACATCTAACAACATATATATAACATCTATTTAGTAATTCATCTAACTAAATTTCCAATTTTAAAGGATAACTCAAGAACACCCAAACTAAGAAGAAACTAGGTTATTTACCTCTTAATTCTTGTTTAGCTTTGTTTAGGAGATGCTAGAGAATTGCAACTTCCTTCTTGTTTTCAAGGATTTCTCTTCCAATTGCCTCCCAATTCTTCTCTAGAGCTCTCTCTCCCTCTGTATTATCTCTGTAAACTCTCCATTCTCTCTTTGGCCAAACCCTTTTCACGTAAAACCAACTAAAACCAACGCACAAAGCTAAACGTCTAAAAACTGACGGTTTATTAAATATAATAATGATATATCAGTTATAAAATTTAATATATTTTATTTATATTTTCACTTTATTTATATTATTTATTATAATTCAAATTCAAAATTCAAAAGCCATAACGCTTCGTTTGGCAAAAACACTTTTAAAATAAAGACTTAATATTTTTAAGCATTGTTTGATAAATCCATTTAAACTACTTTAATTTACTTCAATAAATTATTTATACCATAGTTTATTGTCCCACATTGTTTACTTAAATTTCCATATCCAATCTTAATTAAATAAACAAAACTTACTACCACAAAATTATAATTTTAATTATAACTTTACTTAATAAATTAACAAATTACTTTAATTAAAACAACATTCTAGCAAATTATATAATCCTTAACAACTCTCTAATTTAGTTAATAAGTTAAATTAGAGTATTATCTCATAAATTTAATTCATAAATATCTACTAACAACAATCACATAAATAAAATATTTATTTAATTTAATAAATATTTTAAATTACAAATAAAATCTTGAATTGTTACAAAAATAGTGGGAGATACCAATTTAAAAAAAGACCTAAATTATTTTGGTAATTAATAAAAGAATGTATGATATAATGTTATTAAATTACAAATTCATTTAAAGAATTTTATAATATCTAAAATTACTATTACTGCGTAGCATATTAGATACTAAATTAATCAGACCGAATTAAATGGATTGGTTAAGGAATTTGAGAATAGTTCTCATGGCTAAAAACTTATCTCATGTCCTTAATACTCCTATCCCTGCAACGGTTGCAGACAATGCCTTTGAGAAAAAAATTTTACTTTTAGAAAGTGGCAAGATGATGCACAGTTGGCTCAATGCATCATGCTCACATCCATGAGTAATGAGCTTCAGCGTCAGTATGAAACTATGAATGCTCTTACTATACTCATGCACATCAAGTAGTTGATGGTGAGAAAAGTAGGACTGATAGATATCAGATATCTAAAGAGCTCTTCCGATCTAGAATGACCAACGGCACTACAGTACAGACACATGTCCTAAACATGATCACTTTGATAAAACAATTAGGACAACATGTTTTGTCAAGGATGGAAAGTTGAGCCAAGATTTGATCTTGAACTCACTTTCGGACTCCTTTCACAATTGTTTTGAATTTTTCATATGAACAAGCTAGATATCAGCCTCGCTGATTTGCTTAACTGTTAAAAAATGTTTAGAGTCACTTTCCAACAAAAAAAGACCAAGTCTTACTGGTAGGGGCCAAATGATCTTCTGAATAGAAGAACGATTCTAAGAAGGTAAATAGAAAGGCAAAAACAAAGGATAATAAGAACAAAGCTGATACGGATAACAAAGGAGTTTGCTTCCACTGCAATAAGCCTGGACACTGGAAAAAAAAACTGCGAGAAGCATCTTGCAGAGCTAACCAGAAGAAGCTTAGTGAAGCTTCGGTTACAAATATAGTTTTGTTCATGATTGAAATTAATCTTTTTATAAGTTAAGATTCTACTTGGGTATTGGATACCGGCTTTAGTTCTCATAAATAAAGATTTATGAAGGAACCAATCAGAAGTAAAAAGCTAAACAAAGATAAGTAATCCTATGTGTGGGAAATGAAGCAAAGGTTGCAACATTAGCCATAGGAACTTATAGTTTAGCACAGCGTACGTGCAAATCTATTAAGTCAATAAGTTGTTATTGTATTCCAGTTCTCGTTAGAAATATTATGTAAGACCCCGACTTTTTATAAATAAAATTAAATTTTCTCTATTTATTATTTTGAAATAGTAAGGGCTGATTTGATTAATGTGGTTAGTTATGGGTAAAATGCGCAAATATCTTAAATAAGCAAGTGATTATAAAATACTCATTGTTGTCGGGGAATATTCGTTTGTTCGTGGAATATTCTTACTGTCGGGGAATATTCGTACGACGGCGCAGCCTTGTGTGGGCCCCATAACGGAAAGCGATTGGATGAAGAAAACGACATGTATAAGTTGTTTATAAATAACGACGTAGTTGTTACCGTTAATACTGTTGGAATACCCGGTGGTTAAAACACAGTAGCACACGGTATTGCACCAATTATTGATTCTTACGTAAAAAGACACTACTCAATAATTGTTACAGTAATTACTGTTCAATATTTTATTTTATTGATTCAATAATTGCTACGTTGATATTTTATATTATTATTATTTCAATAATTATCACTACACAGTATTTTTTATTATCAGATCAATAATTCATATTATTTTAATAATATTATTAGATAGCATTATTGGCAATGTCTAGAAAGTTCTGTCTAAGGAGAGGTTTGGTCACCTAATTGCTCGCCCGTAAGGAGAAATAATTATTGGAAAGCCCCCTCTTTCTTGAGAACGGCCTAGTTGTCAGTATTGTAATTTTGTAATACTATTTGTGAATAATTAATTATTAATTTATATGATAAGGAAAATATTCATTTTATGTGGATATAGATGGAGAAAATTTTTAATGTGACAATTGTTAAAAATTGATATTTTATCTTTTCTGATAAAATAATTTATTTAAATATATTATTATATTATAATAATATAATAATGGTGATATTTTACAATGAATGTGTGATATATGAATAAATGAGGAGGAAGAGTATTTTTGTTACAAAAAAATATTTAAAACATGTTAAACATGTTTGTGAACCCTATTTCTTGACTGAAATTTGATTATAGCCTTTAAAATCGTCAGTATGTGGATTTCGGTCAATTTTTGTTTAGAATTTAAAAAAACTTAAACTTATAAAGTTGTAGAAAATTGAATTTTCTATGGAATTGGCATAAAATTTGAATTTTTCTGATAAAAGGGCTATTTATTATGAATTATTGAAGTTCCGAAATAATTGATTTTTGAAGTTTTAATTATTTTTTTAAGAAAAACGTTTTTATTATGTTGGTGGTCCCCACTAGTATTGAGAGCATGCTGAATTCAGTTTCTTTGGTGTGCAAAGGAAAATTTTTAATATATATTAATATTTTATTAAATTTTCTACTTTGGTGTTCTAAGCATTTTCATATAAATAGGGTGCTTAGGTTAGAATTGAAAATCACACCAGAAATAGAAATTTTCTCTCTCTATATTATCGAGCGTATTCTTGTGTGCATTTTGATACTTTGAGTGTTGCTATACGGTGCAAGTTCTTTCAGCACTATATCCAGTATTCCAGTCAGAAGTACTGTCTTTTTGGACGTAAGGGATGTTATTTTTTTTTATGATATTATTTCTTTCAATATCATTATGCCAGAATATTGGTAAGATTTTTCTTGTGAAATTCTTATCTTTTTGTGTGGAGGTTACTATTCACGTATATGGTACTATTCACGTATACGGCACCATTCACGTATACGACACTATTCACAGAAAAATGAAATTTTCTCTTCTTTGTCCCGGATGTCTATTTTTATTACTAGCTTTGATTGTATCCATGTTTTGATCTTTATTCTTGAATTTTACTCTACTATGATATATTATGGGGTATTTTTGAACATGGATAAACTAAAGTACGAATCCCTAATATTTGTTCTTTTGTCTCACTGGATTCGTTTTTTTAAAAATATTTTTCATCATCCTCAGTCCTAAATGATGATATTATTGAATATATTTAGTCTGTAGTACAAAGATGAATGATTAACTGATGAATATATTTGGCCCGTAGTACAAAGATGAACAGGTGTTTAGATGAACATGACCAACTGGTGATACAAATAAATATCTTTGGCCTGTAGTGCAAAGATGAATATTTAATTCAAGTTGTATATTGATTGATGTTACAGGGATAAAATATTGATGATGGACTTTTAAATCTTAGAAGATAGTAGAATTCATTCTCTATGTAACTCTTTTAATGAATTGTTATTTCCGCTGCGAATATTGATCTGAAACTTGTTGTCTATTATATTCTATCAGATTTTTTCATGTTGAGGACTAACGATAATTTGTTTTATATTATCTTAGTCAAAATATCCTTTACTGGGCTAGTTGAGCTCACCCTTTTCTTTTTGTTCCATTTTCTTCTCAAGAGGCGAGAATGTAACGAGTACTAGTCGGGGTATAGAATGATGGTTCTAGAAAGATGTTTTAGTAGTCCTCACTACTTTTGTAAAATAAAGTATCAATAATTGTAATGAGGACTTATTTGAGTGTGGATATTATCTAGAAGACAATATTTATATTTTAAACTCACAGTTTAAGTGTTGTCGTATTTTGCACGATAATTGTATTAATAAAGTTGTAGTTGTATCTGTACCATGTATTTGGCGACTCAAAATGGGAGTTGTATACTTATTTTGGGGGCGTCACAGTTGGTATCAGAGCTTAGGGATATGGTCTCTGACGGAGATCGGAGAATAGAACTAGTAGGGGAGAGATGAGTAAATCCTTCGCTAGTATATCCTACCTAAGCATATTTGTTGGTTGGTCAAAGTATAGGGTTATTATGTTGCATGTCAATTTCTTTAATTAACCCTTGTTTTGTCGTAGTATTTAAGAATGACAGCTGAGAATGTTAACAGTGGAATAAATGAGACCGTGGAGACACCTTTAATCACCAACGAGGTTATAAAGCCCCCAAATTCAGGTACTTAAAACCCGAACTTGGTGCTTCACGATACCATTTCTATGAGAAGAATAATACTAATAAAAATAACAATAATATAAAGATCAACTTAATTTACATATTTATCAGAGTCTGAATCCCAAGTACGTAATCTTTAAACATTCATTACAACTCATGATAGATAATATATATCATACTTGTCTTAATAAAGTTAACTATTACATAACATAGCATTTCGTTCATTCAGCAACCTTTCCTTTTCCCTTGTTCTTAGCAGAGCTCTCTGGTTGTTCACACTTAGCTGAAAACATTTAAATTAAGCAAGGATGAGCATTTGAGTGCCCAGCAAGTAATAGCAATTATATATATATAAGCTAAACGAATTTAAATATTTTCTTTGTACTACCTTTTTACAACAAGTCAATAGTTATGAAGTAATCTGAACCGATAATATTAACATAACAACTCTCTATCAAATTTTTGAAACTACGTAATGACTATAAATAGGGTTAAGGTGACATTGATTTCAATTTTTGAATAGGTTAAACAGAACTTCATCTGTAAACTGTCATAACTTACGGGCACGGGGGTGATCAGCCTGTTGTACCCTGTATTGATCAATACTACATGCAAGAATGATGTTATCGTTCACTCTGTCCACCTTGGGTGCATAAAAAGTTTTCCCGTGTAAGGGATGTTCATACTTGTCTGGGTTCCAAACTAAAGCAATTCAGTTGGATAATAATAAGGTTTTATCTATTTAACAATAATCTATAATTCAACATATATATATATATATATATATATATATATATATATATACAGGTAATTAACAAAGGTGTATCAACATGTGATTAAATACAATGATTATCCAAGTGGGGACACTTGTATAACCATTTATAGAAATTAACGAACAAAATATATATTTGAATTACCATATACTAACATGTTAATAATCAATGAGCGTATATAATATAGGGTTAGTAATCTGTATAGTATTAATATAATTTAGAAACATTCTTACTCATGTCCATTGCATAAAGAAAATGCAAATGTAAGATACTTGCCTGATACGCTGCTTACAGTTTGCAACTTAGTTCTATCTTTTGTATAACAACCTATCAGTAATAAGATCATTTTACTGATTAGAATAACATATCTCAACACATAATACTGTTTATTGCAGTCAGCACATAACCTAATCACATTGTCACATATGTTTAACAACCACTGAATCACAAATAAATACATATCTAATCAAATTAGCTAAGTTCAGATTAATTTCTAAAACATGTCGGTGTATCGACTGCTTTATCGGGTAATTATCGAGTCTAAGACTCTATCTTGTAACTTAGTATCAGTCATATTATTTTTAAATGACTTAATAAAATTTTAACACATTTATTATAATTTATCATGAATTTTCAAACATCAGAATCATTATTAAATGATTTAAATATTAAATAATTCTATTATCATTAACATTTAATTAATATTAAATTATTAATGAAACCATTTCTAAAATATTAAAGTTATTTATAATAACTTAGAATATTTTTAAAGTATTTATATTACCCTTAAATGATTTTTAAAACATTTAAAATTATTTTTAAATAATTATCATTAATATTAAAGTATTAATGTTTTATTTATCAAAATATTAAAAGTCATTAAGTATAACTTAAAATATTTTTAATTCATTTATATCTATTTTAAATTATTTTTAAATCATTAAAACCATTTTTAAACTATTTATTTAATATAAATATTAAATAAACTCATTATCATAAATATTAAATTATTAATGAAAATTACCTTAAAATATTAAAAGTCATGATTTATAACTTAAAATATTTTTAAACCTCTTATTGTCATTTAAAATAATTTTTATAATATAAAAATCATTTTTAACCCATTTATTTAATATATTTATTAAATAAATTTAATATCATTAATATTCAAATAAATAGTAATATTAATGAAAAATGTGTCAATTTATTAAAAGTTAATTTTTATAATTTAAAATAATTTTTTAAACTGATTTTATAATTTTTAGGAATTTATTTCTATTTTTAAAGTATTTTTCAGAAATTAGGAAATTAAATCCGTCGCTAAAGGCTTTAGCGACGATTTCTGTCGCAATAGGTGTTCTTGAGGGACAAGAACACTGACATTCAATGGCTAAGGTACCTAATTTGACCGGCTTTAATTTTCAGTCTACGCATGTTCTGATCAATTTTAAGGATTGATCATGTATTGTTTATGTAATACTACATGAATTAAGCATCAAATAAGTCATACAAACACATAGCACGAAGATCTGACCACTCAAAGTCATTGTCAGAACTTTCTGGGTTTTCTAGAAAACCCAGTCAGCTTCTAGGTCCATTTTGAGGCTTTAATTTCTATAGGTTCTGATATCTGTAAAGGTGTTCTAATGCTTTATATTCATAGTCCATATGGTAAGGTACATTTATCAATCATCAGGTCAGTCAAACAACATCAAAATCATCAGATAGCAACCGGTCAAAGGATGTCAGAAAACCTTGTTCATACGGTTTCTAGGTTTTCCAGCAAATCGCATATGTGAACTAGTAGGGTAGTTTGACCTTAAATAACTTTCATTCTGATGGTTATCTAGGTGATTTATGAGCACATATATGTAGTACACATACCAGAGTATAGTCTAGATACATTAACACAATCAAAACATCAAAAGCATGCAAGATCTGGGATCAGGAACATCTTGTCAAACACTGAAGAACAGATTCTGGGTTGCCCATAAAATGTAAGTCAATGCCGAGTAGGATACTTTGACCATCCACTACTTACAATCTGTTGATTGTATGAGTGAATTAAAAGCATGGATCTGGAGTACAACTAATAGGCTACAAATTAGGTACAACAACATCAACAAAACACGTAACACCTGACAGTTATAGGCTTGAGAAAATGTTGTCAGACAGTGTTCTTGAGTTTCTGGGCTGCCCAGAAACTCTTGGTCATGCTCGGTCAACTGAGTTTGACCTTGAATAACTTTTGTTCTGGACATGATCTAAGTCTGATTTCAAGTTCAGAGCAAAGTCCATATAACATACTACAAGATCAAACATTAAAACAACAATAACACAAAACATACTGAGATCTATGGAACCTGACATTAGGTTGTCAGACCATATTTCTTAGTTTTTCAGATTTTAAAAATCTTCAAATCCGAGCCTATAGATGTTATGGATCTAACATCTATCAACCCAGATTATCATTATACACTATATTCAACATGTTTTAACATAAAAACACAACATCTAACATGGGATTAATGGACATATTTTTTTCAAGTTAGGTTTATACCTTCTATGAACAAGTTTTGATTCTAGCTTTTGAATCTGTTAAAGATGTTTGTGGGGCTTGAATATATGGCTGAAATACTTCTATATTTTGTTGGTTTTAGTGAGAGAGAGAATTGGTTGAATGTTGTGCAAAAATTAGGCTAGCAAATGATTTTCTCTCTCTCTCTCCAATCTATTTATAGAAGTCCAAGATGCATGTAAGGCTGATTATAGTGGCTGATCTGCTGAGATTGTCACATGGGAAGTCAAGGTTTGGCTAACAACTCCAACAACTCTAACACTTGGCAAAATCTAATAATGCAAGAGGGGTATTTTAGTCTTTTCGCTTGCATTTTTAATGGTATTTGAGTAATCTTGTCCCAAACCCTTAGGGTTTGACCCTTAGGGTTTAACCCTAAGGTTTAGCATATAGCATTTGTAGGATTTTAAATTTAGGGTTTAAATAAAATAAATATTAGTTTCTAAAAATAAAAAATTAGGGTTTGTTAATTAGATTAGGTTTCTAATTAATTTATACATGAACATAAGGATTTAGTATCACTAATTATAATTAACCTTACTAATTGAACAATTAGGGTTTACTATTTTGAAAATTAGGGTTACCAAATTACAATTAGGGTTTCTAATTACCAAATTAGGGTTTCCAGATTTTAATTAGAGTTTACCTAATTAATCATTTAATACACAACATAAATTATATAACACAGTTATATACCAGTCTTGACTTTCCCATTTGAATTTAAAAATAGGGTTAAACAAATTAATGCTAGAGTTTGGTCATAATACACCATAATTGACCAAACATCATCAATACGTACATACAGTACATATTTATAGCACTGAACAATCAAAATATAATATTATTATATTATTATTCTTATCCATTGATCAAAATCCAAAAATTAGGGTTTGGATTCCATATCTAATTTATTCTTCTATATTTAACCTTAATAATTAAATTAAAATAATTAACATAATAATCTGTACTAAAATTCATATAATAAAATAATTATTATAGTTATTCTAAAAATTCACTTCATATATTATTTAAATAATATATGATTATATTTTCATGGAAAATAATTAATAAAAACATTTCTATTATAAAATTAATTATTATAAGAATATAATTTATAATAATCATTAATTCTAAAATAAAATTCTTTGTAAATATTCATGTAATAAATATATTTTTATTTATCACATAATTACATATACACATTATCTTGTACAAATCCTCATCTTTTTTTAAAAAAATTATATGCAAAAATTTTTGATTTATTTATATAAAAAATATTGGGTTGTTACAGAGGTGAACGTGCAACAAGACGACAATGTTCCTCCTGTAAATAACACTGAGCAAACGATGAACGATGAGATGTTTAAAAGCTTTTTGCGGTTCATGCAAAACCAGACGAGGGAGACTCCTATTCAAAATAGAGGTAGAAACAATGGCAACACACAGCTGGTCACAGCCAAACAGTTCAAAGAGTTGGGACCACCAAAATTCTGGAGAAAGCTGGATCCGATTAAGGCAAAAACGTGGGTCAAGCAAATTACCAAGATATTCGATGTCTTGGGATGCACGGAGGAACAGATGGTTCCATTCGCCACCTTTATGTTCCGTAATGAAGCAGATTACTGGTGGGAATCTGTTAAGCGTACCCATCCAGCCGCACTTAGTATGTCTTGGGAGACATTTCAGAAACTATTCAATGACAAGTACTTTCCTGAAAGTATTCGTCATATGAAGGAGGTGGAGTTTATTAGATTGGAACAGAACAACATGACGGTGTCCCAGTATGTGGCGAAGTTCGCGGAGTTATTCAGGTTTGCACCTCATTTGGTGGAGAATGAGGAATGTATGACGCGGATGTTTCTGAGAGGTTTGAAACCCGACATACGTCAATATCTCATTTCTCATAAATTTTCTCTATATTCAAATGTTGTCAACAGGGCTCAATTATTAGAGCGAGATAATGAGTATGTTCAACCTAGGAACCACAACCAATGTCATACCGGTGACAGCAGTCATCGTAGCAATGATAACCAGTGTGGAGGAAAGAATACGAACAAAAGTGGTAACCACTCTGGTGGTAATCGTGGCCATGATAATAGGAGAGGCGAGTCAAGTGGAAATTTCAAAAAGAGGAGATTCAACAATGACAATGAGAAAATGTCAGCACCAGTATTAACTGTTTTTAAGGAAGGAGAACGACCACCGGTCGTATACTATAAATGTGAAAAAGAGGGACGCATCAGCCCAAACTATCCACAATAGTTCAAGGTATGTTATAATTATGGAAAGGAAGGACATATCGCTCGAGATTGTACTGTAGCGAAACCAAGTCCAGCGAGGATGGTGACTCAAAAGGTTGTCCCAGAAAAGTCAAAGTCAGCGGTTCCTAGAAGAGCGTTTGTCATGACTGGTCAAAATGCGAGGAACCCAAACGAGGTGATTACGGGTAAGCTAATCATAAATTCTTACGAAGTTTATACCTTACTAGATACCAGTTCTACCCATTCTTTTATCTCTACTGCTTGTGCTCAACGTTTAAACTTGACTCCGGAGAAATTAGACTTTAAATTATCTGTGGAGACTCTGTTAGGAGAAACGTTCATTACATCTACTATTTATAAATCTTGTTTGATCTAAGTTGGTACCATCACATTACCTGTTGATCTTATCTCTTTAAAGATACTTGCTTTTGACGTGATTTTAGGGATTGATTGGTTAACTACTCATCACGTCAAAATTGATTATTTTCGTAAGGTTGTTAGTTTTCATATTCTTAACCAACCTGATATGCGAATTCAAGCAACTAAACCACTAAAATAAATCACTGTCATATCAAGCCATAAAGTCATTCATTTATTGAAAAACGGAAGTCAAGCTTTCTTTTCCCATGTCATGGACTTGAACAAAAACACGTCAGATTTGAATAATATTTCTGTTGTTAGTGAATTTCCTGATGTATTTCCTGAAAAACTTCCCGTTCTACCCCCAGAACGTGAAGTTAAATTCTTTATTGACCTTGAACCTGGTACAATGCCCATTTCTAAAATCCCATATCGAATGGCTCCTATTGAACTTCAGGAGTTAAAGGTCCAACTATAGGAGTTGTTGGACATCGATTTCATTCGTCCTAGTACATCTCCTTGGGGTGCTCCTGTTTTATTCGTAAAGAAGAAAGATGGGAGTATGCGACTTTGTATTGATTACCGGGAATTGAACCATGTCACCATCAAGAATAAGTATCCGCTACCTCGTATTGATGACTTGTTTGACCAGTTGTAAGGAGTATAATTCTTTTCAAAGATCGATCTTCGTTCTGGATATCATCAACTGAAGATTAAAACTAAGGATATTCCGAAGACTGCCATCAGAACTCGGTACGGGCATTATGAATTCCTAGTCATGTCTTTTGGATTGACTAATGCTCCTGCGGCTTTCATGGATATGATGAACCGAGTATTCAACAAATATTTGGATCAGTTCGTTGTTGTCTTTATTAATGACATCCTCATATATTCTAAAAGTCGTGAAGATCATGAGAACCATTTGAAGCTGGTACTCCAAAGGCTTCGTAAAAACAAGCTATATGCCAAGTTGAAGAAATACGAGTTCTGGCTTGAGGAAGTAGAATTCCTTGGGCACGTGGTGTCAAAACATGGAGTATCTGTTGACCCAGTGAAGATTGAAACAATACAAAGTTGGGAGCAACCGAAGTCGGTGACCGAAGTACGTAGCTTTCTGGGTTTAGCTGGTTATTATCAGAGATTCGTGGAAGGATTTTCTCAAATCGCTACTCCGTTAACTCAACTGACTCGGAAAGATATAAAATTCGTATGGAGCGAGGAATGCGAGAAGAGTTTTCAAGAGCTTAAGAGGAGACTCATTTCGGCGCCTGTTCTGACAATACCATCTGATTCGAATGGATTTGTTATCTACAGCGATGCTTCAGGCAAAGGGTTAGGATGTGTTCTCATGCAACATGGGAAGGTCATAGCCTATGTCTCGCGACAACTCAAAGAATATTAGAGGAATTACCCAACTTAAGATTTAGAGTTGGCAACAGTCGTTTTCGCGTTGAAAATCTGGAGGCACTATCTATATGGAGAGAAAGTGGAGATATATTCAAACCATAAAAGCCTCAAATATTTCTTCACCCAAAAGGAACTCAACATGGGGCAACGACGTTGGCTCGAGCTGTTGAAAGACTACGACCATACCATTCAATACCATCCAGGAAGAGTGAACGTGGTAGCTGACGCATTAAGTAGAAGATCATATGCAGGAACAAGTGCGATGTTGTTAACACAAAAGCCCATTTTGTGTGATTTACAAAAGATGAAGATAGAATTCAAGACTCCGGGGACCCATGCGATAATTTCAAGTATACACATAGAACTAACTTTAATCGATAAAGTTAGAGTTGTTCAAGCCACAGACCCGGAGCTGGTGCGTATAAAGAAGAAAGTGCAAGAAGGTGCTATTCCAGAAGCAAGAATCGATGAAGAAGGAATACTTCGAGTCAACTCCAAACTTTGCGTTCCTAACGCTTTAGACTTGAAACATATAATCATGATGGAGGCACACAACACACCATTTGCAATTCACCCTGGAAGTACCAAAATGTTTCGTGATCTTTGACATACATTTTTGTGGAGAAATATGAAGAGAGAGATCGCGAAGTTTATCTCGAGGTGTTTAACTTGTCAACGTGTGAAGGCAGAGCATCAAGTGCCAAAGGGTCCATTGCAACCACTTATGATTCCAAAATGGAAGTGGGAGCACATTACCATGGATTTCGTTACGGGTTTTCCTAAGATTTCTCATGGCATAGATGCGATTTGGGTTATTGTTGATAGATTAACCAAGTCTGCTCATTTCTTACCGATACGGGAGACTTATTCCCTTGAACATCTTGCTCTTATGTACGTGAATAAGATTGTGAGGTTGCATGGCATGCCAATATCCATAATTTCAGATCGTTACCCAAGATTCACTTCATGATTTTGGGTTAGCTTACAAAAAGCTTTGGGCACGAATTTACGATTCAGTTCGGCATACCATCCTCAAATAGACAGACAATCAGAGAGGACTATTCAAACTCTTGAAGATCTATTAAGACTCTATGTCCTAGACTTTAAAGGGAGTTGGGATAAGTATTTACCATTAGTAGAATTCTCCTACAACAACAGTTATCAGGCAAGCATAGGTGTGGCTCCATTTGAAGCATTGTATGGATGAAAGTGTCGCTCTCCAGTATGTTAGGACGAGGTGGGTGAAGCAACATTGTTGGGACCAGAGTTGGTACGTATGACTACAGAAAAGATCTAAATGATTTGACAACGTATACAAACGGCACAGGATCGACAAAAGAGTTATGCGGATCTTCATCGAAAGGACGTAGAATTTAGTATTGGCGATCATGTATTGTTGCGAGTTGCTCCATGGAAGGGAGTTACAAGATTTGGAAAGAGAGGAAAGCTCAATCCACGATTTATTGTTCCATTTCAAATTCTTAACCGAGTAGAAAATGTGGCCTATAGACTTGCGTTACCTCCAAGTATGTCTCGTGTTCATAATGTTTTTCACATATCTGTGCTTCGTAAATATGTGAAAGACCCGAACCACGTTATTGAGTTAGAACCAGACGAAATAGCCGAAGATTTAACGTACGAGGAGGTACCTGTCAAGATCTTGGATAGGAAGGAGCATGTCCTACGCACAAAGGTCATACCATAAGTTAAAGTTTTGTGGAGGAACCATGCTATTGAGAAAATGACCTGGGAGTTAGAAATAGAGATGAAAGTGAGGTACCCTCACCTTTTTAAAACACCACGTACGTACGTCAATTTCGAGAACGAAATTTCGTAAGGAGGGGAGGTTGTAAGACCCCGACTTTTTATAAATGAAATTGAATTTCCTCTATTTATTATTTTAAAATAGTAAGGGCTGATTTGATTAATGTGGTTAGTTATGGGCAAATTGCGTAAATATCTTAAATAAGTAAGTGGTTATAAAATATTCATTGTTGTCGGGAAATATTCGTTTGGTCGTAGAATATTCGTACGACTGCGCAGCCTTGTGTGGGCCCCATAACGAAAAGCGATTGGATGAAGAAAACGACAAGTATAAGTTGTTTATAAATAACGGCGTAGTTGTTACCATTAATACTGTTGGAATACCCAGTGGTTAAAACACAGTAGCACACGGTATTGCACCAATTATTGATTCTTATGTAAGAAGGCACTACTCAATAATTGTTACAGTAATTACTGTTCAATATTTTATTTTATTGATTCAATAATTGCTACGTTGATATTTTATATTATTGTTATTTCAATAATTGTCACTACACAGTATTTTCTATTATCAGATCAACAATTCATATTATTTTAATAATATTATTAAATAGTATTATTGGTAATGTCTAGAAAGTTCTGTCTAAGGAGTGATTTGGTCACCTAATTACGCGCAAGTAAGGAGAAATCCTTATTAGAAAGCCTCCTCTTTCTTGGGAACGGCCTAGTTGTCAGTATTGTGATTCTGTAATACTATTTGTAAATAATTAATTTTTGATTTATATAATAAGAAAAATATTCATTTTATGTGGATATAGATGTAGAAAATTTTTAATGTGACAATT
This sequence comes from Panax notoginseng, assembly GCA_016801055.1. Classification (NCBI taxonomy): domain Eukaryota; kingdom Viridiplantae; phylum Streptophyta; class Magnoliopsida; order Apiales; family Araliaceae; genus Panax; species Panax notoginseng. The sequence continues at coordinate 195,630,881 of CM029016.1, forward strand.
GTTGAAAATTAATATTTTATCTTTTCTGATAAAATAATTCATTTAAATATATTATTATATTATAATAATATAATAATGGTGATATTTTACAATGAATGTGTGATATATGAATAAATGAGGAGGAAGAGTATTTTTGTTACAAAAAATATTTAAAACATGTTAAACATGTTTGTGGACCCTATTTCTTGACTGAAATTTGATTATAGACCGTAAAATCGTCCGTATATGGATTTCGGTCAATTTTTGTTTAGAATTTGGAAAAATTTAAACTTACAAAGTTGTAAAAAAATTGAACTTTCTATGGAATGGACATAAGATCCTAATTTTTCTTATAAAAGGGCTATTTATTATGAATTATTGAAGTTCGGAATAATTAATTTTTGAAGTCTTAATTATTTTTTTAAGAAAAACGTTTTTATTATGTTGGTGGGCCCCACTAGTATTAAAAGCATGCTGAATTCAGTTTCTTTGGTGTGCGAAGGAAACTTTTTATTATGTATTAATATTTTATTAAATTTTTTGTTTTAGTGTTTTAAGCATTTTCCTATAAATAGGGTGCTTAGGTTAGAATTAAAAATCACACCATAAACTAAAATTTTCTCTCTCTATATTATCGAGTGTATTCTTGTGAGTATTTTGATACTTTGAGTGTTGCTATACGGTGCAAATTCCTTCAGAAGTACTGTCTTTTTAGAGGTAAATGATGTTATTTTTTTTATGATATTATTTCTTTCAATATCATTATGCCGGAATATTGGTAAGATTTTTCTTGTGAAATTCTTATCTTTTTGTGTCGGGGTTACTATTTATGTATACAGTACTATTCACGTTTACGACACTATTCACAAATACGGCACTATACACAGAAAAATAAAATTTTCTCTTCTTTGTCCCGGATGTCTATTTTTGTTACTAGCTTTGATTGTATCCATGTTTTGATCTTTATTCTTAAATTTTACTCCACTATGATATATTATGGGGTATTTTTGAACATTGATAAACCGAAGTACGAATCCCTAATATTTGTTCTTTTATATCACTGTATTCGTTTTTTTTTTAAATATTTTTCATCATCCTTAGTTCTAAATGATGATATTATTGAATATCTTTGGTCTGTAGTATAAAGATGAATGATTAACTGATGAATATTTTTGGCCCGTAGTGTAAATATGAACAAGTGTTTAGATAAACATGACCAACAGATGATACAAATAAATATCTTTGGCATGTAGTGGAAAGATAAATATTTGATTCAAGTTGTGTATTGATTAATGTTACAGGGATAAAATATTGATGATGAACTTTTAAATCTTAGAAGATAGTAGAATTCATTCTCTATGTAACTCTTCTAATGAATTGTTATTTCCGCTGCAAATATTGATCTGAAACTAGTTGTCTATTATATTCTATCAGATTTTTCCCTGTTGAGGACTAACGATAATTTGTTTTATATTATCTTAGTCATAATATCCTTTACTGGGCTAGTTGAGCTCACCCATTCCTTTTTGTTCCATTTTCTTCTAAGGAGGCGAGAATGTAGCGAGTACTAGTCGGGGTATGGAATGATGGTTCTAGAAAGATATTTTAGTAGTCCTCACTATTTTTATAAAATAAAGTATCAATAATTATAATGAGGACTTATTTGACTGTGGATATTGTCTAGAAGATAATATTTATATTTTAAACTCACAGTTTAAGTGTTGTCGTATTTTGCACGACAATTGTATTAATAAAGTTGTAGTTGTATCTGTATCATATATTTGGCGACTCAGAATGGGTGTTGTATACCTATTTTGGGGGCGTCACACATTATTTCTATTTTGTTATTGGATAATGAAATCTTTTGTATTATATTTAAGAACAATTGTTGTTCTATTTATAATAATAATATTTTTATAAAACTGGAATATTACTTAATGAATTTTGTGTACTTGACTTACGTAAAAAATTATTTTGTAAATTAAACAAACTAGTATAAGAAAATGAGATGATTATTCAAAGAGTTGAATGCTTGTATTTGATGAAATACAAGTCTGAATCATTTGAAAGGTTCAAAGAATTCAAAAGCGAAACTAATTGAAAAGTGTTAGAATTCTCTGATTAGATTGAGGAATGAATATGTGACAACCCGAATTTTCATAAGTTATTTAAATAAGAATTTAATAATTAAAATTCTTATTATGAGGTGTATATATTTTGAATTATGTGATTTGGTGTGAAGATAATTATATATTCATATGTTGGAGAATGTGAGATTTAATAGTTTATTAAACTATTAAAGAAATTAAATAATATTAGTTAGTTTAATTATGTTGAAATTATATTATGAGATAATATAATTTTAATTGTTATGCTTTGTGGGCAATGAAAATTATTATGAGTTAAGTTTCATAAATAGTGTTAATAATTTACTTAATTAAATTTGTGAATTAATACAAGTATAATTAATTTAATAAAGTAAGAAGGTAATATATTGCATGAAAATGTAAATGTTAGTATAATGCTAGTAAAATATTTATTAAGTACATTAAATATTTTAGCTGGAAACTTTATGGAATAAAATGAATATTTATGATATTAAATAAATATTTGATGAAAATTGTTATAGGATAGTTTATTTAAGTGTGATAAAATAGATAGAATTTATACGTATTTTATTAAGCGAGTATAATGGTGATATCCTAATTTAATTAAATAATTAAATTAGAGGAGTGATAATTTGTTAAATAATGTTATGATTATAATGGTTGAATAGAAATTATAATTTTACTGATAAGGTTAATTTTATTTTTTAAGGAATTAAAGGTATATAATATAGTTTATATTTCTAGTTTATGTGTTCTTACTTTTAAAATTGGGGTTTTGGTTAATTAATTTGTGGGTTATGATGTTATATATGTTATTAGATTTTGTAATTTCATAATGGTCATCTAAAAAACGATTTTTCAGAAATCAAATTCATGTATTTATGCTAAAGAAGAGGAATTTGAGTTTTGATGGTAATGTGTGTTTTAGTGTACTTTGAGAACTTTACCCCCTTTCTAAACCTATAAATAGAAGGGCTTGGTCCTTTGTTCTATTCACGAACAATAAGGCCTCCAATTTTGAGAAAGGCTTTATTGTGGGAGGATTTTTTTTATAAAGATCTCCTTAGTTAAATCTTGGTCGAGTACGTATTCAGTTTGTGGAACTCGTATTTTCAGGTATGTTTCTTATTTAATTTTTGGTAATATTATTATTTTAAATATTGTATTTAGTTTGTTAGTTAAAGTTTGAATTTTGGAAGTTTAGTTAGTTTTGTTAGTAAACTAGTTAGTTTACTATTTTTATTTTGTCTTAGAATTGATTATGTAAATGAGTTCTAATAATTGTAATTAGAGATATGGAGCCGAGACCTTAGACGAGTCTAATTATGTTAAATAAGACTTATTTGTAAAGAAAGTTGGGTTGGAACGAGTCGAGGCGAGTTTTGGATGCCAAAACGAGAAGTCCGAAAAACTAGTGGACTGCTGATCCAAAAACGAAAATTTGGGGTTAGCTAATTTGTTTAGAAAATTTCGGGCTTTTGGTATGTTATAGTACACTGAATAAGCTTTCCATAGACTCTGAAATGGACTAATTCTGACTTTGGAGCAAAGAATTATGATCATTCAAAGTAGTCACGTCAAAACTGCCTAACCAACTCGGGACAGTCACCTTGAACTAATTTTCTAGAATTCTGTGTTTAGAATTTGGAAAAGGTCAAAGAATAAAAGTTATAGTCCCAGAAGTTAGCTTCGCGTGGGCTCAAGAATCGCTCAAAATTTTTTTTGAAACGGAAATGTTATGACTGTTTTAACGAGAGAGGGTAAAGCTGGGAAAGAATGAAAAACTATTTTGAATGCCCCTTTTTGAACACTGTTTTGGACTGTCTATCTTATCCGAAATGGGTGTCCAATAACTTTTAAAAATAGGTTAATATGATGTTTACAGGATATCCAAAGTTGGATGTCATCAGACTTATGAGATATAGAGTAAAGTTTACATTACAACTACTATGCGTTGATATGTGACTAATAGTTGATGTGTATGATTATATAATTGTGTAGGGCACGTGAAGTGCAGATAACTGTAAGCTGTTAAACTGTTATTGGTAAACAACAATCAAGGCAAGTCTTTCAGTTCCTATTTGTTATGTGAATTTGATGATGAACTGTTTGAAATCTTTATTAAAAATAGCATGGTGTGTTATATTAATGTTGAAAGTATGAAATGTTAAAGTCAATTTATGACTACGTTGATTGAGTAATGAATGTTGATTGAGTAAGGAACTCAATCTTATATGAACTATAGCATGTATGTTATGTTAGTCCAATGTTTATGAGATGTATATTGAGCATGTTATTATGTGCTATGTGATGCATGAAAACTGTTAGATTTTGCTGGGCTGTCGAGCTCAACCTTGCAAATAACCACTTTTGCAGGTTAAAGATTTAAGGTAAAGTTATGTGCTACTTGAAATATATGAATCAGATGTGATACTTGAAGATTTATATACTTTGGCTGAGCTATTAATATGTGAACCATGTTTATGGTTCCGAATAATGTATTAATGTTGAATTGTAATATCGTTTTGCGATGTAAACTCTTGTAGTATTAAAATAATTCTGAGGCAGTTAGATGTAACGGTTGAAAGTTTTGGGAACGAGAATAATTTGAAATAGAAAATTATAATTATTCCGCAAATTTCAGTGGTTGTATTATCGTTTAATGATGTAAAATTAGAGGTTGAATGTAATGTTAACAACCGAAGTCGATAGTTGAATTGTATGAATTTTGGGATCGTTACAGTTGGTATCAAAGCTGATAGGTTAGAAACCTTAAGTAAGAGTACCTTAGGCTATAACCTTAGAGAAGAGAGGTGAAGATAATGAACGAATAAGCTCAAATAGAGTTTGAACAATAAGAAGTAATTTAAGAACTTTATAAAGAAGAGATTAAAACATGCATAAGAGAATTCAAAGAAGAATCTCGCAGAGTTATAAGGAATATGAATGTGGGGTTACCCAACTCCCATAATAAGGATCTAAGGTGCTAATAAATAGACAATGTCTATAAAAAGAGAATGATAAAGAAGTTAAGAATAAAAAGTTATATCTAAGTATGGTATAATCGTACTCTTTAATAGTTGATGTATGGTATCTGGGCTAAACAATTCCTTCATAGAGCGGAGGTATATACGAACTAGTAACTCGGAACCTAGTTTGTTGGTTGTTTGTGGGAAACCACTCAGCGTACCATATTGAAACTATTAGAGACTCGATGTGTACCAAGTATAGAAAATGGATACGTATGATGAAAATGTGGAACTCGAATGAAATGTTGAGCAATGTAAATGAAGCTAGAAATTCTTAAAGGAAGAATTGTTATATAAACAAGAAAAGTCAAAGAAGAATCTTGAAGAGATATATAGATAAGAAATGGGAGTTACCTAACTCTAATAGCCAAGATAACGAATAATGTTGTAAATGATAAAAAAGGAAGGAAAGGGGATCGTAAAACAAAACGATCACGAGTTAAGAAAAGAATTTTAAGGGAGATAATTATAAAATAAGATCACGACGTGATCTGTTTAAGTTATAAAAGAAAGATGGTCTGTAATGTTTGAATAACTATAGCTTGATGCTATGAAGATAATGTACTATGATATAGTACAAGATAAACTCACGAGGAGTTATAGATAATGTGATACAAGAAATTCGTATTGAGTAAGTTAAGGGCAAGTTAAGAATAAGTTAAGAGTAAGGTACTGTTAGGTGGGATTTCAGTTGAGGACTCATATGGTGACTAAGTTGTACAAACCTTTGTATGGGCAGAGATTTTGTGCATGTATTGGTTTATCACATTGATAATCATTAGAATGTCGGTGTCGTGCTATCAATGTATATGTGGTGAAAAGGTGATTCTTTTCCCATGTGTATATTTGATAGTTAGAAACTATTAAGATTAGTTAGATATTATTAGGATTAGGTGCGGTTCTTAAAACTAATGCATATGGTAAGTTCGTGACTCATAATAATATGGTATGTTTTGAACCCCTCAGCGAATGGACTCCTATGGTCTGACTAGGATAAGTTCTTAAACTCATATTATTGTGGCAAGTTCCTGAACTTCCAATGTGTAGTAAGTTTGATGAACTATACTGGGGGTATAAGAAGATTGTAAGTTGAAATACAAGAATTATTTACTATAAGAGTATTGGTGGTGCTAGAAACAAAAAGAATTAGTTAGTAATGAGGTAATGGCGTAAAGATTGAAATTGATAGAGAAAATTAGATATCATAAATCTACTAAGTATGCTAGACTTTCGAGATTTATTGACTTCGTGCTGATGGTTGTACTTTTAATTTTTGAAAAATGTTGGATCACACTAGTGAACCAAAGAATTTTTAAAACAGTGCTATTATTCATGTAACTATGTTGTTTGTTTCGGCTAGATAAAAAAAATGATTTTTAAATTTTCAAAATATATTTTAACTATATGTATCGGGTGATATGATAAACGATGGAGTCATCAATGCAATGGAACTTGGTGTTGGATGTGATCATATGATCGTCAGCCCATTATGGTGAGATGTAGTATAACAACGTCATAATCATGACGCCATAAAAAGATTTTTGAGATTTTTTTAAGATATGAATATATATATATATATATATATATATATATATATATATATATTTCGATTGACGTCCGAATTGTTATAGAAGTCTATGCTATTTGATTCAGCTAGATGAATATTGAAAGATGTTCATGAATTTCAAGCGTTTCTTGAGAAGTTATGCCAAACCAAATTATTTTGGTGCGGATTCAAATGTTGAAAAGTTGAGATGAACAACCCTTTTATAGGGGATTACACAGAGGCGTTTAGATGTTTGTACACAATACATGGTACGGAGGGTTGATCACCCTAAGTACGGGGAGTCCCTATAGTATTACTGTTAAGGTTAAAGTTGAAAAATTACTTTCAACCGTGGACATAGTTCGTGGTCTTGTGACCCTCAGTTACATCTCTAAAAACTGAGAAGAACAACCCTATTATGGAGAATTATTTTTACGCGATGCGTTTAGATGTTTGTACACAATACATCGTACGAATGGCTTAACCCTAAGTACGGGAGTCCCTATAGTCTAATGACTGTTAAGGTTTAAGTTGAAAGAGTACTTATAACCGTGGACGTAGTTCAAGGCCTTATGACCCCTCAACATGATTTGGAATCTTTTAAATTCCTGAGTTATTCATACTGCTTCCCAATTATTGAGTAATTGTGGAAGATTCTTGCTATTCTAAAAGGCGAATGTGGTAAGAATGATATTCCTTAGAAAGAAGTAAGTCGTAAAATGCGACACTAAATAATGAATGTAAGACCCCAACTTTTTTTTAATAAAGAATAATTTTTTTTGAAATATATTTTTTGAATATTATGGTGTGGATATGATATAAAGTTATAGTTGTGGATAATATTTGGAAAATTTTGCAAAGTAAGCAAGTTGATATAAAATATTCGTTGTGTCAGTTAATATTCGATTGGTCGGGAAATATTCGTACGATGGCACAATCATTGGTGGACCCCACAACGGAAGTATTATCGTAGTTAAAAAATGACAGAATTATCTTTTTATAAAAATAACGGCGAAAGTTTTACCATTAAGCTGTTGAGATACCCAGTGATAAAAGTACAGTAATACGTGTGGTTCCATAGTAGCACACGGTATTGATTATTGATGCTTACGTAAGAAGCCACTTAGTTTACTCAATTATTGTTACATTAATTGTTGCATAGTACCTCACGTTATTTGATTCAATTATTGTCACAGTATCATCTGCATAATATTTAATATTATTAAATTAATAATTGAGATAATAAAGTTATTCATATTATTATTTGCAATATTGACGATGTCTAGAATGTTCTGTCGAGGAGAGGTTTGGTCACCTAATTGCGCGCCAATAGGTCAAAATCCTTATTGGAAAGCCCCCTCTTTCCTCAGAATGATCTGGTTGTTAAATATTGTGAGTTATAATATTAATGATGAATAATTGTTAAAGTATTAAGAATGTGTTTATTTAAGATAAGTGAATTACAAAAGTTAGAGGGGAATAATGCAAACTTGGAAACTTTAGGGGTACTAAAGTGTAATAAGTTAAATCAATCTGGACCATTGATGGTGGTTTTAATAGTAAATCAATCTGGACCATTTATGGTGTTTTTAAAAGTAAATCAATCTGGACCGTCGGTGGTGGTTTTAAAAGTAAATCAATCTGGACTGGACCGTCGGTGGTGGTTTTAAAAGTAAATCAATATGGACCGTCGGTTGTGGTTTTAATAGTAATCGATATGGACCGTTCATTCTAATAGTGAATTAATCTAGACCGTTCGTGAATTAGTTACTATTTAGTCCATTCTCCTATAAATAGAAGCTTAATTCTTCTTTCATTCTCACCAATTCACTAAGTTCACAAGAGACACTATAGAGAGAGAAACTATAGAGAGCAAAATGAAGAGTATTCTGCTACTTCACTTGTACAGTATTCAGCTTTCTACAAAGGTAAGGGGTATTCATAAGGAATACAATTTTTTCGTATTCATTCTTTAATATTTCGGAATAACCTGTCTACGCGGATTGCATACCGTATGACAGGTGAAAATCCATTTGCAGTTTCGTATGTTATTTCTTTTCATATTCTTAAATCTAAACTTACTATGGTAAGTATTGCTTCTATAATCCCTGAAATTAGTGGGATATCCTTGAAGTTTTGCACTTCATCCAGTATCGTTTCATTGGGATATTGATCTGAACTTTCTTATTAAATACCAATATTTTCACCCGGGAAACTATTCACGAGTTACTATTCACCTGGTTACTATTCACTATAATATTATTCACTCGGGTATTCGGGGCACTTTTCATGTTGGGTTACTATTCACGGATTATTATTCACTCGATTACTATTCACTCAAATATTATTCATTCGGGTATTCGGGACACTTTTTATGTCGGGGTACTATTCCCGAAGAAATATTCACAAGGTACTATTCATCGAAAAATTTATTTCTTTTCTGTTCAAATTATTTTGATAAATGTATATTATTCTTGAATTTTACTCCACAAAGCAGTATGATGTTAAAAATTTGGACATTATTGAATTCTGGATAAATTAAATTATAAATCTTTAAAAATTTATCATTTACTTTCTTTTAATTGAACTATTATATCATTGTCATCATCATCATGCTTATATTGTGATGAAAGTCATCTTTAGCTTACGTGCATAGATGGACTGTTGATTGGCATGATTATGACAAGGGATAATTCGGTATAGTCATGACCATTGATGATTACACGAATAATTCTTGGCCCGTAGTGCAAGAATAATTTGTGGACGTGATACTAATGAATATCCTTGGCCCGTAGTGCAGGGATGATTCGATGATGTAATCTATTTATTAAGCTAAGTCCCAACAATAAAGTTAATGATAAACTTTTTAAATCATAGAAGATAGTAGATATCATACTCTACTTGACTCTTCTAATGGATTGCTTGTTCCGCTGCAGTTAAACTTGTTGTCTATTATATTCTATCAGTTTAACATTGTTGAAGGCTAACGATAACTTATTCTGCATTATCTTAGTCATAATATTTCTTACTGGGCTAGTTGAGCTCACCCTTTTGCTTTCATTATTCTCTTCAGGAAATGAGAACATAGCCGGGACTAGTCGGGGAACGGAGTGATGGTCCGAGATGGATGTTTTAGTAATCCTCACTATTTAGTGTGATAATAAATATAATGAGGATTGAATTTGAGTTTGGATATTGTCTATGAGACAATATTCGTGTAAAAACTCTCAGCTCTGGTTGTATAATTAAGTTTATATTTATATTCTGTACCATGTATTTAGCGACCCAAGATGGGTGATGTATACCTATTTTGGGGCCGTCATAATGAATATATTGAATAAGTGAGAAAAGAAATTTTGAACTGAGAAGGAGATGAGTTATCAAAGAATAATGTAAAACTTTTAAAAGAAAATTTTAATAATTGTAGAATGATCTTTGTGGAAAGAAAGTGGTTATAGAACCCAATTTATTTAACAAAATACAAATGATTTTGAATTTTTCACTCACCCTAATAAATCATCTGAACCGTCCAAAGTTTGGGATAAATCTCACCGTCCATATTGCCGGAGGCATGGGACTGTTACTAGTGAATGAATATAGTGTTAACGTAAAATCTATTTTGATAGATTGAATGAATGAAGATTAATAAATAAAATTTCGATGACGAAATTCTTAGAAGAATAGGTGAGTGTAATATCCCGAGTGTTTATGATAACGATCCTTAGAAAAGGAAATGAATGAGTTAAGAATATATAATACTCAAAATATAATTGAGTTCAAGTGAAAGTTATGAAATAAAACCTAGAATTTGTTGAAGAAATGAATGTAGTAGGAAATATAAAACATATATTAAGGTAATGTATTGAAGAAATTTAACGATAAATTTTGAAAAGAGATTTGGTGAAAACCGAGTAAGGGAGGTTTATTTGATTCCGAGGACGGAATCCTTATAAGGAGGGAATGATGTGACAACCCGAATTTTCATAAGTTATTAAAATAAGAATTTAATAATTAAAATTCCTATTACGAGGTGTATATATTTTGAATTATGTGATTTGGTGTGAAGAGAATTATGTATTCATATGTTAGAGAATGTGAGATTTAATAGTTAATTAAACTATTAAAGAAATTAAATACTATTAGTTAATTTAATTAAGTTGAAATTATATTATGAGATAATATAATTTTAATTGTTATGCCTTGTGGGCAATGGAAATTATTATGAGTTAAGTTTCATAAATAGTGTGAATAATTCACTTAATTAAAATAGTGAATTAATACAAGTATAATTGATTTAATAAAGTGAGAAGGTAATATATTGCATGTAAATGTTAGTATAATGCAAGTAAAATATTTATTAAGTACATTAAATATTTTAGTTGGAAACTTTATGAAATAAAATGAATATTTATGGTATTAAATAAATATTTGATGAAAATTGTTATGGGATAGTTTATTTAAGTGTGAAAAAATAGATAGAATTTATACGTATTTTATTACGTGAGTATAATGGTGATATCCTAATTTAATTAAATAATTAAATTAGAGGAGTGAGAATTTGTTAAATAATGTTATGATTATAATGATTGAATAGAAATTATAATTTTACTAATAAGGTTAATTTTATTTCTTAAGGAATTAAAGGTACATAATCTAGTTTATGTGTTCTTGAATTTCTTTAAAAATTGGGATTTTGGTTAATGAATTTGTGGGTTATGATGTTATATATGTTATTAGATTTTATAATTTCATAATGGTCATCTAAAAAATGATTTTTCAGAAATCAAATTCATGTATTTATACTAAAGAAGAGGAATTTGGGTTTTGATGGTAATGTATGTTTTGGTGTTCTTTGAGAACTTTACCCTTTTTTAAACCTATAAATAGAAGAGATTGGTCCTTTGTTTCATTCACTAACAATAAGGTCTCCAATTTTGAGAGAGGCTTTGTTGTGGGAGGATTTGTTTTATAAAGATCTCCTTAGTTAAATCTTGGTCGGGTACGTATTCAGTTTGTGGAACTCGTATTTTCGGGTATGTTTCTTATTTAATTTTTGGTAATGTTATTATTATAAATATTGTATTTAGTTTGTTATTTAAAGTTTGAATTTTGGAAGTTTAGTTAGTTTTGTTAGTAAACTAATTAGTTTACTATGTTTATTTTGGCTTGAAATTGATTATGTAAATGAGTTATAATGATTGTAATTAGATATATGGAGCCGAGACCTTAGATGAGTCTGATTATGTTAAATAAGACTTATTTGTAAATAAAGTTAGGTTGGAATGAGTCGAGACGAGTTTTGGATGCCAAAACGAGAAGTCCAAAAAACTAGTGGACTACTGATCCAAAAATAAAAATTTGGGGTTAGCTAGATTGTTTAGAAAATTATGGGCTTTTAGTATACTATAGTACACTGAATAAGCTTTCCATAGACTTCGAAACGGACTAATTCCGACTTCGGAGAAAAGAGTTATGACCATTCAAAGTAGTCGCGTCAAAACTGTCTAACCAACTCGGGGCAGTCACCTTGAACTAATTTTTTGGAATTCTGTGCTTAGAATTTGGAAAATGTCAAAGAATAAAAGTTGTAGTCCCGGAAGTTAGCTTCGTGTGGGCTCAAGAATTGCTCAAAAATGTTTTGAAACGAAAAAGTTATGACTGTTTTAGCCAGAGAGGGTAAAGCTGGGAAAGAATGAAAAATAGTTTTGAACGCCCCTTTTTTGAACACTGTTTTGGACTGTCTATCTTTTCCGAAATGGGTGTCCAATAACTTTTAAAAATAGGTTAATATAATGTTTACATCATATCCAAAGTTGGATGTCATTGGACTTATGAGATATAGAGTAAAGTTTACATTACAACTACTATGCGTTGATATGTGACTAATAGTTGATGTGTATGATTATATAATTGTGTAGGGCACGTGAAGTATAGATAACTGCAAGCTGTTAAACTATTATTGGTAAACAACGATCAAGGAAAGTCTTTCAGTTCCTATTTGCTATGTGAATTTGATGATAAACTATTTGAAATATTTATTACAAATTGCATGGTGTGTTATATTAATTTTGAAAGTATGAAATGTTAAAGTTAATTTATGACTACGTTGATTGAGTAATGAATGTTGATTGAGTAAGAAACTCAATCTTTATACTTATTATATGAACTACAGCATGTATGTTATGTTAGTCCAATTTTTATGAGATGTATATCGAGCATGTTATTATGTGTTATGTGATGCATTAAAACTGTTAGATTTGTTGGGCTGTCGAGCTCAACCTTGCAAATAACAACTTTTGCAGGTTAAAGATTTAAGGTAAAGTTATGTGCTACTTGAAAGATATGAATCAGATGTGATACTTAAAGATTTATATACTTTGGTTGAGTTATTAATATTTGAACCATGTTTAAGGTTCCGAATAATGTATTAATGTTGATTTGTAATATCGTTTTGCGATGTAAACTCTTGTAATATTAAAATGATTCTAAGACAGTTAGATGTAAAGGTTAAAAGTTTTGAGAACGAGAATAGTTTGTAAAAGAAAATTTTAATTATTCCGCAAATTTCAGTTGTTGTATTATCGTTTAATGATGTAAAATTAGAGGTTGAATGTATTGTTAACGACCGAAGTCGATAGTTGAATTGTATAAATTTTGGGGTCGTTACAGAATATTTGTGCAATGAGTTTCTTGATCATCTTAAATGGTTTTCTCATAATCGACGCCTCTTGATACATAATAATGGATTGGTGTATCTAAAAGGAAAAATCGTACCTTGTTGGACATGGTGCGGTCCATAATGATTTTACCGACATTCCGATATCCTTCTGGGGTGATGCATTATAAGTGGCTGCATATCTACAAAAAAAGTAACTTCAAAATCCGGCCCCAAGACTTCATTAGAGTTATAGACAGGGAGGATTCCTAGTCTTAAGTATGTTAAGATAAGGGGTTGTCCAGCTTATGTGAAAAGGTTTCAAAAAGATAAGCTTGAGACAAAATTTGACAAGTGCATATTTGTGGGACATCCTAAAGTACGTTTAGGGTACATATGTTCTATAATCTTACTCAACAAAAGGTGTTTGTTACGAAACATGTTAACTTCTTAGATAAAGGTGTTTATCATTGAAGGGACTAGTGGGAGGATAATAGATCTTGAAGAGTTAAAGAACCACAAAATAGTATAAGTCAAATAAGAGGAACCTATAGATAGACCTATTGTTCCACAACCGAATCGTAAATCTAGAATAGTACCGAAGATACCTGGGAGTTATGGATTCATCCTAGATGATGATGATGAGGTACACATCATAGAAGATGATGATCCAGTTATATACGAAGAGGTAAGAGTTGCAGACACTCAGAGAAATAGATTGAAACAAGCTTCTCAAAAATGGAACATTCGATTTGATGAGAAAATCAAAAGAGTTTAATTTTATCAAAAACAAGAATGAACCTAGTGTGTACAAAAGGGTCAATGGGAGCATCGTGACATTCCACGTATTATATGTTGATATACTACGAATAAAGAATGACATACCAATGCTACAATTAGTAAAAATAAAGTTGTCTAAACATTCCACCATGAATGATTTGGAAAGAGTATCTTAATTGGGGATACAAATCTATATAGATAGATTTAAAAGGATGCTCGGCTTAACCCAATGAACGTATATTCATTTGATGCTAAAGTCGTTTAGTATGAAAAACTCCAAGAGATGTCTCTTGTTCACGAGCCTTGGAGTGTATCTCTCTTAATAGTCCCCATAGACTCCTAAAACAGAGATCGCATGAGTAACCGTGATGCCCACAAATTCGGGTACTTTTTACTTCAGATCTGGTACGTTACTATATATCATTTCTATAACTATTGCGGAAAATATAGACATAAATTATTTATACAATAAATCTTTACAACATAATCCTCAAGGTCTACAACCTTAACTTAATACATACATTCAATATCTTAATAGATTTACAATATCTTTTACGTCAGAAAATTTATAATTCTAACTGCATAATAATTTTATCTTGCACTTTGTGTAATAATCCAGAATTTTATTTGTAAATTTCAAATATTATTGGATTAAATAAATATTTTAATTGATGTGTTTATTATTGAATAAATATTTGTTTAATTTAATTATTTATTAGTTAAAGAAATAATTTATGAGTTGAGGGAATTAGCTTAATTTGTTAATTAAGTGATAATTGGTAATTTGGTATTTTAAAGTTAAGTAAATAAAAGAGTGATGAATTAATTATTATGAGATAATATTCTAATCTAATTTAATAAATAAATTAAAGAGTTGATAAGTATTAAATGAATTGTTATAATGTTGTTTTAATTTGATTGAGTAATTAAAGTGATGTGTTAATTTATTAAATAAAGTTATAATGAAAATTATAATTTTGTTGTATTGAATTATGTGGCAAATTGATTTAATAAGTTATTTTTTTATTAAATGTGAATATGGGAATTTAAATAAAGTGAGACAATAAACTGTATTATAAATAAGTTATAAAACTAAATTAAATGCCAAACAAGGTTTAAAGAATGTTGAGTCTTTAATTTAAATGGGTTTTGCCAAACAAGACATAAGGATTTTAAGTCATTATTTTATTTGGTTTTGCCAAACAAGGCCTTATGACTTTTGAATTTAAAAAAAAAAACTGACATCAGTTATGATTATATATTAATACATATTTTATTATACATTTACATTTTATCAGTTACATTTTGTTAAGTTACGTATAACTAATATAGGAAGAGAACAGAGAAGAAAAGAGAGAAAAATAGAGAAAAAAGAGAGACGGAAGAAGAAAACTATATGTGAATTTGAGGAACAAGAAGGTTGCTCTCATCTTTGTTGGCTAAACAAAAACTTGAAGGTAGCAATTCAATTTTTAAAGTTTTAGTTTTGTTTTCTTATTGTTCTTCATTGAAAAACTTGCTTTTATTTCTCTGTAGTTAGAATTCTATGATCATTATTAAAGTTATGGCTCAAATATGTTAATTAGTAAACATATGCTATTCTTATATAATTCGTATGTGGTTTAGAGTAGTTTAATCCATGTAAATATGATATATTTGGAGAAAATTATATTACAGTGAAGTATATGTGAATATGGCTTGTTTTAGAGTCAAAATTAATATTCAATTCATAGTATAAAGTATAAATTGACTATTAATTGTGAAAATACATGAAAAAATGAAAACAAAGCAATTTAAACTAACTGTTTTGGTTGAAAAACGAAGTTACAATGAATTGTTTCGCTAAAAATGTCCAAAAGTGAAGTATTAGCAAGAACAGTGAAATTTGAAGTTTTAAATTTGTTGTTTATACTGTTTTTATGGTTAGAAACATGTTAGAAATATTAATTTATGTTTTTGTAAAGTTTATGTAATTTATGTGTGTGAAACATTGGTTGTTAGAAAGTAGCTTGTAGGCCAAATTAGCTTTCTGCTATGTGTATCGCGAACTGCAGAACCTAGGATTTCGCTCCAGCGCGGTCGCGTTGGTGCCAAAGCTTAAGTTGGCGCAGTCGCTCCAACCCCTAATAGAAACTGTCTTGTTTATTTATTTATTTTTAGTTCAGTCCATGGCATGCAACTGTAACTTGGTCTTATGAACATAAAAAGGAAGTTAATCATGTGATATGATGTAATAAACTTGTAGACATATTTTAATACCAAGTATAAAGATTTTTAAATATTAGTTAATGAGTTATAACGATTGAAACTCAATGTTTGTAAGAGTTAGAGATGTGAATTAAATGTTATAACTTACGTTATATGTTAGGGAGTTTTTAGATTCGTGTATGTGATTATGTTATTTGATTGGTCAATATGGTTAGACCTTAAATTAAAGGGTACAATTTAACTAAGATGGTGGGTGGAACTTATAAAGTTGATGTTAGTATAAATAATAGATGTTGTACTACATATGATATGTGTAGGTGATCGTGAGTTGTAATTTAATAGCTTACGCATGAGGCAAGTTTCTGAACTCTAATCTCTATTTGAGTTACCCTAACCTGTTTACCATTGAACAAGCTTTCTAACTTCATTATTTTTATAATAAATGCAAGTTCCATAACTCTATTTTTTTTGTCGAACAAGTAATTATAGTATCATGACTGTTATTAAGCGAGTTCCCTAAACTTTATTTCATCATGTAGAACAAGATCCTTATCCTATCTTTTTTATCATTGTTATGCAAGATCCTTATCCTAAATCAATTGCGATTATTCAAGTTGTAATTTTATTGAACAATGTCTTATTCCTAAACCTACTATTACAATGAACAAAGTTTCTAACTCTATTATTATCGAAAAAGTCTGTAATCTTAGCTTATTATTATTGTTCAAGCAAGGTTTAGTATACCTTTCAATGCTTTTAAATTCTTTCACAAAGCATGAATTTGATGCATTATATTTATTCAATTGTAGTTCATAACTATTCCATAACGTGTTGTTGTCAAACCCTTGAAACATTATTAAGTTTTGATTCAACTAATCCTTAGTTGATGTTTGTTGAACTCTAAACTACCCTTGAAGCTTATCCAAACCAAATTTACTTTGGTGCGGACTTGTATTCAAAAACTCAGTAGAACAACCCTATTATAGGGGATTTATTACGCGTAAGCGTTTAGATGTTTGTGCAGAATACATGGTACGAAAGGTTGGTCCCCCTAAGTACGGGAAGTCCCTATAGTCTTAGGATTGTTTAGGTTTAAGTTAAAAGAATATTTATAATCTTGGACATAGTTTGTGGTCTTATGAGCCTCAGATACATTTCAAATTCTATTTTCAGTTCTTAATTATTATTGAAAGAGAATATTATTCAGCTCTATTGAGCCTATTCATTGGCAGTTGATGTGATGTTATTATTCATTGTCATTTCAAGTGAGCATTTGTTTTGCTCACTCTTGCATATATAATCATTGCAGCTAAAGTTGAGAAGGTCGATGAACCTACCACTAGCAAAGGGAAAGAAAAATTGAACAAGTGTTGAAGACTTATAAAATTTATTGACTTTCTCGATGTCAGACTTTATTTTAAATATTGTGATGTATTATTTAATTTTT
This sequence comes from Panax notoginseng, assembly GCA_016801055.1. NCBI lineage: Eukaryota > Viridiplantae > Streptophyta > Magnoliopsida > Apiales > Araliaceae > Panax > Panax notoginseng. The sequence continues at coordinate 195,648,633 of CM029016.1, forward strand.
CGAACTTGATGTTTGTTTTAAAGGTTAGATAACCTGGGAGATTTTATTGGATTTATTGATTTAACCCTTTAATGGGAATATTTATTGTTTAAATTTTATTATGTTTGGGTAGTTAGAAAAGATTGCCTAAACAGTGAACACCAAATCTTATGGGAATGAAGTACCCAGATTTAGGGGTGTCACAAGTTAGTATTGAAGCTTTAGGTTATGAACCTTAGGTGGGGGAAAAGCCTTAGGAAGTGACCTTATAGGAGATTGATAAAATAGCAGTGTGGTAAACTCTTATTTAGTTTTAAGGAAGAAATAATAAAACATTCTATGTTCTTATGTGGTTGCAACCTATGTGTTGGTGAGTGTCGAGTAGTGATGATTAGTAATTATAACTTAAAAATTTTGTTGTCAGGATGGCTAATGTGGGAGAATCTAGTTAGGCTAGGGAGGAGGGACCTCAAATGCCTAGAGAGGAGGAGCCTCGAGATATTCATGTGGTTTGGGAAGAACTGTTGCCAAGGGAGTCATCTCCATTGGTCACAGTGGTTGAGTAGGAGGGCATACTTGATGAGGAGGATGTGGTAGAAAGGGATGAAGAAAACCCCATTGAGTTTCCACAGATGGATGAGGATGAGGAGGAGGAAGAATTTCCACCAAACTCTATCGCAGCTCACATGTACGACGAGATATACGACCGCAATGTTGAGCTTCAAGACAGAGTTGAGGAGTTGGAGGAGATAGTAGCTGAACGTCAGACTTCGATAGCCCAGAAGGATAATGAGATCCGGGATCTTGATGAGCGTCTGAGTAATGTGGAATGAAAGCTGATTCACACTGAAGGGGAGAATGAGCAGTTGATAGAGGAGATTGCGAAGCTGAAGGACAAATTGAAAGAAGAATCTGCCAAGAGAGCAAGAGTCGAAGACGTATACAAGGAAGCTTCTCAGCGTGTAGGAGTAGCAGAGGGGGAAGTACAAGCAAAGAAGATCAAGATGGAGGAGATGAATGGCATTTTCAACACCGTGATAAATCGAGCTCAAGACCGAGTCATGTATTATCCGATTCAGTTCGAGACGCTGCCATGGTATATGTTAGCTCACAGAACAATGTTCCATATTATGGAAGAGGAGCGTCGTAAGGTTATGCAGCATTTTAGTAGGTCATCGTAAAGAATGTAACCGTGGTGTGATTAATTAATAAATATGATGTAAATCCCAAGTGTTATGTAACCAATGGGATATGATGATGATGTTATCCTGCAACTTTACTAGTTCAGGAAAGCGATGTAGATAGCAGCGATGCTATCATTATTATGTTTGTAAAAGATTATGAATGAATAAAATGATAATAGTTATTCAAGATGTTATGTGTTATGTGATGATTTTCTTTTATGATGTGCAAGTAAGTAGAGAATACTTAAAAGATTGAGTAATAATTTAATCAATGTATTTTCAACAAAAAATGCCTCCAAGACGTCAACCACGATAAAGAACCCCCGAGGGATCTACCAATAACAACAACGTTGCTGCTAACCCAGTTCAGCAGTTGGTGACACTATTGTCGGGAGCACTGTAGAATCAACCGCAGAACCAAGCTGCGACTTTTAAAGATTTCAAGGCAGTTGGACCACCAGAATTCTGTGGAACCATGAATCCGGTGGAGGCACAGACTTAAATCTTGGAAATAGAAACGATATTCGATGTTTCTAGAGTCAATGAGAATCAGAAGACTACTTTTGCAACATTCATGTTGAAAGCAGAGGCCAGTTATTGGTGGCAAGCCAATAAAACACGAGGAGGTTAAGGAGTAATGACTTGGGATAGGTTCAAGGAAATATTTTTTGAGACCTATTTACCAGAGAGTTTAAAGAACCAGATGAAGGTACAATTTTTAGAGTTGAAGCAGGGTACAATTACAATGTCGGAGTATGCAACAAGGTTCAATGAGTTGGTGAGGTTTGCGCCATATCAAGCCAACACAGATGAGCGCAAGGCTAGGAGGTTTGAACAGAGACTGAAGCCCTGGTTGTACAGCAGAGTCTCTATGTTCTAGTTAAAGACATTTGCAGCGGTGCTTGAGAAGGCAATTATCGCTGAGGGTAGAGGTGAGGTTGTGATGAAGTACAATCATGAACAAAGAAAGAAAAAGAGTGATAGTGAAAGTAAGAGTGGTGGTAGTAATGGTGGGAATGGTAGTAATAACCTGAAGAGGAAATGGAATGCAAGTGTTGACATTGGAAGTCAACAGAGTAGCCAACAGAAAAATAATTTTGAAGCGTGTGCTACATGCGAAAAGAATCACATTAGCGTGTGTTTAAGGGGTAAGCGAGTATGCTTCAACTGTGGCCAGGAGGGTCACATTACCCCAAATTGCCATCAACCAAAGAAAAATGCTTGCTACACATGCGGGTCAAAGGATTATTTTTCTCACGGGTGTCCTAAGAAGAAAGCTAGAGAGGCAACGGGAAGTAAGGGAGGTGATAATAGAGGTACGCTGGCTATTACTGGACCAACGTCATCAAACAGATCCACAGCCAGAACCTTCAACATGACAGTGCAGGATGCGGTGCAATCAAAAGATGTTGTGTCAGGTATTATCCCAATCAATGATATAGATGCATATGTATTATATGGTAGCAAATCGCTTAGGCAAGCAAGATGTCTGACGATTATGCAGGTCAAGAAGTTGTTGAGTCAAGGCTGTGTAGGATATTTAGCTTATATAGTCGATACTCGGAAGAAGGGTGTGAAACTGGAAGAGATACCAGTGGTTAGGAAATTTATAGATGTGTTTCCAGAGGATTTTCCAGGACTTCTGCCTGACAGAGAGATCGAGTTCGTTATCAATTTAGTGCCAGGAACTGCTCCGATATCGAAGGCCCCATACAGAATGCCTCCGATTGAGATGAAGAAACTGATGATACAATTGCAAGAGTTTCTAGAAAAGAAATACATTCAGCCGAGTATGTCGTCGTGGGGAGCACCGGTGTTATTCGTGAAGAAGAAGGATGGGTCAATGCGTCTTTGCATTGATTATAGGGAATTAAATAAAGTCACTATTAAGAATAGATATTCGTTGCCAAGAATAGATGACTTGTTTGATCAATTTAAAGGAACCAAGTACTTCTCCAAGATAGATTTGAGAAGTGTGTATCATCAATTAAAAGTAAGGAAGAAGGATGTACCTAAGACGGCATTCAGAACTCGTTATGGACACTACGAGTTTCTTGTAATGTCTTTTGGTTTAACTAATGCCCCTGCAGCATTCTTGGACTTGATGAACAGGGTGTTTAAACCATTCTTAGATAAGTTTGTGGTGCTATTCATTGATGATATCCTGGTGTGCAACAAATCTCAATAAGAACACGTGGAACATTTACGTTTGACGTTGGAGACGCTAAGAAGGAAAAAATTATACGCGAAATTCTCTAAGTGTGAATTTTGGCTAGAACGCTTACAATTTCTTGGGCATGTGATTGACAAAGATGGGATTTCAGTGGATCCATCAAAGGTCAAAGTTGTAATAAATTGGGAACAACCAAGGACTCCATCAGAGGTGACAAGTTTCTTGGGACTGGTAACCTACTACAGACGATTTATTCAGGACTTTTCTGAGATTGCGACCCCATTAACGAATTTGACAAGAAAATCTGTAAAATTTGTTTGGACAAAAAAGTGCGAAGAGAGTTTTCAGGACTTGAAAAAGAAGCTTAGCATGGCACCTGTGTTGTCATTATCGGATAATACAGCAAACTTTATGCTGTATAGTGATGCATCACATAAAGGACTAGGTTGTGTACTTATGCAAAACGGCAAAGTCATTGCGTACGCATCAAGGCAACTGAAGGACTATGTGAAAGGATACCCGACTCATGATTTGGAGTTGGCTGCAGTGGTATTTGCTTTAAAGATATGAAGACACTATCTCTATGGGGAGAATTGTGAAATATACACGAACCATAAAAGTCTGAAGTATATTTTCACACAGAAGGATCTGAACATGCATCAAAGGAGATGGTTAGAATTGATAAAAGATTATGATTGTGAGATCTTTTATCATCTGGGCAAAGCAAATGTGGTCGCCGATGCCTTGAGCGAAAGGGTCAGGAAAAGTTGATGATGTTAACTAATCAGGAGGAGCTCATTTCACCAATGGCAAGGCTAGAGTTAGAAATAAAACTTCCAAACGAATCCGATGAAATATTGTTCCAGTTGGAAGTTAATCCGACTTTAGTGGACAAAGTGAAGAATGTTCAACTACAAGATGAACAATGTCAGAAAATCAAAGAAAGAGTGGTTGAGGGTAGTGAAGTGAAATACAAGATCAATACCGAAGGACTACTATGGTTCGAGGGAAGAATTTGGGTTCCAGCAGTACCGGATATTAAAGACGAAATCTTGACCGAAGCTCATAACTCAAGATACTTGATTCATCCGGAAAGTACGAAGATGTATCAAGATTTACAACGGCATTTTTGGTGGCCAAATATGAAAAGAGATGTTGCAGAATGTGTCGCGAAATGCTTGACGTGTCAAAGAGTCAAAGCCGAGCATCAGAGACCAAGTGGATTACTTCAACCGTTGGAAATACCGGAATGGAAGTGGAAACATATCACAATAGATTTTGTGGTAGGTTTTCCAACTACTCAGAGAGGATACGATGTTATTTAGGTGATAGTGGACAGGCTGACAAAATCAGCATAAATTTTGCCAATAAAGATTAGATTCAATCTTGATCAGTTGTCAAAGTAGTACGTTAAAGAGATCGTTTCGAGACATAGAGTTCCAGTGTCAATTGTATCAAACAGAGATCTGAGATTCACGTTAAATTTTTAGAAGAGACTACAAGAATACATGGGAGCACAATTGAGAATGACTACGGTGTACCATCTACAAATAGACGGCCAAAGCGAATGAACAATCCAGATGTTGGAAGGTATGCTCAGAGCATGCATAATGGATTTCAAAGGGAACTGGGATGATCACTTACCATTGGCAGAATTTGTGACGCCCCCAAATCTGGGTATCTTTCAACCCGACATATGGTGCTACACGGTACTACAGTTCACACATACATTCAATTGAAATGCCTCAAAAGAACGAATATGTCTTATATATATTCCAACAATATTCCCTTCCCAGGTTCTTTATAACCAATACATAAGTTCTTTGTCATAATATCAAATACATTACAACATTAAACCTATACAATTACATAGACAGTTCAACGGTCTGCCTTAGCCTTTCCCTTATCTTTATCGGATCCATCGGTCTGTTCGATCTTAGCTGTATTCATATGGTTCAACCAAGAGTGAGCATAACTGGCTCAGTAAGTATAACAATTCCATTTAAACGACATGCTTGAAACATAGAAATAGTATATCTTTAATAACTAAACAATAGTTACTAAGTACTACTGATAATTCAACATAGTACTTCACTTTTCTTTAAAACATTTCACAATGAATAATATTCAGTAAAACATCGATTCCGGTCTAAGACCATGAGCATTTCATACTTTCTTTGAAAAGGACAACCCGACACTAAGTCTGTAAGTCCGGCATATCTTACGAGTATGCTAGGTGATCAGCCTATAGTACTCTATGCTGATCAACACTACATTCTTTAAACGTATGTACGTTTAAATTGTGGCAACCTCACGTGCTTGTCGTTTGATGACAAAATATTTGTTTAGCATACTCAGTCTTCATTTGAAAGCCACACCAAATAATTTGGCAAAACATTAACAATACTTTGATAGATTATAAGAAATCCAACATATCGTAAGTCTAGCCAAAAGAATTGGCTTCAACTTTATCATACATTAATTCATGCGTAAGAATACATGAATCACAAAGCTTGTCCAGATTGAACTGAGACAAGGGTTAGAACACTTGCCTCCGACGTCTGCTACTGTTATTACACGTTCACTTTAAGTCCTTAAGGTCTCTACAATAGATGATCACATAACATAACACATTAGGTCATGAATAAGCATACACGGTTCCTAATGAATATTACCCTTCTTCTCAATCTAATCATGTATTAGATTTGTTACTATTGGTTTCGACTTTTCGTTATAGTTAACCTTGTCATTATGTTTAGGTTCGATTGATTATCTTCAACCTTTAGTTATCACACATAAGGTTTAACTATGTCTTAAACAATGTTACATCAACCTTTAGTTCATTACTAATTAGTTTACTTTCTTTCTTTACTTACAAACTCTCCTTACTACACAATCCTTAAGGCTGCCACTGCGGCGCCAGCTTCCCTTCTTGGACTCGCGCTGCGGCGTGAGTTTGCAGTACACAAGCCCCAGCCTCGACGCTGCGGCGCCATTCTTTCTTCATTGTGCCGCGCTGCGGCGCCAACTAACAGTGTACTATGGTTCTGGCCTCGCGCTGCGGCGCCTGCCTTTCTACTTTGAGTCACGCTGCGACATGGACTCTGTACCTCAGAAAAATTTGACAGACTTTCTACTTAATGAACTTCCCGGACTCCAAATTTGATCATTTTAAGTCCGAATTGGCTCGTTCAAAAGCCATTAGCTCATAAATCACATACTCTAAGTGTTTATGCAAGAATTTTACATTTTCAACTTCGTTAACTCGAAATTCACCTTTGAGTTCATTTTTAACGAAAACAATAAACGTTCGTGAACGTTCAACGCTCGTTTCTTTGTTCTAAGTCGGAATTCGGTCATTTTTGAGTTCGCAACTCTATAATACCAAATAAGACTTAACTCTATTGAAAACCAATGTTTCAGAGATTAATATCAAGATTTAACTTCTATTTCGAGAATTTTACGAATTCGACGATTATCGTCTAATCGTGTGAATTCCGGCATAACTTCGTTACTTATGATTTGTTCATTGTTTCAAATGGATTCTATCCATCATATTGACATCTTAACATACATAGTACATCAACTTATTTTCATGATAAGTTATTACTTGTTCTTCATGAGCTTATAACTTATCAAAGTATAAACTACATACAATTTCATTTCTCATGACTTATAATGGTTCAAGTCTTCTAACCATCATCCTTGCTTCTTCATATCATACTAACTTCATTAATGTAAACATGTTACAAGTCTTACAAGTTCTTTCTTAGTTCATAGCTTAACTATGAATAAAGTGCTTATTCACGGCTTATTAAGATTTAAGTCCTTAGATTATTCATTCTTATCTTTTCTTAGCATACATGTCCATTAATCCACACTTCTCTTATCAAACTACAATGGTAGAGATGGAAGTCTAATAACATAGTAGGCTTACCCTTGATAATCACTTGAATCTTTCTTGCTCTTACTTCTTGCTTCAAAGTCTAACTTTTCTAACTTATTCTCTCTAACCAATAAGCACTTTATAAGTTGTTGGTGGAAATATTGAACAAGGCAGCTCTCTATTTATAGGAATTGCTAGGTTAGGATAGTTTAGTCTTTTAGGCCATCCCACCTCCTTACTATTCTCAGCTTAGCCATCAAGTTTACTTGCCCATCACACTCTATGCTTGGTCATCACAACACTTATCCATTGCTTGGGCACCAAGATCACCTATGGGTTGCCCCATGGATCATGTTTACCCATTGGATCTTAACTTTGAGCTTTAGGTTTAATTAACATAACATATGCTTTGGGCTTGTATTTAACAAACCTTTAGCTCTTGTTCATTAACAAATACTTGGGCCTTAACCATCACTTATACTTGGGCTTGCACATAAATCCCTATTGGACTTTACACTTCCTACACAATCCAATTAAATCAAACACATTTGGCTTAAAGCCTTTGTACGTATTCTCTACGTATTAATCTCGTATTCTACCTCATATACTTATTCAACATATATGTCATACCATCATTCATACATACTCGTATAATACTTTGTATCATACTTGTATTCATTACCTCGTACAATTCCTACGTATTATACGATCATTACTTAAGTTTCTTAACGCTTTATTTTCCCTAACGTTCTCAAATTAAGTCCGCAGGTGAAAAATTACGTTTTCCATAATTGAATTATTATTACATAATTCATCTCACCTCAATATTCCATCATTACATATTTCTCGGAAGTTCAAAAATAATTCTGGAGCAGAAATGCATGAATAGTATTTTTCAGAAAATTTCTCGAAAAGCTTTTATTTTCGTCTTAGAAATTCAAACACTTTAATTCCTTCACGTAGTTAAAATACTACGACTTTCTGACGTTTTTAGGTTATAGAACGACATTCATCTTACTAACACATAAAAATAACAAATAATATAATTTTATTTATTATTTAATTTTAAAAAAATATTTTACATTAGATATGAATTTCTCGGTCATTACAGAATTTGCCTACAACAACAGTTACCACGCAAGCATTGGCATGCCGCCTTACGAAGCATTGTACGTCAGGAAGTGTAGAACTCCACTGTGTTGGGATGAAGTTGGTGAACGTCAACTACTAGGACCGAAACTGGTATAGCAGACTGCCGAGGTTATCAAACTCATCAGGGCAAGATTGGTAGCAGCTCAAGACAAACAGAAGAAGTATGTTGATCAACACAGACAAGATCGCGAATTTAAAGTAGGAAATTTTATTTTTCTAAAATTTTCTGCTTGGAAGGGGAAAATCCGTTTTGGTAAAAAGGGAAAGCTAAGCCCGAGGTTTATTGGACCCTTTGAGGTGCTGCGAAGAGTGGGTGAAGTGGCTTATGAGGTAGCTTTACCTCCAGAGTTAGAACATGTTCATAATATTTTTCATGTGTCGGTGTTAAGACCGTATAAACCTAATTACAAGTATGTGATCGTGTATGAACCATTGCAACAAGATAAGGACTTGTCTTATGAGGAGATTCCTATCCAGATAGTTGACAGGAAAGAACAAGTGCTCAGGAATAAAGTAATACATTCTGTGAAGGTGATATGGAGGAACCACAATGCTGAAGAAGCTACGTGGGAACTCGAAGACAAAATGATGAAGAACTACCCTAAGTTATTTGTTTAATCTATGTCTTCGATTCTGGGGACAAAATTTTTGTAAGGAGGAAAGAATGTGACAAATGAATTTTTTTTATTTTTAGTTGTGATTCTGGGAACAGAATCTTTGTAAGAGGGAAGGATGTAACAATCCAAAATTTTATTTGTAAATTTCAAATATTTATTCGATTAAATAAATATTTTAATTGATATTTTATTATTGAATAAATATTTGTTTAATTTAATTATTTATTAGTTAAATAAATAATTTATGAGTTAAGAGAATTAGATTAATTTGTTAATTAAGTGATAATTGGTAATTTGGTATTTTGAAGTTAAGTAAATAAAAGAGTGATGAATTAATTATTAGGAGATAATATTCTAATCTAATTTAATAAAAAAATTAGAGAGCTGATAAGTATTACATGAATTGTTATAATGTTGTTTTAATTTGATTGAGTAATTAAAGTGATGTGTTAATTTATTAAATAAAATTATAATAAAAATTATAATTTTGTTGTGTTGGATTATGTGGCAAATTGATTTAATAAGTTATTTTTTTATTAAAGGTGAATATGGGAATTTAAATAAAGTGGGACAATAAACTGTATTATAAATAAGTTATGAGAATAAATTAAAAGAGTTTAATTTAGTTTTGCCAAATAAGGTTTAATGAATGTTGAGTCTTTAATTTAAATGGGTTTTGCCAAACAAGGCATACGGATTTTAAGTCATTATTTTAATTGGTTTTGCCAAACAAGGCCTTATGACTTTTGAATTTAAAAAAACTGACATCAGTTATGATTATATATTAATACGTAATTTATTATACGTTTATATTTTATTAGTTATATTTTGTTAAGTTGCGTATAACTAATATAGGAAGAGAACAGAGAAGAGAATAGAGAAAAATAGAGAGAAAAGAGAGAAGGATGAAGAAAAACTATATGTGAATTTGAGGAACAAGAAGGTTGCTCTCATTTTTGTTGACTAAACAAAAACTTGAAGGTAGCAATTCAATTTTTAAAGTATTAGTTTTGTTTTCTTATTGTTCTTCTTTGAAAAACTTGCTTCTTTTCTCTGTAGTTAAAATTCTATGATCATCGTTAAAGTTATGGCCCAAATATGTTAATTAGTAAACATATACTGTTCTTATATAATTTGTATGTGGTTTAGAATAGTTTAATCCATGTAAATATGATATATATATATATATATATATATATATATATATATATATATATATATGGAGAAAATTATATTACAGTGAAGTATATGTGAATATGGCTTGTTTTAGAGTTAAAAATTAATATTCAATTCATAGTATAAAGTATAAATTGACTATTGATTGTGAAAATACATGAAGAAACAAAAACAAAGCAATTTAAACTAACTGTTTTGGTTGAAAAACGAAGTTACAGTGAATTATTTCGCTAAAAATGTCTATAAGTGAAGTATTTGCAAGAATAGTGAAATTTGAGGTTTTAAATTTGTTGTTTATACTGTTTTTATGGTTAGAAACATTAATTTATGTTTTTGTAATGTTTATGTAATTTATGTGTGTGAAAAATTGGTTGTTAGAAAGTAGCTTGTAGGGCAAATTAACCTTTTGCTATGTGTATCGCGAACTGCAGAACCCAGGATTTTGCACTAGCGCGGCCACGCTAGTGCCAAAGCTTAAGTTGGCACGGCCGCGCCAACCCCTGACAGAAAATGTTTTGTTTATTTATTTATTTTTAGTTCAGTCCATGGCATGCAACTGTAACTTGGTCTTATGAACATAAAAAGGAAGTTAATCATGTGATATGATGTAATAAACTTGTAGACATATTTTAATTCCAAGTATGAAGATTTTTAAGTTACTAGTTAATGAGTTATAACGATTGAAACTCAATGTTTGTAAGAGTTAGATATGTGAATTGAATGCTATAACTTACGTTATATGTTAGCGAGTTTTTAGATTCGTGTATGTGATTGTGTTATGTGATTGGTCAATATGGTTAGAGCTTAAACTAAAGGGTATAATTTAACTAAGATGGTGGGTGGAACATATAAAGTTGATGTTAGTATAACTAATAGATGTTGTACTACATATGATATGTGCAGGTGATCGTGAGTTGTAATTTAATATCTTACGCACGAGGCAAGTTTCTGAACTCTAATCTCTATTTGAGTTACCCTAACCTGTTTACCATTGAGCAAACTTTCTAACTTCATTCTTTTTATAATAAATGCAAGTTCCATAACTCTATTTTTTTTGTCGAACAAGTAATTATCGTATCATAACTGTTATTAAGCGAGTTCCCTAAACTTTATTTTATCATGTAGAACAAGATCCTTAACCTATCTTGTTTATCATTGTTATGCAAGATCCTTATCCTAAATCAATTGCGATTATTCAAGTTGTAATTTTATTGTACAAGGTCTTATTCCTAAACCTACTATTACAATGAACAAAGATTCTAACTCTATTATTATCGAAAAAGCTTATTGTCATTATTCAAACAAGGTTTAGTATACCTTTCAATGCTTTTAAATTCCTTCACGAAGCATGACTTTGATGCATTATGTTTATTCAATTATAGTTCGTAACTATTCCATAACGTGTTGTTGTCAAACCCTTGAAACATTATTAAGTTTTGATTCAGCTAATTCTTAGTTGATGTTTGTTGAACTCTAAATTACCCTTGAAGCTTATCCAAACCAAACTTACTTTCGCGCGGACTTGTATTTTAAAACCGAGAAGAACAACCCTATTATAGGGGATTTATTATGCGTAAGCATTTAGATGTTTGTGCACAATTCATGGTATGAAGGGCTGGTCCCCCTAAGTACTGGAAGTCCCTACAGTCATAGGATTGTTTAGGTTTAAGTTGAAAGAATACTTATAACCTTGGACATAGTTTGTGGTCTTGTGACCCTCAGATACATTTCAAATTCTATTTTCAGTTCTTAATTATTATTGAAAGAGAATATTATTCAGCTCTATTGAGCATATTCATTGGCAATTGATGTGATGTTATTATTCATTGTCATTTCAAGTGAGCATTTGTTTTGCTCACTCTTGCATATATAATCATTGCAGCTAAAGCTGAGAAGGTCGATGAACCTACCACTAACAAAGGGGAAGGAAAATTGAACAAGTGTTGAAGACTTGTAAAATTTATTGACTTTCTCGATGTCAGACTTTATTTTAAATATTGTAATGTATTATTTAATTTTTCGCACTTGATGTTTGTTTTAAAGGTTAGATAACCTGGGAGATTTTATTGGATTTATTGATTTAACCCTTTAATGGGAATATTTATTGTTTAAATTTTATTATGTTTGGGTAGTTAGAAAAGATTGCTTAGACAGTGAACATCAAATCTTGTGGAAATGAAGTACCCAGATTTGGGGGTATCACACTTTTCCTTTGCCTTTGTCTTTATTCGTGCTTTCATCTTAATCTAAAAATTTTATCATGATATAGTAAGGGTGAGCAAGAAATTTGCCCAGCAAGTTTTAAATACAACGAAGATATATCATGATTGAAAAGAAAGAATAAGCTTTCAAGTTCTCAACAATGTAATAATTATGAAATAACGTGAATCAAGTTTCAATAATTGAATGACTGAATCAATAATGTTTGAAGGTCAACAATGACCATGAACAATTTATTTAAACCTTATGGTAATGAAGGTGATCTGCCTTTCATATCCGATGAACATATACAACATGCACTAAGTGCGAATCAATAATCAGTATAGATGTGAATAATGAACAATAATTATTCACTAACATGCTTTAAACATACAACTCAAGTTTGAGTTAAGGAAACTTGTCTTGCTCGTCTATTACTGTTACGCAATCTAATCTAAGTCTCTTTATTGTAAAGACCTATCATTGTTAAGATTGATCTTTCAATTAGCATATCATAGTATATCTCATAATACAACTACTTTATCCATAAATTATCTAACACTTAATCACAAAAATCAAATATTAGATAACACCTTATAACATCAGTATTATTATCGTCCTTTGATAATTCTTCAATCATTATATCATATACATTATGATTCAACACTCTAATCTTTTATATGATAAGTTCTTTTCTATAATCCAGTAAACTGAATACTAATACTATAATCTAGATTATTCAAATATACCAATCCAGCAACCTGGATTTAAACTGTCCTACAATCCAGCAACCTGGATTCACTAATTTAGCAACTCTAATTCATCAATTCAACAAGCCAAATTCAAGTTAACATAATTAATCCAACAAGTTGAATATAACAATCCAGCAACCTGGATTTAAACTGTTTTTCATTTCAGTAAGCTATTTTCCAATCCAGCAAATAGTTTTCCTTTCTAACATATTAAATTTTCAATTCATCATACTATACATTCAATATGGCCTATTGAATGTCCAATTAATAACTTAACTCCTCTTCTAAACTCCATTTAATGTTATTAATTATCTAATAACATTAAATTCACTTACTAATATTATTAATCACTAAATAATATTTTAAATCAATGATTTAATAACATATTAGTCTAAATATTACCAATCACTTAATAATATCTTAATCTAATATTATTAATCTTTTAATAATATTTTAATTATTTATTAAACTTATAAATAATTTATTTTAATTGTTTAATCTTTACTAATTCATTTATTTAATGAACCAAAAATGTCATACACATAAGATCTCATCACCAATGACCAAAGCCCCCATCAAAAATTTACATATAGCATGTCTAGGGTTCTCGAGCCATAAAATTTTATTTTTCAAATTTTCAACATCACATAATTAATTTAATTCATTTATTCATAAATAAACTATTTTCATGAAAAATATCAAATCAGTTTCAAAAATATTTCTTTCCTGGGATTTGGCAGAATATAGTTCCATATTGAACATATATTTTTCATGAAATTTTTAAAATTCCTTTACTATTTTTTAAATGGACAAAACAGTCGGATTTTGCTACATTTATCATAAACTGAGTTTTTGTCCAAAAATTTCGAAACTTTTAGGATATGTTTCTGTTATATATATGTACTCCCAGTAAACATTTCACAATTTTTGGAGTTAATCGCAAAGAGGTATTCGGGTTTACTTTTAAAATAGTCTTTTCTCGTAAAATCCACAACTTTCATTCTATATTTCCAACAATCGCCATTTTTGGATAGAATCTAGATAACTTATCATATTATTATCCTAAAATTTTTCAGAATTTTTGAAGATCAGAAAAATTATGAAACTGCCCCTAGCATAAACTGTCCCAAAACAATCTTTATTTTGGTTAGAAAAATGGGACTATTTTGGCTAAATTAGCAACTACGGCTTGTAAACTCAACATTTTTGAGTACTACCACTTGGGTTTACTAGATAACATATACATCTAGGACTCCTCTTTGACGGATCGTAAAAAGAAGGTGTAGATTAAAAACGGTGGACATCCAAAGCACATAAAAGTTAAGGTTTCTAAACTAGAAATATTATTTTTCTTTTCTTTTGATTTTCAAACAAATCAACACCCAATATGGGTAGATCTAAATATAAAATCCTCATCAACAAGTAAATCCAAAGTTTTTGAGTTTAAAAACATAGATTCAAATTTTAATTTACAATAATCAAAATAAAAGGTATAAACTAGTTTAAAGTAATACCTTTTTCTCTAAATCTTCCTTCTTCTCTTCTTCCCTTCCATGGCCACTCTTCTTTTTCATCTTTTCTCTCTCTCTCTCTCATGGTCGTTGCCCCTCTTTTCTTTCTCTCTCTAGTTTGTCGTTCTTCTTTCTCTTTCTCTCCCTCATTATTCTTTTTGTTAGCTAAATGAAATGAGATAGAAGATGATTATATATTTTTGTTGGAGAGTAGATATAAGATATATATCAGTATACATCCCCCTTTTTCTCTTCTCAAATGACCGGCCATGTGGTTACATTACTTTCTTTTATTTGTTTATATAATAAACAAATATAAACAAATCACATAATATTCATATTCACTTACTCACATATTTGTACAAAATAATTTAATAAATTGAGACATGTTCCACAAATCTCTTAGATAATTAGGTCACTAGTATATAATTAAAATACTATGACCACTAAATAAAGATAACAATTTAGGTCATTTAATTCTCATACCTAATTTAAATAACTTATTTAAATTATACAATTTATATTGTATAATTTAATTTAATTTTCTCCTTCTCTCCATAAATTATTTTCAAACAATTTATTTATATATTAAATATATAATTTAATATATTCAATCATTTATTCAAATATGAATTTAACTTACTAACTAGTTGATACCAATATATATATTTTACATATTGGATCTCATCTCATATTTTTATTTTACATCATTTGGTATAATATAAAATATTATACCAGTATCCATGAAACATAATATTATACATCAAATTATTTTCTTACCTTTCTATAAATTGTCTTCACAATTTATTTAACTGTAGTAAATATATTAATATATTCACCACATTAAATACATGCATACATTACACTCAATAATATAATATATGATTTCTTCAATAAAATAGTGGTTATACATGAAGTATATTTAATTCCACCAATTTACCACATTAAAATAATTTAATATTATAAATTATTTTAATTTTACCCATCTAGTTTCCTTTAAAACTTTACTCCTACACTTTGCTTACATATACTAAATATATAATTCCAATATATTTATTATACACAACATCACATATTGCATGACACATATTCCTTTGTGCACTTCAAAATCACATAATATGGATGCGTGTATGAAGATCAACTGAAGCAAGGAGACCAAGCATGGAAGGAATGAGCAGCAGGACAAAGCTATAGCAGCAACAACATTGTAGAACCAAAACCAGAATCCACAGACTGTGAGCCGCGCGGCACAACAGGCCAAAGGGAGTGCACCCGCGCGAGAGGCCGGCTGGACATCTTAACTTACTGTAAGTTTCGCGCCCGCGAGAGAGATGCACTGGAGGGGCGCGCGGCCGCGCACGATGGTTGCTGATGCTGAGTTGTTTATTTTAATTTCCAATTTTTAAGGGTTGTTATTGATTAAAACGATATCCGACTGGTGTCAGACGTATCATTCAGAACTTTTGACGTATTTTCATCATAGTAACTAGGGTTTACACCGGGGAGAGAGATTCCAACGTAGAACGAAGCCAAAATGCTTATTCTTCCAATTCTTCTTGGGATTCTCTATCTTGGTGGATTATTATTACTGTTTTACTGGAATTTTATGAGGATTTGAACGTTATCATTGGTTTATATTCAGTAATTGGGTTTGATCGTTTCTATCTTTCATCTTTCAATTGTTTGTGTATTAATCATGTTTAGCTTTGATCCCATAATGGCTTTTGGTTCAGTCATGAACTAAAATCCATTATTGGATTCTAACGGATTTTAATATGTAGTTTAGTTGCATGCTTAATTGCTAGGGCTGTTTTACATATCATATGGGATTTCTATCATGATTGTTTTGCATGTATAAATGCTTGATCACCATTCGTCTCCGTACTTATATGGAATTGACAACGAACATGCGAGTATGGATTGTAATCATGATAACATACGAATATGGGGCTGTTGTATATGGCTTGTGTTTTTTATGAACCAAATAGACATAAACTGTTTCACCATGTGAGTTAA
The DNA here is from genome assembly GCA_016801055.1 of Panax notoginseng. Taxonomy (NCBI): domain Eukaryota; kingdom Viridiplantae; phylum Streptophyta; class Magnoliopsida; order Apiales; family Araliaceae; genus Panax; species Panax notoginseng. The sequence continues at coordinate 195,665,278 of CM029016.1, forward strand.
AATAAGAGCTTGTGCTTAAATTTAGTATGATTGTAATTTCACATAGACATATAGTGATTTTGGTTATATTGATGATTACATGGAGTCTATCATTTGTGGATGTTGTGTAAGTAGGTCTTAGTGCATTGAAAAATGGCTATGACTCTTTTAGTGCTTTTGGCTACTTTCCTGTGATATGTAAACACTTCTTGCATGATAGTGGTGATCAGATGAAGTATTAAATGAAGTTAGGATCCCTTTATTTCCAGATTTGATTTATTCCATTAATATTCTTCTTTTAGTGTTATTTGTCATTAGAGTAATTCACCAATTATAGTCATTAGTCTAAGCATATAAATACAGTGATTTAATTGATACATAGTAGTTTAAATTTGACAACTTTCTCTGTGGGATCGATACTTTACTTACTCTGTATTACTTGTTGACACATGTATGCTTACATGAGTTAGAGCTTTTTTATCATAACTGAAAAAGAGGCAACAACTTTTTGGCATCGTTGCCGGGAAAAGGCGTTTAATTTAAATAATTATCGTTAGTTTCAAGCTATATTGTATAACTTAGACAATTCTAATCCTTTCTCATTTCTATTTTTGTTTTGTTTGTGGTTTCAGGTACTTGTAGATTTTTATGCACACACGATCATCCAACTCAGAACTAACACCAGCGCAGGATAACATAAACGGAAGAGGTTGGAAAGCGAGTGTGTGGAGAAATTTGTAAGCTCAGTTAGACAGTACAACATCTAGTATGGTGGAAGAACCGAGAATTGTGCAAAGAGAAGATCATCGGGCTCTAAGGGACTATTCCATGCCAAATATAAACGGATTACAATCGAGCATAGTCAGACCGGTGATTGCAGCTAATACTTTTGAGATTAAACCAGGCACTATTCAAATGGTGCAGAACTCGATACAGTTTGGGACAGCTGCTACGGATGATCCGAATGAACACTTGTTGAGTTTCATCGAAATCTATGATACATTCAGATACAACGGTGTGACGGAGGATGCTATCAGACTTAGGTTATTCCCATTTCCATTGAGGGATAAGGCTAGAAGTTGGCTACATTCTTTGTCGTCAGGGTCAGTCACTACATGGGAGGACTTAGCACAGAAATTCTTAGCCAAGTTCTTTCCCATGGCTAAGACTGCATAGATGAGAATGACTATCTCTCAATTTGAGCAACAACAGGGCGAGTCCTTATACGAAGCATGGGAGAGGTATAAAGAGATGCTAATAAAGTGTCCGCATCACGGTATGCCAAATTGGATGGTGATCAACTCATTTTACAATGGTTTGGGATGGCAGTCGAGACCAATTGTGGATGCAGCCGCAGTAGGGGCGTTATGGGCAAAGAGCTATGACGAGGCCTATACACTTATCGAGACTATGGCTGAAAATGACTACTAGAATCCTACAGCTTGGATGCCACAACCCAAGGTTGTAGGTGTGTTGGAGGTAGATGCTATTACACAGTCATCGGCATAGATGGCAGCTATGGCTAAGAAGATAGATACTTTGGCAGAAAACAAGACGAAAACAGTTGCCTTCATTTGTGAGATTTGTGCGGGGTCACACTCGACGGATCAGTGTGCTATTAGCTCGGAGTCGGTGCAGTATGTGGGCAATTACAGGAAAGATCAAGGACAGTTTCAAAACACATACCACCTCAACAATCAAAATCATCCAAACTTTAGTTTGTCAAATAACCAAGGACAACAACAGAATCAGTTTCAGCCGAACCAACAGTTTCAACCACATTTATCACAGCCACAGTTTTCCTCAAAGCCACCATTTCCACCAGGATTCTCTCAGCAACAGCAACATCACACTCTAGCTGCACCACAGCCAGAAAAGAAATCAAAAATGGAGGAGATGATGTTGAAGTACATGACAAACATGGAGGTTATGATCAAAAGCCAAGCAGTGGCTATCAAGACTGGAGACTCAAATGGGGCAGATGGCAAACATGCTTAACAACAGGCCACAAGATTCCTTCCCAAGTAACACAGAGACAAATCCTAGAAGAGACGAGAAGGAACAGTGTCAAGCGATCACATTGAGATCTGGGAAAGATTTGATAGGTACTGTAAGTCGCACGCCCGCGCCTGACAACACTAAGGAGGCCGCGCGGCCGCGCAAGACTGAGCAGGTCATTATTGAGGATGAAAATCTAGAAAATTCTGAGGTTCAGCAGGAAGAGAAAGACAAAGCAAGTTCAGAAGAGAAGGTCAAGAGTCCAGTACCACCACTTCACCTTCAAGTACCCTATCCGCAAAGGTTAATTAAGCAGAAGGAAGACAAACAGTTCAGTAAGTTCTTGGAGATATTCAAAAAGCTGCAGATTAACATACCGTTTGTCGAGGAATTGGAACAAATGTAGGGCTATGCAAAGTTCATGAAAATAATATTGTCAAGGAAGAGAAGACTAGATGAGTTTGAGACAGTAGCCTTGACAGAGGAATGCAGTGCAGTGCTCCAACGTAAATTACCTCCAAAGCTGAAGGATCTGGACAGCTTCATAATTTCGTGCACAATCGGAAAGATGAGCTTTAGTAAGTGTTTATGTGATCTGGAGGGCAAGTATTAATTTAATGCCCTTGTCAGTGTTCAATCAGTTGGGATTGCCTGCGCCAAGGCCGACAAACATTTCTCTACAGCTAGCCAACAAACGTTTATAAGTGGTATTTATAACTACTTATTGAGTACCAATTCACACGAACTACGCCCATTTCAAGTACATTTTCTTGTGTTTTAGTTGCATTTCACGTTATTTTGCATTACATTTACTTAAAACTCCTTTTTGCATAAAAGTGCAGGAAATGACATACTTTGGTGGTGTTGGATTGCGAAAGGCTATTGGAGGCATGGCTCGAGACTTATGGATGCGTGTATGAAGATTAACTGAAGCAAGGAGACCAAGCATGGAAGGAATGAGCAGCAGGACAAAGCTATAGCAGTAGCAACATTGCAGAACCAAATCCAGAATCCATAGACTTTGAGTCGCGCGGCCACGTGGCATAATAGGCCTAAGGGCGCGCAACCACGCGAGAGGCCAGCTGGACATCCTGACTTACTGTAAGTTTCGCGACCGTGCGAGAGATACATTGGAGGGGCGCGCGGTCACACACGATGGTTGCTGATGCTGACCTGTTTATTTTAATTCCCAATTTTTAAGGGTTGTTATTGATTAAAACAATATCTGACTGGTGTCAGACGTATCATTCAGAACTTTTAATGTATTTTCATTATAGTAACTAGGGTTTACACCGTGGAGAGAGATTCCAACGTAGAACGAAGCCAAAATGCTTATTCTTCCAATTCTTCTTGGGATTCTCTCTCTTGGTGGATTATTATTATTGTTTTGCTGGAATTTTATGTGGATTTGAACGTTGTCATTGGTTTATATTCTGCAATTGGGTTTGATCGTTTCTATCTTTTATCTTTCAATTGTTTGTGTATTAATCATGTTTAGCTTTGTTCCCATAATGGCTTTTGGTTCAGTCATGAACTTAAATCCATTATGGGATTCTAACGGATTTTAATATGTAGTTTAGTTGCATGCTTAATTGCTAAGGCTGCTTTACATATCATATGGGATTTCTATCATGATTATTTTGCATGTATGAATGCTTGATCACCATTCGTCTCAGTACTTGTATGGAATTGACACTGAACATGCGAGTATAGATTGTAATCATGATAGCATACGAATATGGGGCTGTTGTATATGGCTTGTGTATTTTGTGAACCAGATAGACATATATTATTTCACCGTGTGAGTTAAAATAAAAGCTTGTGCTTAAATTCAGTATGATTGCAATTTCACATAGACATATAGTGATTTTGGCTATATTGATGATTACATGGAGTCTATTATTTATGGATGATGTGTAAGTAGGTCTTAGTGCATTGAAAAATGACTATGACTCTTTTAGTGCGTTTGGCTACTTTCCTGTGATATGTAAACACTTCTTGCATGATAGTGGCAATCAGATGAAGTATTAAATGAAGTTAGGATCCCTTTATTTCCAGATTTGATTTATTCCATTAATATTCTTCTTTTAGTGTTATTTGTCATTAGAGTAATTCACCAATTATAGTCATTAGTCTAAGCATATAAATACAGTGATTTAATTGATGCATAGTAGTTTAAATTTGACAACTTTCTCTGTGGGATCGATACTTTACTTACTTTGTATTACTTGTTAACACATGTATGCTTGCATGAGTTAGAGCTCGTTTATCAGAACTGAAAAAGAGGCAACATTAACCGACACTAAAGATGTGATCATATTCATGGTGGTTCTGAATTAAAACTAGAGGGCTTAACAAACTCAAGTTTTTCAGACTGACCAAGACGAAAGTAAATCCACTTTAGGGTAAGTTGTTACCTTGAGCGGTGTTGCAATGAATTGGAAAGGTTCCAAATAGCAAAGAGTTGCAGGTTTAATGATAAAGATAAAGTATATAGCTGTAAATGAAGCTGAAAGTTGATTGTTGGATGAAAAGTTTATTACAGAACTAGGAATAGTTCTTAAGTCTCATTTTGGATCGAAACATGTGGTTGCGGCACTTTCATTTGATTAGAGGAATCATTAAAAGATGGGTAATCTCTATAGAGATAGTGGACTCTCAAGGACAACATAACATATCCATTTACTGAAGCTTATCCAACAGTAAGATGATCGTCACTTAGAGAATAAGGGTATAAGATATCATTACGATTGGCTTTAGTGCAAGTGGGAGATTGAAAGTAGTATGCACACAAGCCAATCATGTTGATGATAAAGCATATACTTTGTAACAATCTTATTCGTTTATTAATAAAAGTATTCATTTACTAAAGTCTTTAATTTATCAACATAGTGGTGTTTTAATAATATGCGATAAACCCATAGTTTTAAGTAATGCTTTTAGAATCACGATGAGATCATGCTAATGAGATCTAAATTCTTAGATAGCTTAAAAACTAAAATGTTCCCAATCGATGGATTACTAAAAAGGGGATTAGTGAATCCGAATAGATTGGTATACATACGTTGCTTTCTCATTGGATGAGGATGATTGATCTCATGATCATTTGCGTGGAGAAACTAAAGCAAGTATGTATGTGCTTATTGGAAAATAAGTTCACTGAACGTGGCTCGCTAAGGAATACGTAATGGAGTTTTATTTGCCTGTTAATAGAAATTCATGTAGTGATAGTAGTACAAGTGATCCTTGGACTTGAGATCATCATAGTATCTTGTGTATAATGAGTTATACTTTGACTTATTCCTTAAGACCCTTAGGGTATACCAAAGGGTATGCTTGGGTGTAATAAATTGTACATGGAGATAATTTATGATCAACAAAGAATATACCGCTTCTAGTAAAAGAAGAGAAATGTCTTATGTGATTCGATAAATGACAACCCAATAGTCCTTGGCCAAGGCATAATGAAATTAGAAAGGAGATTCTAATTTGCATTATTTAGAGTTGTGCATTTAAGAATCAAAATATATATAATTATATAAAATAAGATCTGACAGTAATTCCATGTCTTATATTTAATTAGGACATTGTATGGTGGAAGGATTGAATTGTACGGTAACTATATACTCAAAGGTTCTTTTATGATTAATGTTAAAATCTATATTATCTCGAAAGTCGTTGATCGCTAAGGAGGCTTATCCTTATTGTAGAATAAATATTATTTATTTAAATAAATTATTAGATTAATTTATTTATTTAAATAAGATTAGAATTGTTCTAATTGATTTATTCACAACCGGTTTAATATGGAGAACCTAAAGGGTCACACCATAAAAGGAAGAATAATTATTTAAGAAGTTAATGGCATAATCGTAATAATATGTTAAGTGTATTTAATTTAATCTATGGTGATAGAATAAATTAAATAGCTTAATATTTATTATTTAATATTTTGAAAATATTAAATATAAATTAATAAAAGGAGTCTTATTATTATTATTATTATTATTATTTAATTCCTAAAGGAGTGGGAATTAATTAATAAAAGTACTATCACATATTCCTAATAAGATTAGGAGGCTAATTAATTAAAAGAGTTTAATTAATTATTCCTAATAGGATTGGGAGCCTAATTAATTAAAAGAGTTTAATTAATTAAAATAAAACCCAATTCCTTAATTGTTTAGGAGGGTTGCCTACATCCATAAACAATAGGAGTCTTATTATGGGTGAGGATTGTTGTTGACGCTTTCACAATACACGTTAATGTTAATTCCAAGAGTTGGGAGAGTACACCTTTTCTATGAGAGATAGAAAACTAGGGTTTTGCCAAATATCCATCTTCTTGAATACTTATTCTTTCTTGATGGATCACCTTTAGAGGCCAAACACTTGGGTGGCTAATGTTGATCAAATGAAGGAATCAAACCCGGTGGATTCAAGTTGAACGCAAAAAGTATTGGAGGTGAACTTGTACTTGAGGAAGCTAGTTCTAAAAGGGTATGAATTCAATCTTCATCTTCGCTTTACTTTGATGCAATTTAATTATGTTCTTGAATCTTATAAACCTAACAACACTAATAGTATGCATGTTGTGCAAGGTGTCAGTTTTTAGGGTTTTTTAATATTTTCCTGCAAAACAAAGGTTAGTTATCTTGATGACATGATAGCATGACAGGGTTTGTTATTTGACATGGAATTTACATTTGACAGGAATTGGCATTTAATATTTGACATGGAATTGAAATTTAACATAAATTGAAAGGAAATGCATGAAAAGACTTCCCTTCACATTTGGTTTATTAGAGGCTAACCTATCTTAGGTTACTCTCACGGGCTTTTTGACATGAAGGTTCCCAGATTATCGCAATCTACTAGATGGGAAGTTAATCCGATCTTTCAATTGGAGCGGATCTGAGAGGCGCCTTTCCTGAGCCTCGCGGGATTATGCTCCTCTTGAGTCCAGTAATCAACCACCGATGGGTTCGCCTCCTGGTGAAGGAATTACACAACATACATTCATTGCATCTCATCGTATACAATATGATGACATTGTGCGAAGCACTAATATAAAACATTTGTAAATAAAATATTCATTCACATCCATTCAATGTAACGACAGCATTCACACACATGCAAATAAAAGAGAATTGAACAGATTAAAATGAGGCTTAAGCCATCTACTATCCCTAGCAGAGTCGCCACCTGTTGACGCCGGGAGTTTTTTCTACTGCATTCTCTATTATATTTCACTATGTTTGGTTTTATCTTTCTTAAAGGTGAGATTTTAGAAAAGACCGACATATAATGTCGACGATTTAAAAATATTGACTTTAATGATTGGGCAAAATTAGACAGAGCCACCAATTGGTATGAGTTTAAATGGTCGTACCAACTCAACCGAATTTTGAAAGGTTTTTGCAATATGGCCCAATATGTGACTCCATATAATTTCTCTGGAACTCGAGATTCATATAGTTTAGTGGCTTACTTAAGCGAGGGGAAGGTGTTAGGTACCCCCCGACTTCCGTGAAACACGGTTAACCCAACTTTTTCATTCCTTATGCATTTAGTGTGTCTGTGTGTGTGTGTGTGTGTGTGTGTGTGATTTGAGCTTTGAAAAGGTGCTTAAGTACTTTATTTTAAAAATAGTGTTTTGCCTCTTTGAACTTATGTACAAAGGGTTTGATTTACATAAAAGTTCAGTTTTAAACAAGATATGAAAGTGAGGTTTTGAAATCTGGTTTTCAAACCTTTTTGTCCGAATAGGAATCGAAGCCCTTTGATACTTCCAATTTTATTCTAATGACGGCTTTATTTAATTTTGTTTCTTGAGATGCGAAGCATCTTCGAGGCTAAATATGAACTATTTACAAGGGTCGAACTTCTTATGGGCATTTAAGCCATTGAAGTAAGCCCTAGCACCACATACATAATTTTTCACTATTTTAGAGCCTTAAATCCGGTTAACCGTTTTAAGGCCCTGGATTTACATGTACAAAGGGTTGCAAGCTAACTGTACAGCTTAAACAAGTCCATCTTCGGAACCAGATCTAGATCCATTGATTGAATCATCAACCCTTTGTAGTTCCTAGGCTCACATTAATATTTAAAGCTTGCAAAATGAACATTTAAACATATTATGTGCATATAACTTAAAACTTTGCTAAACAAGAGATTTATTAATTAAATCCTTGTACGTGACTAAACAAATCTCCTGCTTCCTCTAGATACAGATCTAGGGTCACGTGGTTGCTATTATTTACAAAAAACTAGAAAGAAAACTATATCTATCTAGATCTTATCCATTCTAACTTCCATGTTCAAGTTTTACAACTTTTGATCCAGTTAAAAGCTAGATCTGGCTAGATCTAGTATAAATCTAGTCAATAAAACGCAAATATTGACTATTTACATGAAATGGACGGTTAAAAAGTTAGATCTAACCAATATTAACTACTATATATATATATATATATATATATATATATATATATATATATATATATATAGAACTTATATATATAGTAGAGCAAGCAAAGAAATCAGATCTGAAGCGATCTTACAGTCTGGCACGAGAACTGCTATCGAACGGCTTTAGGCACCTTTAAACTCAATTTCCACTGGTTAAAACTTGATATGTTGCAATATATATATATATAGAAGTGTATACAGAAGAGATTTACAAAAATTGAAGTAAGATTTGAGTTATTTCTCACTCCAGATCTCAGATTTTCTCTCTCCCTAAAACTGCTAAAAATGAGTTCGGGGTCTAATATATATAGACCCGACCAACCGCGAGGCTACCTGCGGCAGCCTTCATAACTTGCAACCTGGGAATCCTATGGAGATGTGTCATACCATTCCAAAAATCTCTTTTTAAGAGCTACACAATGACATAGGGCTTTCCCTTTTCCAAATCTAGGAAGATTGGTCCATGACCAGAATAGAATCTTCAAGTCTTCGCAAGTAGTCCATTGAGCTGTCTTGCACAGTTTGAACTCGGGATTGCTGCGATAGCTCTTTGTGACCTTATCTATAGCTGGATAAGTATTTATTGATGTTAATTTGTCCACATTACCTCTTTTGCTCGCCTGGGGCTATCTCTGGGGTTGAAGTGGCTTTTGGTTGTCCCTCGGGGATGTCTCCGGGGTTTGACTGCTGCCAACTTTTCTTTTGCTTAAGGTTGATCTCCAAGGTTGATTTGATGTTCCACGGGGCTGTCTCCGTGGTTGATGGTTGTTGTAACCTCTTCTCGGGGTTGTCTTCGAGATGTAAAAATCCACTTTTGCCCTACTATAGGGTTAGTACTAGGAAAATAAAATTTTGAGTGTCTACATGTCCTAAAAATGTTCAAGCACCACTCGTGCTTTTACTATCTATTTGACACCCTATATAGTCATCATATGAGTAACCGATTAGATCAAAATCATCACATATGGGATAGTATAAACCAAAATTTATAGTGCCACACAGATATTTAAATATTCTTTTGACAGCTTTTAAATGTGATTGTTTTGGTTTAGCTTGAAATCGAGCACATAAACACACACATTACATTATATCGGGTTTAGATGTAGTTAAGTATAAGAAACTTCCAACCATACCATGATATTTTGTTAACTCTACATCATTACCTTTTTCATCAGAAGTGAATTTGATGGATGTCCTCATTGGGGTTGCTTTTGATTTTTATTTGTCAAATCCAAACCTTTTGAGCAATTCCTTTGTATACTTGGTTCGATGTATGTAAATGCCATCATTTCCTTGATTTATCTGGAGTCCCAAGAAGTAATTAAGTTCTCACTAAGAAGATCATTAGTAGCACCAAATATTATATCGTCTACATATATTTGCACAATAATTATATCTTTATTTTCATTATTACTAAATAATATAGAATTAATTTACCTCTTGTGAACTCATTTGATAGAAGACACTTACTCAATCTTTCATACCAAGCTCTTGGAGCTTGTTTGAGTCCATAGAGATCATTTTTGAGCTTGTATACATGGTTAGGATATTTCTTATGCTCGAATCCAGGAGGCTGTTTTACATACATTTCCTCATTTATATAGCCATTTAGGAATGCACTTTTTACATCCATTTGATGAAGTTTAAATTGTTTGTATGAAGCAAAAGCTAGAAGAATCCTGATTAACTCTAACCTAGCTACTAGTGTAAACATTTCTTCGTAGTCAATCCCTTCTTGTTGATTGTATCCTTAAGCCACAAGCCTTGCTTTTTTGCGAGTTATTGTCCCATGCTCATCAAGTTTATTCTTGTACACCTATTTATTTCCAATTATTGAAGTTCCTTTTGGTGGAGGGACTAATTCCCAAACTTGACATCTTTCAAATTGCTGCAATTCTCTTGCATTGCCACCAACTAATTTTCATCAAGTAAAGCTTCATTGGCATTCTTTGGGTCGATTTGTGATAAGAAGGCTGAGAATTCACATAAATTTTGATCTCCTATTCTTGTTGTGATGCCACGGTTTATGTCCCAAACTATGTTTTATAAAGGATAATTCTTGATCACTCGTGCTGTTTTAGGCATTAAATGATTTGCTATTTATTCTGCATTCTGAATTGGTTTGGGATTGGGAGTTTACTCATTTATTTCTGTTGACTCCATTTTCTATTCCTCGTGTTCTGGTAAAACAGTTTGCTACTTGTCTGTATTCAGTATGTCATCCTTTGCTGACTGTTTTACTGGTACTGCAACAGTTTCAAGTACACCTGCAACCTCATCTCTTTCTTTTGACAGGCATCATTAGTCTCAATAAAACTTATATGAACAAATTCTTCAACACTTGATTTATCAATATTGAATACACGATAAGCTTCACTATGTTGAGAAAACCCAAGAAAAATTCCCTTGCATTATTTAGCATCAAATTTGCCTAGTATTTAAGATAAAACATTTTGCACCAAAAACTTTGAAATAAATTATATTTGGAACTTTGTTATTTAACAATTCATAAGGTGTTTTAAGAAGAATAGGATGAATAAGTACTCTATTAAGAATATAGCAAGAAGTATTTACCGCTTCGACCCAAAACTTCCTTAGAAGCTTACTTTCTTGTAATAATGTTCGATCCGTTTCTTGTAGTGTTCTATCTTTCATTCCATCACTCCATTTTGTTGAGGATTCCTTGGTGCAGAAAATTCATGGCTTATTCCTTTTTTATCAAAAAATGGTATGATGTCTTTTTGAAATTCGTCGTCGTGGTCACTTCTTATTTATATAAGCTTGAGGTTGTACCTTATCTCCAAATTTCTTATGAGCATTTCAAAATCTCTAAAAGTTTCATCTTTAGTTTTAAGAAATGTCACCCAAGTGTATCTAGAAAATTCATCAAATATAACGAAAGCATAAAATTTACCATTTAAACTAGCATGCCTTTCGGGTCCAATGTAAATGTCACAAAGGTGATGAAATTGATACCTTGTTCTCGGAAATAGAAGAATTCCTTACTTGTTTACCAAGTTGACATGGAACAAATGTGCTTTTCTTTTCATAGTTAATTTTTGGTAAACCTTTCACAAGATTTTTGGTTGATAGCTTCTTTATCAATTCCATATGAACATGTCCCATTCTCTTATGCTATAAGTTAGCTTCATCATGTACGGTTGAGAGGCACATTTCTTTATCATGTTGCCCAAAATCAAAAGTATAGATATTTCCTTCCCTTTTGTGCAACTAGAGTGAAATTATTAGAATCATGAAGAATAGAGCATTTATCTTTTTTGAATTTCACTTGGTGACCACTATCCATTAATTGGCTTATATTTATGAGATTAAATTTTAGACCCTTAACTAAATGAAAATTATCAATACTAATTTTACCGTTACCTATTTTACCTTTTTCAATTATCTCACAACTCATGTAGCCTCCAAATGTTACGATTCCATTTTTCTTTTTGAGGGATAGCTCCAAGAACTTTGATTTGTAACCCGTCATGTGTAAAGAGCATCCACTATCTAGCAACCATGTCGTAGACACTTGAAATTTTTGCATTCCTACTGCTAACCTTGCAGGAGGGCAGAATCGTCTTCCAAAAACAACCCTGGAGGTCAAATCAGCTCAATCCCGGAGACAACCCCGGGATACTCAGTCATCCCATCTCAGAGACAACCCCGAGATACTCAGTTTCAATCCCAAAGACAACCCCGCGAGCTTCAGTTTCAACCTCGAAGACAATCCCGAGGAATACAGTTGCAGTTTTAAAGATAACCCCGGAAATGCTTGTTTCAACCCCCAACAATCAGCTTCAACCTCGGAGATAACCCCGAGGCACTCAGTTCCAAACCCAAAGATAACCCCGGGAGGTCAAGCACACCTTAGAGATAACCCTGAGGACATTCATCACATACAGTAACCCAATCTCAGAGATAACCCTAAGCAACGACTGCTAAATTAGCCCAGAACCGGAGATAACCCCGGTGAGGGGAAAAATCATCATTTTGCCACCTCGATCCTATATTGGCGTCGTCTCAACAACATTTCATACCACATTCTACACAGAAGTGTCCTACAAGAACCATAGCTCAAATCCCGAGTGACTAATACACAAGATAACACCCCGGATAGAATTTGAAGACCTGAAGATTTGGGCTTGGACCCATCTTTCCAACTTTGTACAACCTCTTATCCCATGTCATTGTGTAGCTCTCGACAACAGCATTCCAGAAAGGTATCATACGCCTCCATCGGATGCCCGAATTGAAAGTTATGAACGTTCGAGTAGACAACGGGTTGCATGCGTGCACATACTTTGAGACGGCGGGGACCACAGAGCCCGGGGGCACCCTGGGTAGCCACAGGTGGACCTACGGCTGCCATAGGTACACCTGCAGCTCCCCCCTCTATAAATAGAGGGCTTGGGGTGGCCATTTTGAAAGAGAAAAAGGCGAGGAAGCCCTGTCCATTTTTCTTTGTACACACTATAAACTGAGTGCTTTCTCTTTTCAAACACTTGTGAGCTTGTACTTTGTCATATTTTACCAATGGAAACTGAGTGTTCATTCATTCACAGCCATTTGAAGTCTTCTTGGCAGCCCACTGTAAGACTTCTTACATTTCTTAAAGCCTTTCTCCACTTTCGTGCACACACAATTATTCACGTTAAGAGTCGGGTTGTGTGCGTATGCCCGAACTTTGGTCCGTCGCGTTTTATTTCTTATATATATATATATATATATATATATATATATATATATATATATACTAACATTGTCGAGTTATGCCTCGATTGAGCCTGGATTCACATCCGGAGCATTTATTGCTATATATATTTATACTAACATTATCGACTTATGCCTCGATTGAGCCTGGATTCACATCCGGAGCATTTATTGCTTATATATATATATATATATATATATATATATATATATATATATATATATATATATATATATATAAGTAGTAAACGCTCCGGATATAAAATCTAGGCTCACCGAACAGAGTTCGATAACAGTTTATATGAGCTTGGATTTTATATCCGGAGTGTTTACTACTATATATATATATATATATATATATATATATATATATATATATATATATATATATATATATTTACATTTCTGTCAGGCTTGGAGCTTACTTCGTGGCCTTTTACTGCTTTATTTACATTTAGTTCCGCCTGGAGTTTACTTCGTGGGGGTTGATCGTCTTTACTGCTTTATTTACCACTTTTATATATTTACATTTCCAATCCCCCATGGAGTTTACTCCGTGGTGGTCGATCGTTCATATATATATATATATATATATATATATATATATATATATATATATATATATATAGCTTTTATATATTTAACTGTTTACAGCTTTTATACAAATTGTAACATCATGTGAGCCTAGAAATCACGTGATCATAGATTCAGTCTACTGAATCTAGATTCGGTTCCCGTGATAGACATTTTCAGCTGTAATCAGCCTATGAATTATTCACGGTGTTTGAATTTCCTTAGATGGCTTTCATGCCCACAAGGAGTTCGGCACTGCTATGTATCTTATTTTTCTCGAAGATGCTTCACATCTCGAAAATAAAATCAATTAAGCCGAACACATAATAAAATAGAAGTATCAAATGCCTCAACTACTATTGAGCATAAGGGTTTGAAAAACCTATTTTACAAAACATCATTGCTATATCTTGTTAAAACTAAACTTTTATACAAAATTCAAACCCTTTGTATATAGGTGCAAACGAGGCATAGTTCTAGATAATTGCACATTGATCCACACAAACACACACACACATTCATGTAACAATTTAATTGAAAAGTGATGGTCACCGTGGTAACACGGATGTCGGGGGGTGCCTAACACCTTCCCTCCACATAATCAAGCCCCCGGACCCTAACAAATCTCGGTTTTATAGACCTATTAAGCAGTGTCACATCACTGGGTCAATGTGCAAACCTTTTTTCAGTTGAGTTGGTGCAACCATTTAAAAATACCAACTGGTGACTCTTACAGTCCAATCGTCGACATATACATGTCGAACCTTTTCACAACTTGTTTTTTAAACAAATCTCACCTAATATGAGAACATTAAAAGACAAGAACAGAAAAGGGACAAATAAAAATCCCGACGTCGACAGGTGGCGACTCTGCTGGGGACACCAGTAAGAGGGCTTAAGCCGCTATTTTAAGCTTTTCAAAACTGTTTCATGTTTATGTGTGAATGTTTCATTTACATTTGAATGAATGTGTACGAATGCATTTATTTACTGCACTTGGTGCTTCGCACTGTATCTGCCTATGATATTAAATTCTTCGCACATGTCATCATTTTCATACGGTAAGACACGTAGTATATGAATGTATGTTGTGTGGTCCCTCCACCAGGAGGATATCCTATCGGTGTTTGATTACTGGACTCGTAGGAAGACTAATTCCAATGAGGCTCAGGAAAGGCACCACTCAGATTCGCTCTAGTTGAAAGACCGGATTAACTTCCCATCGAGTAAATTGCGATGATCTGGGAACCTTCATGCCAAAAAGTCGCGAGAGTAACCTAAGATAGGTCAGCCTCTGATAAACCAAACGCGGAGGGAAGTCTCTTCATGCTTTCCAATTTTAATTACTCGTAAATTCAATTACTTGTAATGTCATTCAATGTCAATCTTTATGTAATGGAAAATATGAAGGAATATGTGTACATGCATTTCCTTTTATATCAAAATACTGACATGCTATCCTACAAACAGCTAACATCCGTTTTGCAGGATAATACTCCTAAAACGGATACATCACATTGCATGTAATATTTCTACATTCCCTAAGACTAAACTACATAAGTCTTTTTGTAGGGAAACAATTGGTCTTGTTACCCATTCAAATTCCAAAAAGGAAGTAAGCCTATAGCCAAGCATGGCTACATCTGGCCAGTCTAGTCCTACTCCTATCTCTCGCGAGGAGTTCGAATGATTAAGCAACCAAATTACAGAGTTGGCTGTTTTGCTCAAAGAACTACACAAATCCATTCAGGGTCCACAAATGCCCATACATACAGAATCCTCTACACATGGAGGAACTAAGAGACCGGACAAAGAAACTCCAATACCTGAGTCTTAGTGGGACAAAACCAACAAAACCCCTGACATTACCCATCTCAAAGAAGATCCAGACACCGGTGATATCAGGAAGAAAGTCCTACAAATGGAAGAGATCATTCGGTCTATTAAAGGGACTGGAGCACACGGGAGTGTTTCGTATGCTGACCTTTGTATATTCCCTAGTGTTCATTATCCAGAGAAGTTCAAAACACCTAACTTTGAAAAGTATGATGGATTGGGAGATCCTTACATACATCTAAAGATATTCACTGGAGAACTCGGGTCTTATGTCGAGGAGAAGCTCAGAATGCAGCTGTTCCAGAAAAGTCTTACTGGAGAAGCCCGATCATGGTACACCAGATTAGACAATTCCAACATTCATAGCTGGGAAGAGCTAGCTCATGCCTTCCTCAGTCAGTATAGCTTCCAATCTCAGATGGCTCCTAATCGATACCAAATTACCAAGGTAAAGAAACAAGCCAATGAGTCTTTCGGAGAGTACGCCCAAAGATGGAGACGTCTGGCTGCTCAAGTTATTCCAGCTATGACTGAGTCAGAAATGGTGATGACCTTCATAGACATTCAAGAAGCTCCCTTCTATGAGAGAGTCTTAGCAGGCATAGGCAAGCCATTCTCTGAAATAATCAAACATGGAGAAATGGCCGAGATGAGATTGAAGTCAGGAAAGATTCAAGACCTTGCCGCTCTAAAAGTTGTAGCTGAGCACATCCAGTCTGGAAGTTATGGAAACAACCCCCGGAGTGTCCATAAGAAGAAAGAGGAAGATGTTTCCTTGATGCTACAAGGACAAAAAAGCAATTAGAACATGCATATTCAGAGGAGAAACTACTCCCCTTTCCAAGCACAGTCTTCAAACCCTCCATTGCCAAAAGGTGGAGAAGTCAGACGCACTCGAGTGTTCACACCCTTAGGGGACTCACTCGAGAACATTCTCAATCTTCTGACAACTCAAAAGAAAATTACACATCTTCTTCCACCAGCCAACCCGAGCGGAAAGGGTTTTAATGCTAGCAAGAAGTGTGCTTATCATGCTGGAGCTCCATGCCATGACACTCAGGATTGCTGGGCCTTGAAGCATAAGATCTAGGATTTAATTGACAATGGTGAGATCGTGGTAACTAAACCCGACCAACCCCATGTGCAAGACAACCATCTTCCTCCAAATAAAGAAGAGGAGGTTAATATGATTAATTGGAGTAGTGGACAGACTTCCTATTACGGCGGTGGATCCTCCCAGGCCAGCAAGGATAATGTTGACAAATGGGATTATGCCCAGTTTCAGTTTATGATGGAATGAAAAATGAAGGCTCTGTGTGAGCAAGTCAACCAATTGACAGAACTGGTGGTCCATCAGCACCAAGTCACACGTCAATTATTTAGTCAAGAGCATGATAGCCTCCTTCCTTTTGTAGTAAATACTACACCATTGACTCTAGAAGGTGAAACGCTGGAGGATAAAATTATAAAAAGAGCACATGCCAAAGCCCGTCGGGATTTTGCCAACAAAAGGGAATTTACTTATCTAGGCCAACCGAAGGAAGAGATATTTCATATGTTGATCAATGAAGGAAGAATCACAGTTCTGTTACCTCCAATTAACCCTCGCTCAAGAAGGTTCAATTCTGATGGAGTATGTCAGTACCACTCCCACTCTCGCGATCACAGCACTGAAGAATGATGGGCACTCCGCCATCTTATTCAAAATCTAATTAACAGCGGTGTCCTGCAGCTGACAGATGATGACACTGTATTACTTGAGAGTGGTGACACATTTTCTACAAAATGGAAGGTAGTTGTAGCAGTTATAACCTCTGGGGATGATTTAGCTACCACATCACTCATAATACAAGCAATTCAACTCCAAGGCGTTGAGAATCCTTTGAAAGTGGTTGCACCAAAGCCAATCATCTTACCGTTCAGACCACAATATCATGTTATCAGCCTACAAAAAGTGCCATGGAATTATAGAGAGGCTGAAGGATCCACATCCCATATAACTGCTGTAGTGTCGAAGGAGAATCCATTATATCTTCCCCAACGGGTGATGAAACCTACCATCAAGTCAAAGGGTAAGATTCCCATGGAGAAGATTGAAAAATTCCTTCATACTATAGGCCACAATAAAGCCAAGGTGATTTTAAGCTTGAAAGAAGCTCCACAACAAATCTCCATACTGGACTTGGTTTTCTCTTCCGAAGATCATAGGAAGGTCTTGTTAAGGGTTTTGGAAGAAGCCCACTTACCAAAATCAGTGGATGTTGAAAAGTTCTAGCATCTGGTTGATCACATTTTTAACAGCAATGTGATATCTTTCACTGAGGACGACATACCTCCAGAAGGGATGGGTCACTACAAACCGTTGCACATAGTGGTTATGTCCTCCGGATACGTGGTAGCAGGAGTTCTGATAGATGGAGGATCATCCTTAAACATCTGCCCCTATGCCACCTTGGAGAAGATGAACATCAATCTCAGCAGGATCCGAAGTAGCCATACGGTTATTAAAACTTTTGATGGATCCCGACGAAATGCTGTCGGAGAGATTGAACTACCTGTGGAAATTGGCCCACACTGTGACGCCCTCAAAATTAGGTATACATCACCCATCTTGGGTCGTCAGATACATGGTACAGAAATAAATACAACTTACTAATACAACTGTCGTGTACAATACGACAAAACATAATTGTGAGTTTGAATACAATTATTGTCTACTAGAGACTATACAAACTCAAAAGGAGTCCTCATTACAATTATTGTCACACTATTTAATAGAATAGTGAGGACTACTAATACTATCATCTGGTCCATCACTCCGTTCCCCGACTCATCCCAGCTATATTCTCATTTCCTGAAGAGAACAGTGAAAGAAAGGGTGAGCTCAACTAGCCCAGTAAGAAATATTATGACTAAGATAATGCAGAATAAATTATCATTAGCCTTCAACAGTGTTAAACTGATAAAATGTAACGAACATCAAGTTTAACTGCAGCGAAACAAGCAATCCATTAAAAGAGTCAAGTAGAGAATAAAATCTACTATCTTATATGATTTAAAAGGTTTTTCAACACTGTTATCGCTGGGACTTAACTTAACAAAATAATCCACATCATCGAATCACCCCTGCACTACGGCCAAGGATATTCTTTAGTATCACGACCACAATTATCCATGCACTACGGGCTGAGAATATTTGTGTATTCATTAATGGTCATGATCATGCCAACAACTGTCCCTCAATGCACTACGGGCTAATGAGGACTTTTACCACATCATTTGTAATATTACGGTCATGATTATACCGAATGATCCCAGGTCATAATCATACCAAGTCCATCTATGCACTACAGGCCACAGATGTCTTTCAACATTTTATAAACATGAGGATGATGACAATGATATAAGAATTCAATAAAACAAGTTCAAGAATTAATTTATCCAAGAATTAACAACGTCCAAATTGTCAATATGATACTGCTTTGTGGAGTAAAATTCAAGAATTCCTAGAAGAATATTTCCATGAAAAGATACTAAATGAAGCGCAAATATCAAAGATATTCCACTAATTTCATGGAGTATAGAAGTCAAAACTTTAACCAACTGAGTATAATAAAGAATAGAATAATAAAAGAAATTACCATGCATACGATAGACCGCACAGACAGGTTATTCCAATAGAATAATAAATAACGGAACCAGGTCCGGCGTAAAACGCACAGACAGGATATTCTAACAGAATAATAATAAAGACGGAACCAGGTTCGGTGTAAAATACACAGACAGGATGTTCCAACAGAATAATAGAAGAATGTCACCAAGTATAGGGTAGACCGCGTATACAGGTTATTCCAACAGAATAATAAGAAATGGAATAACAACAGTTCTCTTCATGAATAAGAAAGAATAACACCCCTTACCGTTTTAAAGAAAAACTGAAATAAGGAAGTAGTTAAGTAGCAGAATACTTTTCTTCCCTCTCTCTCTATAGTTTCTCTCTATAGTTTCTCTGTCTAGAGTTCAGTGAATTCGTAAGAAATAATGAAGGAATGAGATGCTATTTATAGAAGAATGGACTGCATAGTAACTAATCCATGAACGGTCCAGATTAATTTACTTTAATCTGACGGTCCATGTGACACCCCCAAATCCGGTACTTCCATTTCCACAGGATTCGGTGTTCACGATACAAATATCATCTATCTATCTACCCATAATAAATGCAAACCATGCAATAGATAGAATTAAAATCTTCCTTTTATAGGGTTACAACATCTGAATAATAATACAATCCCAGGTTAAACTAACCTTAAACATCTGTGCGGAATTATAAATAAATAAGTCTTAAACAACATCTTTAACTTAAGTCTTAAACAAATACATCATATAAAATAACAAGTCATATCAAATAACAAGTCTCCATCATTTTCTAACTTTGCCCTTGCCCTTACTAGTGGAAAGTTCGTCAGCTCTTTCGTTCTTAACTCCAATGTTATTATTAAGCAAGAGTGAGCACAAATGCCCACAAGTATTAAAATAAAATAACAGTATAATAACATGCGAATAAATTAAAGACATCTGAATAAAAGCTCAACTTTTGAATCAAGAGTGAATAACAAGAATTAAAAGAATTCTGAGGGTCATAAGACCTTGAACTATGTCCTAGGTTAACAAGGATTATACTTGAAACCTTTAACAGTCATAAGACTATGGAACTTCTTCTCGTACTAATGATATAGAATTATGAACTGATGATAATGAATTATATATAATACATATTAAAACACATTAAAACGACATCTTACACATATATGCACATAACTCTCACAATTTCAATTACAGAGACTTTACAGAAGACTTAGGAGTCATATTCATGGAAACTTTAAATGACGTAACAAAAACTGGATTAAAGAGATTACCCAAGCGTAGATAAAGTAATAGGAGATGAATTAAAGTATTCCTCAACAATTCTCAAACTCCCTAAATCAATTTCTCAGACTCTCTCTCTTTTCCCTCTCTGTTATATGCCAGACTTAGCCAGATAATGAAAAGAAAGAAGGAGAATACGTATATTAATCAAGCAATTGACGCGCACTATGGTCAGTTACCCAGCATGGGTTAACTGCCCATAACTCCTATTAAGGCTCCGTTTGGTTAGTTAGAATAGATTTTAAAAACCATTTAATTTAATAAAGTTTTATCATATAGTTTAATTCTTGTCACACCCAATTCAAATATCTTATTTAAATTAATTAAATAACATATAATAATCTCTCATAAATTCACATAATCATATAATTAATTTTCTCATTAATTAATAATGTCAAATCATTAACTCTCTAATTAATAATTATATTAATTAAGTAATATGGCTTATTAAATATTACTTTTAATACAATAAGCTCACATACTTCAAATAATAAAATTTTCCATATTAATTTAATAAATATAACACATATAATTAAATTAATCTACCATAACTGCATCAATTAATTATTTAATCCAATAATTAAATCATCGAAAAATATTTATTTAATTCAATAAATATTAGAAATTAATTACAAAATCTCGTTCGTCACATCTTTCTCCCTTAAAAGGTTTCTGTCCCCAGAATCACGACTCAATAAATTTTGACCCGTTACATTCTCCCCCCTTACAAAGATTTTGTCCCCAGAATCGCTTACAAATAATTAAGTAAATAAATGAGGGTAATTCTTCATCATATTCTCTTCCAGTTCTCATGTAGCTTCTTCAGCGTTGTGGTTTCTCCAAATTACCTTAACTGAAGGTATAACTTTATTTCTCAGAACTTGTTCTTTTCGGTCGACAATTTGGACAGGAATTTCTTCGTAAGATAAGTCTTTCTCAAAATGTAGGGGTTCATATTCAATTACATGCTTGTAATCAGGCTTGTAGGGTCGCAACACAGAAACATGGAAGATGTTATGGATATTCTCGAGTGCTGGAGGTAAGGCTACCTCATACGCAACTTCTCCAATTCTTCTCAATACTTCAAAGGGTCCAATGAATCTTGGGCTCAATTTCTCTTTCTTTCCGAACCTGATCTTCCCTTTTTAGGGAGAGACCTTCAAGAAAACATAACTACCTGATTCAAACTCGATAGTTTTACGCTGTGGATCAGCATATTTCTTCTGTCGATCTTGAGCCGCTACCAGTCGTGCTCGGATTACTTTGACTATTTCTGCCATCTGTTGTACCAATTCTGGCCCTAGCAATTGTCTTTCACCAACTTCATCCCAGTAAAGTAGAGTTCTGCACTTTCTGCCGTATAAAGCTTCATAAGGTGGCATGCCAATACTAGCGTGGTAACTGTTGTTGTAGCCGAACTCTACTAATGGTAGGTGATCATCCCAATTTCCTTTAAAATCCATCACATAGGCTCTTAGCATATCTTCTAATGTCTGAATCGTTCTTTCACTCTGTCCGTCTGTTTGAGGGTAGTAAGCTGTACTCATTCGCAATTGCGTACCCATGCATTCCTGAAGACGTTACCAAAAATTTGATGTGAAGCGCGGATCCCTATCTGAAACAATTGATACCAGAACTCCGTGCCTCAAAATAATCTCTTTTACGTATTGCCTGGCCAACTGATCTAAGTTGAATCTTATTTTGATTGGAAGGAAGTGTGTAGATTTCGTCAGTCGGTCAACGATAACCCATACTGCGTCGTAGCCTTTCTGAGTCGTCGGAAGACCAACCACAAAGTCCATTGTAATATGTTCCCATTTCTATTCTGGGATTTCCAACGGTTGAAGTAATCCACTTGGTCTCTGATGTTCTGCTTTTACTTTCTGACAGGTCAGACACTTGGCAACACATTCTGCAACATCACGTTTTAAATTCGGCCACCAAAAATGTGGTCGAAGATCTTGGTACATTTTGGTACTACCAGGGTGAATCGAATATCGTGAACTATGAGCCTCACTTAAAATATCTTCCTTAATCTCTTTTACTGGCGGTACCCAAATTCTACTCTCAAATCTCAGTATTCCTTCCTTATCCATCTTAAATCTCGGTTCGGTTCCTTCAGATATCTTCGTTGTCACCTTTTTGCATTCATCATCCTGAAGCTGAGCCTCCTTCACTTTATCTAGTAGAGTTGTACCAGATTGCATCTGAAATAGCTTTTCATCAATCTCCATTGGATACTTCACTTCTAATTCCAGTTTCTCCATTTCTGTGATTAGCTCCTCCTGAGCAGTCAACATCATCAATTTCTCACGACCCTTTCTACTTAAGGCGTCGGCAACTATATTCGCTTTACCCGGATGGTATAAAATCTCACAGTCGTAATCCTTAATTAATTCTAACCATTTTCTTTGACGCATATTCAAATCCTTCTGTGTAAAAATATATTTCAGACTCTTGTGGTCCGTATATATCTCACACTTCTCCCCGTAGAGATAGTGCCTCCAAATTTTTAAAGCAAAAACAACTGCAGCTAACTCCAAATCATGGGTTGGGTATCCCTTCTCGTAATCCTTCAATTGTCGTGATGCATACGCAATGACTTTACCATTTTGCATCAGCACACAACCAAGTCCTTTATGCGTCGCATCACTAAAAATAACAAAATTGCATGTATCATCCGGAAGAGATAACACAGGTGCCGTACTCAACCTCTTCTTTAATTCTTGAAAGCTCTCCTCACACTTCTTCGTCCAAATAAATTTCACAGCTTTTCGAGTTAAATTCGTTAACGGCGTTACGATCTTGGAAAAATCTTGAATGAATCTTCTATAATATCCCTCCAATCCAAGAAAACTTCTTACTTCTGACGGCGTTCTCGGCTGATCCCAGTTAATCACGGCTTCGACTTTGGATGGATCTACCGAAATTCCATTTTTATCGATCACGTGACCAAGAAATTGTACTCGCTCGATCCAGAATTCGCATTTCAAAAATTTAGCGTACAACTTCTCCCTTCTTAATACTTCCAATGTTAACCTTAAATGTTCTTCGTGTTCTTCTTTGGTTTTGAAATATACCAGAATGTCGTCTATAAATACCACCACGAATTTATCCAAAAACGGCTTGAACACACCATTCATTAGTCCCATAAATACTGCAGGAGCATTCGTTAGACCAAACGATATTAATAAAAATTCGTAGTGACCGTATCGCGTTCTGAACGCTGTCTTCGGTACATCCTCTGGCCTCACCTTCAGTTGGTGATAACCACTCCTCAAGTCTATCTTGGAAAAGTATCTTGCTCCCTTTAATTGATCAAACAGATCGTCGATTCTTACTAATGGATATCTATTCTTAATCGTGACCTTGTTCAGTTCTTTGTAGTCAATGCAGAGCCGCATCGATCCGTCCTTTTTCAAAAACAATACCGGCGCTCCCCACGGCGATACGCTCGGTTGAATGTACTTTTTGTCCAACAATTCTTGTAGTTGAACCATCAGTTCTTTCATCTCTACTGGTGCCATTCGGTATGGTGCCTTCGATATTGGAGCAGTTTCGGGCGTCAAATCGATCACGAAATCTACCTCTCTATCTGGTGGAAGTCCTGACAAATTTTCTGGAAATACATCGACGAAGTCCCTCACAATCGGTATCTCTTCTACCTTCGAATTATCTTTTCGACTGTCGACTATGTAAGCTAGATATCCTACACAGCCTTGTCTTAACAACCTCCTGGCCTGCATCATCGTCAGACGACTCGCTTGTCTAGGCGACTTGCTACCATAAAACACAACCTTTGACGGAGTCATAAGGTTAATACGCTTCTTCTGGCAGTCAATTACAGCCCCATAATTGGATAACCAATCCATACCCAAAATAACGTCAAATTCCCCAAGCCGAATAGGGATAAGATCTACGTTCATGATATTACCCTTAATATCCACCCTACAGTTCTTAAACACATACTTAACAGGAATTATCTCTCTATTCGCAATTTCTATATTCATGGGATATTCCAACTCATCCATAAGCAAATCTAAACTATTAGCAAAGTCTTCGGATATAAAGGAACAAGTAGCACCCGAATCAAATAAAACATAAGCATTAATTTTATT
This sequence comes from Panax notoginseng, assembly GCA_016801055.1. Classification (NCBI taxonomy): domain Eukaryota; kingdom Viridiplantae; phylum Streptophyta; class Magnoliopsida; order Apiales; family Araliaceae; genus Panax; species Panax notoginseng. The sequence continues at coordinate 195,689,901 of CM029016.1, forward strand.
GATCAGAATGATACCTGACACCACATCACGAGACTGGATTGCGTCCTGCACTGTCATATTGAAAGTTCTGGCGGTCGGTCGGTTGGTCTGGTGATGGTTAAGGCATTTCCACTATTATTTCCACGGTTACCTCCTGGCACTACTCCTCCTGATCCCTTCTTAGGGCAGTCTCTTGCTAGATGATCATTTGAACCACAAGTGAAACAAGCACCCTTCTTTGGGTTAGGACAATTAGGTGATATATGGCCTTCCTGACCATAATTGTAGCATACTCTCTTTCCCTTCATACAAACTCCTAGATGAGATTTTCCGCAGGTTGGGCATGCTTCGATCTTTTTCTTCTGCCCACCTTGTTGACTTCCAGCTGACGAGTTATCCGTTCATTTCCTCTTCTTATTATGAGTACCCCCAATGTTACTCCCACCAGTCTTGTTATTTCCTTCACCTTTACTCTTCTTCTTCTTCTGCTCTTGATTGTACTTGGTCACCGTATCGCTCCCACCTTCAGCGAGGATGGCCTTTTTCAGTACTCCGGCAAATGTATTTATTTGAAACATTGACACCATACTGTAAACCCAAGGCTTTAGTCCTTGTTCAAATCTTCTGGCCTTTCTTTCGTCAGTGTGTACTTGGTACGGGACAAACCTTGCCAACTCATCGAATTTAGCCGCGTAATCAGGTACGCTCATGTTTCCCTGCTTCTGTTCCAGAAATTGAATCTCCATCTGATTCTGCAAACTAGTTGGGAAGTACATTTCGAAAAACATTTCTTTAAATCTCTCCCACATAATTACACCTTCACCTCCTCGCACTTTGTTTGCTTGCCACCAGTAGCTAGCCTCAAACTTCAACATAAACGTTACGCAAGTGGTCTTCTGGTCTTCTCTAACCCTAGCAACGTCGAATACTTTCTCCATTTCCATGACCCACGTTTGAGCCTCGATTGGGTTCCTGGAACCTTTGAACTCTGGCGGTCCCACCGCCTTGAAGTCTTTAAATGTTGTGTTTGGTGGAGCTTGAGGTTGATTGTTCATTTCTCCCATCAGTAAGTTCACCAACTGCTGAACAGGATTAGCGTTGGCGTTATTGTTATTATTGGTTTATTGAGTTGACTCTTCCTGAGCTGTTAAATACACGCTTATTGAACTTTATTTATTTCTCTAAATAGTTAAGGCATTACTCAACAATTTAACATACTCATTTAATACATCATCTCAAACAATTTTATATATTTTTATTCAAATCAAAAGTTTTAACATCAAACTATAGCATCACTGCTATTTACATTAACTATCCTGGAATAAAGAATCCACAGGATTTAAAACATTAAAATATTTTTTCGTTCATAAACACGTCAAAATTTACATCTAAAAAAACTAATTAAGTTCTTCACATAATTAAACAAATCATATCAATGTCGGTCAAGGTACTGAATAGCCTTGCTACGCTCCTCTTCTAAGATGCGATACATCGTCCTACGATCCATCATATACAATGGAAGTCCTTCGAACTGGATTGGGTACCTCAAAACTCGATCTTGGGTCTCATTCATTACCTTGTTAAGTGTAGAGTATGTCTCTCCAATCTTCGCCTTCTTTGCACGACTATCATCTTCTGCACGATCAGCTCGACGTGATTCTCTTACCCATCCTTCCTCTACTATTTTCAATTTTTCGGAGGTTTCCTTCAGCTCCTTCTTCAGCTTCTCTATCTCCTCGGTCTTATCCTCGGTTTGACCCTTCTCATGGACCAAATCCCATTCTACATTTCCCAATCGTGAGTGAAGAGTCAAAATCTCCCTCTCCTTCTCCTCTAGAGTAGACTGCTGAACAGTCGCTCGCTCGGTCAATTCCTGAACCTCGTCCTGTAACTCAACGTTACGGTCGTATAACGTGTCATACATCTCAGCATCAATGGTGTACCGTGGTAACTGCTCTTCTTCCTCTTCCTCGTCAAATTCTTCCTCAGGATCAGTCTCAGGCTCATGCTCCTGACCAACAACAGTGATCAACGGAGACGGCTCTCTCTGAATCAACTGCTCCCTGACAACATGAATGTCTCGGTGCTCCTCCTCAGTAGGCACTCGGGGTTCCTCCTCCCCAGCTCGACTAGCTCCTCCAACAACTGACATCCTGACAACAAAATTTTAAGTTTTAATTATTAAGTCGTACTAGTGAGCACATAATTAAACACATAAGCACATAAAGTCTTTTATTATCTTCAATGAATTGCAACAATTCATTTCTAAGAACTCGATAAGAGTTTTCCATTACTATCTTCTTCTATAAGGCTACTACCTAAGGTTGTTTCCCCCACCTAAGGTTCATAACCTATGGCTCTGATAACAACCTGTGACACCCCCAAATCCGGTACTTCTATTTCCACAGGATTCGGTGTTCACGATACAAATATCATCTATCTACCTACCCATAATAAATGTAAACCATGCAATAGATAGAATTAAAATCTTCCCTTTATAGGGTTACAACATCTGAATAATAATACAATCCCAGGTTAAAGTAACCTTAAACATCTGTGCGGAATTATAAATAAATAAGTCTTAAACAACATCTTTAACTTAAGTCTTAAACAAATACATCATATAAAATAACAAGTCATATCAAATAACAAGTCTCCATCATTTGCTAACTTTGCCCTTGCCCTTACTAGTGGAAGGTTCGTCAGCTCTTTTGCTGTTAACTGCAATGTTATTATTAAGCAAGAGTGAGCACAAATTCCCACAAGTATAAAAATGAAATAACAGTATAATAACATGCGAATAAGTCAAAGACATCTGAATAAAAGCTCAACTTTTGAATCAAGAGTGAATAACAAGAATCAAAAGAATTCTGAGGGTCGTAAGACCTTGAACTATGTCCTAGGTTAACAAGGGTTATACTTGAAACCTTTAACAGTCATAAGACTATGGATCTTCTTCTCGTACTTAGGGGGATCAGTCCTTAGTACTATACTGTGCACAATATCTTAACGCTAAAGCATAAATAATCCCATATACAGGGTTGTTCATCTCCGTTTGACATTCGAGTCCACACCAAAGGAAGTTTGGTTTGGGAAATTCATCAAGGGTTCTAAAATTTAGAACGCTCATCAACTATGGACTAGTTGAATCATTAAGGTTTCACTAGTCTAATAAGGTTCAACAATAATGATATTCAATTTGAATAATAATCTCAAGAAGTATACAATAGAACAATTATTGTATAACTAAATCATACATTAAAAAGATAATCAATCTTTAATATAACATTTGAACTTGAATAATAGTAACAATAATTTATTCAAGGTAAATAATAAGCTTGAACAATAATGACAAGTAGGGTTAGGGAACTTGTCTCGTGCGTAGATTATACTTTAACTAATCACGTTCTTTGAATTAAATCCTACATACCATTCACATTCACAATACCAGTTAATTATAACTTAACTAATCATCATAAACTCATTCTCTTTGTCTACTTTGATTATTGACTATACTTAATCAATTTACCACTTTGTCACATAATTTGTACTTCATGAATTATCAAGCTAATTATGTATTCAATAATTCAATTCACATGTAATTATGTTATTTACATGTTAAACAACTATTTTATCATTTCATTATATTTCTAACATGTTTACATGTTCATTACATTAAGTTACTAATACATTGCTAGACTTAACATAAAAAAAATTACATTTCTGGACATTCTGGAGAGTGGCGCTGCGGCGCCATTGTTATACTTGATCTTCGCGCTGCGGCGCCATGGCGCTGCAGCTGGACACATGGCGATGCGGCTGGAATCTTGGCGCTACAACGCGGTGGCGCTGCGGCGCGGATGTTTAGGCGTGAGACTGGCGCCGCGGCGCGGCGAGCCAGAAACTGTTCTGCAATTTGAAAAAATTGCAGAACACAACCAAAAACTCCAATTTAATTTATTACTACACGAATTTAGACATACCCACATGTTATAATTCATGTATAATCAAAATACAACATCTATAAAGTGATTTTAACCCATTAAAACATATAGTCACATAATTAAAACATAAAATTTTCCTCTGTTCTTGATGTTCGTGAAGTTTTTAACATAAATTCCTAAAATTCAACGCCACGGATTCATTATAAAGCCAAATCCGTTCATTTAAAGTTTGGTCTCTTCGTATTAACATGCACAATAATATACGAGTGTAAAATCTACGAAAACATTTATGTTTGATATACTAAAATCACGTATAAGGCCATAAGGCCAAAAACCCAAACTCTGTATATTTTTGAAATGGCAAGTCATCAGATTAACGAGATAGAATTATGAACTGATGATAAGGAATTATATATAATACATGTTAAAACACATTAAAACGACATCTTACACATATATGCACATAACTCTCACAATTTCAATTACAGAGACTTTACAGAAGACTTGGGAGTCATATTCATGGAAACTTTAAATGACGTAAAAAAAACTAGGTTAAAGAGATTACCCAAGCGTAGATAAAGTAATAGGAGATGAATTAAAGTATTCCTCAACAATTCTCAAACTCCCTAAATCAATTTCTCAGACTCTCTCTCTCTTTTCCCTCTCTGTTATATGCCAGACTTAGCTAGATAATGAAAAGGAAGAAGGAGAATACATATATTTATCAAGCAATTGACGCGCACTATGGTCAGTTACCCAGCATGGGTTAACTGCCCATAACTGCTATTAAGGCTCCGTTTGGTTAGTTAGAATAGATTTTAAAAACCATTTAATTTAATAAAGCTTTATCATATAGTTTAATTCTTGTCACACCCAATTCAAATATCTTATTTAAATTAATTAAATAACATATAATAATCTCTCATAAATTCACATAATCATATAATTAATTTTCTCATTAATTAATAATGTGAAATCATTAACTCTCTAATTAATAATTATATTAATTAAGTAATATGGCTTATTAAATATTACTTTTAATACAATAAGCTCACATACTTCAAATAATAAAATTCTCTATATTAATTTAATAAATATAACACATATAATTAAATTAATCTACCATAACTGCATCAATTAATTATTTAATCCAATAATTAAATCATCGAAAAATATTTATTTAACTTAATAAATATTAGAAATTAATTAAAAAATCTCGTGCGTCACATCTTTCCCCCCTTAAAAGGATTCTGTCCTCAGAATCACGACTCAAGAAATTTCGACCCGTTACAGTCCATATTTAAAGAAAAATCTTTTAAATAAAATATAATATATTCTATTTATAGAATAACTTTAATAAAGTATTCTGTTTTATATAAAAAGATGTTTCTGTTTTATTACGTTAATAATACGAATAAAACAAAACTTCATTATCGCTAAATAATTCATATTATTAACTGACAATAATTGAATCAAACTGAGTGACTTCTCACATAAGCATTAATAATCAATACCGTGTGCTACTATGCAACCACACGTATTACTGTACTTTTACTACCGAGTAGTTCAACAGTATCAATGGTAAAACTTCCGCCGTTATTTTTAATAAAATATTTTTGTCATTTTCTCAATCCGACAATAATTCCGTTGTGGGGTCCACCAATGATTGTGCCGTTGTACGAATATTCCCTGTTAAAACGAATATTTCCCGACCAATCGAATATTATATAACAACTTGCGTACTTTGCAAAATTTATAAATATTACCCACAACTATAACATTATATCAAATTAACTCCATAATATTCAAAAATGATATTTATAGAAAATTCATCTTTATTTATAAAAGTTGGGGTCTTACAACCTCCCCTTCTTATGAAATTTCGCCCTCGAAATTAGGGTACGTACCTGGTATGTCGAAGAGGTAAGAATACCTTGATTTCATTTCAGATTCTAACTCCCAAGTCATTTCCTCAACATCGTGGTTTCTCCACAAAACTTTGACTTGAGGTATAACCTTGGAGCGTAGAATATGTTCCTTCTTATCCAAGATTTGAACAGGAATTTCTTCATACGTCAAATCTTCTGCTATTTCGTCCGGTTCTAACTCAATAATGTGGTTCGGGTCTTCCACATATTTACATAACATGGATATGTGAAAAACGTTATGAACACGAGACATACTTGGCGGTAAAGCGAGTCTATAAGCCACAGTTCCTACTCGATCGAGGATTAAAAATGGACCGATGAATCGAGGATTGAGCTTTCCTCTCTTTCTAAATCTCATAACTCCTTTCCATGGAGCAACACGTAAGAACACATGATCTCCTATATCAAATTCCACGTCCTTTCGATGAAGATCAGCATAACTCTTTTGTCGATCTTGTGAGGTTTTTATACGTTGTCGGATCGTTTGAATCTTTTCTGTAGTCATACGTACCAACTCCGATCCCAACAACGTTGCTTCACCCACCTCATCCCAGCATACTGGAGAACGACATTTTCTTCCATACAATGCTTCGAATGGAGCCATGTCAATACTTGCTTGATAACTGTTGTTATAGGAAAACTCCACCAATGGTAAGAACTTGTCCCAACTTCCCTTGAAATTAAAGACACAAAGTCTTAATAGATCTTCAAGAGTTTGAATAGTCCTCTCTGATTGTCCGTCCGTCTGAGGATGATATGCCGAACTAAATCGTAAATCCGTGCCCATAGCTTTTTGTAAACTAACCCAAAATCGTGAAGTGAATCTTGGGTCTCGATCAGAAACTATGGATACTGGCATACCATGCAGTCTTACAATCTCGTTTATGTACAAACGAGCAAGACGTTCAAGTATATAAGTTTCTCGTATCGGTAAGAAATGAGCAGACTTGGTTAATCTATCAACAAATACCCAAATCGCATCTATACCTTGAGAAACCTTAGGAAGACCGGTAACGAAATCAATGGTAATGTGCTCCCACTTCCATTCTGGAATTTCAAGTGGTTGCAATGGACCTTTTGGTACTTGATGCTCCGCTTTGACTCATTGACAAGTTAGACACCTTGAGATAAATAGCGTTATCTCTCTCTTCATATTGCTCCACCAAAATGTATGACGAGGATCATGATACATTTTGGTACTTCCAGGATGGTTTGCAAACGGTGTGTTGTGCGCCTCTATCATGATTTCATACTTTAAATCAGGGTTGTTAGGAACACAAAGTCTGGAGTTGACTCGAAGTATTCCTTCTTCATCGATTCTTGCTTCCGGCATAGCACCTTCTTGCACTTTCTTCCTTATACGCATCATCTCCAGGTCTGTAGCTTGAGCAGCTTTAACTTTATCGATTAAAGTTGGTTCTACTCGTATATTCGCCATCATCACATGGGTCCCTGGAGTCTTTAACTCTATCTCCATCCTTTGCAAGTCACACAAAATGGACCTTTGTGTTGACAATATCGCACTCGTACTTGCATATAATCTTCTACTCAATGCGTCAGCTACCACGTTCGCTTTTTCAGGATGATATTGAATGGTATGATCATAATCTTTCAACAGTTCAAGCCAACGTCGTTGTCGCATGTTGAGTTCCTTTTGAGTGAAGAAATATTTGAGGCTTTTATGATCCGTAAAGATCTCCACCTTCTCCCCATACAAGTAATGCCTCCAAATTTTAAGTGCAAAGACAACAGCTGCCAACTCTAGATCATGAGTAGGATAATTCCTCTCATATTCCTTGAGTTGTCTTGAAGCATAGGCTATGACTTTTCCATGTTGCATGAGAACGCATCCCAACCCTTTGCTCGAAGCATCACTGTAGATGACAAATCCCTCCGAGCCAGATGGTATTGTTAGAACAGGTGCTGAAATGAGTCTCCTCTTAAGTTCTTGAAAACTCTTCTCACATTCTTCGCTCCAACCGAACTTTGTATCTTTCCGAGTCAGCTGAGTTAATGGAGTAGCGATTCGAGAAAATCCTTCCACGAATCTCCGATAATAACCAGCTAAACCAAGAAAGCTACGTACTTCGGTCATTGATTTAGGTTGCTCCCAGCTTTGAATAGCTTCAATCTTTACCGGGTCAACAGATATTCCACGACTTGACACTACGTGCCCAAGGAATGCTACCTCCTCCAGCCAGAACTCGCATTTCTTCAACTTGGCATAAAGCTTGTATTCACGAACCTTTTGGAGTACCAGTCTCAAGTGTTGCTCATGATCTTCACGACTTTTGGAATAAATAAGGATGTCATCAATAAAGACGACCACAAAGTGATCCAAATATTCCTTGAATACCCGGTTCATCATATCCATGAAGGCAGCAGGAGCATTAGTCAATCCAAAGGACATGACTAGGAATTCATAATGCCCGTACCAAGTTCTGAAAGCCGTCTTTGGAATATCCTCAGTTCTAACCTTCAGCTGATGATATCCAGAACGAAGATCGATCTTTGAAAAGAATTGTGCTCCTTGCAACTGGTCAAACATGTCATCAATACGTGGCAATGGGTACCTATTTTTGATGGTGGCATGATTCAACTCCCGATAATCAATACAAAGTCGCGTACTTCCATCTTTCTTCTTCACGAATAGCACAGGAGCACCCCAAAGAGAAGTACTAGAACGAATAAAGCCAATGTCTAACAATTCCTGCAGTTAGATATTTAACTCTTGAATTTCAATAGGAGCCATTCGATATGGGGCTTTAGAAATGGGTTTTGTACCGGGTTCAAGGTCGATACAAAATTCAATTTCACGCTCTGGGGGTAGGCCAGGAAGTTCTTCAGGGAATACGTCAGGGAATTTATTAACAATAGAAATATCATTCAAAACTGATGTATTTTTGTTTAGATCCATGACATGAGCTAAGAAAGCTTAACATCTATTTTTCAATAAACGAATAGCTTTATGGCTTGAGATGACAGCGATTGATTTTAATGATTTGGTTGCTTGAATTCGCATAATAGGTCGATTAGGAATATGAAAGCTAACAACCTTACGAAAATAATCAATTTTTGCATGATGAGTAGTTAACCAATCAATCCCTAGAATCACGTCAAATGCAAGTATTTTTAATGAAATAAGATCGACAGGTAATGTGTGGGTACCAACTTGAACCAAACAAGACTTATAAACTGTGGATGTAATGAAGGTTTCTCCCAATGGAGTTTCAACAGATAAGTCAAAGCCTAATTTCTCTGGAGTCAAATTTAATCGATGAGCGCGAGTAGGAGAAATAAAAGAATGGGTAGAACCGGTATCAAATAAAGTATAGACTTCGTTAGAGTTTATGATAAGCTTACCCGTGATGACCTCATTCGGGTTCCTTACTTTCTGCGAGGTCACAACAAACGCTCTCCCTTGCACTACCGGTTTTGACTTTTCTGGGACGGCCTTTGGTGTCTCCATCCTGGCTGAACTTATTTTTGGTAAACGACAAAATCGAGCTAAATGTCCTTCTCTTCCACAATTATAACATGCTTTAGACGGCATAGCACAGTTTGGACTGATGTGCCCCTCCCCTCCGCATTTGAAACATATGATAGGTGGTCGTTATCCTTCCTTAACAACGGGTGCTGGTGCTGACGTCTTTCCATCATTGTTGAATCTCCTCTTCTTGAAATGACCATTTTTATTGTTTTGGCCCTGATTACCACCTAAGTGGTTACCATTTCTGGCATGTTGATTATCTCCATGCTTGTTGTCACCGCTTTGATGACTGCTCTCACTGGTATTATCATTTTGCCAACTGCTCTCTTTTGGTTGCGTTGACTCGTTATCGCGCTCCACTAACTGAGCCCTATTCATAACATCTGAATACAAACACAGTTTATGAGAAATAAGATGTTGACGTATCTCAGGTTTCAAACCTCGCAAAAACATTCGCGTCATTCGCTCTTCATTATCCACCAAGTGGGACGCAAACCGGGACAACTCAGCAAATTTAGCCTCATACTGCGACACGATCATATTATTCTGCTCCAATTTGATGAACTCCACCGCCTTCATGTGACGAACACTTTTGGGAAAGTATTTGTCATTAAACAGCTCTTGGAACTTCTACCAAGACATCTTTAGTGCGGCAGGTTGAGTACGCTTAATCGATTCCCACCAGTAATCTGCCTCTCCTCGCAACATAAAGGCGGCAAAGGGAACCTTTTGCTCCTCAGAGCATCCCAAGACATCAAATATCTTGGTGATCTGCTTTATCCATGTTTCTGCTATAAGTGGTTTTGGCTCTCCCTTAAACTCCGGTGGTCCCAGCTCCTTAAACTGTTTAGCGGTGACCGTCCAAGAGTTTTCAGTGTTTTCACCTACATTTTAGACAGGAGCCGCTCTCGCCTGCTGTTTTATGAACTGCATAAAGCTTCTGAACATTCCATTATTCATCATCTGGTCAGTGTTGTTGTTTGCATGAGGATTGTCACCTTCCTGATGCACATTATCCTGATTATTGATATGTGGTGAATCAACAGTCGCCTGTGCTCCATTGCTATTCTCAACATTCTCAGATGCCATTTTCAGATACTGCCACAAAACAAAAGTTAATTGATATGTCATATATTATCCCTATATTCTGACTGACCAATTAAATACCATGCAAATAAACTTAGGTAGGTCATACTAGCGAAGGAATTCCCCGTCTCTCCCCTCCTAGTTCTATTCTCACATCTTAGCCAAGGATCATATCCCTAAGCTCTGATACCAACTGTGACGCCCCCAAAATTAGGTATACATCACCCATCTTGGGTCGTCAGATACATGGTACAGAAACAAATACAACTTACTAATACAACTGTCGTGTACAATACGACAAAACATAACTGTGAGTTTGAATACAATTATTGTCTACTAGAGACTATACAAACTCAAAAGGAGTCCTCATTACAATTATTGTCACACTATTTAATAGAATAGTGAGGACTACTAATACTATCATCTGGTCCATCACTCCGTTCCCCGACTCGTCCCAGCTATATTCTCATTTCCTGAAGAGAACAGTGAAAGAAAGGGTGAGCTCAACTAGCCCAGTAAGAAATATTATGACTAAGATAATGCAGAATAAATTATCATTAGCCTTCAACAGTGTTAAACTGATAAAATATAACGAACATCAAGTTTAACTGCAGCGAAACAAGCAATCCATTAAAAGAGTCAAGTAGAGAATAAAATCTACTATCTTCTATGATTTAAAAGGTTTTTCAACACTGTTATCGCTGGGACTCAGCTTAACAAAATAATCCACATCATCGAATCACCCCTGCACTACGGCCAAGGATATTCTTTAGTATCACGACCACAATTATCCATACACTACGGGCCAAGAATATTTGTGTATTCATTAATGGTCATGATAATGCCAACAACTGTCCCTCAATGCACTACGGGCCAATGAGGACTTTTACCACATCATTTGTAATATTACGGTCATGATTATACCGAATAATCCCTGGTCATAATCATACCAAGTCCATCTATGCACTACAGGCCACAGATTTCTTTCAACATTTTATAAACATGAGGATGATGACAATGATATAAGAATTCAATAAAACAAGTTCAAGAATTAATTTATCCAAGAATTAACAACGTCCAAATTGTCAATATGATACTGCTTTGTGGAGTAAAATTCAAGAATTCATAGAAAAATATTTCCATGAAAAGATACTAGATGAAGCGCAAATATCAAAGATATTCCACTAATTTCATGGAGTATAGAAGTCAAAACTTTAACCAACTGAGTATAATAAAGAATGGAATAACAAAAGAAATCACCATGCATGCGATAGACCGCACAGATAGGTTATTCCAACAGAATAATAAATAATGGAACCAGGTCCGGCGTAAAATGCACAGACAGGATATTCCAACAGAATAATAATAAAGACGGAACCAGGTCCGGTGTAAAACACACAGAAAGGATGTTCCAACATAATAATAATAAAGACGGAACCAGGTCCGGTGTAAAACACAAAGACAGGAAGTTCCAACAGAATAATAATAAAGACGGAACCAGGTCCGGTGTAAAACACACAGACAGGATGTTCCAACAGAATAATAGAAGAATGTCACCAAGTATAGGGTAGACCGCGTATACAGGTTATTCCAACAGAATAATAAGAAATGGAATAACAACAGTTCTCTTCATAAATAAGAAAGAATAACACCCCTTACCGTTTTAAAGAAGAACTGAAATAAGGAAGTAGTTAAGTAGCAGAATATTTTTCTTCTCTCTCTCTCTATAGTTTCTCTTTATAGTTTCTCTCTCCAGAGTTCAGTGAATTCGTAAGAAATAATGAAGGAAAGAGCTGCTATTTATAGAAGAATGGACTACATAGTAATTAATCCATGACCAATCCAGATTGATTTACTTTAATCTGACGGTCCATATTTAAAGAAAAATCTTTTAAATAAAATATAATATATTCTATTTATAGAATAACTTTAATAAAGTATTTTGTTTTATATAAAAAGATGTTTCTGTTTTATTACGTTAATAATACGAATAAAACAAAACTTCATTATCGCTAAATAATTCATTTTATTAACTGACAATAATTGAATCAAACTGAGTGACTTCTCACATAAGCATTAATAATCAATACCGTGTGCTACTATGCAACCACACGTATTACTGTACTTTTACTACCGAGTAGTTCAACAGTATCAATGGTAAAACTTTCGCCGTTATTTTTAATAAAATATTTTTGTCGTTTTTTCAATCCGACAATAATTCCGCTGTGGGGTCTACCAATGATTGTGCCGTTGTACGAATATTCCCTGTTAAAACGAATATTCCCCGACCAATCGAATATTATTTAACAACTTGCGTACTTTGCAAAATTTATAAATATTACCCACAACTATAACATTATATCAAATTAACTCCATAATATTTAAAAATGATATTTATAGAAAATTTCATCTTTATTTATAAAAGTTGGGGTCTTACACACACACATTCTACGTATCCTTTCATGTGCTCAAAATAGCTACAAGATATAATCTACTTTTGGGAAGACCGTGGATTCATATGGCTGGAGCCGTCCCTTCCACCCTTCATCAGCAACTCAAATACATTATTAACAGTAGTCTGGTTACTGTTAATGCTGAGCCAGAATGTCCTGAACAAGGTGACATACCACTCATCAGTTTTAATGCAAAAGTTGAGCCTGTCAGCTTCCAGGTCCTGGAGGTGAGCAACACTCACTATCATCCTATTAGGGCGCCACCTCTGATACCCAAGATTTCTGTCGAAGTAATGTCGGCAAGTCAAGAAATGATATCCTTGGGTTATCAACTTGGACAAGGGTTGAGCAAAGATCACCAGGGCATTAAACGCCTAATTCAAGTTCCCAGTCAAACAGGGACAACTAGATTAGGCTTTTCTTTTGGATCCAGTCACAGGAATCCTTACAAACACAAACAGGTTTCTTCATCTTCAGCCACACGACGATTGCTTAAACCTACTAATGTTGAACCTGTACAACTCGCATTAAAGGTTCCTGCCCATGTGATGACTATGTTGTTTTCTAAGATGATACCGGTCAAAGGAAAGGAAGTCTTTATAGCAAATCCGAAAGCAGAGGAAAAGGATCGGAGGCATAAATAAGACATTGCAAGGCGATTGTCAAACATACGCATCATTGTCCATACTGAGGGTATGAATAAAGACATCCCAGACGATGATTGTCCAGACATCATGGTCATCATTCGGGAAAAGGAGGACGATAACAGCCCCTTCATCATTGCAGTCCACCCAGACTTCACCCTTGACAATTGGAGCAGCACTCCTTGTATTTGTCGACAAGGGTAAAAAGGGAAAAAACTCCCTCTACCCTATAGATAGCCATTAATACTTACTTTTCTATGCAGTATTAGCAGTTGTTTTGTCATTACATGATAACACTTTGTATGATTGAACAGTTTCATATATTAAGTTAGAGCATTTTGTTTTAGGACTCTAAAGATAGATATGCCTATACTTGCTGATGAGGTGTCTATTCTCCACAAGAATTGTAACTTTGACGTGAAGTTAGACTCAGACTTGATGGAAATACAAGAGGACTATGAGATACCTCAGGAGATCAAAGAATGGGTCGAAGATAAACCCAAACCAAATCTTGATCAAACCACCTCTTTCTACCTCGAAACCTCAGAAAACCCCAAACAAATTCAGATTGGTACAGACCTCACTCCAAACCAAAGGAATGACATGGTTACTCTATTGACCTAATTCCAGGATGTGTTTGCATGGTCGCATGAAGACATGGTCGGTTTATCCACTGACATAGTCATTCATCGCCTTCCCATCAAAGAGGGATTCAAGCCAGTCAGGCAAAAACTCAGGCAATTAAAACCTGAGTGGAGCTTAAAAATTAAAGAAGATATTGTGAAACAATTTCAAGCCGTGATCATCATGGTGTCAATATACCCTGAGTGGCTATCCAATATAGTCCTCATGCCTAAACCAGGGGGAAAGGTGCGAATTTACGTGGATTACAGGAATCTCAATAAAGCTTGCCTTAAAGATAGCTTTCCAATGCCATTCATCCACATACTCATTGACAATACAACTCAATATGACATGTACTCCTTTGCATACTGCTTTACGGGGTACCATCAAATTATGGTTGCTAAAGAGGATCATGAGAAAACTGAATTCATCACTCCTTAGGGAACCTTTTGCTACAGACGGTTGTTATTTGGCCTCATCAATGCCGGAGCAACCTATCAGCGGGCTATGATGGCTCTTTTCCACAATTTAATGCATAAAGGATAGAGATCTATGTGGATGACATCATTGTCAAGTCCCGAAGGGAGGAAGATTACCTAGACCATCTCAGAAAGCTCAATAGGTTACATAAGTACAACTTAAAATTAAATCCAGCCAAGTGCGCCTTTGGCGTTAAATCAGGCAAGTTGCTAGGATTCCTAGTCAGCCACAAAGGGATTGAGCTGGATCCCACAAAAATCTAAGCCATCACGGAAATGCCCATTCTTTAGATAGAGAAGGAAATACGAGGATTTTTGGGAAGGATCAACTTCATCATCAGATTCATCTGCCAACTCACAGCAACCTGTGAGCCTATCTTCAAATTATTAAGGAAAAACTCCTCTATGTAATGGAATGACGAGTGTCAAAAAGCCTTCCTTACAATTAAAGATCAGCTAGTCAAAGCTCTTATTTTGGTACCTCCCAGGGATGATGTTTCCTTGTTCATGTACCTGTCCATCAATGACAATGTCATGGGCTGCCTGCTGGGATAGAAAGACGATAGAGGCTAAGAGAGAGCTATCTATTACCTCAGCAAAAGATTCAGCAGCAGTGAACACAAGTACACTCTGATTGAGAAGACTTGTTGTGTTTTAGCATGGGCTTCTATGAGGTTACCGCAATACCTCCATGGTCATACAACCCATCTCATATCCCGCGTGGATCCTTTTAAGTACGCGTTCAGTAAACCCATGTTAAATTGTTGACTGTCCAGATGGCAATTGGTCCTGCAACAATTTGACATCGTCTACGTGACGCAAAAGTCCATCAAAGGACAAGGAATTGAGGATCAACTGGCCGCCGCACCTTTACGGGATTTTAAATCCTTGGAAACATACTTTCCCGATGAAGGGGTAATGACAGTTCAGCAACACCATCAGGACGATGCATGCCAATCATGGAGGATGTATTTTGATGGAGCTGTAAACATGGAAGGTTCTAGGGCTGGAGCAGTTCTAGTATCCATTACAGGGGAGCAGCAACCCGTCACCATCAAATTATAGTTTGCCAGCACCAACAACACAGCTGAGTATGAAAGCTGTATCATGGGGTTAAAACTTGCTCAGTCAATGGGCATCAGACGATTAACTGTCTTTGGAGATTTCGAGTTAGTAATCAGACAAACCACTGGGAATTATCACACAAAAGAGCTATATTAGCTGCCTTACCATCGGCAAGTTCTGCAGATGGCTTTGGATTTTGAAGAAATATCCTTCCTCCACATTCCTTGGAATAGGAATGACTTTGCGAATGTGCTAGCAACTTTGGCCTCCTTGATCAACATACCTGATAAGGAAAACATGCCAAGCATCACATTTGCCCTGCAAAAGGCTCCAGCCTATGGAAACTACATTGGAGAAGTATCGGTTGAGCTACCTCCCATCCAACACCCTTGGTATCAACATATCAAGGAGTATATGCGAGATGGATCTACACCCACTGAGGCAAGTCAGGCAGAAAGAAAGCGGATTCATTGAATGGCTATGAAATTCTACCTGAGCGGAGATGCACTCTACAAAAGAGATGCTGGACTAGGTCTCCTCAGATGTCTGGATAAAGACCAAGCTCAGAGGCTCATGGATGAAATCCATGGTGGAGTATGTGGCCCACACATGAGTGGCCCCCTACTTGTCAAGAAAATCCAAAGAACAGGGCATTACTGGCTTTCTCTCAAGGCTGACTGTGATGACCACGTCAAGAGATGTTACCAATGCCAAATTCAGGGGAATGCTATCCACGCCCCTCCAAGGGAGCTCCATAATATAAGTTCACCCTGGCCCTTCTCAATGTGGGGAATGGACGTGATCGGGCCCATCGAGCCTAAAGCCAGTAATGGGTATTGGTTTATCTTCACCATGATCGACTACTTCACCAAGTGGGTAGAAGCAACCTCTTCCCCCAGGGTTACAAAAGAAGTTATCATTGGTTTCATCAGAAACAATGTTATCTGTCGATATGGACAACCAGAGGTCCTTATGTCAGACAACGCAAAAAAACCTCAACAATCAAATGATGGAGGAGTTATGCAGCAAATTCCACATTAAATATCTCAACTCTGTCATTTACCGTCCAAATATGAATGGGGTTATTGAAGCGGCTAACAAGAATATCGAAAAGATCATGCAAAAGATGTCCGCCAATTACAAAGGATGGCCTGATTTATTACCTCTGACTCTGTTAGCCTACAGAATATCAATGCACACTTCCACTTGGGCAACCCCCTACTCATTGACCTATGGGATGGAAGCAGTGCTCCCCATAGAGGTGGAAATAGAATCCCTCAGGGTATTGATAGACGCTCAGCTGGATAAAGACCAATGGTTACAAGATAGGTATCACCAATTATCTCTAATAGACGAAAGGCAAACCACTGCTATCTTTCATGGTCAGTTATACCAACAAAGGATCGCCAGATCCTACAACAAAAAAGTCTAGTTACGGTAGTTTAAACAACATGACTTGGTTTTGAAGAAGATCATTGACAACCAAGATCAGTCCAAGGGAAAATTTGCCCTAAACTGGGAAGGCCCGTTTGTTGTCAAGGAGGTATTGACAGGAGGTGCTCTCAGATAACAGGAAATGGATGGCGATGAATTTTCGCAACTCATCACCTCGGACACCGTGAAATGGTACTATGTTTGAGGTTACCATCAAGCAAACATCCTGGTTTTGGATCACCAGATCCCCGGTCAACTCAGGTTTTCTAACCCTTCACTATATATAACCTTTCTTCATACCCATCTGCCCCATCAGGGACAAACACACTTTTCAAACCAGCAGTCTGGTTTTGGATTTGCAGATCCTTCAGTCATCTTCGTTTTCTAAACCTTTCACTCAACTCAGGTTATCCCATCAGGGATTAAACCTTTTGCACTTTTAGTTTTGTCCCACCAGGGATAAAACTTTTCACCTGCAGTTTTGTCCCACCAGGGATAAAAAAAATTTCACACCCGCAGTTTGTCTTATACATGGGAACAAACTTTTCATCTATAATCCGTCCTACACATGGGCGAACTACATCGACCTGATCTCCCCAATACACGGGAGTACGTAGGCAGCCATTTATATGGTCCGATCTCACCACAGAAAAATAAAACAAAAACAAACACCACTCTACACCCTCTTCACCTCATACAGCGTTAAACCTTTACACCAAGTTCAAACTACGCATACCTAATCTCATCTTCAATAGGAGTATGTAGGCAGCCATTTATGGTTCGGTCTCATCCCTACCAAAATACAAAAACTTGTCAACGGTATTGGGATCACCCTTCAATCCACCACACTTCATCAGCTTCAAACCAAAGGGATGGAACTACCTGACCTCCCCACTACAATGGGAGAATCGGCGACCATCTAAGCTGCGGTTGAGTGCTCAAAGAGAAACACCAATCCATAAGAGATGGAATTACCTGGGCTCCCCATACAAAGGAGTATCGGCGACCATCTATGGGGCGGTCAACCTCAGAGAGGAAAGCCACACTCCTCTCCATCACCACATACAGAAACCAGTCCCAAGACACCAAAGAGGGTTGGGAATATATACAGATCAATGATCCATTCTGAAAGATCCTGAGACATCTCATTGCTCATCCATCAAGGAGGAGTTCAGAATACATCAAGATCATAAGCCTTGGAAAAACAGGCAAATATCAAGCAAGTACCAAGGCATAACTAAAAGGGAAGTGAATCAAAATATATCTCCCTGCCATATATAATACTATTTGATATATATAATGTATATTGTACATGACAAAATGGCTAAGCTAGTCTGTGCAGGAAAATACAAGCCCATCTACAAATCAGTGTATATGCGTGCTATCAAGTCCAACATGGCATCTCTCTCCGAAGAAGGAGGTAACGTTGTGAGCTCCTACCCAAGGGTATCTATACAAGCAAACCGATCCACAGCCAGCTGCATGGTGACACTATACTCATCGATATAGGCACTCATCTCTACAATAATATCAGTAGTATGAGACCTCACTATAGTACTATCAATAATAGTGACATCTCGAGCAGATATAGCGCTATCCTGCTTAGCAACCACTGCATCTCTAGATGATCTAGCCTCATCCTGCTCAATAATAGCGGTGTCTCTATGAGCTAAGGCATCATCTCTCTCCAATAGAGCTGCATCTCTCCTAGCAAGAGCTGTCATCAGCAAGGCCCTAGCCTGATCTCTCAAATGCCATCAGATGCAGACTCTGTACTAAATACTCTGAAAGGGGAGTCACAGCTGCAGAAGTACTGGGAGAATCAATCAGAGCCGCTGGCAACCCAGCAAATAGCTCCTCCTCGGTGGGAGGATTAGCATCCTCTATGGGCTCCCCACTGTCATAATCAATCCCCGGCTCTATGGATACAACCGCAACCGATGTACTCTCTAACTCCATCCACACAGAATACTCTATCGAATAGCCCGAATGGCTAACAGAAAACTTAGCCCTCTCACGCTGATCCCAACAGGCATACACCCTGGATCTATCCTCTACAGACAAACGGCGAAAAGCCAAACGCCAACCTAATGCCCAATCAAAAGGATGTACATCCTAGAACTGGTCGAACTGTGACATCATAGCCACTGGGTGGTACGTGGTCATGCCCCTCAAACCAGCTAAAGGGAGATAATATATGCCAGTGCATGAGTAATGAAGTTGTAGGGAGAAATAAGCCCTGTACATGACAAAATGTCAAATGGATCTCTAATTCCTGCCAGGAACACCGACCAAGATGCAGTGTCTGTACACTCCGCTGGCTGAAAGGAGTAAGACATGGCTATCTCATGGGAAAAGCAATACCCATGCCGTCGGAAGGTGCCAATCGGTCTCAGGTGTGACATAAACCACACATACAACATGACCAAGCTACCGGTAAATACCCCTATAGGATGGGTACTGCAATACATGGTTGATCTCAATGTCTCTGCCATAATCATCGGCACAATGGTATGACCCTCCCTAAGAGCTCTCACTGCCATGATGACACCTATGTCCAGCTCATCCATATACTATGGCATGTACAGATAATCCAGTATACACATCATGAATACATCTACCCTAGCCACACACCACTGATCCTCTGGAATGGTGAAATCCCCAAAATGCCATGCATAACTGTCTGATGAGCCAAATCTATTTATCAAAAAATGTTGGGACACCACACGACCGGATGTAATCTCATCATGTACTACTCTACACCTCAACCCGATTAGGGTCATGAATGGTCGGCTTATATCACTGATAGCCATCCAAGCACAAGGCCTATCTAATGGCAAAGTCGTCAACCGCTCGTACTTCTCTAATATGGGAGTTAACTCCTGGATCCCAAATCGAAAAACATGCCTCTCTGGTATCCAATGCTCCAGTATACCCTCTACAAAACCCACAGGAACCTGGAACGTCAGGAGGGTCATGGAATGTTGTAATAACTTATCTATAGTCACCTGATCTGGAGGTGACAAACTATCATGCCAGGATCTCAGATGGGAGGCCACCAATACTGGTGGTGGTGATCAATGCGGTTGACTATCGAGGAAGACATCTGTGTGGGCCTTATCATAAGACCATCCAGGGGTCAATGCTGAATATCTCTGGACATACATATGCATAACATAATATATGCATGATAAACAATAGATGGCAATATGATGTAGGGAATGGAAAATAGTACATACATTCCTAAGTTCATCATCATCTAATACATCATCTCTGTGTACAGTTGAAAAATATAGGGAAATAGGACAAAACTGCCCAACAACTAACAAAAGCCTATCAAAAGATATAACGAGAATGGGGCACAGCCACCCAATACCTAACAGAGGCCTATCAAAAGATATGGCGATAATACACATCAGAAGAAGTCAATGGTGTTGATGTCTACATCATCAATCCTATCCATTTGATGTAACTCCTCCTGAGTCATTGGATCTCCGCCAAGTGGGATGTCAGGCTGATATAATGGAGGATCTGCATCGACAAAGCCATATGGGACATCTGAAGGGCCAGCACCTGAGCTGAAAGGATCAAAAGTATCCGCCTCTGAAGGATCTCTGCCCAAATACCGGATAAAAAAATGTGCCCTGTCCAACTGCTGAGTCAAGCTGTCAATCTATGTCAAATGAGTCGGATCTCAAACACAGGCCATCCAACCCATCATCATCATGGATCCAGGAACCATATCCCCCATAAACTGAGTGGCGCGGGTCTGGGCTCCAATGGCACGAGGGGAGCACCAGCGGTATAATGCCTCCTAAGTAAATGAGCCCACTGAAAAAGTATAGCCGTCAACGCCCATCAACAGGATATCACTGACAGGCAACTCTAAAATAGGCCAATAACGCCTGGCAAGAGGCAAGATCTGTATATGAATCTCTCCTATAATGCTCCTAAAAGTATGCTCTCCCAAATAGAGCTCCCATCCTCCATCTGTGAAGAGAGGAATCCTACGGGTGGATATCACATACTCGACACCAGTCGGATACCCATCCTCAAATCCAACTGTCAAATGGTCCCTAGAATAGGGAACCCAAGTTATGGCATCAGCTGTCAACAACTCCAACTGTAAGCAACAATGGGTGAAACCCTCTGCTACAAGAACCTCCCCCAAAATGGAGTGATGCCATCGTCATCCCCGTGGATAGGTCTCTAAACCTAACACACTGATGGGACACAGATATGGGAGCCTCTCATAGGCCTAAAACTGCCAACACAAAGGCAAACATCTGCTGTCAGTCAATACTCTTAACCTGTGCATGGGAAATCAAAAGAGAAATACTCACTAGTAGAAACGGGTAAAATCCTAACCAAGCCTCTGTCAAGCCCTGCAAGCACATGCACATTCCTCTGAGGAAATAGACGAAGGTATAGGAGCCCCAGTCATACTCTCCAATACGGTCCACCTCCGGAGTGGCGCTGACCAAAAAAAATGACACCGTGGAAGAGTTGTCAGCTATAAAACAACCCCAGAGAATAACCAGGAACAATCACCAAAGAATGCGATCCCTGACTTTAACATCAGTGGGTACAGGCTCACTCAAAAGCCCACTCATAGCATCTACACTCAAAGGACCTGTACGAACTGTTCTGCCCTTGAGCGCCTCAGTCCAAACTCCTATCAAGGACCTGACGGTAGTCGAGGTAATGTTCTCCGAACAAGGCACTGGCACCCCTCCAAACTCCATATCGGTGATAAATTGCCAATCCATCGGTGTCATCATCACCTCATAATCTAACAAGTGGAGAGACTGAGTTTGGTGAAACCAAAGCTCAGACAATGCCCTGAGGAAACCCCAGGGACAATGGCGGGGAAGGATAGAAAAGAACGCCTTAAAGCCCCATCCATGCACAATCTCTCGATAATCTAGTTACAAAGCCTGATAAAGAGAGTGTATGTTGAACCAATTCTCTTGAGGCTGTGTAAAGCCGAGAACTTGCACCATAAATGAAAAGCAGCATCAGAATCCTTGCTCCATATCAATAGGGAAAGGAAGATCAAATCCAGTTTTTACCTCGTTTGCATGCAAATAAACCGAGGGGTGTCGACTCAAATCACCCAGAAGCTCTGGGATTGTCACCTGAATGCATGAGAAATCCCTACGGGGAACATTAGCAGTAGGAGCAGAAGTCACAACCGGTACATCCTCCTCCTCGTCCTCAACAACCGGTACATCAACCCGAATAAGACGAACCACCGCCTCCACCAACCGACGAGGCTATCTGACTGAACGAGGTAGAGGCACATCTGAAGCCCTCTTCCTCACACCTGAAGTAGTCCTGCGGGAACTACTCGGCTGATACAGATCCATATATCTGGACACAAGTCTCCAAATTACCTCAGAAAGGGTGTGGTAAATTCTAACCTGGAGCTTTTTAAATGCATTTTATGACTATATGCGTACATGCATTATTTTAACATACGTCTACAGTAGAGTTAAAAATGCATGACTTCCCAATGCCTAGACTTTTTGAAAATTTTGCCAGAGTCTCCTTTGTGAATAGGACTATTCACATGCACATAGGCATGACTAGGTGGCCATACAGTAGCACACCTACCCATAGTCATAAACATCCTATATGCATTAAAACATCAAAGTCATAATTCGTAAGGGTAGCCTAATTACCAGGATTACTTTGGTTTGTAACTTTTGCTCATTTGTCCTTAAATAGGATAAGAAATAGAAGAAAAAGGGTGCCACTTTGACTATTTTAAAAGTCAAATTTTTTCACATCATTATGTTCAACATGGTTAAATACTAACATTTATTGTGTTGAATATTTTTTATCAAGTCATATGAGCATGCATATTCACTACTATGTGTTTAGACGCATTTCATGTGATAACTCATTTTCCAACAGACAAAAATTGGAAAAGAAGACATGCATACGTTACCAGGATAGTGCAGAACACTTGTACGATGGCAGATTTTGCAGAAAGGCGCCCGAACTCAGCAAATCTGAAGAAGAGCTCTCGGATTCTTTGTGTGGAGCAACTTAAAAATGACTTGTGAAAGCAACAGTCCATTTAAAACCACCCACGGTTGGCCATAGGTGTACATGCGGCTCCCTTGGGTGGGTTCCACACCTCCGACTCGGTCCAGTTTGAGTTTCAAAGGAGGTTTCATAAGCTGAAAAAGTCAAATCAGGAAAAAAGATGCTACGCGATTGAGCAAAAGAGCCAGAAATCCTGGTTTTCACAGACTAAACTGCGGGTCTTCACATCACTCATTGGTATTCGCCCAGACACAGGGTACACTATATCGATGATCACAACTGTTGCAAACTACACTCAACAATACCTCACACGGGTCTGATGCCGACAGTTCGGGGTCGTTGTGACACCCTATAACATTCCAAAATTTTAATTATAATTTTTAAATATTTATTGAATGATATAAATATTTAATAGATATGTTTATCGTTGAATAAATATTTGTTTAATTGATTTGATTTGATTTGGTTAATTATTTTTTTATAAATAATTAATGAGTTAAGAAAATTAATAATTATGGGATAATGTTCTAATTTAATTTAACAATTAAGTTTATAATGATTAAATGAATTATTATATTGCTATTTCATTTTTGATGGGTAATTATTTGTATTAAGTTTTGTGACTAAATGATTTAATTGATAAATTGTTATTAGAATTAATTAATTAAGTATGAAAACTTAATTTAATAGAAATGTGACAAATAACTATATTATAAGTGGTTATTAAAATAAACTAAAGTAGTTTTACCCAAACAAAGCTTAAATATATTAATTCTTTAAATTTAAAGGGTTTTGTCAAGCAAGCCTTAGGGCTTTTGGTTTTCTAATTTTGTAAATTTAAGTAAAATAAATTAAAATAATAAAACATATTTATGTTATACGTTAGTAACTGATAATACATGTAGTGGTATTATTAAGGGTTATCAGTTTTGTATTGTATTATATCAGTACGCATATCAGTTGGTTTTCTTTTATGCGTTTCATTTGCTAAAGCTTAGAGAAGAGAAGGGTTGAGAGTTCAGGGAATTGCAGAGAGAATTGTAAGAGTTTGAGAGTGAGAGATTGAGAAGGATTGTCTGCAATTGCAAGGAATTATCACACTAGTTGAAGGTATTTTTCCCTAATTATATGAATATGCATATCAGAGTTTTATGCCATAAACCTTCTAAGTCTGTAAATTCAATTTGCAAAATTTTTGATACGTATCACTGTTAATTGTGATGATACATGCTTATGATGCTAGAGTTATGTTTAAAACAAGAAATTTGTATGCTAAATTTGTTGACAGTAGGAAGAAAATAATGTCAGTATATGTATTTGTCATATGGTTCATGAAAAGTACCAATTTTTAGTGGTCAAATTGTATGAGAAAATGTAAATTGAGTCTTGTATATATTAGTTCATTGAGATACAAACATAACATAATTTGAATGGAGTGATTTGGCCAAGTATTGAATTCACAATGATGATTTTTGGGATGAATATCAAAATTTGGGTTTTATATGAAAAACATGGAATTTGAGAATTAAACTAGTTTTAGTTGATGTAAAATTGTTCTAATTGGTTGAAAATGTTAGCAAACATGTTTATGGTAGTTTTGTATCAATTGTTCGGGTTATTATCACTGTTTTGGGGTTGAAATTCGTGTTAGTTGGCTTACAAAAAAGTGCCGAAGCTCTGTCTGCAAAAATTGAGTTCTGCAAGTCACGCGGGCGCGCAGCCTCCCAGTACTAAACTCGCGCGGCCGCGCGAGTGCCCATTTTTAGACACTGAAGTCTGCTAATTCTGCAGATTTTGGTCGTTCTTTGTAGCTTAGCTAAGGGTTATGGTAATGTGTCCAACATGTAACAACAAGGCTAAAACCAATGTTGTGTTATGGGGTTAGTGAATTCAAAGTGGTAAAAATGATTATAAATTTCGAACGCGTTATGTGATAACTTAGTGTACACAATGAATATTAGACAAGTGTTGCGAAGTAAACACTTAGAATTTTTGAAATGTAAATGGTAAAGAAAGATTTATGCTAAAATAGTAGGTTTAGCTAGAAATGTACATGTTATGGTATGTTAGCATATCTAATAGATAATGTGATTCCTAGTTGTTGTCAACAAGTGTAATACATCTAATATGGGGTAATGGAATCTATGACAACTTTAATAAATGTTAAGTGTTGGTTTCGAAAGAATTTAAAGAAACACAAAATGAGATTATATATAATGATAAGTGTCATACGAAGGGGAGTAAACACCTGAAGATATGTGTTAAGTTTCAAAGAAATGCAAGTTATAAAAGATAAAGACTAAGAGTCATTGTGGTTTTGTTATATGTGCAACTAATGCATGTGAATATGAACCTTTGAACTGTTGTAGGATGTACGCAAAGCATTTAAGCTATTTTCAGTAATTGGTAATCTACGAACCAGGTAAGTCTTTTAGTTCCTGTTTGCTACGTGAACTTGATGATTAATTGTTTTAAGTCTTTATTGCAAATAACATGATGTGTGTTATATTTTATGTGCAAGCATGAACTGTCAAAGTCAACTTATGACTACATTAATTGAGTAAAGCATGTCGATTGAGTAAGGAACTCAATCTTTATATTTGTTATATGAACTGTAGTATGTTTGTTATGATAGTTCAGTAATTAAGAGATATACGTTGAGCATGATATTATATGCTATGTGTTGCATAAAAACTGTTAAATTTTGCTGGGTTGTCGAGCTCAACCTTGCAAATAACCATTTTTGCAGGTCAAGGTTTCAAGGTAAAGTTATGTGTTACCTGAAAGTTATGAATCCAACGTGATACTTGAAGATTCCTTATGTTTTATGAGAAATGTATTTAATATTTTGAATGTAACATATTGCTAAATTGTAAGTTAAGCTATCCGGTACATTTGGATATCCATTAATGATGTAAGACTTTGTATAGTCATTTTGTTGTAATGATTCATGATATAAATTTGAATCAAAGAGATGTAATGTAAAGGTTAAAAGTTCTGGGAACGAGAATAGTTTGTAAATAGAAAATTTTAATTGTAATAGAATATTTTAATTATTCCGCAAATTTTAATTGTTGTATTATCGCTTAATGATATAAAATTAGAGGTTGAATGTATTATTAACGACCGAAGTCGAGAATTAAATTGTATAAATTTTGGGGTTGTTACAGTTGGTATCAAAGTTGTAGGTTATAAACCTTAGGTAGGAGTACCGTAGGCTATAATCATAGAGAAGGAAGATGAAGATAATGAAAGAATAAGCTCAAGTAGAGTTTGAACAATAAGAAGTAATTTAAGAAATTTATAAGGAAGGGATTAAAACATACGTGAGAGGATTCAAAGAAGAATCTCGTAGTGTTATAAGGAATATGAATGTGGGGTTACCCAACTCCAATAATAAGGATGTAAGGTGATAATAAATAGACAATGTCTATAAAAAGAGAATGATAAAGAAGTTAAGAATAGAAAGTTATATTTAAGTATGGTATAATTATACTCTTTAATAGTTGATGTATGGTATCTGGGCTAAACGATTCCTTCATAAAGTGGAGGTATATACGAACTAGCAACTCAGAACCTAGTTTGTTGGTTGTTTGTAGGAAACCACTCAGCGTACCATATTGAAACTATTAGAGACTCGATGTGTACCAAGTATAGAAAATGGATACGTATGATGAAAATGTGGAACTCGAATGAAATGTTGAGAATCTTGAAGAGATATAAAGATAAGAAATGGGAGTACCCTAACTCCAATAGCCAAGATAACGAATAATATCGTAAACGATGGAAAAGGAAAGAAGGAGGATCGTAAAACAAAACGATCACGTGTTAAGAAAAGAATTTTAAGGGAGATGATTATAGAATAAGATCACGACGTGATCTATTTAAGTTATAAAAGAAAGATGGTCTATAATGTTTGAATAATTATAGCTTAATACTATGAAGATGGTGTACTATGAAATAGTACGAGATAACTCACGAGGAGTTATAGATGATGTGATACGAGAAATTCGTATCGAGCAAAAAGCAAGTTAAGAGTAAGATAGAGTTAGGTGAGATTTTAATTGAAGACTCATGTGATGGCTGAGTTGTACAAACCTTTGTGTGGGCGAGGGTTTTGTGCTTATGCTCAGTTTATCACATTGATAATCATTGGAATGTTGGTGTCTCGCTATCAATGTATATGTGGCGAAAAGGTGATTCTTTTTTCATGTGTATATTTGATAGTTAGAAACTATTAAGATTACTCAGATATTATTAGGGTTAGGTGTGGTTCTTAAAACTAATGTATATGGTAAGTTCGTGACTCATAATAATATGGTATGTTTTGAACCCCTCAGCGAAAGGACGCCTATGGTCAGACTAGGATAAGTTCTTAAACTCATATTATTGTGGCAAGTTCCTGAACTTCCAATGTACGGTAAGTTTGATGAACTGGGGTATAGATAAGTGTGAATAGAGTATCGAGGATGATAAGAATAGATAGACTAATTAACCAATGGATCATTATAGAAAGTGGAGTTGATGGTGGAGACATAGGTTTTCTAAATCTTCTAGCTTTGCTAAATTTTCAAAATTTATTGACTTCGTGCTGATGTTTGCACTTCTATTTTCTTAAAAAATATTGGGTCAAATGATGGAACCAATGAGTTTTAAAAACAATACAGTTATTCGTCTGTCTATGCTAATTGCTTCGGCTAGACAAAAATGATTTGAAATATATATCAAAATGTATTTTTTATATCATCAATGCATCATGAAACCTGGTGCAAAGATGATAAAAATGATGGAGTCATCAATGCAGTATTACTTAGTGTTGGATGTGATCTAATGATCGTCAACCCACTACGGTATGATGTAGTATGATTAAATCACCAAATGACGGAATCCTCAAATGGACTATAAACACAGTGCGGTATCATGACGTCATAAAAAGATTTTTGAGATTTCTTTAAGATATGAGGATATATATATATATATATATATATATATATATTGATGTCCGAATTGTTGTAGAAGTTTATGCTATTTGATTCAGCTAGACAAATATTGAAAGATGTTCATGAAATTCAAGTGATCCTTAAGAAGTTATGCCGAACCAAATTATTTTGGTGCGGATTCAGATGTTGAAAAGCTGAGATGAACAACCCTTTTATAGGGGATTACGCGAAGGCGTTGAGATGTTTGTGCACAATATATTGTACTAAGGATTGATCCCCCTAAGTACGTGGAGTCCTTATAATCTTATGACTGTTAAAGTTAAAGTTGAAAGATTACTTATAAGTGTGGACATGGTTCGTGGTCATTAGACCCTCAGTTGAATGCTTGCACTCTAAATTCTGAGATGAACAACTCTTTTATTAGATGTTACGCTTAGTTTACACTTTGCGTTGAAATATTTGTGCATAATACAACGTACGAAGGGCTTAACACCCTAAATAAGGAAGTCCATATAGCCTTATGACTGTTAAAGGTTCAAGTCAAGATACTTGGTAACCTAGGGATATAGTTCAAGGTCTTGTGACCCCTCAGCATAATTTGGAATCTTTTAAATTCCTGAGTTATTCATAATGCTTCCCAATTATTAAACAATTGTAAAAGATTCTTGCTATTCTAAAAGGCGAATGTGGAAAGGATTATATTCCTTAGATAGAAGTAAGTCGTAGAATGCGACACTGAATGATGAATATATTGAATAAGTGAGAAAAGAAATTTTGAAATGAGAAGGAGATGAGTTATTAAGGTATAATGTAAAACTTTTAATAGAAAAGTTTAATAATGGAATGAATAAAGTATTAATGTAAAATCTATTTTGATAGATTGAATGAATGAGGCTGAATAAATAAAATTTTGAGAACGAAATTCTTAGAAGAAAGGGTGAATGTAATATCCCGAATGTTTATGATAACGGTCCTTAGAAAAGGAAATGAATGGGTTAAAGAATATATAATATTTGATATATGATTGTGTTTAATTGAAGGTTATGTAATAAAACCTAAAAGTTGTTGAAGAAATGAATGAAGTATATATGTATGTAAAACTTTTTGCAAAGTTAACGTGTTGAAGTTATTCAACGATAATTATGAAAAAGATTTTGTGAAAACCTGAGTAAGATAGGGTTTCGGTGATTTCGAGGATGGAATCCTTATAAGGTGGGAAGGATGTGACAACCCGAATTTTTATAAATTATTAAAATAAGAATTTAATTCTTATTATGAGATGTTTTGAGTTTGAGTATTTATATATGTGTTGTATCTTTTGAAATATATATTCATATATTAGGAAAGTGGGGTTTAATAGTACCTTGAGTTATTTGTTTAGTCTGTGTCTTCGATTCTGGGGACAGAATCTTTGTAAGTAGGGGGAATGTGACTCTTTGATTGTTTGAATTGTGATTCTGAGGACAGAATCCTTGTAAGGAGGGAATGATGTAACATTCCAGAATTTTAATTGTAATTTTTAAATATTTATTGAATGATTTAAATATTTAATAGATGTGTTTATCGTTGAATAAATATTTGTTTAATTGATTTGATTTGATTTGGTTAATTATTTTTTTATAAATAATTAATGAGTTAAGAAAATTAATAATTATGGGATAATGTTCTAATTTAATTTAACAATTAAGTTAGAGAGTTTATAATGATTAAATGAATTATTATATTGATATTTCATTTTTGATGGGTAATTATTTGTATTGAGTTTTGTGACTAAATGATTTAATTGATAAATTGTTATTAGAATTAATTAATTAAGTATGAAAACTTAATTTAATAGAAATGTGACAAATAACTATATTATAAGTGGTTATTAAAATAAACTAAAGTAGTTTTACCCAAACAAAGCTTAAATATATTAATTCTTTAAATTTAAAGGGTTTTGCCAAGCAAGCTTTAGGGCTTTTGGTTTTCTAATTTTGTAAATTTAAGTAAAATAAATAAAATAAATTAAAATAATAAAACATATTTATGTTATACGTTAGTAACTGATAATACATGTAGTGGTATTATTAAGGGTTATCAGTTTTGTATTGTATTATATCAGTACGCATATCAGTTGGTTTTCTTTTATGCGTTTCATTTGCTAAAGCTTAGAGAGGAGAAGGGTTGAGAATTCAGGGAATTACAGAGAGAATTATGAGAGTTTGAGAGTGAGAGATTGAGAAGGATTGTCTACAATTGCAAGGAATTATCACACTAGTTGAAGGTATTTTTCCCTAATTATATGAATATGCATATCAGAGTTTTACGCCATAAACCTTCTAAGTCTGTAAATTCAATTTGCAAAATTTTTGATATGTATCACTGTTAATTGTGATGATACATGCTTATGATGCTAGAGTTATGTTTAAAACAAGAAATTTGTATGCTAAATTTGTTGACAGTAGGAAGAAAATAATGTCAGTATATGTATTTGTCATATGGTTCATGAAAAGTACCAATTTTTAGTGGTCAAATTGTATGAGAAACTGTAAATTGAGTCTTGTATATATTAGTTCATTAAGATACGAACATAACGTAATTTGAATGGAGTGATTTGGCCAAGTATTGATTTCACAATGATGATTTTTGGGATGAATATCAAAAATTGGGTTTTATATGAAAAACACGGAATTTGAGAAATTAAACTAGTTTTTGTTGATGTAAAATTGTTCTAATTGGTTGAAAATGTTAGCAAACATGTTTATGGTAGTTTTGTATCAATTGTTAGGGTTATTATCACTGTTTTGGGGGTGAAATTCGTGTTAGTTGGCTTACGAAAAAGTGTCGAAGCTCTGTCTGCAAAAATTGAGTTCTGCAAGTCGCGCGGACGCGAAGCCCTTAGGCGCGGGCGCGCAGATGTCGCGCGGGCGCGCAGATGTCACGCGGGCGCGCAGCCTCCCAGTACTAAACTTGCGCGGCCGCGCGAGTGCCCATTTTCAGACACTGAAGTCTTCTAATTCTGCAGACTTTGGTCGCTCTTTGTAGCTTAGCTAAGGGTTATGGTAATGTGTCCAACACGTAACAACAAGGATAAAACCAATGTTGTGTTATGGGGTTAGTGAATTAAAAGTGGTAAAAATGATTAGTAAATTTTGAACGCGTTATGTGATAACTTAGTGTACACAATGAATGTTAGACAAGTGTTGCGAAGTAAACACTTAGAATTTTTGAAATCTAAATGGTAAAGAAAGATTTGTGCTAAAATAATAAGTTTAGCTAGAAATGTACATGTTATGGTATGTTAGCATATCTAATAGATAATGTGATTCCTAGTTGTTGTAAACAAGTGTAATACATCTAATATGGGGTAATGGAATCTATGACGACTTTAATGAACGTTAAGTGTTGGTTTCGAAAGAATTTAAAGAAACACAAAATGAGATTATATAATGATAAGTGTCATACGAAGGGGAGTAAACACCTGAAGATATGTGTTAAGTTTCAAAGAGATGCAAGTTATGAAAGATTAAGACTAAGAGTCCTTGTGGTTTCGTTATATGTGCAACTAATGCATGTGAATATGAACCTTTGAACTGTTGTAGGATGTACGCAAAGTATTTAAGCTATTTTTCGGTAATTGATAATCTACGAACCAGGCAAGTCTTTCAGTTCCTGTTTGCTACGTGAACTTGATGATTAATTGTTTTTAAGTCTTTATTGCAAATAACATGATGTGTGTTATATTTATGTGCAAGCATGAACTGTCAAAGTCAACTTATGACTACATTAATTGAGTAAAGCATGACGATTGAGTAAGGAACTCAATCTTTATATGTGTTATATGAACTGTAGTATGTTTGTTATGATAGTTCAATGTTTAAGAGATATACGTTGAGCATGATATTATATGCTATATGTTGCATAAAAACTGTTAGATTTTGCTGGGCTGTCGAGCTCAACCTTGCAAATAACCATTTTTGCAGGTTAAGGTTTCAAGGTAAAGTTATGTGTTACCTGAAAGTTATGAATCCAACGTGATACTTGAAGATTCCTTATGTTTTATGAGAAATGTATTTAATATTTTGAATGTAACATGTTGTTAAATTATAAGTTAAGCTATCCGGTACATTTGGATATCCATTGATGATGTAAGACTTTGTATAGTCATTTTGTTGTAATGATTCATGATATAAATTTGAATCGAAGAAATGTAATGTAAAGTTTAAAAGTTATGGGAACGAGAATAGTTTGTAAATAGAAAATTTTAATTGTAATAGAATATTTTAATTATTCTGCAAATTTCAATGGTTGTATTATCGCTTAATGGTATAAAATTAGAGGTTGAATGTATTATTAACGACCGAAGTCGAGAATTAAATTGTATGAATTTTGGGGTCGTTACACACTCCCAAATTCAGGTACTTGAAACCCGAACTCGGTGCTTCACGATACCATTTCTATGAGCGGAATAATACTAATAATAATAACAATAATATAAATACCAAACTTAATTTACATATATCATAGTCTAATCCCAGGTATGCGACCTTTAAACATTTATTACATGATAATAATAATAGATATCATTGTCTTAATAAAGTCTAATTATTACATAAGATAGCATAAAACTTATTCTACTAACTTTCCTTTTCCCTTGTTCTTGCCTGAACTTTCTGGTTGATCACGATTAGCTAAAAAAATTTAAATTTAAAGCAAGAATGAACATTTGATTGCCCAGTAAGTAATAGCAAGCAATAAAAGTTAACTGAAGAAAGTAAATGTTTTCCGTGAATAGCACTTCTACAACGAATCAATAGTTGTGATGTAAGCTGAACCAATAATAACAACATATCAAATCTATATCAAATTTTGAAACTACGTATTGACTATAAATAGAAATCAGACGACAGACTATGAACATTGTTTTCTATTTTCAAAAAAGTTAAACAGAACTTCATCTATAAACCGTCATAACTTACAAGTACGGGGGTGATCAGCTCGTTATGCCATGTATTGATTAATACTACATGTTCGAACGATATTTTCATCCAGCATATCCGCCTTAGGCCCATAAAAGTTTCCCATGTTCGGGTTGTTCATACTTAGTAGGGAATCCAAACCAAAACAAATCGGTTGGATACAATAAAGTTCTATCTTGTTCAACAATATTTTTAAGTTTGTGTCTAGCGGAATCAAATAGATTAGATAACTTTTAAGTCAACGTATACATAATGGAAAACAATAAGTATGTATCAACATATAATAAAATATAATGATTATCCAAGTGAGGACACTTGTATAACCATATTTAAAAATTAACGAACAGAATAAATATCAGGATTGTACAATAATACAGCATTAATAAACAATAATCGAATAATTTAAGAACTTGTATGAATTCAAATAATTGGATACATAATCGATAACAATAGAGTTAATAATCTGGCATAATGATAATATAATTCTGAAACTTTCTTACTCAAATCCATTGCATAAAGTAGATGCAAAGGGTAGGATACTTGCCTGAGCTGCTACTTACAATTATGCAACTTAGTTTTATCTTTTATATCAAGACCTATCATTAATAAGATCATTTGTTCGATTAAAATAAAATTCAATACACTAGTACAAAGTAGTAAATAGACAACACTTAAACCACAACGTTTTTATAAAAAATGTTGTGGTATTTTTTTTTCACAACGTTTTTTAACAAAACATTGTAGATACATATGAAAAAAAATTATCTATTTAAAATGGTATTTTTTGGTTTTAACTAGATAACATTTTTTTTAAAACGTTATCTATGTAAAAAACGCGAAGCAAAAAAACGCGCTCAAGTGAAAACTTAAAATTAAAATAAGGATCCTCATTTAATAAATTAGCCCAAAACCCTTTCTACCCTGTGCTCCTTCACTGCTCCAAGATCCCTAACCATCCCCAAACCCTAATCTAAGAGATTGCCAACCGGCCTCAAGAAGAGCCGTAAGAAGCGTGGCCACGTCAGTGCCGACCATGGTCATATCGGAAAGCACCGAAAGCATCCCGGAGGTCGCGAAAATAAGTAAGTGGAGGTCCATATAACCAGCCAAATTTATAACAAATACTTCATAAAAATCCCCTCAATATTTTTAACAACATTTATTCATCGATAATATAACTTGCAATATTAACAACCAGATTATTCCCAGGAAAGAGGGGGCTTTTCGATAAGAATTTCTCCATATTGGCGCGCAATTAGGTGACCAAACCCCTTTTCTCGATAGAATTTTCTAGACATCGTCAATAATGTAAATAATAATATGAATAACTTTGACATCTCAATTATTGATTAAATAATATAAAATATTGTGACAATAATTGAATCAATAATGTGAGATACTATGCAACAACTACTGTAGTAATAATTGAGTATAACTGAGTGACTTTTCACGTAAGCATCAATAATCAATATTGTGTGCTACTATGCAACCACGCGTATTACTGTACTTTTATCACCAGGTATTTCAACAGTTAACGGTAAAACTTTTGCCATTATTTTTATAAAAAGATATTTCTGTTGTTTTCCAACTCCAACAATAATTTTGTTGTGGGGTCTACCAATGATTGTGTCGTC
This sequence comes from Panax notoginseng, assembly GCA_016801055.1. Taxonomy (NCBI): domain Eukaryota; kingdom Viridiplantae; phylum Streptophyta; class Magnoliopsida; order Apiales; family Araliaceae; genus Panax; species Panax notoginseng. Next base: position 195,724,616 of record CM029016.1, read on the forward strand.
ATACGAATATTTCCTCTTAAAACGAATATTCCCCGACCAATCGAATATTTTATAACAACTTGCTTACTTTGCAAAATTTATAAATATTACCCACAACTATAACATTATATTAAATCCACACCATAATATTCAAAAATATATTTTGAGAAAAAATTAATCTTTATTCATAAAAGTTGGGGTCTTACATAAAGACCAAGAACTGTTGAATTTTAATTGTAGACGCTTGAAGGCAAGTTTTCTTAACGCTTGTCTAACCTTCGTGTTAGTCAAGTTTCTGTGATTCATATTATAATATGCATGAATTGTTTTACGAAAGAGTTGATGTCGATTTTAACTTAGCTTGACCAATCTTAAGAGTTTGATTGATTTGTTTACAAGTCTTTCGGTATAGTATTGATAACACTATCTTATGCCAATTATTTGGTATGGATCCAAAGGTAAGCCTGAGTATGAATAAACCAAAGTATTTTACATCGATTATTTGATGGGCACATGAGGTTGCCAAAACTTAAACGTAGATACGTTTAACGGATGAGTGTTGATCAACATAGAGTACTATAGGCTGATCACCTGGAAGTGATCGTAAGATATATCGAACTTATGGACTTAGTGTCGGGTTGTCCTTTTTCATGAATGAAAGTCAAAAGAGAATGTTTATGGTCTTTTGACCTACTCAGAATTTCTAAGTTACTGTATATACTTTGGAATGGTTTTATGAGAATGAAAAGTGCTATTCAATGTTTCATAGTACTTCATAGCTATTTGTTCAGTTGATGAAGAATAATCATATAATTCTCGTCGTGGTACTTGTATTATATATTGCTAGACTTGCTGAGCTAGTTATGCTCACTTCTTGCTTGAATTCTATGATTGCAGCTAAGGCCGAATGAACCGAGGGTTCTATTAAAGATACAGGCAAAGCTAAGATGGATAAGTAGTTTATCATGTAATAGATTAGTATATTTGTATGAATTATATTATGATAAATGAAGAATGTATTTGGTTACAGAACATGGGAAAGGATTCATTACTATTTTAATAAGACTGTAGTAAATACAATCATTTTGACGTTGTTTCGATGGAATAAATGTATAGTTATGAGTACCATGTAGCACCATATATGTGGGTTGAAAGTACCCGAATTTAGGGGCGTCACAAGTTGGTATCAAAGCATTAGATTATAAAACTTAAAGGGGGAAGAACCTTAGGCTAATAACCTCATTAGTAAATGAGAAGTTAGAAGCAAATGAACTCTAGTAGAATTTATTAATTAAGTATTGAGGAAAATCAGTACCAAAAGATTTAAAAGATGGAAATTAATCTTAAATAAACTAAATGTGATTTGTTCTTATATTATTGTTTATTATGTACTAATCAACATGTTATGTGTTATTGTAGATGTCCATCGATAGCTTCGTGTATAGGGATATACACATGGTGAGTGAAGAGTGAGTAAACATGATAAAGCTAGTACCGGTGTCAGTGGCGGAGGTACCAATGGTGAATATAGATGAGTCTGAACCGGAGGAGGACTATCTAGATGGTGACATAGAAAACTTAGGATCGGCGTCATATTTCGATATGGTGGTCGATGTGGATGAGGATATGGAGGTAGCCTCGTTTGATACGGTGGTACCTGCACTAGAGCCAACACCTCTAAAGGCAATGAGGGCATTGTATCTGGTGGTGCTTGACTGGAATGTGCAATTGCGCACTATTGTGCAGAACTTGAGGGAGGAGGTTAATGACCTCCATGAAGCCAAGGAGTCTGCAGAAGTAGATTTTGAGATAGAGCATGATGAGAAGGTGCTCATGAAGGATAAGGCGATGGATTTTAAGAATGAGGCCATTGAGCTTCGTAATGAACTGGGGGAGAGGAACCAGAAGATAACACGGATGTCTTACATCTATGAGAGTGCTCATGAGGATACAAGCTGAAAATTACTTGTTATTCCATTAAGTCGGGGCAAACTCATCATACTATTAGTCGGGATATTATGTCGATTCTTGCGATTCAGAAGCACGAGAATGTTGTTATGCATTATTTGTAACGCCCTAAAATCTGGTTTATCTTCACACATGAATTTCGTACGTCACGGTCCCACTCCTTTCCAAACATACATCATTATATAGTGAAATATAACAACATGCATTCTCAATTCCCGAGTTCTAATACCTTATACCTCGTTCATTACAAATAATGATAATTACATTATTCTTTACCTCTTACACGAGTGACTTTCATCCGCCACCAAGGATACATAACAGTTTATTAAACTAATCTAAAGTTTAATTAAATTATTTTATATTAAAAAATCTTCACTTGATCTTCTTGTTCATTCCTCTACTGAATGACACTTCTTCTAGATACCGATCAGCTTGATCTTTACGGGATCCTTAAATTCTTCTAACATCATTCACTGAATATGGTTTTCATTTAAAGCAAGTGTGAGCATTCAATTACCCAGCAAGTCATAGCAGTTGAATAAACAACTTCAAGAGTTTAAACATTTATTTAGAACTTCGATAATCGAACAAAGGTTATGAAGCAGCTTGAATAATAGGAATAATCTCGATTGCTATTACTTTAAAACATTAGTCACATTCACTTTGAAATACTTTCCTTTTTCTACCTTTTCCATACATATCATGTCCGGCTAGAATCATTAGCACAGACTTATCAATAATGGTTTATGTATAAACAAAACATACTCATATTGAATAGTTCAATCACAGAACAGTTCATCTCATAAAAACACCGAAGTGTTCAAATTGTGGCACACGGCCTCATACATACTACCACCTTGTACAAATACCACACATTTTCACATAAACAAGACTTCTCAAGTTCAACATCTGAGAAGTTTAAGAAACTAGCATTCATGTAAAATATGAATGAAGTTAGGAAACTTGTCTTACGCACAGCTACAGCTTAAAGTTTACGCTGAACTGCTCATTCCAATTCCTATATCATATAAGAAAATAACACATACCCCAATTAGTCATATACTTAACTTACGCATTGGTTTAAACTTAACTTTACTTCTTAGGGTTCGCGTTCTTGAAATCTAAGTCTACTCGACCAACTTTCATTACCAGTTTACAGCTTTATGACATACAGAGATGTCTTACTTATACGTTCATCATCTTTGATGATTTGCATTCTTATCTTCCTTTTATACTCTTCTAGGACTCAGTACACATCGTGTTTCTGCTAGTAGTCTATATGGTACTCTGAGTGGTTTCCCATAAATAACCAACAAACAAGTTCCCGTCTCATCTACACTGCCATCACAGTGAGTTAGATCGGTTGCCAGTTTCATATATACCTCCGCTCTCTGAAGGAATTGTTTAGCCCAGCTTCCATATGTCAACCATCAAAGGTTACGATTGTACTACAACCTAAACTCATCTAACTTATCCGAACCATTAAACTACAATGTTCGTTAAGTCAATTTCTTATTCCTTATGGCTTTCTGGCAACTAAGTGGCATACCTCAGGATTCATTCTTATCCGACTCACATTCGGCTTTCATTAACCTTATTACCGTTCGTTACAGCTTTCTTGATAATTCATATCTTACTTAATACTTTTGTTATCCATTAGCTGACCCCCACATTTATTACACCTTCTTAATGTCGAAGCCATATCGTTCGTTGTATGCTAAGATCGGTCGTTCATCGTTTACTTTCTTTGTCTTTTAATCACATTTAATCTTTCCACCTAACCTTTACTAACGGTTTAGAACACTTGATTAAGTGTTACATTTGATTAACTACACGTTCATTAGCTTTCGTTACACTTCCCCCAGGATTTGAGCAATTGAAAGCTCATCACTGGGCCTTGACCTGCACCGGCGCTACGGAGCCGGTTCCCTTCACTATCTTCGCGCTGCAGCGCCACTATGTAGTGGCTACCTCCCCAGTCTGGCGTTGCGGTGCCACCTTACAAAGCATGGCTGGCGTTGCGGCGCCAAGCCCTAATCTTTGAAAAAATTTCTAAGTGTTTACACTGGCTTGAGACGGTTACTTCACAATCTCATAACTTTTTTGTTATAACTCGGAACGAGGTCGTTCCAAAGTTATTCTCTTCCTTATCTTACGTACTTCAATCCCCCTCAGACAGAACTTTGTTCTGAACCCATTAACATAACATTCGATTGGCTTAATCTTCATCCTTCGTTCATTTTACGTTTTTAACGTTCTTCGTTCGTTCGTCAGTAATTCGGTCATACGAACTCGAAACTCATTCGTTCTTGAGTCCACAACTCACATTTTCTACGTTCTCTTACTTTCTTATGAAACCCTACATGTTCGGGTTCATTTACACACTTTCCAATTCTCGTTCGCCATTTACAAAATTTTCACCATAACTTCGTTATAGCTAGGTTTTAATCTATTCTTCATGAACGTTTCTACCGTTCCTAACCAATCAAGAAGCAACTAACTTATACGCGATGGTTTTAAATTTGTCCATCAACAACAATTATACTACGATGGTTTTAAATTTGTCCATCAACAACGTTCTTCGTGTTCTTCGCATATTCTTCGCATTCTTCGTTCGTTCTTCATTTTTAATCGATATTTTGATTACGATTTCACTTTTTCTAAGAATTTGATGTTATAAAACACCATTCCTTACTTATTTCACCGAATCATTCATATGATTTTTCCGGATCGTTCAAATTCATTACTAATCTTATACTTCCTTAAAAAATTTATAAAATAAACTTCTAATTCTTATTTCTTCTTTTCTCATGATTTCAACCATATGAAAATCATTCCTAACATCTTTTACTCTTATTCTCATTAAGCTACGTTTTAATCATAGAAAACTTAAAAAAAATTATATGAGACAAGGTTTCGGATTACCTTTCTCCTTTAATCTTCTTCCGTCGGACAAAGTTTGCACACGAGCAAGCTTTTCCTCCTCCTTTTCCTCTTTTTCCTCTTTTTCCTCATCCGAACTCTCTCTCTCTCTCTCAAATGTTGGTGATTTTCAAAATCACCAACAAATGAAATTAAGCTTCCCTTTATAGATTTTCAAAGTTAGGGGCAAAATGAAATTACTATTCACACCTCCTTACTATTCCACCTCCTTACTATTCACGAAACTTTCCTTGGAAGTTTTGTGGTTTCATCTTTCGGGATTCGTCCGACAGTTTTAAAAACTGCGATTCTCGGAATCTAAATATTTTTGGATATTTTGTCTTTCCTTTACCCATTAACTTTTACGTATTCTTCGGATCTCCGAAAAATTGAAAAATACTTTTTGACGTTAAGCGTTTTCCTTCACATTTTCCCCTAACGTAGTTAAACGGATGAAAAGTACATAACAGTACTTTTCGTTGTTTTTATTTCGTCTGATTTTTGCACATTTTTTAAGAAAAACTTTTATCGGCTTACTTAACTTTTCACGACATAATATCATCAAATCTTTCGACGGAATGTCATTTCGACATACCGAACTCTCGAAAAAGCTTAGGTTATTCAAACATTTAGGGTTTCGTCTAGTGAATAGTGTTTATTTCGTCTTTTTCCCCGAAAATATTTTTGTTCCCGGAAAAATTTTATTCTCGTCTTAAAAATTCTTACTCATTCAATCTAACTTATAGCCAAAATCCTCCTATATTATAATCATCTTAGGTTCTAGAACGATTAATAAACACATAGCACATAATATTATTAATAAAAATTCCTTTTATTAATAACTAATTCTTTAAATTTTAAATTCTGAACAATCCGGATTCTCTGGGTTGTTATAGTATTAGTAGTAGATAGAGAAAGTCTAGATCGATAAATATGTTGTGTAGTGACGTAAAACCCTCTTTTTTTATAATTAAAGGGTAGTATTTTTGTAAATCCCAATTTTTGTGAAATTCAATCGCGGGATAGAAATGTAATAGCTTTGGTTATGGAATCAATCTGTAAACAGTTTGAATTATGAAGAAGCATATTAATATAAAGAGGTTTTTATTAAATGTGCTTTGTTGTGGTATGAGTTGTTGTTTGACGAATAATAACTAAGTAAGCAAATAAATAATAATGAAAATTTATTTATTTAATCAAAAAAATGTCGCCAAGAAGAAGACAACGTAATCAGGAAGTTGAATCCCATAATGATAACCAAAGGGGTCAGAACAACCCTATGCAGGAGTTCGTTAATTTATTAATGGCTGCATTTAATCAAACCAGGGGTAGAGCACCCGCGATCCCTAGGGTAGCCAAAACGACTACCTTTAAGGAATTTAAAAGTGTAGGTCAGCTGGAGTTCAAAGGAACTACGGACCCAATTGAGTCCCAGACATGGGTGAGGGAAATTGAGAAGGCGTTTGTAATCGCAAACATAGGGGAGGCGCAAAAGACTTCTTTTGTGACCTATATGATGAAAGGAGAAGCCAACTTCTGGTGGGAGGCTCACCAGGGTGGGGCTAGGACAGATGCTGTAACATGGGAACAGTTCAAGAAGGCTTTCTTCGAGAACTATTTTCCTACAAGCATGCAGGGAGAATGGAGATTAAGTTCTTAGAACTCAAGCAAGAGGACATAACGGTTCCCCAGTATGCGGCCAAGTTCAATGAATTGGTATGATTTGCTCCACATCAAGTGGACACCGAGGAGAGGAAGGCTCGTAGGTTTGAGCAGGGACTGAAACCCTGGCTCTATAGTAGGATTTTTGTGTTTCAGAGTGCTTCGTATGGAATCATTCTGGAAAAGGAAATTATTGTTGAGGGTGGTAGTGAGGCTTTAAGCCAATACCACAAAGAGAGAAAGAATAAGAGCAAAGGAGAGGGAGTATCCAAGATGGAGGGAGCTAGTGGCAGTGGAAGTATGCCCAAGAGGAAGAGTTTTAACTCTGGGAATACTGGAGTAAAACATAAGGGGATCCTAAGCATAGTATCGAAGCATGCAAGACATGCAGAAAGGCTCATCTAGGAGTCTGTCTTAAGGGGAAGTTGGTTTGTTATAATTGTGGGCATGAGGGTCATATATCACCCAATTGTCCTAACCCTAAGAAGAACCAAGGTTGTTTTGTTTGTGGGTCAATGGACCATATGGCAAGAAATTGCCCAAAGAAAGGGCTGGAGGGTAGTAAGGGTGCTAGTAGTGGTAAGCTAGCCATTACTGGACCAACACCATCGGGTAGACTCACGGCCCGTACTTTTAATATGACTTTCTAAGATGCGGTTGCATCAACGGATGTAGTAGCAGGTATTATTCCAGTCAATGAGATAAATGCTTATATATTGTTTGATTCGGGTGCTACTTGTTCTTTTATAGCATGTGAATTTGCTAAGAGATTATGTTTATTCCCGGAAAGATTAGAAATACCTTTAAACGTTAAGGTAGTGGACGAAGAGATAATTTTTGTTGAACATATTCATAGAAATTGTTGTGTAGATATTAGAGGTAGAAAATTATTGGTAGATCTTATACCGATAAGGTTGAGAGAATTTGATATAATTCTCGATATAAATTAGATGATTAACCATAGAGCTATATTAGATTATCACAGAAAAAGTGTGAACCTTTGGATTTCTAAGAAACCTAAGGTACGTAGTGTTCTACGGTAGTAAATCACCGGGACGTTCTTGTTGTCTAACCATGACACAAGCTAGGAAGATGTTGAAGAAGGAGTGTATAGGATACATGTGCCATGTTATGGATACCCAGAGAGCGGAAGCATCATTGGAACAGATACCTATAGTACAAGAATTTACGGATGTATTTTTAGATGAGTTATCAGGTCTTCTGCCGAATAGGGAGGACGAATTTATGATTGATGTGTTACCAGGTACGACCCCAGTTTTTAGGGCACCATATAGAATGGCGTTGGTAGAGATGAAGGAGTTAATGGTTCAATTACAAGAATTATTAGATAAGAAGTACATTCAACCGAGTGTGTCTCCGTGAGGATCACCAGTATTGTTTGTAAAGAAGAAGGATGGATCGTTACGACTCTGTATCAACTATCGTGAGTTGAACAAGTTAAAGGTTAAGAATAAATACCCATTTCCCAGGATTGATGATCTATTTGATCAGTTGAAAGGGGCAAAGTATTTTTCTAAGATAGATTTGCGTACGGGGTACCATCAGCTGAAAGTAAGGAAGGAGGATGTACCTAAAATGGCGTTCAAAACTCGTTATGGTCATTACGAGTTTCTGGTTATGTCGTTTGGGTTGACTAATACGCCAGCCGCATTTATGAATATGATGAACAAAGTGTTCAAATAATATTTGGACAAGTTTGTTGTACTATTCATTGATGATATTCTAGTCTATTCAAAGACACCAGAAGATCACGCTGAACATTTGAGGATAGTGTTGGAAACACTATGGAAGGAGAAGTTGTATGCAAAATTCACTAAGTGTGAATTTTAGCTTGGAAGAGTGCAGTTTCTAGGACATGTTATTGATAAAGATTGCATTTCAGTGTATCTAGCAAAGGTAGAAGTAGTTAATAATTGGGAACAACTAAAAACATCAACCGAGGACCGGAGTTTTCTGGGGTTAGCAGGTTCAACTGGGACTTTTCTAAAATAGCTACTCCATTGACGAATTTGACAAGGAAGTCTGTAAAGTATGCGTGGACGGAAAAGAGTGAAAATAGTTTTTAAGAACTAAAAAGGAGGTTAAGTGAGGCACCTATATTATCTTTACCAGATAATACGGGGAATTGTGTAGTTTATAGCAATGCTTTGCATATAGGACTGGGTTGCGTGCTCATGCAGCATGGCAAGGTCATTGCGTATGCGTCACGCCAGTTGAAAGATTATGAGAAGGTCTATCCTATTCATGACCTAGAATTGGCAGCAGTAGTTTTTACATTAAAAATATGGAGACATTATCTATACGGGGAGAAGTGTGAGATATACATAGACCATAAAAGTCTAAAATATATCTTCACACAGAAGGAGTTGATTATGAGGCAGAGAAGGTAGTTAGAATTGATAAAAGATTATAACTGTGATATCTTATATCATCCAGGAAAAGCAAGTGTAGTGGCCTATGCGTTAAGTAGGAAGGGTATGGAAAAGCTATCAATGTTAACGACTAAGAATGAGTTAATATCGGAGATGGCAAAAATGGAGCTAGAAGTTAAATTACCGAGTGAATCGGGAAAGATGTTATTCACAATGGAAACTCAACCAACGATAGTGGAACGAGTTAAGGAAGTATAACTAAGTAATGAGGAGTGCGAACAAATAAAAAAGAGAATGAAGGATGAAGAGAAGACTAGGTATAACCTTGATAAAGAAGTATTACTTCGTTTTGAAGGAAGAATTTGGGTTCCAGATAATTTCGAGTTAAAAGAAGAGATAATGAGAAAGGCTCATAGTTCGAGGTACTCGATACATCCATGTAGTACTAAGATGTATCAAGACCTTCGACAGAACTTTTGGTGGCCAAAGATGAGGAGAGAGATAGTAGAATATGTTAATAAGTGCTTAACTTGTCAGAAAGTTAAGGCCGCACACCAACGACCGAGTGGATTATTACAATCATTAGAGATTTCGGAGTGGAAGTGGGAGCATATCACGATGGACTTTGTGGTGGGACTTCCAACGACGAGGAAGGGATACGACGTTATCTGGGTAATAGTAGATCATTTAACAAAATCAGCTCAGTTTTTACCGATAGGAGTTAGGTATAATCTAGAGCAATTGGCTAAACATTATGTTAAAAAAATTATTTCAAGACATGGAGTATCTATTTCGATTGTGTCAGATCGTGATCCACGATTCACATCGAATTTCTGGAGAAGTTTGCCAGAGCAACTGGGAAACACAGTTGAGGTTGAGTACAGCTTATCATCCTCAGACGAATGGACAAAGTGATCGGATAATTCAAACGTTAGAAGATATGTTAAGATCTTGCGTTATGGATTTCAAGGGGAGTTGGGACGAACATCTGCCTTTGGTGGAATTCGCTTACAACAATAGTTTTTACGCTAGTATAGGCATGCCGCCTTACGAAGCATTATATGGGAGGAAGTACAGAACTCCACTGTGTTGGGATGAAGTAGGTGAACATCGAATGTTGGGACATAAGATGGTACAACAAATGGCAGACATGGTGAAGTTAATACGTACTCGATTGGTAGTGGCTCAAGAGAGACAAAAGAAGTATGTGGATCCTCACCATGAGAAGAGGGAGTTTGAGGTCGGTTTGTATGTCTTTCTGAAAGTGTCGCCTTAGAAAGGGAAGATATATTTTGGAAAGAAATGGAAGTTAAGTCCAAGGTTTATAGGACCTTTTGAAATTTTAAGAAGGGTAGGAGAGGTAGCTTATGAAGTAGCTTTACCTCCAGAGATGGAATGAATACATAATGTGTTTCATGTGTTTATACTGCGTCCTTATAAATCGGACTACAAATGATAGACACGTAATTCATACATTTAATTATCCATAATTTTGTCCTTTTAATTATATTAGTTTATTAAATTAATATGTTTTATTTTATTTTGTAGGATTTAATATTTGTTGCATTAAAGTCAAAATCTTGGTGATCAAGGGATATTTAATGCTTTTATTCATATAAGGAATATCCAAGAAGAATCCTACAAGGAGTAGGAAAGAGGTTGAACAATCTTGGTGTGCAAGTTAAATCCAACAACAGAAGGGAAAGTATATCTAGAAGATTTCTTTTTGAGAAGTTGATTGGGGACAAAACTGTCCAAGTTCAATTAGGGTTCCAAGTTATTTTCCCTATAAATAGGCCTCTTGTTTTAGAGAGAAGGGCACCACTTATTATTTTCTTTTTCTTATTTCTTCACTAGTGTAGAAGGGAGTAACATATTTAGAGTTTATTTTTTTCTCTTATTCCAATCACGCGTGAAACTACTGTCAGGGAGTATTTGTATCTTTCTTTTATTTATATAATAGAAATTCTCTTTTTAATCATTGTTCTTATTTCATGCGAATTGTAGTACTAATATTATTTGTTTTTGTTTTTAATTCCATGGCTAGCTAAATTTCTAATACCTAGGATTATGATGAAACTAAGTATTTCATAATAATATTTTCTTTCCGTTCCAAAATTAATGCATAATTATTTTCGCCTTTATATTTTCCTCCGCATAAATTGCATATGATTTTTATATTGATTGCGAGGTTTTGATAAGTTATAGTTAATCTGTGAATTTTTCATAACTTATGCTTGCCCATATTAATTATATGAATCATTATTTTTAAAGGGACGGGAGAATAATTTGGGAATTGATTTAGGAAATAAGAAATTATTTATTATGTTAATATTTGGTGGATTCTGATTCCTAGGTATCTTTTCTCATTAATCGTTTCTGTTATTAATTAGTAGTTTGAATAATTTAGTTAATAAATTTTCTCCACCATATTTATTTCTAATTCGCCTAAAATATTAATAAAGGATATATTAAAGAATTAATCTAGTCTCTGTGGGTTCGACCTGTACTTGCCAGTTCTTAAATTTGACAATGTGCACTTGCAGTTACATATTTTTATCACATCAAGTTTTTGGCGCCGCTGCCGGGGACTAGAATTAATTTTTATTTATTCCTTAATTTTTATTTATTCGAATTAGGTTTAACTCTAATTTTATTTTATTTTTATTTTTTTTTCAGGAGTATTGAAGTTGGTCGAAGGAGCGAAAAGATAAAAATTTTGTTGCTGCGCTTTCTTCGGTACTTCGTATCTCCATATTTAAAAAAAAAAAAAGTTTAGCTTTTATTATTATTAATATTTTTTTTTATTTGCCGCATTCATGCATTCACTCACGTAGAGCACATCCTGTTAGGTTTTTATTTTTATTTATTATTATTATTATTTTTTGTCAAATATAAACTGTGGTGATTGCTGGAGGATTAAGGTACGTCAAAATTTCTCATTCTTTCGTAATTCACATAGTTTTAGGACACTTTATTTGTTTACAATTTTTTATTATTATTTGTGCATTTTCATCTTTAATCTAACAATAAGGGCACAACCCTTAACAAGATAAGGTGGGGATTTCATCACCCTTCCTTGGCCCACAAATAACCCAATTTGCATTTTGCATGACCATGACCTAATAAAATCAAGTAGACGTTGGCCCCTAGGACCCTCGAGCTCAATTAGGACAAGAAACTCCAAGAGGAGTCTGAATTTTAAATTAATCAAACTACTGGTGTCTAGGCAAGTGGTTCAAAAGGTATACGCCTAAAGATTGTGTGGTTAATCAATTAGTCACCGTTTCTACGGAGAGACTCCCACCTTTCTTACACTTACCTGGCTAGTGATGTGATTAATTTCGAATTTGGTGAATCTTGCGGTGGAACTTGGAATAGTTAGGAGCTGTCTAGATTTTAATTAGGTTGACCTTAGAAGTAAATTTATTGTTATTTTTTATTTTATTTATTTATTTATTTATTTTTGTTTTTTTTTTATGCTTATCTGCTTATTTGTTAAGTAGTGTATGCAAAAAGTGTGGATTAGGGACGAAGCATCCCGATTAGTGAGAACACTTGATTTTTCGGATTTCACTTTAAAAGATCTCACTTTAAGAAAAATGGAGGGCGCACAAACTGTTTCTTTAAGGGATCGATGTTATCCTTCCCACTTTGCCCAACCTTCATGTATCAGTCTACCACCGGTAACTGGTAACAATTTTGAACTTAAGCCACATTTTATAAATATGTTACCTAGGTTCACAGGGATAGAAGATGCATATTTATTTATTCAGGAATTTGAGGAAGTTTGTGCCCTAATGAAAATTCAACAATTGTCTGATGACTCAATTACGCTAAGATTTATAACATTTGCTTTAAAAGATAATGCTAAAAAATGGTTATATAGCCTACCAAATAATTTCATATCAACTTGGGAGGGATTTGTTGTTACATTTCTAAAAAAATATTTTCCAAATCATAAAACTGCTAAAATTCGAACTGCAATTCATCAATTTTGCCAACATGAAAAAGAGTCATTTTGGAAATATTTTGATAGATTTAAAAATTTGTTATCCCAATGCCCACACCACGGAATTGAGAAATGGAGATTGTGTCAAATTGCTTAAGAAGGTTTAGACTATCCCACTAAAACAATGTTAGAGTCAATGTGTAAAGGGGATTTTTTGAATAATGATGAGGAAAAGGCTTGGAAGTTTTTAGAAGACTTAGCAGAAAAAACCATGCAATGGGAAACCACCCGAGAGACAGATAAACCTAGTTCATCTAGGGGTGTTCATACAATTGACAATTCAATTGCTACAGAAGCTAAGTTGGCTGGTGTACTTAAAAGACTTGAAGCATTAGAAACTAGGGGACAATCACACGTGAACCAAGTTTCAACACCAACACCTTTGTGTCTAACTAATTCACCAAGCCATGTGATTGAGGAATGTCCTAGAGTCATGTCCCAACTCGAAGAATATGAACAAGTCAATTTAATGTTTCAAAGACCTGCGAATGACCCATTTGCACCCACTTATAATCCAGGTTGGAGAAATCATCCTAATTTTGCATGGAACCAAGGACCCTACCCAAATAATTCTTCAAATCAGGTCAATCAGTCTCTAAATCTATCTTTTCAACCTTACCAAAATTCAAATCCAGTACCTCAATATCCACCAGGTTTTTCTAATGAAAGTGAGAGGAGACTTAGCACCTTAGAGAAAAGTGTGAGCACCTTAGAGAAGAGTGTGAAAACTGTAATAAAATCCATTTCTCGCCTAGAGATCCAAATGAGTCAATTGGCCACTACAGTTAGTGAAAGAGAGAAGGGTAAACTTCCTAGTGTACCCGAGACTAATCCAAAATTTTCAGTTCCTACTCAAAAACCTTATCATGTTAATTCACTTAAAAACAACCAAGTCAATCATGTGAATTTTGTAATTTCTTTAGGGTCTGGAAATTATTTTAACAATCATGCTGGAATTGATAATGAAGAAGAGAAAAATTTAAATGTTAAATCTAATAATCCATCTTCAAAGTTAGCCCAGCCTGAAAAGCCCACAAACTCTGAGTCAGTAGGTCTATCTACTCAGCTTGTATCAAAAAATGATCAAACCACATCTTCTGAATCAAATAAAAAAGTCTTCAAACCTAAAGCCCCATTCCCTCAAAGACTTATTTCAAATAAGCAGTCAGCCCAGTTGGACAAAATTTTAGAAGTGTTCAAACAAGTAAAAATTAACATTCCTCTTCTGGATGCCATTCAACAAGTTCCCTCGTATGCTAAATGTCTAAAAGATTTGTGCACACATAAAAGAACCACTCGTGTTCCTAAGAAAGCTTTTCTAACAGCCCATGTTAGTTCTATCTTGTCATGTCAAGTCCCTGTGAAGTATAAGGACCCCGGTTGTCCTACAATTTCATGCATCATAGGTGACATATTAATTGAAAAAGCTTTGCTTGATTTAGGAGCTAGTGTGAACATGTTACCATTTTCTGTGTACCAAACCTTAGGCTTAGGGGAGTTGAAAAAGACAAGTGTCACACTCCAACTAGCTGACCGTTCTGTTAAAGTACCAAAAGGAATAGTTGAAGATGTACTCATTAAGGTTGGTGATTTTGTCTTCCCTGTTGACTTTATTGTCCTTGAAACCCAGCTTGTTGCCAATCCCAAGGGTCAAATTCCTGTCATTTTAGGTAGACCATTTCTAGCAACTTCTAATGCGTTAATCAATTGTAGAAATGGACTGATGAAATTGACATTTGGGAACATGACAATTGACTTAAATGTGTTTAATGTGGGAGAGCAACCTAGTGATTTGTTTGACTAGTCCGTTGAAGTGAACATGATTCAAAAAATGTCGGGAAATGAGCTTATGGGGGAAGATGAAATTATTAACTTTTGTCTAAATCATTTTGGTCAAAATTGGGATGAAACTGAATACTTGAATGAGGTCAATGAGATGATGGCCTCCACAGCCCAAAAATCTTACTCTAGATTGGAACCTATAGTTGAATCAAGTTTGACACATTTTGAGTATTTTCACAAGAATCAAATTGACCTTCAATCCTCTTATGATCATTTTAAGTCTACCTCGGGTCCATCTGAAGCGCTTTCCAGAAACACTAAATGTGATTTAACAAATGAACCAAAGGTTATGGATAATGATAATCTTCCATGTTTAGATAATGAGATCATATCTCCCATTTCAGATAATGCATGTGTTAATCAAGTGGTGTCTAAACATCTTGGTCTAACAGTTATTCAAAATGATAAAAATGTTTTAGTGCCCCATGGTAACAAATATGGATGGCAAGTTTGGATAGATTTTATGAAGTTAGAATTTTTCAAAAGGAACCATCATTTTTCGTTATCATTATCTGACTCAATTTTAAAAGAATCAGTCGGGTATGCTCACAATTGTTCTTATGTTGCAAATTCTAACTATTTCCAATTACCCAGACCTCCTGAAAATCATACGCAATCCACTCTAGGTTGTCTGTTTGTATCCCTGATCATTTACAGTCGCATAGTTTTTAGGATGCATAAATTTTGTAGATATGTACATTTATTTTCTTTCTCACCACATTTTCTTGCAGAACAAATGCCCCATCGTACAAGGTATAATTCTTTCATATCTTTGTTCTCTTTTCTTCATTTGCATACATTGAGGACAATGCATGATTTAGGTATGGGGGAGTTTGTTTGTATTATTGTATTAGATTTTTTTTTTATTTCTCTTTTTAGGAAAAAATAGTAAAAAAAAACACGAAAAAATTATTAAAAAATTTTTTTGACTTTTTATGCATTGGATTAATTCTAATAAGTGTTTGTGGAGCAAAACTCATGAGTAAGATTGAAAGATTTAGAACTCTTAAATTTTTGATAAGATGCGAAATCTTAGTTCAAAACACCATCCGGATTAAAATTGATTTCACAAGCATTTTTGCACTTCACGTTTACACTAATTCTTAGTTGTGGGGTATAAACCATGATTCGAGTAATTTCAAAGAAAAAAAAGAAAAAAAAAAGAAAAGAAACGAAGAAAGAATGAAAAAAATGAAGTTGAAAAAAGTTGAAAAAAAAAGAAGAAATAAATAACTGCTTCAATGTCCATTAAACGAAATAACTGGGTATCCAAGCCTCGGGAAGCATCGATATTCACGCTGAAAAGTGTGATGGATAAAAGCAGCTTGACTAATCTAATTTTGTGGCCTTTGTTACTCGAGTAAGTAAGCCCTTAGGGGTGTCTCTACACCTAATGTCCTAAAGCCATCTGGTTTGGGAGTCATTGGTCCAACGCTCGCTCTACATGGGTAACTCTGAAATGCCTAAGAAAATAAGACATTGCACAAGTCAAGAATCAAAATTGAAAAAAAATGGAAAAAAAGAAAAGAAAAAAAATGAGCTTGCTTGATTTTCATGGTAAAAATTCCTACTAAGAGTTACATCATATACACATGCATGCATCACATGGAATTGATTTAATGAAGGATGGTGTCTAAAATAAAAGGATTGAGTATTTTTGATAAGGTGAAAGTGTGATTTTGAATTTAATCTTGCTTATGTATAATGCCCATAAATATTTAGAAGTTTTCTTTCAATTTCATAATTTGTTGAACCCAAGAAATATATTTTTGAATTTTGTGGGTATATTCACTGCAAACCCTCACGAGACACAACTCGTCCACTTGGGTAACCTTAGAGTTTAAAGGCTTGTTGCACATGCAAAGTGCAATCGTGTTTCCTACGAAAATGGGGTAGTGTAATTTTTATTTTATTTTATTTTTATTTTATTCGAGGACGAACAAAAGCTAGGTATAGGGGTATTTGATAGACACGTAATTCATACATTTAATTATCCCTAATTTTGTCCTTTTAATTATATTAGTTTATTAAATTAATATTTTTATTTTATTTTGTAGGATTTAATATTTGTTACAATAAAGTCAAAATCTTGGTGATCAAGGGATATTTAATGCTTTTATTCATATAAGGAATATCCAAGAAGAATCCTACAAGGAGTAGGAAAGAGGTTAAACAATCTTGATGTGCAAGTCAAATCCAACAACAGAAGGGAAAGTATATCTAGAAGATTTCTTTTTGAGAAGTTGATTGGGGACAAAACTGTCCAAATTCAATTAGGGTTCCAAGTTATTTTCCCTATAAATAGGCCTCTTGTTTTAGAGAGAAGGGCACCACTTATTATTTTCTTTTTCTTAGTTCTTCACTAGTGTAGCAGGGAGTAACATATTTAGAGTTTGTTTTTTCTCTTATTCCAATCACGCGTGAAACTACTGTCATGGAGTATTTGTATCTTTCTTTTATTTATATAATAGAAATTCTCTTTTTAATAATTGTTCTTATTTCATGCGAATTGTAGTACTAATATTATTTGTTTTTGTTTTTAATTCCATGGCTAGCTAAATTTCTAATACCTAGGATTATGATGAAACTAAGTATTTCATAATAATACTTTCTTTCCGTTCCAAAATTAATGCATAATTATTTTCACCTTCATATTTTCCTCCGCATAAATTGCATATGATTTTTATATTGATTGCGAGGTTTTGATAAGTTATAGTTAATCTGTAAATTTTTCATAACTTATGCTTGCCCATATTAATTATATGAATCATTATTTTTAAAGGGACAGGAGAATAATTTGGGAATTGATTTAGGAAATAAGAAATTATTTATTATGTTAATATTTGGTGGATTCTGATTCCTAGGTATCTTTTCTCATTAATAGTTTCCGTTATTAATTAGTAGTTTGAATAATTTAGTTAATAAATCTTTTCCACCATATTTATTTCTAATTCGCCTAAAATATTAATAAAGGATATATTAAAGAATTAATCTAGTCTTTGTGGGTTCGACCTGTACTTGCTAGTTCTTCAATTTGACACTGTGCACTTGCAGTTACATATTTTTATCACATCAACAAACACGTAATAGAGTATGAATCTATTCAAGTAGAAAAAGACTTAACGTATGAAGAACTTCCGATTCAGATTGTGGATAGGAAGGAACAAGTCTTGAGAAATAAGATAATACATTCAGTAAAGGTAATTTGGAGGAAACACAATGCCGAAGAAGCAACGTGGAAACTCAAGATTAAAATGAAATAAAAATTTTCCCATTTGTTTAAGTAATTGTATCGAGATTCTGGTGACAAAATCCTTATAAGAGGGGAAGAATGTAACGTCCAAGAAAAAAACGGATTTTATGTGAATTAAATTTTTATTTCCTTATTTGAATTAAATGGATTTAATTGTTTATTTACGTGAGTAAACTATTTAAAGGTCGTTCTATGACCTATAAGGAGCAGATGTGGTTAGGATTCTGGCTTTGTGCTAGTATTGATTGTTTTGAATTTCTAAAACGAAAATAAAAGTTTTCCAATAAATTCCCGTAAAAATACTATTCATCCGTTTCTGCTCGGGGATTAATTATGAATTTTTGAGAAACGCGTAATGATAGAATTCTGTTGGTTGATTTCACAATCAAAGCAAACGTGCAAGTATACACAATCAACAAGTAATATAGTGATAAATTAGAGTGTCGATCCCTCAGAGAATTCCAATTAATAAACTCCAACTACTAGTACTGTATCAATTCAATTTTATTTAAACAACCGAAAATTGTGATTCTTAAAACTAAGAAAACTAATTTTAATAAAGCAAGAAAGTATTCTAAAAGAAAACAAAGAACAAATCAAGAATTATTTGAATGCAAATAAATGACAATTAAGACTCCAATTTCTCCAATTATGATTATTAAATCAATTATCCAATTATCCCAATTATTAAATCTACTGAATTGTTAACAGGAATTCTCAAATGTCAAAAGCCCTCTCTCGAGTGATCAATTGCCTTCTATTTAACCCAGATTAATTTTGTTATATCTCTATGCAAAACAATTGAATTAAACTCGTTACAAACCCAATTCCATTTATGTTATATGTTGCAAATAGATATTCTCATTCTATTCACAAACCTAATTATTCATTGTGCAAATAACTAAGTCACATGTCACCCTGCTCAGTTCTAACTCTAGGATTCCTCTCTCGATTCCTACTAGAGTAACACGGTAATTATTGGCCAGATAATTAATCAATAAATACAAGGCATGATGAACAATTCGCTTCAACATAAATAATTGGAATAAATTAGATAATCAATTCATAACCATAAAAGGTTCCATTGGAATCTTAATAAAAGGAATTAGTTCATGACGGAAATAAAAACCAATAATTGTTTGCAAATCAACCTTAAAGAATTACAAATTGAAAATAAAGAGAAGAAGAAGAAAACTCTATAGCCAATTCTTAGTCTTCAAGTAATCCTTGTGTAGCCTCCAATGAATTAATGAATAAGATTAGATAGATCCCTAATTTCAGCACTTAATCTCTTTTTATAGCTTTTTACAATCCAAATCCAGTTAGGCTTTAAATCACCTTCAATAATCAAGTCAGCCGAAATGTCAACGCGCGTCCTAGTCAAAGCCAGCCGAGGCTCAGCGCCCCGGCGCTGTCCTTAATGTAATTTCCTGCGCCCCGGCGCTGGACTCCTCTGAAATTACCATATTGCCACTCTTTGCTCCAAATTCCCAATTCGTCCCTGCAGCTCCTGAATCTACAAAACAACCACTAAACCCAATAAACATATTCCTAAATGACTCGAAAATACAACAATTTACACCCAAGTATATCCGATTTATGGGTATATTACCCACTCATCAAATACCCCCAAACTTAAATCGTTGCATGTTCTCAAGCAACATACACAAAATAATACTAACAATATGAAAACGACAACTCATGCAAATGCAACTAACTAAATGAATATAATTCCAGCATCCAATAGCTCACGTAAATCCAGAGGCCTCAGAAAAATCACAAAAACATGCTAATACATCATGTGAGCACAGATCAATGATATCCCAACAATCAACCAATCCAAATCTGTTATTACTGATATTGTGAGTGTTTGTTCAACAACCATGCTAACTAATGAAAAGCAAAAAGCTGAAAGATAATAAAGTTCATAAAAAGCTTCATACAGTTCTACTCAAGAGTTCATCAAATAAACTAGATTCAACTGAAATTAAACAATCACCAAAATTCAGGGGTCAACATGAAATACTTATGCTTATTATTTTTTTCCAGACGGGGGCATTGTGCACTTTTCTCGCTTTATTATTATTCTTATTATTATTTTTCTCATGACTATGCATTGTCTTATTCCCTTAGGCTTTTCAATGCTACATTAACGAGCTTTCGACCAACGACTCCCAAGCCATTAAGACCTTAGGGCGCTAGGTGTAGAGACAGTCCCTTCGGGCTTACTTGCTCGAGTAACAAAGGCCACAAAACTAGACAAGCACGCCACGGTATTTTTTTTTTTTAGATATTCCAAATATTTTTCCCCCAAACTCGAGTTTATGTATAAATTCAGTATTCACTAGCTATTCAAATTGTCCCTTCATTTCACTAGCAATCATCCTTTAGAACTCTATTATCTAACCATTTAAACTATCATAGCCAACATGGTCGTTCTTCAAAGTGCTATCCTATAATATCAGTGTCAAACAGATAAAGATTCAAATCATGTCAAGAAAATCATATCACTAACTCAACAATCCTTACTAGACTTGTTCATGCAATTCTAATTTCATCATTGGCCCCCGAATAAACGCACTAGAAAACGCTGAAATTATTATGCAATCCTAAATGTAATATTTAACTAACAATAACTATCCAAATCCACAAACTAATAACAAACTATAAATTTGAAAATAAAACTTAACTACCCCCAAACTAATCTAGAGCAATGTCCTCATGCGAAAAATATAACAAAATAAAATAGAGGACTTCCCTGACGAGCTTATTCTTCAGGTGGTGCATCATCATCCTCGCTCATCTCTTGATCGGAAGGGGGAAATACAGGGAGAACAGGAGCAGTTGGGAAATGGCTAAGTTGAACGCCCGGATGTGATTGGACGGTCAATGCATTCTGTGCAGCAAATTGGTCAACTAAGAATTTGAAAATCACGTCTTGTCATTCCGACAAGCGCACATTTTGGGACTCCATATTGTAAAACCAGCTGTCTATCTCCCGCTGGACAGCTTCGGGGACCACACCACGATGAGCTGCTGTAGATGGGCCATCAGTAGGTGGAGCCTGAGGTGGTGGGGCTTGTGTAGGTGCAACTTGGGGAATTATGAAACCCAATCCCCTAGGGTGATTTGCCCCACCTGTCCATACTTTATACCGGCTGATCAACTTGTGGTCCAAAACTGGCATAGGCGTTTGGATCATCTCATCCGATTTCCATTTTACTCCGAACTTAGGACACAAAACGCAGATGAGAGACGGATGTGGTAAACCTCCTGTGGTCCCTCCTCGGGATGCTCGGAGAATAGACTGCTGAATGACGTGTCCGACATCTATTTAGAAGCCTTGAATAATGGCATATAGCAGCACCGATCTTTCTTTTGTGATATGGCTCACATGTGTGCATGGCATGAGTTTGGCATAGATGAAGGCATACCACGCCTTCCCATATAGACTGAGATTAGAATGGGGGAAGGTCATGCTACCCCGCTCATGCACTGTCCATGCAGTGCCCGGTTGACACAGCTCACGAATTATCTTCTCATAATCTAGACCAGAAGCCCAGCATACTCGTCGTTAAGATCTTCCAAATTCAGTTGATAGCACCCATTGATATCTTCGTCGCCAATTTCCACTGTCTTTCCCTTCACAAACACTCCGTAGTGATCATGTTCTGAAATATTAGCATAGAATTCCTTGACAATTGCAATCACTGCTGGGTCAGGCTGTTCGGTGAGGGAGAACCAGTTTCTTTCAGCTATCATGACCGCTATCTCTCCATCCTTGGTTTGATCGGGCCTCAAACCACATTCGGAGACTAATGAACGAGTGGCCATGCAGTTATAGCGTTCGTGTGCCTCGGCGAAGACAAATCGTCGGCTATCAAATCTCGGAGGAGCCGAGGCAGAACCGGAACCGTCTCCATGTTGTCGCTTTGAAGTCATTAAGAGATTTCTGCAATAATATGAATTCACAATTAATTGTAGTTGACAAAAATTTAGTTGGGATACACGTATCCATGACACTACCCCCAAACATCAAAATATATGTAAATGTTAAGTACATAGTTGAGGGTGTGGTAGGACATATACTAGCATGAAAATGCACAATTGTACCAATTAGATGCATGTATTTTTCAAATTCTATAAGTGGTAAGAAACACATATAATTCACCCAAAAATTTTGTCATAAGAAGTAACATATCCCTGTGTATGCCTCAAGGCAATATAATTCGTCCCATAATAGTAATGAATATGGGCAACAGTAGATGTGGAATATTGCGTTGACAAGAGGATCCATCAATAATGTGCATGGATATGGTGATATGTGCGAATTTGAACATGATCATTGACTCAGACAAATTATCAAACACCTTATGAGCTTCTCATAAATTACTGTGAATCACACTACTTTTTTATTGAGTCAAATTTCTAACACAATTACCACATATGTATGGTATCTCAATCAAAATTGGTGCCCAATCAAACGTATCTCACCTTTCGGGATAGTGAGATAATCGAAATCGAAAAGGGTGAGAATCGGTATATAGATGTAGAGAGTATGAACTAAGGTGCACATTAACTTACCCATCTCCCAAGAGTTGAATTCACCGTCTAGGAAGTGTAACTTAGAAACATACCTTTGTGGAAGGTTAGAGTTGCTTTGCAAAAGGAAATCTCAATGTGATATGTCGAGGTTTGCTCGAAATTGGGAGACTATATGAAAAGGTCAGAGCAGTTACCAGATTATTTGAAAAGATGAGGAGATAAAAATTGAGTGTTTCAACTTAAGTAGGAATCTTCTTCATATCCTCAGCGCCGGGGCGCTGGGATTTAGCTTAATGACAACGTTGGGGCGCTGCATGTCAGTAGGTCCTGATTGAACTTAGCACCGGGGCGCTGAGTTTACCTTGGTACTGGGCGCCGGGGCGCTGCATGTCAGTAGCTGATGACCGAGACCAGCGCCGGGGCGCTGGTTTTGCATAGGGATCAAGCGTCGGGGCGCTGCATGTCACACTGTTCCTGGAATTAATTTTTTATGCCATGTACAGGTCCTGCATACATGAAAAATTTTAAGAATCAGTCTAGAAAAATCTTATTCGAGCAATACTAAAAGATTAAAATAAGAAAATAAAAGAATTCTAAATCGAATAAAAATAGAACTAAATGGGTTACCTCCTAATAAGCGCTTGGTTTAGAGTCGTCGGCCCGACTTTTCGGTGTTGCTCAATTGGTCGCTGGATCAGAGAAGTACATGACCATAGCTTGACGTTCGATGGGTCCACTCCAATAATGTTTCATACGTTGGCTGTTAACCTTGAATGTGCAATTTGAATTTGGTTTTTCGATCTCGATGTTACCATGTGGTGCAACAGACACGACTTTAAAAGGTCCCGACCAACGAGATTTCAGTTTTCCAGGGAATAACCGCGGTCGAGAATTAAAAAGAAAGACTTGTTGGCCTGGTTCAAACGTCCTATTGAGAATTTTCTTATCATGCCAAACTTTGAATTTCTCCTTGTAGAGTTTTGCGTTTTTATAGGCATTGAATCGGAATTCATCCATCTCGTTGAGCTGCAGCAACCTTTTCTCACCCGCTGCTTGTACATCGAAATTGAGCTTCCGAATGGCCCAGTGTGCACTATGTTCTAGCTCGACTGGGAGGTGGCACGCCTTTCTGTAAACCATTCGATAAGGTGACATGGCGATCGGATTCTTGTATGTTGTACGATATGCCCATAAAGCATCGTCAAGACGTAATGACCAATCTTTTCGTGACGGATTGACCACCTTTTCCAGAATTCTCTTGACCTCCCTATTCAAGACCTCAGCTTGGCCATTGGTTTGGGGATGATACGCAGCTGCAATTTTATGACGAACCCCATACTTCACCAATAATTTTGTGAACTACTTATTATAGAAATGCGTTCCCTCATCACTTATTATTGCCCGGGGAGTCCCAAATCGTGTGAAGATGTTCTTTAAGAATCGAAGAACAACTTTGGCATCATTTATGGGTAAAGCTGCGGCTTCTACCCATTTGGAGACATAATCCACCGCCAACAAAATATACTGATTATTAAAAGATGAGGGGAACGGTCCCATGAAATCGATTCCCCAAACGTCGAACAGTTCTACCTCCAATATAGAGTTGAGTGGCATTTCATTTTGCTTGGAGATATTACCTACGCGTTGGCATCGATCACACTTTAGCACATAGAGATACGCATCCTTGAATAACGAAGGTCAATAAAATCCTGATTGTAACACCTTGGCCGTCGTTCGATCACCGAAATAATGACCTCTATAGTCTGATGAGTGGCAATGACCCAATATGTTGTCCATCTCTTCATGTGGCACACAGTGTCGAATCATTTAATCTGCGCAGGCTTTAAACAAGAACGGTTCATCCCAATAGTACTGTTTCACATCATGGAGGAATTTCTTTCGTTGTTGCGAGTTCAAATCTGGTGGTGACACCTTAGCAACCACATAGTTCACATAATCAGCATACCAAGGCAGTGTTGTGGTTACTCGGAGAAGTTGTTCGTCCAAAAATTTCTCATTAATCAGTGAATTGTCTTGGCTCTGTACCTCTGCATTTTCCAACCGCGAAAGATGATCCGCCACTTGATTTTCTATACCCTTTCTATCCCGGATCTCCAAATCAAATTCTTGCAGCAGTAACACCCACCGTATTAACCTCGGTTTGGCATCCTTCTTTTCGATCAAATACTTGATTGCAGAATGATCCGTGTAGACAATGACTTTAGTCCCAATGAGATATGCTCTGAATTTGTCGAAGGCAAACACAACTGCAAGTAGTTCTTTTTCGGTGGTTGTGTAGTTCAACTGAGTGTCTGTCAATGTTTTGCTGGAGTAGTAGATTGTGTGAAAGATCTTGTCGTGGCATTGTCCCAATACTGCTCCCACTGCATAATCGTTGGCGTCGCACATCAATTCGAATGGTAAAGACCAATCGGGCGCCACAATAATCGGAGCAGATACCAACTTCTTCTTTAAAATCTCGAATGCCTCGATACATGACTGATCCATTTTGAAAGGGACATCTTTCTCCAACAGGGAACATAAAGGTTTTGAAATTTATGAAAAATCTTTGATGAAGCGTCTATAGAAACCTGCATGCCCCAAGAAGCTCCGGACTCCCTTTACTGATAATGGAGGAGGTAATTTTTTAATAGTCTCTATCTTTGCCTTATCCACCTCTAACCCTGCTGCAAAAACCTTATGCCCTAGAATAATCCCTTCTTTCACCATAAAGTGACATTTTTCCCAATTGAGAACCAGATTAGTTTCCACACAACGTTTCAACACTAAAATCAGATTTTTCAGGCAAAGATCAAAGATATCACCGAACACAGAAAAGTCGTCCATAAATACCTCCAAATTTTTCTCAACCGTATCGGAGAAGATTGCCATCATGCACCGTTGAAAGGTTGTCGGTGCATTACATAAACCAAAAGACATACGCCAAAATGCAAACGTACCGTATGGGCATGTGAATGTCGTTTTCTCTTGATCCTCCGGTGCTATAGCAATTTGATTATATCCAAAATAACCATCCAAGAGACAATAGAACTGATGTCCAGCTAGCCTATCCAACATCTGATTAATGAATGGCAAGGGGAAATGATCCTTGCGTATGGCTTTATTTAGCTTGCGGTAGTCCATGCATACTCACCACTGTCATACCCCCTTTCTTTGGTACACATTGTACAGGACTTACCCATGAACTATCTGAGATCGGGTAAATAATGCCAGCATCCAACCACTTTATAATTTCCTTTTTCACCACCTCCTTCATGATGGGGTTTAGCCTTCTTTGCATCTCAATGGTTGGTTTTGCCCCCTCTTCCATTAAGATTTTATGCATACAGAATGATGGGCTAATACCTCGAATGTCCGCTATAGTCCACCCAATTGTTGTTTTGAATTCTCACAAGACCCGTAGCAGTTTCTCCTTTTGCGTATCAGTCAAATCTGTCGAAATAATCACTGGTAGGGTATCGTCTTTTCCTAAATACGCATACTGTAGGTGGGATGGTAATGGCTTTAAGTCCAGCACCGGTGGCTCTTCTATTGAGGGTTTAAACTTTTTACCTTCCGCTTCGGGCCTCTCTATGGTGTCAAAAGATTGAGTGCTCTTCCGAAAGACTGATGGTGTGTCTAGCCATTTGACATATTCGATATCCTCTTCACTACCATATTCATCTGTCCCGAGCAAAATATATTCAAGTGGGTCCTCCGAATAAGTTGTGCTGAATTTATAATTCACCCATTCCTCCATGACATCAATCCGCATACATTCACCTTTTTCTTTTGGGTAAGACATTGACTTGAAAACGTTAAAGGTAACATGTTGATCTTCAACTCGCATTGTCAATTCACCTTTTTGAACATCAATCAATGTTCTACCTATTGCCAAAAATGGTCGCCCTAGAATGATCGGGATTTCACTGTCCACTTCACAATCCAGAATAAAGAAATCCGCAGGAAAGATAAATTTATCCACTTTTACTAGCACATCTTCAACAATACCACGTGGATATGTAACCGATCTATCTGCTAACTATAAACTGATATTTATTGGGCGTGGAGCCTGAAGTCTGAACTGGCTGTAGACGAATAATGGCATTAGATTTATACTGGCCTCCAAATCACATAATGCTCGTCCCGAAAACTGATTTCTAATCTCACATGGTATATTAAAGCTACCTGGATCCTTGAGCTTCGGCGGTAACTTATTCTGAATGATGGAACTGCATTCTTTGGTCAATGCTACTATTTCGAATTCACCCAATTTCCTCTTCTTCGACAAAACCTCCTTCATAAACTTTGTGTAACTCCGCATCTGTTCCAAGGCTTTGGCAAAGGGGATGCTGATATGCAACTTCTTGAAGATATCCAAAAATCGTGAGAACTGATTATCCAACTTGGATTTCTGAAATCTCTGCGGATACGGTATGGGAGGCATTGTACTGGTTGGTTCCGAATTTTTCTACTGTAAGGTCTCATCTTGACGCTTTTCGGTCTCCACCACTTCCTCTGTTTCAATTGATGCCTTGTCCTCCTTTTCCCTATCCGTGGCTGACTCTTGTAGTTCTTTTCCACTTCGTAGAGTTACCGCCTCATCTCTGCCCAAGTTTTTCTCGGTGTCGGTCGGAAGTGTTCCAAGTGGTCGGTTATTCAATGCATGTGCCATTTGTCCCATTTGATTTTCTAGATTTTTGATTGATGCATTCTGACTTTGTATACTTAGCTCCATTTGATTAAATATCTTATCACTCTCCTCACTCCTTTTTCAGTTGCTTTAACAAATCTTTCTGAGGCTTCTTCCCAACTTGCTTTCCGCACAGGTTGTTGTGTCGGGTTTTGAAACCCGAAATTGTTTTGTTGTCTTGGCACTTGTTCTGCAGCTTGGTTGTTACTCCATGAAAACCCCGGATGATTTTTCCACCCCGGATTATATTCATTTTCATTCGGATAAGGCTGAGTAGACTGACTATAACTCCCCACATACTATGCTGCTTCAGCATTTATGGCACATTGATCTGTAGTATAACCCCCAGCACATATTTCACAAACCATCGCTACTTGCTGAGTGGATTGTGGACGCAATAATTCTATCTGCTTAGCCATTGCAGTCATTTGCACTTGTAATGCTGTTATCGCATCCACATCATACTTTCCCGTTGTTTTCGGAGGATTAGTCCTTGTCATGGGCCACTGATAGTTGTTGGTGGCCATCGTTTCTAACAACTGATATACCTCGTTTAAATTTTTAGACATAATCGCTCCTCCTGCTGTTGCATCAATACTTGCCCTCGTGGATGCTTGTAAACCATCACAAAATATCCCCAATTGCATTCACTGTGGAATTCCATGGTGTGGGCACTTGCGGAGCATATCCTTAAACCTTTCCCACGCCTCATACAACGATTCTGAATTAAACTGTGCGAAGGTATGAATATCATTCTGTAGTTTTGCTGACTTTGCTGGTGGGAAAAACTTAGCTAGAAATTTTTGAGCTAAATCGTCCCAAGTGAGGATTGAGTCCGAAGGCTGAGAGTGTAACTAACTTCGTGCTTTATCTTTCAAGGTAAATGGGAACATTCTCAACCTTATAGCATCTTCTGACACGTTGTTGAATTTGAAGGTGTCACAAACTTCCAAGAAACTTAAGATATGCTCATTCGGATCATCTAATGAACTACCCCCAAACTGACATTGATTCTGAAGCATTTGAATGGTTGCTGGTTTGATCTCAAAGGTGTTAGCATTGATTGCCGGCCTCCTAATACTCGACTGAATATCTGTGACATTCGGCATGGCATAGTCCCGAAGTGATTTCTGATCGTTCCCTGCCATGTTCACTGGAATTTCTTGTTCTGCCAGTTTTTCTTCCTCGGGTGGTGCTGCACTAGTCGATTGCGCTTTCCAGAACTTCCTTTCAATTTCGTCTGTATAAGGAAAAAGTTCCTTTCTCGCCCTTGATCTAGTGTGCATACACTTGCAAAGAATTCCTGCAAAGACAAGAAGAAAAATAAGTAACGTTTAAATTAAGACTGAATTGATTATAACTAATATGGAATTAATATTAACAAAGGAGTTCCCCGACAAAGGCGCTAAAAACTTGTTGGTTGATTTCACAATCAAAGCAAACGTGCAAGTATACACGATCAATAAGTAATATAGTGATAAATTAGAGTGTCGATCCCTCAGAGAATTCCAATTAATAAACTCCAACTACTAGTACTGTATCAATTCAATTTTATTTAAACAACCGAAAATTGTGATTCTTAAAACTAAGAAAACTAATTTTAATAAAACAAGAAAGTATTCTAAAAGAAAACAAAGAACAAATCAAGAATTATTTGAATGCAAATAAATGACAATTAAGACTCCAATTTCCCCAATTATGATTATTAAATCAATTATCCAATTATCCCAATTATTAAATCTACTGAATTGTTAACAGGAATTCTCAAATGCCAAAAGCCCTCTCTCGAGTGATCAATTGTCTTCTATTTAACCCAGATTAATTTTGCTATATCTCTATGCAAAACAATTGAATTAAACTCGTTACAAACTCAATTCCTTTTATGTTACATGCGGCAAATAGATATTCTCATTCTATTCACAAACCTAATTATTCACTGTGCAAATAACTAAGTCACATGTCACCCTGCCCAGTTCTAACTCTAGAATTCCTCTCTCGATTCTTTCTAGAGTAACACGGTAATTATTGGCCAGATAATTAATCAATAAATACAAGACATGATGAACAATTCGCTTCAACATAAATAATTGGAATAAATTAGATAATCAATTCATAACCATAAAAGGTTCCATTGGAATCTTAATAAAAGGAATTAGTTCATGACGAAAATAAAAACCAATAATTATTTGCAAATCATCCTTAAAGAATTACAAATTGAAAATAAAGAGAAGAAGAAGAAAACTCTGTAGCCAATTCTTAGTCTTCAAGTAATCCTTGTGTAGCCTCCAATGAATGAATGAATAAGATTAGATAGATCCCTAATTTCAGCACTTAATCTCTTTTTATAGCTTTTTACAATCCAAATCCAGTTAGGCTTTAAATCACCTTCAATAATCAAGTCAGCCAAAAAATCAACGCGCGTCCTAGTCAAAGCCAGCCGAGGCTCAGCGCCCCAGCGCTGTCCTTAGTGTAATTTCCAGCGCCCCGGCGCTGGACTTCTCTAAAATTACCATATTGCCACTCTTTGCTCCAAATTCCCAATTCGTCCCTGCAGCTCCCGAATCTGCAAGACAACCACTAAACCCAATAAACATATTCCTAAATGACTTGAAAATACAATAATTTAAACCCAGGTATATCCAATTTATGGGTATATTACCCACTCATCAAATTCTAAGACGAGATGGAATATCCAATAATATTTCAGTTATGGCAAATGAAATTTTTCGCCTACGGACTTAAAACCTAAGTGTTAGGAAAAGTGAGTTTCGAGAATTAAATGACTATGTATAATAGTTATTACACGTGAGAAGTACGGGTATGATACTAGTTATTATACGAGTATAGTATGAAGATTATTATGACGTATAATACGAATATCGTACGAATTATATACGAAGATAATACTAGCATTATATAAGTAGAATACGATTAGTTCTTAATGGACTCTAGTAATTGGACCTTGTCAATTCCAATTGGATGAGATTTATGTCAAGATCAATGTTATATTAAATCAAGCCCAAGATAAGCCCGATATGAATTAATTCTAAGCTCAAACCAAGAAACCAAATCGTGGCTCAAACCAATGGATCACCGGATGGGTAAAACCCATGGGACAACCCATGTGGGACCCCCAAAGAGTATGTGGGTCGGCCACTTGGTGACCAAGTAATGGTGGGTAAGAAATGAATAGTAAGGATGTGGCCCTTATGACTAAAGTGC
Source organism: Panax notoginseng (assembly GCA_016801055.1). Lineage (NCBI taxonomy): Eukaryota > Viridiplantae > Streptophyta > Magnoliopsida > Apiales > Araliaceae > Panax > Panax notoginseng. Next base: position 195,755,107 of record CM029016.1, read on the forward strand.
CCTCCATTTCGTTTTCTATAAAAGGAAGCTTATGTTATTTCATTTGTTATTTTACCAATATTGAACAATATATTGAGAGAGAGAGAAGAGCAACAACAAGTAATCAAGAGGAATCGGAGCAAAATATTCAAGCTTAAGTCAAAAACGCGAAGAACATTAAGGTAACAATACGTAAACTCTAGTCTTCGATTCTTTTCTATTTATTTTTCATAGAGAAGTATATATTGGTGGAGCATGTCTCTTTCGGAGTAATAAGAATGGCTATTAGTGAATTAAAACATTAATACGCCATGTATAAGTAAGAATCATAAGCGTCTAAGTGAGTTTTAATCAAAGAAAACCTTTAAAACGTTGATTTGGTTGTTGATGGACAAATTAAAAACCATCAAGTATAGGTTATATGCATATTTCTTGGTTAAGTTATAGATAACAAATCAATGAATTGGTTCCATTTGGTTTGGTGTATAAATCTCGAGTAACGAAGTTATGGCAAAATTTACGAGATTATACGATAATCGTCGAAATCATAGAATTCCCGGATTAGTAGTCAAAAGTCGTCGTTTAACTCAAAAACCTTAGTTTTCAATGGCTTATTGTAGAAAAACATATTTAAGAGTCGTGGACTCAAGAATAGTCGAATTCCGACTTAAAACGAAGAAACGAGTTATGAACGTTCACGAACGTTCAACGAATGTGTAATGGAAACGTTAAATGGTAAATTCATTGTTAACGGAATTAAAAACTACTTCTATCCGAATGAAATCGAAGTATATGAGATATGTGAGATAACGGCTTTTGAACGAGCCAATTTTGACTTATAACGATCAAGTTACGAGACCGAAAATAATTAAAATGAAAAACTTAAAAAAAAAACTCAAAGGCTCAGGGTCGGCGCCGCAGTGCTTCCCAAGCCTATGAAACTCGTACCACAGCATCGAGATGGGAGATTGGCTACTGCTAATTCGCGCCGCAGTGCCAATTGTATACACGAAGCTGGCGCCGCAGCGCCGGTAAGAGAAAAAGTTTGACTTGGTTAATTATCAACCCAACTGTTTACATGATAACTATGGGGCATGTATATACTTAATATACATGATAAGACCATTCCTAAATAACATATATAGTGATGATTTTATGAAATTAACGTTGTTTAGAAGTAATTAAACGAAGAACGTAAAGTGTGAAAAGGTAAATCGTAAATCGTATTAAAGTTTAACGCGCGTCCTAATATTATACATTATGTAATAGATGTGCGTAATACGTAAATGATACGAAGTGAAGGTAAAACCTATGTATGTACTATATGGAGTCTGATGTCGGTAATCCGAGAGGAATTCATCTTAGTTAACAAATCAATTAGGGTTCAACTACTATTGTACTTAACCAATGGTTGTTGAGTGTTGGTTTAGTGACGTAAGAACGTTAATAAGCCGTAAGGAAGGATAAGTAACTCGAAACGAATATTATTAATGAAATAAATTCGATTAAGTTATAGAAGAGAAAGAAGTTGGTAAAAATAATGTGATTAGATTGTTTGGTAACTAATGTCAATGTGCTATGTGAATATATCATGTAGAAACTGTAAAGACCAAGAACAGTTGAATTTTAATTGAAGACGCTTGAAGGCTAGTTTTCTTAACGCTTGTCTAACCTTCTTGTTAGCCAAGTTCTGACGCCCCCAAAATAGGTATACATCACCCATTCTGAGTCGCCAAATACATGGTACAAAATTTCAAATACAAACTTAATTATACAATACAACAAAAGTGTAATTGAGAGTTTTTACACGAATATTGTCTTCTAGACAATATCCAAGCTCAAATTTAATCCTCATTACATTTATTATCAAACTAAATAGTGAGGACTACTAAAACAACCATCTCGGACCATCACTCCATTCCTCGACTCGTCCCAGCTATATTCTAATTTCCTGAAGAGAACAATGAAAGCAAGGGGTGAGCTCAACTAGCCTAGTAAGAAATATTATGACTAAAATAATACATAATACATTATCGTTAGCCTTCAATAGTGTTAAACTGATAAAATATAATAAACATTAAGTTTAACTGCAGCGGAACAAGCAATCCATTAGAAGAGTCAAGTAGAGCATGATATCTAATATCTTCTATGATTTAAAAAGTTTATCATCAATTTTATCGCTGAGACTCAGCTTAGTAAATAATCCATATCATCGAATCATCCCTGCACTACGAGCCAAGGATATTCATTAGTATCACAACCACGAATTATCCATGCACTACGGGCCAAAGATATTCGTGTTTTCACCAATGGTCATGATCATGCCAACAATTGTCCATCAATGCACTACGGGCCAATGAGGACTTTTACCACATCATTTGTAACATTATGGTCATGATTATACCGAATAATCCCTGGTCATAATCATACCAATCAACAGTTCATCTATGCACGTAAGCCAAAGATGACTTTCATAACAATATAAGCATGAGGATGATGACAATGATATAAGAATTCAATTAAATGAAAGCAAAGGATAGATTTTTAAAGATTTATAATTTAATTTTTCCAGGATTCAAAAACGTCCAAATTGTCAACATGATACTGCTTTATGGAGTAAAATTCAAGAACAATATTTTATCAAAAATGATTTGGACCGAAATAAAATTAATTTTTGTTATGAATAGTACCCCGGATAAATAGTAACTGAGTGAATAGTACCCCGTGAATAGTAATTCAGGAATAGTATCCTGTGAATAGTACTCCAGCATAAAAAGCTTAAAACTTATCAAGAATGCTCAGAATAATATTTTCATGAAAAAGATACAGGATGAAGCGCAAATATCAAAGATATTCTACTAATTTTATGGAGTATAGAAGCCAATACTTAACAAAATGAGTATAGAATTTGAAATCTGAAACGAAATAATATTACTTACATACTACAGAGTATGAAAGAAAATATCATTTCATACGAATACTGAACAAAAATAATATCCCTTACCTTAAAAAAAAGAGTATTCCAACTGGTATAGTGGAGATATTCTTGAAGAAAACTTGAACTGTTTACTACGCTTAAAGCTTCCTTAAACTCTAAAGAAATATGCTCAAGATTATAGAAGAAGAATTCTCTGATTCTGGTGTGATTTTTAATTCTAACTAAACATCCTATTTATATGAGAATGGAAAGGATACTATTTGAATAAAATCAAGGGTGAACAGTATTTAGGATCACGGACGTTGGATTCAGTTTTCACAAGATTTACTGTGCACTGCATAGTAAAATATTATGCAAATAAAATTTAATATATTCTATTTTTTCATAAAAAAACAAAACTTATTATAATATATATATATATATATATATATATATATATATATATATATATATATATATATACTCCACCCGTGACCATTCCTTTTTCCTGACAATCCAATTTTCATCACACGTGGGCCCCACCTATGTGTCATCATCACATGTAGGCCCCACTTTTTTTATATATATATATATATATATATATATATATATATATATATATATATATATATATTGGGTAACTTTCTACCGATTATTTTGCAAAATGGGTAAATGGGGGGGTCCATATAATAACAAAATTTTTAACAAATACCTCATAAAAAATCTCCTCAATATTTTTAACAACATTTATCATCATTATTATAATTCGTAATATTTAACAACCAGATCGTTCCTAGGAAAAAGGGGACTTTCCGATAAGGATTTCTCCCTATTGGAGCGCAATTAGGTGACCAAACCTCTCCTCGACAGAACTTTTTAGACATCGTCAATATTACAAATAATAATATGAATAACTTGTCATCTCAATTATTTATTTAATAATATAAAATATTAACAATAATTGAATCAGATAACGTGAGATACTATGCAACAATTACTGTAGCAATAATTGAATAAAACTGAGTGACTTCTCACGTAAGCATCAATAATCAATACCGTGTGTTACTATGCAACCACGCGTATTAATGTACTTTTATCACTGCGTATTTCAACAGTTAACGGTAAAACTTTCGCCGTTATTTTTATAAAAAGATATTTATGTCGTTTTCTCACTCCGACAATAATTCTGTTGTGGGGTCTACTAATGATTGTGTCGTCGTACGAATATTTCCTGTTAAAATGAATAGTCACCGACCAATCGAATATTTTATAACAACTTGCATACTTTGTAAAATTTTTAAATATTATCCACAACTATAACATTATATCAAATCCACACCATAATATTTAAGAAAAAATCATTTTTATTCATAAAAGATGGGGTCTTACAACCTCCCTGCGTTGAGGGCAATGTCAAGGTGCAAATTGACAAACCTACAGAGGTTGAACTAGAAGAAGAGAGGATCAACAGTGGTTGTATAGTCAAGACTGATCAACAACCAGAAACCACGCTCACGACTGTGGAAACCCTAGAAGGCCCAATAGAGCACAAAGAACGCTTTCAACTTGATGACAAAGGTGAATTAGTGGATAATTCTAGCAGTGAAAGATTCTTTATGCCGGTGGGTGAAGAAAATGGGGATGATCAACCACCCATGTCTGCCAAAAATTTAAAGGATTTGACGAATAGGCGGCATGAAATGGTCATTTTTGCTTATGAGCCGAATTGAACGGCATCGGTACAGTCAGGCCGACGACTTTAAAACAAGTGCTTGGTGGGGAGGCACCCACATCTCAGTATCAATTTTCTCTGTTTCTCTTTACTTATGTCTAGTTTACATTCAGTTTTTTTTGCTTTAGTTTGTAAACATTGCTGCCAGTTAATGCATTGAATTGTCATCTCTGTTGTGCATGTTTTTGTGATTATAGGTTACAGGCAGCATGTTGTTTAGTATGTTGATTAGTTTGCTGTTTAGTATGGTGTTTAGTATCTATTGGCTAATACATGGCTTCTATGCAGGAATTCTTAGACAGAAGGCTGGCACCGCAGCGCCAGCATATACACTGGACATCGCGTCGCGGCGCCATGTTCACTATTCATAAGTCACACCTCGCGCCGCAGCGCCAACCAACAAAGGGATTCTCAAGCCGCAGCACCACCATATGGCACGACCCACTGCTAACTCGTGCATCGGCGCCAAGTAAAGAAGTGCAAGGCCACGTCGCAGCACCAGGACCGAGCCTTGCCCATTGCTAGTTCTCGCCGCAGCACCAACCAACAAAGAGCAGGTCGCGCCGCTGTACCGGCAGCGAGTTTTTGGTTTTTAAAAGCTATTTTAGGCTAGATCAGGTCACTATGCCCCTAATTTTTCTTAGCAGTTTCAACAGCCAGCCACCTTATAAGCCCACACATACCAACCATCGCCTCACACCCCAAAAGCCCTTACCAGTCGATCGAGAAGCAATCCAAAAGCCTTTAACATCTACAACCACCAAAACAATCCAAGAACCATCAAAAATCGTCAGAATTCGAGGCCACACATTCTCAAACTAGGTTTTTTTCAACTCAAGGTAATTTTTAATTTCAGTCAATCAGAAACCAATTGCGGGTTAATTATTTAGGTTTGTACATTTCTTGCTATGTAATTGGTGTGATTTCCACTGACAGAAATCTGGTTAGTGCACTATCAAGCGAGGTTTGTCTAGTTGGGTATTCAGAGTGCATTCTAGGTGTTCGATAAATTGCCTGAACCAAAAAGTAGACTGATTTGGGCTGATTTGGCATTGGAAATTATTGGGATTATTCTAGCTGAAGTTTGGGGGAGTTTGAATTGGGTCTTCTGTCTGTGTTCAAGCCGATTACTGTCAAATATGAATGGCTTCAAAATGACAATGCCTTAGTGTCGACGGGTCCTCATCCGCAGCACCAACGGCATGGGACAACACCAAGTTCATCAGTGAAGAGACCTGGAAAAGGTACAAAAGTTCTTTTGTCGCGCGCAATCTGATTCCTGAGTGAGGTTTGAGGCCGAAAAAAAAGGACGACGAGTTGGTGCCCATGATTTCGGGATGCCAGTGGATCCACTTCACGAGGTCACCTGAATCGGCAATTATTTCTATGGTTCGAGAGTTCTACGCCAATGCTAGTGCTGAGGGTCCTTCGGTTGTCCAAGTCAGGGGGAAAGTAATGGCTTGTGGAAGCAAGCAGTCAATTCACTGTTCGCGACACCCAACTATGAGCGCAAAGATTATATGGAGCCGGGACTCCGCAGCTATGACCTTGAGGATATTATCAGGAGGCTTTGCAAGTCTGAAACTACATGGAAGAAGAATGACTACACGGGTGAAAAGACCATTTTCCCGACTTCAGCGCTCAGTCACTATGGGAAGGCGTGGTTCAGCTTCATATGTGCCAACATGATTCTGACCCGTCACCTGAGCGATGTAACTAAGGATAGAGCGATCCTCTTATTTGCTATTGTCACGGGCCTGAACGTGGACATCGGTGTTCTCATACACGAGTCCATCATGAAGGCGATCAAGAGCACCGTCGTTGCGGGTCTCCCACACCCATCCTTGATCACTTGGCTTTGCAAGAGGACATGTATCCATTGGGGGCCTGAAGAGATAGCTCTGTCGCCCATGTCTATCATTGACCATCAGACAATCTCGTGCTTCAATGTGTGGGATGGAGCAGAGTCTCATGTCAGAGGCAAAGAATACGGACCACCTACAGCACCACCTCCTACAGCAGAGCCAGAGCAGTCGTAGCCTTCAGGCGCAAGCCCAGCCGCATAGGGACTATTGGCAGACATCATGGCATCCCTTACCCTACTGCATCAGAAACACAACGCTGAGGCGCAGAGGCACATTGCAGCGGTGGCATAGAGGCAGGACATTGCTATGCAGTACCAAGCTGAGCTGGTCAACACAATGCAAAGCATATACACCGTGTACAGTGGCGAAGATGCTAAGTTCATGCCATTCCAGTTCCCAGAGCCTCCTGTCTTCCCACCATACCCTCCACCATCACCGCCCGCCGAAGCTGATGAGGACGATGCCGCTGCTAAGTGAGCGATCTTCAGGGAAGCCCTCTTGTATCGATTGATCTATGTTTAGCAATGAGGGCATTGCTCACCTTAAGTTTGGGGGTGTTTTGGCTATATCTATTTATTTTTGTCTACTGCCATGTTAGGTTGCCATACTTTAGTACTTTGCTTATGTTTATCGGTATTTTTAGTATTGTGGTGCAGTCATTTTGAACTACGGGATTATGTTTTGGATTTTTATTATTATGGATGCCATGAAATGTTTTTTTTTATTATTATTATGGATGCCATGTTAGATGCTTGTGCCATGTGAATGGCCTTTTTACCCTATTTTGAACTGCTATTTAGCAAGGGTGTTATATTTATCATTAATTTTTTATTGTGGCCGATGACAAGCGCCAAGTAATTATGTCTATCTCTTAGAGTCGTGTCATGCATGTATGAGCTAGGGTTGTTCAATCGATAAGTTTAGACTGTTATTGATCCGTCCTTCTTAGCAAGCACCGACCAACTATGTTAACTAGTTATTGTTCAAATTTAGTTTACGTGTTTATTGCTTTGAGAGTTTGTTCACTCTTATAAACTTTCATTTGTACAAGGTAATAAAAGACTTAGACGTTTATGCAGTTTTGGAACTTATGCCTAAATCCTTGTTATGTTAATTATATGCGCCACGTGTGACCTAATTGAGAACTTATGCCTAAATCCTTGTTAGCTTAATTCGCATAGACATGTGTAGGATTATATCTAGCTTGGACGTTCTTTTCTGTTCTATTCCCTAGCGGGTGGATCTGGAGAGGATATGTTTGTGCATACCTCGACAGAGGTGTATAAGCACCTGTGTGTTCTCGGTCGACAAATCGTCGTGACCATTAAGACCAAAGAGAGAAGGGTAGCTAGTTTGATAAAGTATAGCACGCCAGGTGTTCGACAGAATGCCTGGGTGGGGTGAAGTTGTGACCTTAGCTTGTAATTACTTCGATTACCATTCGTTATCCATTTACCTACTTTGATAATTTGTTTTAACTAGATTAATCACACTTCTATTTATTGTTGTTCGAATAAGACTTTAGCGATACAAAGTCGGTACTTGGTAAATATTAGTGATAGTTCCTCGTGGGTATGACACTCTACTTATCACTGCATTACTTGTTAGACCGCGTATACTTACGCGTGTTTAGTGATCAGTTTTCTAACCAACAAGTATCAGCCTCAAGTGTTGCTCATGATCTTCATGACTTTTGGAATATATGAGAATGTCATCAATAAAGACAACCACAAAATGATCCAAATATTACTTGAATACTCAATTCATCATATCCATGAAGTCAGCAGAAGCATTAGTCAATCCAAAAGACATGACTAGGAATTCATAATGCATGTACCGAGTTCTGAAAGTAGTCTTTGGAATGTCATTAGTTTTAATCTTTAACTGGTGATATCCGGAACGAAGATCAATCTTTGAAAAGAATTTGGCACCATGTAATTGGTCAAACAGGTCATCAATGCATGGCAATGGGTACTTATTTTTTATGGTGACATGATTCAACTCCCAATAATCAATATAAAGTCGCATACTTCCATCTTTCTTCTTCACGAATAGAATAGGAACACCCCAAGGAGACGTACTAGGACGAATGAAACCGATATCTAACAATTCTTGCAGTTGGGTCTTTAACTCCTAAAGTTCAATAGGAACCATTTAATATGGGGCTTTTAAAATGGGTTTTGTTTTGGGTTCAAGGTCAATACAAAATTTGATTTCACGCTCCGGGGGTAGGCCAGGAAGTTCTTCAGGGAATACGCCAGGAAATTTATTAACAATAGAAATATCATTCAAAACTGACGTATTTTTGTTTAAATCTGTGACATGAGCTAAGAAAGCTTGACATCCATTTTTTAATAAACGAATAGCTTTATGGCTTGATATGACAATGATTGACTTTAGTGGTTTGGTCGCTTGAATTCACATAATAGGTTGGTTAGGAATATAAAATCTAACAACCTTACGAAAATAATCAATTTTAGCATGATGAGAAGTTAACCAATTAATCCCTAGAATCACGTCAAATACAAGTATTTTCAAAGAGATAAGGTCGACAGATAATGTGCGGGTACTGATTTGAATCAAACAAGACTTATAAACAATGGATGTAATGAAGGTTTCTCCCAACGGAGTTTCAACAGATAAGTCAAAGTTTAATTTCTCCAGAGTTAAATTTAAACATTGAGCGCAAGTAGAAGAAATAAAAGAATGGGTAGAACCGGTACCAAATAAGGTATAGACTTCACAAGAGTTACAATTAGCTTACCCGTGATAACCTCATTCGAATTCCTTACTTTTTAGGAGGTCACAACAAACGCTCTCCCTTGAACTACTGGCTTTGACTTCTCTGGGACTGCCTTTTGTGCCTCCATCCCAGCTGGACTCGGCTTTACTGCATGACAAAATCGAGCTATGTGACATTCTCTTCCGTAATTATAACATGTTTTGGACTGCTGCGTATAGTTTGGACTGATGTGTCCCTCCCCTCCGCATTTGTAGCATACGATCGTTGATCGTTCTCCTTCTTTAATAACGGGTGCTGGTGCTGACGTCTTTCCATTATTATTGAATCTCCTCTTCTTGAAATTTCCACTTTTATTGTCCTTGCCATAATTACCACCGAAGTGGTTACCATTTTTGACATGTTGACTTTCTCCACGTTTATTGTCACCACTTTGATGACTGCTTTCACTGGTAGTATCGCTTTGCTGGTTGCTATCTCTTGGTTAGGTTGACTCATTATCACGTTCCAATAACTAAGCCATATTTACAACATCTGAATACAAACACAGTTTGTGAGAAATTAGGTATTGATGTATCTCGGGTTTCAAACCTCTTATAAACATCTGCGTCATTCTCTCCTCATTATCAACCAAGTAGGACGCAAACCGATAGGGGTGTTAAAAAAAGTAGTATATTCAGTTTTTAGGGAAACTGAACCGGTTCAAACCGGTCGGTTCGGTACAAAGAGGAAGCGATTCGGTACCGGTACACGAAACCGGTACATACTGGGTTTTCGGTATCGATTTCAGTAGGGGGTTTGGTTTGGTCGGTATATACCAAATCAAATCGGTGTACCGGTTTATTTAATAATATTAAAAAAATAAAAATATCTCAGTGTATAATACATTAATACTTCAGTATATCTTCAGTCTCAGTAATAATCAGTATATCTTCAGTCTTCTTACTTTATTCCCAAACACGTCAAACCTTTCTCCCATCTCTAAGACTCTAACAGTCGAACCCAACCCTCTCCATCTCGAAGTCTCGAACAGTTGAACCCAGTTCATCCATCTCGAAGTCTCGAATCACCTCGACGATCCATCCATTCGTCAGTCGCCGCATTGCAGATTCGTAGTCGCCTCTCCAGTCTTCAACACTCCAACTCTAGATTCCAAAATCAAAATTTTTCTTAGGTAATTTTGAGATTTAGTTAATTGATTTCTCTCTATTTATGTCGATTTGTCTATATATGGCATATGGGTGTTACATTTGTTACTTGTTACTTTGTTAGGGCTTTTTTTTTGCATGTGGTTTGTTTATTTTGGTCACCTATACTCTATATATGGCATATGGATTTTCTAGCCTTGTTCATGCATGTCTTCACTGATTTTTTAAATAATAGTGATTGTAGATAGTATGTCTATTTTGTTTTGGTTCTTTGGGTAATGCTTTAAAGTTGATGTCCCTGGTAGCTAAATAGTACAACAAAATTCATTTGCAGCTTGGGTTCTAAAGTTTGAATGCAATCGGTCGATACTATAGAAAGTTATTTGTAAGTGCAACCGTGCAGTTGCAAAAACTTGTAGCAAATATAGTAGTTGAAAGCATTTTATTCATCTTCCCCATTTTGTTAGTGTTTTTACAGTTCCTCATCACTATTTTTATTTTTTATTACATCCCTGTTCTTCAAATTCTCACCTTTTACCAGTAAACAAATCCCATTTTTGACAGTTTCTTATTGATTTATTCATTTGCTTACCCACCCATTAGTCTGCAAATAAATCATTGAACATTTATTTTTAGTCCAAATATTCTGCTATTGTGATCATTGAATTGCAATCATTTCATAATTTTGCTATTTCAAAGATTGTCTCTAAAATGATTAGCTTGCTTGAATCTTGTTAATGACTGCACTGCCTACACTGCCTATTGAGTGATTATATTGCTTGAAGATGGATCAGTAGATTAAAATAAACTTGTGTTCTCATCATAATTCAGTGTTTTGATTCATTTAGTGTCTAAAATAATATGTTTGTGTTTTTAACAGTTTGATGGAAAATATGGATAATGATTTACCAATATCATCCAATGCAAATCCAAGCCAAGTCCCAAATAATAGAGGAGACAATGGAGGAGGCGAGAGATACGAGATGCAAAATCCAAAGGAAGTTGAAGAGATCGAGCAAATAATCGGTAAGACTCGTGCTATTATATGGGAACATTATATAAGATTTAAGCAAAATGATGAAATAAAGGCAAAGTGCAAGTATTGTGGTCAAGTTTTAAAAGCCAACTCAGAAAAGAATGGGACAAGTGGTTTAAGGAATCATAATGCAAGATGTAAATTGTACCCTCCTAATATTCAATTAAAGGAAAGAAAACAAGCACTATTAAATTTTCCACCATCAAATATTAGTGAAGGAGGTCAAGAGTTGGAACGGGAATTAACCAATAGTGTTTGTTTAAGGAAATTTGATCAAGAGTTAATTAGGAGGGCAATTTCTTTTATGATAATTGTAGATGAACTTCCTTTTAGCCATGTGGATAATGTGGGCTTTAAATACTTGATGTCAGTTGCATGTCGAAAATTGAATGTGCCTTCACGTGCCACCATAACTAGAGATTGTTTGAAGCATTTTTTAGAGGAGAAATTGAAATTGAAAGCTTACTTCAAAAATACATCACAAAGGGTTTGTCTTACTACCGATACATGGACTTCCATACAACGAATTAATTACATGGTGTTGACTGCTCATTATGTTGATGATAAGTGGAATTTGCAAAAACAAATTATCAACTTTGTCCCAATTACTAGTCATAAAGGGGAAGACATAGGTATGTCGGTTGAAAATTGTTTGAGTGAATGGAGCATTGATAAATTTTTCACAATCACAGTTGATAATGCTAGTTCCAATGATGTTGCAATTTCTTATTTGAAAAATCAATTGAATGTTTGGGGTCATAGCATTTGTGATAGTAAATTTCTCCATGTGATGTGTGTTGCTCATATTGTTAATTTGGTTGTATGCAATGGGTTGAAAGATGCGAGTTCTTCAATATCTTGTGTTCGATCTTTGGTTAGGTGGGTGCGACAATCTCCTTCTAGGATTAAAAAAATTCAAAGAATGTGTTGAAATTAAGAAAATTGAAAAAAGAACTTCGTTGATCCTATATGTGTCCACTAGATGGAACTCCACTTATTCTATGTTGAATGTGGCCATAGACTTCGATCGTGCTTTTAATAGGCTTGTAAGCAAAGACCCTTTATTCAAATTGGAAATGGAATCGGGTGATGGGTGGCCTAGCGTAGAAGATTGGGGAGTTGTGAGACAATTAGTGGTATTCTTAAAGTATTTCTTCGACATTACGGTGAAGGTTTCGGGTACAACTTATGTTACATCGAATACTTTTTTTTCATGAATTTCTTGATCTTGATGATGGTTTAAATGAATTGTTATATGGGGGTGACATTGGCATGAGACAAATGGCTTTGAGGATGAGAGCAAAATTAGAGAAATATTGGGGGAATGTTGAGAAGATGAATAAATTATTGTACATTGCGGTTGTTTTAGATCCTAGACATAAATTTGGATTTGTGGAATTTAGTTTTAATGAATGGGACTGAAATGGAAAATAAAATGATAAAATCTGTGTGTGATGCCATTGAAGAATTGTTTAGATGTTATAGTCTCAAATATGCATCCCAAAATGCACAATCATCCCAAAGTGTGCAATCTAATGTGTCTAGTGATGGTTTTGATGGGCATAGTCGAGAATGGGCAAGGAGGAGGAGGATGGAAAAATTTGTAGAACACATTACGGATGTTCAAGGAGGGGATAATACCGAATTAGATAAGTATTTAAGTGAGCATGTTGATCAAACAACTTCAAAATATAATGTTTTGAGTTGGTGGAAAAATAATTCTCCTAGATTTCCCATTCTCTCTCAAATGGCTAGGGATGTATTGGCGGCTCCTATGTCAATCGTTGCTTCCGAGTTGACATTTAGCACCGGTGGTCGTGTACTTGATCCATTTAGGAGTTCTTTAACTCCTAGAATGGTACAAGCTCTTATTTATGCTCAAGATTGGCTTTGTTCAAGAAAACAACCAATGTCCGTAGAGGAGAACTTAGATTCACTTGAAACAATTGAGAAAGGTAATCCTTAATTTTAAATTATATAGCTTTCATCTATAATGTTTATATATTAATGACTTTCTTTAACTAATTTTATTTTATTTTGATCTTCTTAGAATTTGCAGAAGTTTTAGATATGGATGGCAGAATTTAATGGAGATATGGCAGTTGGCACGGGTAAGAATATGGATGACTGATTGAATTAAATTTCACATTAAAAAGTTTATATCATGTGATTGTTCTAGTATATGATAGATCACATTAAAAAAGTATGTATCACATAAAAAAATTGTTTATTTGTAATGAAATCTCTAAAGTTCTGTTGCCAAAATTTTATTTTCAAATGCATAGCTCTTCCTCTATTCATTCACTTAGATATTACTTACATATCCGATTCTGATCTTAGTGAAAATTATTGGAAATAGAATTGGTCAGTCCTTTCTACGATTCTATGAATTTACTATACGGTTGAATTAAACTTCTGTCACTGTTTGTTTTCTTGAGTCAGTAGTCCTGACTTGCAATAGAACTGGCTAGTTCTTTCTCTGTATGATGTTGAAATGTGTTTGAAACAGAAAGAGAGATCAAATTTTCAGTTAGAGTCTTTATTCCTAAATTATCTTTTTAATTACTGTTGGAGTTTAATTGACTGTAAAGATTAGTTTGTTTGCAATAGAACTGGTCATGTATGTTTGTTTGCAAAGCTAACATTTGGGATTTATGCTTTACAATAATGGTGGATCATGCTTCCCTTAACATCTGAATGGTGGCTCTAAAATGTTTTGTTGCTGACACAATAACACTGACACGCTGTTGCTGAATTGTTGAGTGCTGGTTGTTTTAATACTACTACAATACTGATGTTTTATTATTTTGTTTAGATGTTATGTCCTATTTTGGAGAAGTTGTTTTATCATGTAGCTATATTGATACTATGGTTAAGACTTAACAGGCTCACACTCACTGGTCACTGCCTTGCAAGAATGCAAGTTACAACATGATCACTTTATGTTTAATCACTATGGTGCCATGAATGGGTCCATTATTCACTGCCCAGGTACATGAACAGGTACATACATAAATTGAGGGTGTTTTATACATGAACATAACAGGTACATGAATCATGAATGGGTCAATTGAGTTTGAGGGTGTTTATACATGAATGTGTTATTTTTTTCTTACATATAATCGGTACAATCCATGTATAAATCGGTACCAAACCGGTACCGAACCGGGTAATCAGTTCAGTATACTAGTTTAATCGGTACCGGTATCGGTACATGAAATTGACGACTTTCGGTATTCAGTTCGGTTCGGTCCGGTTTTTTACCAATGAACACCCCTACAAACTGGGACAACTCAGCAAATTTAGCCTCGTACTGCGACACGGTCATATTATTTTGCTCCAGTTTGATAAACTCCACCTCTTTCATGTGACGAATACTTTCGGGAAAGTAGTTGTCGTTGAACAGTTCTTGGAACTTCTCCCAGGACATCTTCAGTGCAGCAGGTTGGGTACGCTTTACAGATTCCCACCAGTAATATGCCTCTCCTCGCAACATGAAGGTGGCAAAGGGAACCTTTTTCTCCTCGGAGCATCCCAAGACATCAAATATCTTGGTGATCTGCTTTATTCACGCCTCCGCCTTAAGTGGTTTTGGCTCTCCCAAAAACTCCGGTGGTCCCAGCTCCTTGAACTGCTTGGTGGTGACCATCCGAGAGTTGCCATTATTTCCACCTGCATTTTGAACAGGAGTTGCTCTCGCCTAATGTTGCATGAATTGCATAAAGTCTCTGAACATCCCATCGTTCATCATTTGGTCAGTGTTGTTGTTTTCATGAGGATTATTGCCTTCCTGATGCACATTATCCTAGGTATTAATCGTTGGTGACTCAACTGTCTCATGTGCTCCATTACTTATCTCAACATTCTCGGATGTCATTTTCAAACACTGCCACAAAACAAGGGTTAATTGACATGCCACATATTATCCCTATATTCTGACCGACCAATTAAATAACAAATAAACTTAGGTACGTCATACTAGCAAAGGAATTATCCATCTCTCCCCTCCTAGTTCGAGTCTCACATCTCAGCCAGGGATCATATCCCTAAGCTTTGATACCAACTGTGATGCCCGCAAAATAGGTATACATCACCCATTCTGAGTCACCAAATACATGGTACAAAATTTCAAATACAAACTTAATTATACAATACGACAAAAGCGTAGCTGAGAGTTTTTACACGAATATTGTCTTCTAGACAATATCCAAACTTAAATTCAATCTTCACTACATTTATTATCAAACTAAATAGTGAGTACTACTAAAACAACCATCTCGGACCATCACTCCATTCCCCGACTCGTCCTAACTATATTCTCATTTTCTGAAAAGAACAATGAAAGCATGGGGTGAGCTCAACTAGCCCAGTAAGAAATATTATGACTAAGATAATGCAGAATAAATTATCGTTAGCCTTCAACAGTGTTAAACTGATAAAATATAATAAACATCAAGTTTAACTGCAACGGAACAATCAATCCATTAGAAGAGTCAAGTAGAGCATGATATCTACTATCTTCTATGATTTAAAAAGTTTATCATCAATTTTATCGCTGAGACTCAGCTTAAAAAATAATCCACATCATCAAATCATCCCTGCACTATGGGCCAAGGATATTCATTAGTATCACAACCACGAATTATCCATGCACTACGGGCCAAGGATATTCGTGTTTTCACCAATGGTCATGATCATGCCAACAACTGTCCATCAATGCACTACGGGTCAATGAGGACTTTTACCACATTATTTGTAATTTTACGGTCATAATTATACCAAAAATTCGTGGTCATAATCATACCAATCAACAGTTCATCTATGCACGTAAGCCAAAGATGACTTTCATAACAATATAAGCATGAGGATGATGACAATAATATAAGAATTCAATTAAATGAAAGCAAAGGATAAATTTTTAAAGATTTATAATTTAATTTATCCAGGATTCAAAAATGTCCAAATTGTCAACATATACTGCTTTGTGGAGTAAAATTCAAGAATAATATTGTATCAAAAATGATTTGGACAGAAAAGAAATTAATTTTTGTTATAAATAGTATCCCGGGTGAATAGTAACTGAGTGAATAGTACTCCATAAATAGTAATTCAAGAATAGTACCATGTGAATAGTACTCCAGCATAAAAAGCTTAAAACTTATCAAGAATGCTCAGAATAATATTTCCATGAAAAAGATACTGGATGAAGCGCAAATATCAAAGATATTCTACTAATTTCATGGAGTATAGAAGCCAAAACTTAACAAAATGAGTATAGAATTCGAAATATGAAACGAAATAATATTACTTACATACTACAGAGTATACAAGAAAATATTATTTCATACGAATACTGAACAAAAATAATATCCCTTACCTTAAAAAGGAGAGTATTCCAACTGGTATAGCGGGGATATTCTTGAAGAAAACTTGAACTGTTTACTACGCTCAAAGCTTCCTTAAACTCTAAAGAAATACGCTCAAGATTATAGAAGAAGAATTCTCTAATTCTGGTGTGATTTTCAATTCTAACTAAGCATCCTTGTTATAGGAGAATGGAAAGGATACTATTTGAATAAAATCACGGGTGAACAGTATTTAGAATCACGGATGCTGAATTCAGTTTTCACAAGATTTACTGTGCACTGCATAGTAAAATACTATGCAAATAAAGTATAATATATTCTATTTTTTTCATAAAAAACAAAACTAATTATATATATATATATATATATATATATATATATAATAATAATAATAATAATAATAATAATTCTAACTCCCTCCATTCCCGGGCAACCTTCCCCCCCCCCCATTTTCCATTACCATTATATATATATAAATATACTCCACCCGTGACCATTCCTTTTTCCTGACAATCCAATTTTCATCACACGTGGGCCCAACCCATGTGTTATCATCACATGTGGGCCCCACCTTTTATTAAATATATATATGTATATACTGGGTAACTTTCTAATGATTATTTTAAAAAATGGGTAAATGGGGGGTCCATATAATAACAAAATTTTCAACAAATACCTCATAAAAAATCCCCTGAATATTTTTAACAACAGTTATCATCATTATTATAATTCGCAATATTTAACAACCAGATCGTTCCCAGGAAAGAGGGGGCTTTTCGATAAGGATTTCTCCCTATTGGTGCTCAATTAGGTGACCAAACCTCTCCTCGACAGAACTTTCTGGACATCGTCAATATTACAAATAATAATATGAATAACTTGTCATCTCAATTATTGATTTAATAATATAAAATATTAATAATAATTGAATCAGATAACGTGAGATACTATGCAACAATTACTGTAGCAATAATTGAATAAAACTGAGTGACTTCTCACGTAAGCATCAATAATCAATACCGTGTGCTACTATGCAACCACGCGTATTACTGTACTTTTATCACTGGGTATTTCAACAGTTAACGGTAAAACTTCCGCCGTTATTTTTATAAAAAGATATTTCTGTCGTTTTCTCACTCCGACAATAATTTTGTTATGGGGTCCACGAATGATTGTGCCGTCGTACGAATATTTCCTGTTAAAATGAATATTCCCCGACCAATCGAATATTTTATAACAACTTGCATACTTTGTAAAATTTATAAATATTACCCACAACTATAACATTATATCAAATTCATAGCATAATATTCAAGAAAAATTCATCTTTATTCATAAAACCTGGGGTCTTACCCAAGTTTCTGTGATTCATGTTATAATATGCATGAATTATTTTACGAAAGAGTCGATGCCAGTTTTAACTCGGCTAGACCAATCTTAAGAGTTTGATTGATTTGTTTACAAGTCTTTCGATATAGTATTGATAACGCTATCCTATGCCAATTATTTAGTACGGATTCAAAGGTAAGCCTGAGTATGAATAAACAAAAGTATTTTACATCGATTATTCGATGGGCACGTGAGGTTGCCAAAACTTAAACGTAGATACGTTTAACGGATGAGTGTTGATCAATATAGAGTACTATAGGCTGATCACCTAGAAGTGCTCGTAAGATATATCGGACTTGCAGACTTAGTGTCGGGTTGTCCTTTTTCATGAATGAAAATCAAAAGAGAATGTTCATGGTCTTTTGACCTACTCAGAATTTCTAAGTTACCGTATGTACTTTAGAATAGTTTTATGAGAATGAAAAGTGTTATTCAATGTTTCATAGTACTTCATAGCTATTTGTTCAGTTGATGAAGAATAATCATATAATTCTCGACGTTGTACTTGCATTATATATTGCTAGACTTGTTGAGCTAGTTATGGTCACTTCTTGCTTGAATTATATGATTGCAGCTAAGGCCGAACGAACCGAGGGTTCTATTAAAGATAAAGGCAAAGCTAAGATGGATAAGTAGTTTATCCTGTAATAGATTAGTATATTTGTATGAATTATACTATAATAAACAAAGAATTTATTTTGTTACAGAACCTAGGAAAGGATTCATTACTATTGTAATAAGAATGTAGTAAATACAATCATTTTTATGTTGTTTCGATTGAATGAATGTATAGTTATGAGTACCGTGTAGCACCATATATGTGGGTTGAAAGTACCCAGATTTGGGGGCGTCACACACTAGGGATACATATATTAAGACTTATTCTCACACACTAGAAGTTCTAAATGGGGAAAATGAAAGTAGTATGCAAACAAGCCAATCATGTTTGATGATAAAGCATATACTTTGTAATAATCTTATTCATTTATTAATAAAAAGTATTAATTTATTAAAGGCTTTTAAATTATCTACATGATGTTGTTTTATAATATGTGATACACCCATAGTTTTAAGCAATGCTTTCAGAATAATGATGATGATCATTCTAATGAGATCTAAATTCTTAGAAAGCTTAAAACTAAAATAGCTCCCAATCGTTGGATTACTAAATTGGGGATTAGTGAATCCAGATAGATTGGTACATATGTTGCTTGCTCATTGGATGAGGATAATTGATCTCATGATCATTTGTGTGGAGACACTAAAGCAAGTATGTAGGTGTTTATTGGAGAATAAGTACACTGAACGTGGCTCGCTAAGGAATACCTAATGGAGTTTTACTTGCCTGTCAATAGAAATTCCTGTAGTGATAGTAGTACAAGTGATCCTTAGACTTGAGATCATCATAGAATGTTGTGTATGATGAGTTATAATTTGACTTATTCCTTAAGACCCTTAGGGTATATCAAAGGGTATGCTTGGGTATAATAAGTTGTACATGGAGATAATGTATAATCAATAAAGAATCTACCGCTTCTAGTAAAAGATGATAAATGTCCTATGTGATTCGATAAATGACAACCTAGTAGTCCTTGGTCAAGGCAGAATGAAATTAGAAAGGAGTTTCTAATTTGCATTATTTGGAGTTGTGCATTTAAGAGTCAAAATACATATAATTAAATAAAATAAGACTTGACAGTAATTTAATGTCTTATATTTAATTGGGACATTGTATGGTGGAAGGATTGAATTGTACGGTAACTATTTACTCAAAGGTTCTTTTATGTTTAAAGTTGAAATCTATATTATCTGAAAGTCGTTGATCGCTAGGGAGGCTTATCCCTATTGTAGAATAAATATTATTTATTTAAATAAATAAATTATTTAATTTATTTATTTAAATAAGATTAGAATTGCTCTAATTAATTTATTCACAACCGGTTTAATATGGAGAACCTAAAGGGTCACACCATAAAATGAAGAATAATTATTTAAGGAGTTAATGGCATAATCGTAATAATATGTTACGTATATTTAATTTAATCTATGGTGATAGAATAAATTAAATAGCTTAATATTTATTATTTAATATTTTAGAAATATTAAATATAAATTAATAAGAGGAGTCTTATTAATATTGTAACATTCAAGAATTTTAAAATGTAATATTAAATATTTATTGATTTATATAAGTATTTAATGGATATGTTTATTGTTGAATAAATAATTGTTCAATTTGAGTTTATGTGGTGTAGTTATTTATTTATTGAATAAATAATTAAATATTAAATATTTATTTGCAATATTAAATATTTATTGAATTATATGGCAAATTGAGTTGATGTGATTTAGTTATTTATTTGTTGAATAAATAATTAAGGAGATAAGAAAATTAATTGTTATGAGATTATATAATAATTAAATTTATTAAGTAAGCTAGAGAGCTTATAGTGATTTAAATAAATTATAATATTTTAAATGGGAAATTGTAATTTAAAATATTAGTTGGTTAAATAAAATTATAATTATAAAAGAAATTATAGTTATGTGATATTAAATTATGTGCTAAAGTAATTTAATAGATTAATGTTTTAATTGATTTATTAATTAAATAAAAGTGTGACTAATAACCTTGCTATAAAGTAGTTATTAAAATAAATTAAAAGAGTGTATTTTAGTTTTGGCCAAACAAGTCTTATTGCATATTAAGTCTTTAATATAATTGTGTTTTACCAAACAAGGCATAAGGATTAATGGGTTATATTTTAGTGGTTAGCCAAACAAGCCTTATGGCTTTTGATTTTCAAAAGTTTTTAACTGATGTCAGTTAAGTTAGTATTATATTATATATTTAATATATCTATTATTACTATATACGTTATATTATTATACGTAGTAGAGTTAGGAAGAAAGACCCAGTGAAGAAAAAGAGAAGAAGAAGAAGAAGAAAACTAGAGAGAAATTGAGAGAAATCCTAACAGGTTTTGATAAAGGAATTGGAGAAAAGGAATTGATAATCAAAAGTAGCCATCATCTTCTTAATCAAAGGTAGGAGCTTAACCTTTCTCTTTAACAGTTTAGTTTTCCTCTTCCCAAAAAAAGTTCTCTGTGAATTTTTTTTACAAAAGATAAATTGTTGTTATGTATATAAGTTGGTATGATTATTGATTATAAGGTTATCTCATGAGTTTATGCATGATTATAGAGAAATTAATTCATGTATGTATGTGTTTTGTGAAGAAATTATATTACAGAGTGTTCATATGAAAAATATATTAGTATGGCTTAATTTAAAATAGAAATTAAGGTTTAATTAGTTGTTAGATTGATTTATTAATTATAGAAATTGATAGAGTATGTATAATCATAACTATGATGTTTTGAATTTACTATTTTGGTTGAAAAACAAAATCACAGTGTTGATTTTCATTGAAAATATCAAAAATGGAGTTTTTGCCAAAAACATTGAAATTGAGTGTTGTATATTTGATGTTTAAATTATTTTATGAGTAGAAACATGTTAGAAGTCTTCACAATATGTTTATATGAAGTTTATATGTAAATTACGTGATAATCAGTCTATTAGATTCGAGCTTTTAGGCCAATTTTGGCTTTTTCTTGCACGGTTGCCGAAGCTGTCAGTCGAAACTGCAGTCTCGCGCCGCGGCGCGGCTCCAACAGTGCATTAGTGGCGCCGCAGCGCCATCACCAAGCCGCAGCGCGGCTTCGTAGTTCATTCACCGCGCCGCAGCGCCGACTCAGCGCCGCAGCGCGAACCACAGTGTAAACTGGGGCGCCGCAGCGCGAGTTAGCAAAATGGTCTGACAGTGTACTTTTTGTACATAAAAATTTTAAGAAACACTATATGATAATAGTAGGACTATAAAATATTAATTTTAGTGTTTCTATACGGTGAGTAAATATGTTATTAAGGAGTAACTTGTGTTATAATTTGATTATGTGATTGAATAATCAAACCTACGTGGTGAATGTATTGGTTATGTGATAATGACTAACTATGTCACGATGACATATGTTTAGGGTATTGAAATTCAAGTGGTAAGGGTGTAGCTTGTGCTAAAGACAAGTTTTCTAACTCTATTTTATAATTGAGCAAGTTTTCTAATCCTTTGTCTTATTGAACTATTTGATGTTGAACAAGTTATTCTTGTAATTCAATTTTTTGTTAGCATGCATAATTAGATTTCTATGCATGTTTAATATTCAATTCTAATTAACCTTGGCTTAGTATTGTTCAAGCAAGGTATGCTATAGTATTCAAATTGTATGCTATTAGATTATTCCTAAAGCATGATTTTAGTTACTATGATTAATTCAATTATGATTATTCTATAAGTATAATGTCATGGACTTTATTCAACTACTCCGTAGTTGATGTTCGTTGAATTTCAAATTACCTTGAAAGCTTATCCAAACCAAACTTACATTGGTGTGGACTTGTATTCTAAATACTGAGATGAACAACTCTTTTAATAGAGGTTTACGCTTAGCGTTGAAATGGTTGTGCACAATACATTGTACGAAGGGTTGATCCCCCTAAGTACGTGGAGTCCTTATAGTCTTATGACTGTTAAAGTTAAAGTTGAAAGATTACTTATAACTGTGGACATGATTCGTGGTCATTAGACCCTCAGTGAATGTTATAACTTTCAGAAAGTTAATAGAATATATTGTTCAGTTCTATTGATACTAATATTGTCAATTGATGTAAAAGTTTAAAGATTTACTTATTGTTATTTCAAGTGGGCCTTGTTTGCTCACTCTTGCCTGTAAAATTTCTTACAGCTAAAGTTGAAACTGGTGACGTACCAAGCACCAGTAAGGGAAAAGGAAAGATGAATAAGTACTGAAGACTTGTAATAGTTTGTAGTTTATTTTCAGACTTTGGTTTAATGATTGTAATGAAGTTAGTTAATTATCCGCATTTGAATGATTGTTGTTAAAGGTTAGATAACTTGGGAGATTTTATTTAAGCTTAATCCTGTATGGGTAGGGTTTTCTTTTATTATTCAATTCTATTATGAATGGGTAGTTAGTAAATGAATGTTTTGATTACGTGAGCACCAAATCTTGAGGAAATGAAGTACCAGGATTTGGGGGTGTCACAAGTTGGTATCAAAGCTTTAGGTTATGAACCTTAGGAAGTAACCTTTGAAAAGATAGTGGAGATAACTCTTATCGAGTTTTAAGAAAGAAGTAATAAAACACTTATGTGTTCGTGTGTTTATAACTTATGTGCTCGTGAGTGTTGAGTAGTAATAATTAATAATTAAAACTTTAAAACTTTGTTGTCATGATGATTAATGTCGGAGAATCCAGTCAGGCTAGGGAGGAGGGACCTCAGATGCCTATAGAGGAGGAGTCTCACGACATTCATGTAGTTTGGGAACAACTACTATCACGGGAGTTAGCCCCATTGGTCACAGTAGTTGAGAATGAGGATGATGATGTGGAGACAGACGAGGAGGATTCCGTTGAGTTGCCACAGGAGGATGAGGATGACGAGGATGAGGAGGAAGAGACTCCACTAACCTCAATAGCCGCTCGTATGTACGATGAAGTCTATCGCAACGTGGAACTTCAGGATACCGTTGAGGAGTTGCAGGATATAGTAGTTGAACAACAGATTGTAATGACGCAAAAAGACGGCGAGATCCAGGATCATGAGGAACGACTGATAAACGCCGAGGAGAAACTAGTACAGACCGAAGGAGAAAAAGAACAATTGATCGAGATGGTTGCTGAACTGAAGAGCAAGCTGAGAGAAGAAGCTGCTAAGAGGGCAAGAGCTGAAGATGCATACGAGGAAGCTTATCAACGAACTGGAAGAGCAGCGAGAGAGGCGCAGGTAAAAAGGATGAAGATGGAAGAGATGGATAAAGTATTTAACACTGCAATTAATCGAGCTCAAGATCGGGTCATGGGATATCTGATTCAGTTCGAGACGCTACCATCATACGTGTTGGATTGCAGAACAATGTTTCGTGTCATGGAGGAGGAACGTGATAGGGCTAAGAAGTATCTTAATAGAACATTGTAGCTGTAGTACGATGAGTGAAAGGTTAAATAAGTTGTAAATCCCAAGTCTTATGCAACCTATGGAATATGATTATGATGTTGTCCTGAAACTTTTGTGGTTTAGGAAAGTAATGTAGTTAGCAGAGATGCTATTGTTTTATATTTTTGAAAAGGTTATGAATAAATAAAAGTTGTTATTTTATTCAAAGTGTTATGTGTTATGTGGTTATTTCTGTTATGGAGGCTAGTTAACTAGAAAATACTTAAAGAAGCTGAGTAATAGTCTAATAGATGTTTTGTTTTAACAGAAAATGCCTCCCAGACGTCAACCAACACGACAGAGAACCACCGAAGAAACCAATAACATCAATGTTGACGGTAACCCCATTCAACAACTAGTGACTCTACTGACAGGAGCATTGCAGAATCAACCACAAAATCATGGTACAACGTTTAAGGATTTCAAGGCGGTTGGACCACCTGAATTTCGTGGGTCCATGAATCCAGTCAAAGCACAAACCTGGATTATGGAGATAGAAAAAGTGTTCGATGTCGCTAGGGTAGGGGATGACCAGAAGACTGCTTTCGCAACATTTATGTTGAAAGCAGAAGCTAGTTATTGGTGGCATGCCAATAAAACTCGGGAAGGGCCAGGAGTGATGACCTGGGATAGGTTCAAGGAGTTGTTTTTCGAGACCTATTTTCTGGAGAGTTCGAAGAGTCAGTTGGAAGTACAGTTTCTGGAACTAAAACAAGGAACAATGACGGTATCTGAGTATGCCGCGAAGTTTAACGAATTGACGAGGTTTGCGCCATATCAGGTTAGCACAGACGAACGTAAGGCGAAGAGATTTGAACAGGGACTGAAGCCCTGGCTGTATAGTAGGGTCTCCCTGTTCCAATTGAAGACATTTGCAGCGGAGATGGAGAAAGCAGTACTCGCTGAAGGTGGAGGCGAGGCAGTGACAAAGTTCAATCAGGAATAAAAGAAGAAGAAGAATGAGAATGAGATTAAGAATGGAACTGGTAACAGTGGAAACAACAACAACAACAACAACAGCTTGAAGAGGAAGTGGAATGGAATCATGGGTGCTGGAAACCAGCAGGGTAACCAACAAAACAAAAAGTTTGAAGCATGTGCGACATGCGGGAAATTTCACAAGGGTGCGTGCTTGATGGGGAAACGAGTTTGCTACAATTGTGGCCAGGAGAGTCACATCGCCCCAAATTGCACTCAACCGAAGAAGAATACGTGTTTCACGTGCGGATCCAAGAATCACTTTGCTCGTGAGTGCCCTAAGAAGAAGGAGGGAGTGACAACCAGAAGCAGTAGAGGTAACAATGGAAGTACATGGGCCATTGCAAGACCTGCAGCATCAAACAAACCCACAGCCAGAACCTTCAACATGACTGTGCAAGATGTTGTGCAATTAAAAGATGTGGTGTCAGGTATTATCCCAATCAATGATATTGATGCATATGTATTATTTGATTCGGGTGTTACTTGCTCGTTTATATCTAATGAGTTTGCTAAGAGGTTAGAATTGCCTAGAGAAGAACTGAATTTTCCTTTGAACATAGAAATTGCGAATAAGGAAATAATCCCTGTTAGATCCGTATACAAGAACTGTAGGGTGAACATTAAGGAGAATATCTTGTTGGTAGATTTAATTCCGATTAAACTACGGGAGTTTGATGTAATTTTGGGAATGGATTGGTTGTTCAAATATGAAGCAGTGATCGATTGTCACAAGAAGTGTGTAAACCTTATGACTCTGTCAAAGGTAGTATTTTATGGTAGCAAGTCACCTAGACAAATGAAATGTCTGACGACTATGCAGGCCAAGAAATTGTTGAGTCAAGGTTGTGTGGGCTATTTAGCTTACATAGTCGATACTCAGAAGAAGGGTGTGAAAATAGAAGAAATACCAGTAATGAGGGAATTCGAAGACGTGTTTCCAGAGGATTTGCCAGGACTTCCGCCTGACAGAGAAATTGAGTTCGTGATCGACTTAGCGCAGGGAACAGCACCAATATCGAAGGCCCCGTACAGAATGGCTCCGGTGGAAATGAAGGAACTGATGGTACAGTTGCAAGAACTGCTGGACAAGAAATATATTCAACCAAGCGTATCGCCGTGGGGAGCGCCAGTTTTATTCGTGAAGAAGAAGGACGGGTCAATGCGTCTTTGCATTGATTACAGGGAGTTAAACAAAGTCACTATTAAAAACAAATACCCGTTGCCAAGAATAGATGATTTATTTGACCAATTGAAGGGTGCCAAATACTTTTCGAAAATAGATTTGAGAAGTGGGTATCACCAGCTGAAAGTGAGGAAGGAGGATATACCACGAAAGGCATTCAGAACTCGGTATGGACATTATGAGTTTCTGGTGATGTCTTTTGGTTTAACCAATGCACCTGTTGCGTTCATGGATTTGATGAACAGGGTGTTTAAACCATTCCTAGACAAGTTTATAGTGGTATTTATCGACGACATTCTAGTGTTTTCCAAGACTCAAGAAGAACACGTGGAACACATACGTGTGACATTGGAGACACTAAGAAGGGAAAAGTTGTACGCGAAATTCTCTAAGTGCGAATTTTGGCTCGACCGTGTATAATTTTTGGGTCATGTTATTGACAAGGATGGGATTTCAGTGGATCCATCAAAAGTGGAAGCTGTAATCAATTGGGAACAACCAAGAACACCGTCAGAAGTGAGGAGTTTATTGGGACTGGCTGGTTATTATAGAAGATTTATTCAAGATTTTTCTAAGATAGCCACTCCGTTAACAAATTTGACAAGGAAAGCTGTAAAATTCGTGTGGACGGAGAAATGTGAAAAAAGTTTTCAAGATTTGAAGAAGAAGCTAAGTGTAGCACCTGTGTTGACATTACCAGACAATACAGGAAATTTTGTGGTGTATAGTGATGCCTCACACAAAGGGTTGGGCTGTGTTCTGATGCAGAACAGCAAAGTTATTGCGTATGCATCAAGACAACTGAGGGATTATGAGAAAAGGTATCCGACTCATGATTTGGAATTGGCTGCAGTTGTATTTGCTCTGAAGATATGGAGGCACTATCTTTATGGAGAGAAATGTGAGATCTACACAGACCACAAAAGTCTGAAGTATATCTTCACTCAGAAGGATTTGAACATGCATCAACGAAGGTGGATGGAATTGATAAAGGATTACGATTGTGAGATCTTTTATCATCCGGGCAAAGCAAATGTAGTGGCAGATGCTTTAAGCAGGAAAGGTCTGGAGAAGTTGCTACTGATAACAACTCAGGAGGAGCTCATTTCAGCAATGACAAAACTGGAGTTGGAAATTAAGTTTCCAAAAGAATCTGACGAACAACTATTTCAGTTAGAAGTAGGTCCAACTTTACTGGACAAGGTGAAGAATGCTCAGTTACAAGATGAAGAATGTGGAAAGATAAAGGAGAATATGGTTGATGGAAGCGATACAAAATACAAGGTCGATACCGAAGGATTACTACGGTTCGAGGGAAGAATCTGGGTTCCAGCAACACCAGAGCTGAAAGAAGAAATTTTGACTGAAGCTCATAGCTCAAAATATTCAATTCATCCAGGAAGCACGAAAATGTATCAAGATTTACGCCGACATTTTTGGTGGCCGAATATGAAAAGGGACGTTGCAGAATGCGTAGCGAAGTGCTTGACATGTCAGAGAGTAAAAGCCGAACATCAAAGACCCAGCGGATTACTTCAACCGTTGGAAATACCAGAATGGAAGTGGGAACACATCACGATGGATTTTGTGGTGGGTCTTCCAACTACTCAGAGAGGATGTGATGCGATTTGGGTAATAGTGGACAGACTGACGAAATCAGCGCACTTTCTACCAATAAAGATTAGATTCAATCTTGATTAGTTGGCAAGATTGTACATTAAGGAGATCGTTTCGAGGCACGGAGTGCCAGTGTCAATTGTGTCCGATAGAGATCCGCGATTCACATCAAATTTCTGGAAGAGACTACAAGAATGCGTGGGGACACAGTTACGAATGAGTACGGCTTATCATCCACAAACAAATGGCCAAAGCGAAAGAATAATCCAGACATTGGAAGATATGCTGAGAGTATGTGTCATGGACTTTAAAGGAAGCTGGGAAGAACAATTACCGTTGGTGGAATTTGCTTACAACAACAGTTACCACGCGAGCATCGGCATGCCACCTTACGAGGCATTGTACGGCAGAAAGTGCAGAACTCCACTGTGCTGGGATGAAGTCAGTGAACGCCAACTGTTAGGACCAGAACTGGTACAACAAACTGCTGGCGTTCTTAAACTCATCAGGATAAGATTAGTAGCAGCCCAAGACAGACAGAAAAAGTATGCTGATCAACACAGACAAGATCATGCATTCGACGTAGGAACTTTTGTATTTTTAAAAGTTTCTCCTTGGAAAGGAAAATTCATTTCGGTAAAAAGGGAAAGCTAAGCCCGAGGTTTATTGGACCCTTTGAAGTGCTGCGAAGAGTGGGAGAAGTGGCTTACGAGGTAGCTCTACCTCCAGGGTTGAAAAACATTCATAATATTTTTCACATTTCGGTGTTACGACCATATAAACCCGACTACAAACATGTGATCGAGTATGAACCGTTGCAGTTCGAAAAAGATTTGTCTTATGAAGAGATTCCTATCCAGATAGTCGACAGGAAAGAACAAGTGCTCAGGAATAAAGTGATACCTTCTGTGAAGGTGATATGGAGGAACCACAACGCTGAAGAAGCTACGTGGGAACTCGAAGAGAAAATATTGAAAGAGTACCCTGAGTTATTTGTTTAATCTGTGTCTTCGATTCTGGGGACAGAATCTTTGTAAGTAGGAAAGAATGTAACGAATGATTTGTTTGAGTTGTGATTCTGAGGACAGAATCCTTGTAAGGAAGGAATGATGTAACATTCCAGAATTTTAAAATGTAATATTAAATATTTATTGATTTATATAAGTATTTAATGGATATGTTTATTGTTGAATAAATAATTGCTCAATTTAAGTTTATGTGGTGTAGTTATTTATTTGTTGAATAAATAATTAAATATTAAATATTTATTTACAATATTAAATATTTATTAAATTATATGGCAAATTGAGTTGATGTGATTTAGTTATTTATTTGTTGAATAAATAATTAAGGAGATAAGAAAATTAATTGTTATGAGATTATATAATAATTGAATTTATTAAGTAAGCTAGAGAGCTTATAGTGATTTAAATAAATTATAATATTTTAAATGGGAAATTATAATTTAAAATATTAGTTGGTTAAATAAAATTATAATTATAAAAGAAATTATAGTTATGTGATATTAAATTATGTGCTAAAGTAATTTAATAAATTAATGTTTTAATTGATTTATTAATTAAATAAAAGTGTGACTAATAACCTTGCTATAAAGGAGTTATTAAAATAAATTAAAAGAGTGTATTTTAGTTTTGGCCAAACAAGTCTTATTGCATATTAAGTCTTTAATATAATTGTGTTTTACCAAACAAGGCATAAGGATTAATGGGTTATATTTTAGTGGTTAGCCAAACAAGCCTTATGGCTTTTGATTTTCAAAAGTTTTTAACTGATGTCAGTTAAGTTAGTATTATATTATATATTTAATATATCTATTGTTACTATATACGTTATATTATTATACGTAGTAGAGTTAGGAAGAAAGACTCAGTGAAGAAAAAGAGAAGAAGAAGAAGAAGAAAACTAGAGAGAAATTGAGAGAAATCCTAACAGGTTTTGATAAAGGAATTGGAGAAAAGGAATTAATAATCAAAAGTAGCCATCATCTTCTTAATCAAAGGTAGGAGCTTAACCTTTCTCTTTAAAAGTTTAGTTTTTCTCTTCCCAAAAAAAGTTCTCTGTGAATTTTTTTTACAAAAGATAAATTGTTGTTATGTATATAAGTTGGTATGATTATTGATTATAAGGTTATCTCATGAGTTTATGCATGATTATAGAGAAATTAATTCATGTATGTATGTGTTTTGTGAAGAAATTATATTACAGAGTGTTCATATGAAAAATATATGAGTATGGCTTAATTTAAAATAGAAATTAAGGTTTAATTAGTTGTTAGATTGATATATTGATTATAGAAATTGATAGAGTATGTATAATCATAACTATGATGTTTTGAATTTACTGTTTTGGTTGAAAAATAAAATCACAGTGTTGATTTTCATTGAAAATATCAAAAATGGAGTTTTTGCCAAAAACATTGAAATTGAGTGTTGTATATTTGATGTTTAAATTATTTTATGAGTAGAAACATGTTAGAAGTATTCACAATATGTTTATATGAAGTTTATATGTAAATTACGTGATAATCAGTCTATTAGATTCGAGCTTTTAGGCCAATTTTGGCTTTTTCTTGCATGGTTGCCGAAGCTGTCAGTCGAAACTGCAGTCTCGCACCGTGGCGCGGCTCCAGCAGTGCATTAGTGGCGCCGCAGCGCCATCACCACGTCGCAACGCGGCTTCGTAGTTCATTCACCGCATCGCAGCGCCGACTCAGCGCCGCAGCACGAACCACAGTGTAAACTGTGGCGCCGCAGCGCGAGTTAGCAAAATGGTCTGACAGTGTACTTTTTGTACACAAAAAATTTAAGAAACACTATATGATAATAGTAGGACTATAAAATATTAATTTTAGTGTTTTTATACGGTGAGTAAATATGTTATTAAGGAGTAACTTGTGTTATAATTTGATTATGTGATTGAATAATCAAACCTACGTGGTGAATGTATTGGTTATGTGATAATGACTAACTATCTCACGATGACATATGTTTAGGGTATTGAAATTCAAGTGGTAAGGGTGTAGCTTGTGCTAAAGGCAAGTTTTCTAACTCTATTTTATAATTGAGCAAGTTTTCTAATCCTTTGTCTTATTGAACTATTTGATGTTGAACAAGTTATTCTTGTAATTCAATTTTTTGTTAGCATGCATAATTAGATTTCTATGCATGTTTAATATTCAATTCTAATTAACCTTGGCTTAGTATTGTTCAAGCAAGGTATGATATAGTATTCAAATTGTATGCTATTAGATTATTCCTAAAGCATGATTTTAGTTACTATGATTAATTCAATTATGATTATTTTATAAGTATAATGTCATGGACTTTATTCAACTACTCCGTAGTTGATGTTCGTTGAATTTCAAATTATCTTGAAAGCTTATCCAAACCAAACTTACATTGGTGTGGACTTGTATTCTAAATACTGAGATGAACAACTCTTTTAATAGAGATTTACGCTTAGCGTTGAAATGGTTGTGCACAATACATTATACGAAGGGTTGATCCCCCTAAGTACGTGGAGTCCTTATAGTCTTATGACTGTTAAAGTTAAAGTTGAAAGATTACTTATAACTGTGGACATGATTCATGGCCATTAGACCCTCAGTTAATGTTATAACATTCAGAAAGTTAATAGAATATATTGTTCAGTTCTATTGATACTAATATTGTCAATTGATGTAAATGTTTAAAAATTTACTTATTGTTATTTCAAGTGGGCCTTGTTTGCTCACTCTTGCCTGTAAAATTTCTTACAGCTAAAGTTGAAACTGGTGACGTACCAAGCACCTACAGCTAAAGTTGAAACTGGTGACGTACCAAGCACCAGTAAGGGAAAAGGAAAGACGAATAAGTGCTGAAGACTTGTAATAGTTTGATAGTTTATTTTCAGACTTTGGTTTAATGATTGTAATGATGTTAGTTAATTATCCGCATTTGAATGATTGTTGTTAAAGGTTAGATAACCTGGGAGATTTTATTTAAGTTTAATCCTGTATGGGCAGGGTTTTCTTTTATTATTCAATTCTATTATGAATGGGTAGTTAGTAAATGAATGTTTTGATTACGTGAGCACCAAATCTTGAGGAAATGAAGTACCAGGATTTGGGGGTGTCACAAATATTATTACAATTATTATTTTTTTATTTTCTAAAAGAGTTTAGGAATTAATTTAATATAAGTACTCTCATTTATTCCTAATAGGATTAGGAGGGAAAATTAGTTAAAAGAGCTTAATTAATTATCCCTAATAAGATTAGGGAGCCCATTTAATTAAAAGAGTTTAATTAAATAAATAATACCTTATTTTTAATTAAATAGGGTTACCTAATATCTTTATAAGGGGAGTCTTATATCAGATATCAAGATACACAATTCCAATAGTTGGAGAGTACGTTCTTTTTCTATAGAGATAGAAAACTAGGGTTTAGTCAAACACCCATCTTCTTGAATCTTTCTTCTTCCTTGGTGGATCACCTCTAGAGGTCAAACACTTGGGTGGCTAACGTTGATCAAAGGAAGGAACCAATCCCGGTGGATTCAAGTTGAATACGAAAAAGATTGAAGGTGAACTTGTACCTGAGGAAGCTCGGATCTTCAAGGGTATGATTCTTGTTCTTTCTTTTTCGTTTAATTAATAATTGTGCATAAAGGGTGATCCGGGTATATGGTTTGTAAAATTTTAAAACTCTGATTTTCCACGTTTCTGCTTATTTTGTGCAATTTGATTGCATTCATGAGTATTACAAACCTAACAGTGGCATCAGAGCCAAACTTTTATGCCAATTATTAATTGTTTGATTTTATATGTATATTGATATGTGTTTAGAAAAATTTAATTGGGCATAAATTGTTATATAAAAAAAAGAAAAATATCCGAAAACCTGTTGAAAACCGTGAATTAATATCCATTACTTGGAGTAGCAATTGCGTGTTTCCGTATCTCTTTTCTCTTATTTATATATATATATATATATATATATATATATATATATATATAAGGGATTCATGATTCTAAATCACTTCAGGGCATCACGTTTTAAAAAAAAAGACATGGTCCTGCAGTATGAATATGTGATTCACGAGATTCTATAGGAATCCTACTAAATCTAAGGTTACAGGAATGTGTTACTATATATATATATATATATATATATATATATATATATATATATATATATATATATTATTCCCAATTATTTTATAATTAAAATAAAAGTTTATTTTAATTTTAAAATAAAAGGTTTATTTTAATTTTAAAATAAAAGGTTTATTTTAATATTAAAATAAAAGAGTTTATTTTAATTTTAAAATTAAATTTTATGCTAACTAATTAGAGTTGGAATTGGATTCCATAATAACTAATTGGAGTTGAAATTGGATTCCATGTTTCCTTAAATAAAGGAGTTTATTTAGATATGAAATAAGATTTCATATTATTCAAAATAAAGGAGTTTATTTATGAATAGGAAAGAGAATCCTAATTTCTTTAAATAAAGGAGTTTATTTAGATATGAAATAAGATTTTATATTATTCAAAATAAAAGAGTTTATTTGTGAATAGGAAAGAGAATTCGTGTTTCCTTTAGAAAAGAGTTTTTTTTTTACTTGGAATTGAATTCCATAATTAATTAAAAAAGAGGAGTTTATTTTGATTAAAGATTTTGATTAAAATAAAATAGTTTATTTTATTCAAAATTGAATAAATTAAAATAAAAGAGATTTATTTTGATTTAAATTTGGATTAAAATAAAGGAGTTTATTTTGATTCAAAATTAGATTTTATACTAACTAAATTTGCTCATTAAATGATATCAATATATATATTGAATGTTTATTATTCATGAGATGAATGTTATTTATTGATGCATATAGTGATGTGTATGATAATAAATAGAATTGATTATGGACTATTGACCAATGTGATTGAATTTTATTTTAGTTGGATGCATGAATGTATGGGTTTTATTAAATGGGGTCTGCGTACCTTGTTTTCTCTAATTTTTCTTAATGTAAATTTTGTCTCCCTCCTATGTACTTTCCCTTGATTGCTGATCAAGGTTTCTATTTATTTTAAATGGTTTTGTAATAGGAATAGTTAGAATTAATTTTAAAGAATTGGAGATCAAGGAGCAAGGAGCCCGTGAAAACCCGTTTGTAATGAAGCCCGGGTTTAAATGTAATAGTTATATTTAAATATTAATTCTTGCACCCCTAGGGTTTGACCTTTTGGTTCACTTGGTGGCTCTAGTGAACCAAACTAGAATAAAAGTCCATAATCAATCCAAGTAGAATATAGTATTCTATATGTGCATGCTAAATATATATATATATATATATATATATATATATATATATATATATATGTGTGTGTGTGTGTGTGTGTGTGTGTGTGTGTGTGTGTGTGTGTGTGTGTGTGTGTGTGTGTGTGTGTACATGCGCGCTAAACAAAATGAGACAAATTAATAACAAACCCCTCAAATATTTTATATTAAGTTGTAACGTTCAAAGATATTAGGAATATCTATTGTCGCCTTCTAGCATGGTAAAATAATAGAGTATTAAATATTTAATATAATTTTGTTGTGCACACACAAGGCAAGTATTAAATATTTAAGATGTTGTTTTATCACATTTAATGCTTATAAATAGAATGAACAATGTTGTTTTGTTGTGCACACACAAGGACAGTATTTTTTTTTGAATATATGGAAGTGCTAGGTATGACTTAACTTATATCATTTTAGTTCGGATGTGCACACACTTGACCATTATGATCTAAGAGGTAAAATACAAGGAGTTACATAGTTGATATAATTGACAAGAGTTATCTACCTATTTATTTATATATAGTTTGTTTTGCACACACAAGGCTATATACATTTGAAATGGGATCCTTATTCTCACTAGCATATCTTTAATTAGATATTGCCGAACTATATATATTGAGGGTAATATAGTTTGAAGAAAATAATGGGAGATACCAATTTAATACAAAACCTAATTTATTTTGGTAATTAATAAAAGAATGTATGCTAAAATATTGTTAATTACAAATTCATTTATAGAATTTTACAATGTCTAAAATTACTATCACTACATAGCATATTAGATGCTAAATTAACCGAACCAAATTAAATGAATTGGTTAAGAAATTTGAGAATAGTTCTCACAGCTGAAAAGCTATCTTATATCCTTAATACGTCTATCCCTGCAATGGTTGTAGACAATGCCTCTGAGGAAGAAATTGCTACTTTTAAAAAGTGGCAAGATAATGCAAAGTTGGCTCAATGCATCATGCTCGCATCCATGAGTAACGAGCTTCAGCGTCAGCATGAAACTATGGATGCTCTTACTATATTCCTGCACATCAAGTAGTTGATGGTGAGGAAAGTAAGACTGATAGATATCAGATATTTAAGGAGCTCTTCCGATCTAGAATGACCAACGACACTACAGTACATATACATATCCCCGAGATGATCAATTTGATTGAATAAATAGGACAACGGGTTTTGTCATGGATGGAGAGTTGAGCCAAGATTTGATCTTGCACTCACTCCCTGACTCCTTTCACAATTATTGTGAATTTTTCATATGAACAAGCTATATACCAGCTTCGCTGATTTGCTTAACATATTGAAAAATGTTGATAGTCATTTTCCAACCAAAAAAGACCAAGTCTTACTGGTAGGGGCCAAAGGATCTTCTAAAAAGAAGAACGATTCAAAGAAGGTAAATAGAAAGGCAAAAATAAAGGATAATAAGAACAAAAATGATACGGATAGCAAAGGAGTTTGCTTCCACTGCAATAAGCCTGGACACTGAAAAGAATCTACGAGAAGCATCTTGCAAAGGATAACCAGAAGAAACTTAGTGAAGTTTCGGTTACAAATATAATTTTTGTTCATGATTGAAATAAATTTTTCTTTAAGGCAAGGTTCTACTTGGGTATTGGATACCGACTTTGGTTATCATAAATATAGATTTATGAAGGGACCAAGCAGAAGTAGAAAGTTAAACAAAGATAAGTATTCCTATGTGTGGAAAATGAAGCAAAGGTTGCTACATTAGCCATAGAAACTTATTGTTTAGCAATGCCTACGGGCAAATCTATTAAATCAATAACTTGTTATTGTATTCCAGTTCTTGTAAGAAACATTATTTTCATTTTGTTGTTGGATAATGAAATTTTTGGTATTATATTTAAGAACAATTGTTGTTCTATTTATAATAATAATATTTTGCATAGAACTGGAATATTACTTAATAGATTTTGTATACTTGACTTACGTAAAAAATTATTTTGCAAATTGAACAAACTAGTATAAGAAAAGGATATGATCATTCAAAGAGTTGAATGTGTGTATTTACTGAAATACAAGTGTGAATTATTTGAAAGGTTCAAAGAATTCAGAAGTGAAATAAATTAGCAAAGTATTAGGATTCTTTGATCTGATCAAGAAATAAATACTTGTGCAATAAGTTTCTAGATCATCTTAAATGGTTTTCTCATAATGGACCCCTCTTGATACGTAATAATTGATTAATGTATCTAAAAAAAATCATACCATGTTAGACATGGTACAGTCCATAATGATTTTATCGACATTTTAATATCCCTCTAGGGTCATGCCCTAGAAATGGCTACATATCTACGAAAAGGTAACCTCAAAATTCAGCCCCAAGACTCCATAAAAGTTATGGACAGGGAGGATTCCTAATCTTAAGTATGTTAAGATAAAAGGTTATCCAACTTATGTGAAAAGGTTTCAAAGGATAAGCTTGGGACAAAATTTGACAAGTACAGATTTGTGGGACATCCTAAAGTAAGTTTAGAGTATATGTTCTATAATCCTACTTAGCAAAAGGTTTTTGTTACGAAACATGCTGCCTTCTAAGATAAAGGCGTTTATCATTGAAGGAGCTAGTGGGAGGCTAATAGATCTTAAAGAGTTCAAGAATCACAAATCACTATAAGTCAAATAAGAGGAACCTGTAGATAGACCTATTGTACCACAACCAAATTGTAAATCTGGAATAGTACCGATGATACCTAGGAGATATGGATTCATCATGGATGATGATGATGAGGTACACATCATAGAAGATGATGATCCATGTGACAACCCCAAAATAGGTCCATTACATCTAACCTATTCTGAGTCGCCAAATACATGGTACAGAAAATAACTACAACTTTATTACAACAATTGTCGTGCAAAATACAACAACACATATGTTGTGAGTTTGGATACAAATAAATACCAAATGTGACTCATGTTCCAACCGTGGACA
The DNA here is from genome assembly GCA_016801055.1 of Panax notoginseng. Taxonomy (NCBI): domain Eukaryota; kingdom Viridiplantae; phylum Streptophyta; class Magnoliopsida; order Apiales; family Araliaceae; genus Panax; species Panax notoginseng. The sequence goes on from CM029016.1 coordinate 195,792,456, forward strand.
TCACCTCACAATGACACCTTACATAAAGGTATAGTCAAAAACTGTTTTAGAAATTAGAATCTTTAGGAAGTACTCAAGGAAACCTTCGTACATGGGAGACCAAACCTCTCCTTAGACAGAACTTTCTAGACATTGTCAATAATGCTATCTAATAATATTATTCTAAATAATATGAATTATTGATCTAAAAATGGAGATGATGTGCAGTGACAATTATTGAGCAACAATAATATAAAATATCAACGCAGCAATTATTGAATCAATAAAATAAAATAATGAACAGTAATTACTGTAACAATTATTGAGTAGTGTCTTCTTACGTAAGGATCAATAATTCAAAAATACTGTGCAATACTGTGTGCTATTGTGCAATAACGCGTATTATTGTATTTTAACCACCGGGTATTCCAAAAGTGTTAACGGTAACAACTACGCCGTTAATTATAAAAACTCAATTTTTATCGTTTTCTTCATCCGACAGTTATTCTGTTATGGGGCCCACAAATGGTTGCACCGTCGTACGAATATTCCCCGACAAAAAGAATATTCCACGACCAAACGAATATTTTCCGACAACAATGAATATTTTTTAACCACTTGTGTATTTTGAAAAAAATTCATATATCACCCTTAACTTTAACGTTTATCAATTTAACCATTTACTGAATCGTAATTATAAGAAAAATTGAATACTTTAATTTCATAAAATTCGGGGTCTTACAATCTCCCCTCCTTATGAAATTTCGTCCTCGAAATTTGCGTACCTGGTATTTCGAAGAGTTGAGAATACCTTTCTTTTATTTCAGATTCCATCTTCCTTGTCATCATAATTTCTCCATTGCTCATCTCCTGTATTTCAAATATCATTCTAGAATACAGCTTCAAAACAAGGGTTAATTTAACAAATTAACATATCACATAATATCCCGATATTATGACTGATCAATAAATAAGCTTAGGTAGGACACACTAGCGAAGGATTTACTCATCTCTCCCCTCCTAGTTATATTCTCCGATCTCCGCCAGAGACCATATCCCTAAGCTCTGATACCAACTGTGACAAATGTCCCATCGGTGGACAGCACCTCACAGTGGTACCTATCAGTTTGCCACCGCAGAACGGCGTCCCCTACAGAGAGTCTAGCTTCGGTGCATCCCCCGTCAACAGGAAGTCACCAGCGAGAGGCTCGGGGCTCTTTACTTATAGCTCTGATACCAACTGTGACAACCCCAAAATAGGTCCATTCCATCCAACCTATTCTGAGTTGGTACAGAAAATAACTACAACTTTATTACAACAATTGTCGTGCAAAATACAACAACACATATGTTGTGAGTTTGGATACAAATATATACCAAATGTGACTCATGTTCCAACCGTGGACATCACCTCACAATGACATCTTACATAAAAGTATAGTCAAAAACTGTTTTAGAAATTAGAATCTTTGGGAAGTGCTCAAGGAAACCTTCGTACATGGGAGGTCATGCGTCTAGGTTATGATAGATATCATATAGCCACAGAATTATCCTTGGTTGACCCAATAGACCCCAAAGAAAAATGAGAAGATTACTATCATATTCTTCCCAATGGTGAGTCTTCTCTTGACTTATCATTATCTCCACTGTCTTTAATCATGAATTATACTTCAAACAAACACCAAGATTATATAGGTAGTGCTCATAGATATACTCAGCAAGTAGATGAACACAACCCTGTCTTATGATGACACGAGGTTGTATGTCATTAGACATCTTGTATGATAGTGACAAAATACCCTTCCAACTTTGGGTTCGCCTCACCCTATTTTCTTTACCAAATATAACTACTAAATGATGACCACTGTTCTATTCCCTTCCAACGTTGGGTTCGCCTCACCCTATTGATAATTAAATTATCAATAGCCTTCATCAATAATAAATCAGAGATTTAGAACATATGGTAAATGATAAAAATTTCAACCATAGTTGTAGCGGAACGAGCAATCCATTAGAAGAGTCAAATAGACTATAAAGTCTATTATCTTCTCCATGTTAAAAATCCACCAACAATGTTTTATCCTTGTAACATCAATCAACAATTCTGGTCCATAATCATATGAATAACTCATAATCATAACTGTAGTTCTAAATTCCTCTTCTCATCCAGGACGAAGATAATTTTCATCACCTGAAACATCAAAGATCATGGTTACACCAAATCACATTTCCTGTTCGTAATCATACTAATAACTTCATCTTTGCACTGCGGCCAAAGATATTCATTTGTATCACCAGTTGGTCATGTTTATCTCAACATCTGTTCATCTTTGCACTACTGGCCAAAGATATTCAACAACATGTCATCTTTGCACTACGGGCCAAAGATATTCATCAACAATTCATCTTTGCACTACAGGCCAAAGATATTCATCAATATTTCATCTTTGCACTACAGGCCAAAGATATTCCTCAACAGTTCATATTTGTACTACGGCCAAATATATTCATCAACAGTTCATATTTGCACTACAGGCCAAATATATTAATATCTCAAAGAAATATATAATCATTTATATAAACAATAATTATAACCATGTTGATCATTTCACATTTGCACTTAAGCTGAAGATATTCAATTATAAATTCAATGGTCATGATCATACTAGTCAATAATTCAACTTTGCACTATTGGCCAAAGAGAACCCAAAGTCATGATCATACCAATAATCTACCCATCTTTACACTCAAGTGAAAGAGAATTTCAACATTAGGGTTATAAAAATGATATATATGATAATAAAAACAATATGATCAACATATAGATTTAATCTCAAGAGTAATATTCATAAATCAACTATAATTTGGTTAGAAAAAGGAAACCAATTTTATCGTGAATAATAACTCGTGAATAGTAACTCATGAATAGTAACTCGTGAATAGTAACTCATGAATAGTAACCCCGACACAAAAAGGTAGAAATTCCACAATAAAATACATACCAATATTTCGGTATAATGATATTGAAAGAATAATATTTCTTAAGCTTAAAAATAATTTATTTTAATTGTTTACACTTTACTAAATAATGCATTTAATCATTCTAAAATGCCAAACTCATAAGATTTTATCACCAATAACCAAAATCCTCATCAAAAATCTGCTTATACCTCATATAGGATTCTCAAGTCATAAATTCCTAATTTTCAATTTTCTTACTTCACAAAACATATTTAATTCATTTACTCATAACTAGACCATTTTCATGAAAAATACCAAATCAGTTCTAAAAATATTTCTTTTCTGGGATTTAGCAGAATATAGTCCCATATTGAACATATATTTTTCTCAGAATTTTTAAAAGTAATTTACTATTTTTCATATGGCCAAAACAGCCGAATATTTAGACATTTATCAAAAATTGTACTTTTATCCAAAAATTCTGAAATTTACAGAGTATACTTCTATCATATACATGTACTCCCAATAAAAATTTCATCAATTTTGGAGTTAACCGCAAGGAATTATAAGCGGTTACTTTTAAAATAGTCTTTTCTCATAAAATTCATAACTCTCAACCTATACATCCAAAAATCACCATTTTTGGACACAATCAAGAAAACTCATCAAAATATCATTTCAAATTTTTCCAAAATTTTTGAAGGTCAGAAAAATTACGAAACTTGAAAATATAACAACCCTTAAAATCTCTTACTATCTCTTACCTCAAAAGTGCAGTATTTCTAACTGGAATGCAAAGCCGAAGGAAACTTGCACTGAATAGCAACTCTCAAATTATCTAAATACTCACAAAATATGCTTCATAATATAGAGAGAGAAAGAGAGAAAGCTTATGTTTCTTGTGTGATTTTCAATTCTAACTTAGCCCTCTATTTATAGAAAAATGTTAGCACGCCGAATCAGACTTAACCTGTAACCTGATGGCTTTACCTGCTATTATTCCCATCCACCACATTTGAATAAAAATCTCAGCACATTTCTTCAACAACCAAGAGTGGGGCCCATAAATTCTAGAATTTTCCACCAAAATGATTAACTCCGAAAATTCAACAATTTCTGAACCAGTCATCTCGTAAAATTCATAACAAATCATACGTTCATTTTTAACGGTTCAAAATTTGTGGACATATACTCAACTTATATATGTATAACATATCCAAATATTACCACGATCCAACGGTCGGATTAAAATTATAACCCTCGCAAAATATCTTAAAAATCCTAATTTAATTTTTAATACCTCCGTTCCGACAAAAATACAGATAAAACACCTCAACATTAACTCCCTCATTTTTAACCACAAAAATATATCCCTCATTTATATCCATATCAAATAAATATTTCCTTATCATATAGATCAATAATTAATTATTCACAAATAATATTACAGACTCACATTTATGACAACCAGGCCGTTTCCAGGAAAGAGGGGGCTTTCCGATAAGGATTTCTCCTTACTGGCGCGCAAATAGATGACCAAACCTCTCCTTAGACAGAACTTTCTAGACATTGTCAATAATGCTATCTAATAATATTATTCTAAATAATATGAATTATTGATCTGATAATGGAGATGATGTGCAGTTACAATTATTGAGCAACAATAATATAAAATATCAACGCAGCAATTATTGAATCAATAAAATAAAATATTGAACAGTAATTATTGTAACAATTATTGAGTAGTGTCTTCTTACGTAAGGATCAATAATTAAAAAATACTGTGCAATACCGTGTGCTACTGTGCAATAACGCGTATTACTGTATTTTAACCACCGGGTATTTCAACAGTGTTAACGGTAACAACTACGCTGTTAATTATAAAAACTTAATTTTTATCGTTTTCTTCATCCGACAGTTATTCTGTTATGGGGCCCACAAATGGTTGCGCCGTCGTACGAATATTTCCCGACAAAAAGAATATTCCACGACCAAACGAATATTTCCCGACAACAATGAATATTTTATAACCACTTGTGTATTTTGAAAAAAATTCATATATCACCCTTAACTTTAACGTTTATCAATTTAACCATTTACTGAATCGTAATTATAAGAAAAATTGAATACTTTAATTTCATAAAATTCGGGGTCTTACAATCTCCCCTCCTTATGAAATTTCGTCCTCGAAATTTGCGTACCTAGTATTTCGAAGAGTTGAGAATACCTTTCTTTTATTTCAGATTCCATCTTCCTTGTCATCATAATTTCTCCATTGCTCATCTCCTGTATTTCAAATATCATTCTAGAATACAGCTTCAAAACAAGGGTTAATTTAACAAATTAACATATCACATAATATCCCGATATTATGACTGATCAACAAATAAGCTTAGGTAGGACACACTAGCGAAGGATTTACTCATCTCTCCCCTCCTAGTTATATTCTCCGATCTCTGCCAGAGACCATATCCCTAAGCTCTGATACCAACTGTGACAAATGTCCCATCGGTGGACAGCACCTCACAGTGGTACCTATCAGTTTGCCACCGCAGAACGGCGTCCCCTACGGAGAATCTAGCTTCGGTGCACCCCCCCCCCATCAACAGGAAGTCACCAGCGAGAGGCTCGGGTGTGACGCCCCCAAAACAGGTATACAACACCTATTCTGAGTCGTCAATAACATGGTACAGAAACAACTACAACTTTATTAATACAACATAAAAATTGTGAGTGTAAATACAAATATTGTCATCTAGACAATATCCACACTCAAATAAGTCCTCATTACAATTATTGGAACAATATTTTACAAAAAAAATGATGAGGACTACTAAAACAACTTCCTAGAACCTTCATTCCATACCCCGACTAGTACCTGCTACATTCTCGCCTCCTGAGAAGAAAATGGAACAACAAGGAAAAGGGTGAGCTCAACTAGCCCAGTAAAGAATATTATGACTAAGATAATATACAACAAATTATCGTTAGTCTTCAACAGGGAAAAAATTTAATAGAATACAATAGACAACAAGTTTTAATTCAATATTCGCAGCGGAAAATAATAATTCATAGAGAAGTTACGTAGAGAATGAAATCTACGATTATCTATGAATTTAAAAGCCCATCATCAACATTTTATCCCTGTAACATCAATCAATAAATATCTTGAATCAAATAGTCATCTTTGCACTACAGGCCAAAGATAACCATCAGTTGGTCATGTTCACCTCAACACCTGTTCATCTTTGCACTACGGGCCAAAGATATTCATCAGAAATTATTCATCTTTGCACTACAGGCCAAAGATATTCAGTTATATCATCATTTAAGACTGAGGATGATGAAAAATATTTTAAAGAAAACGAATCCAGTGAAGCAAAATAACAAATATTAAGGATTCGTATTTCGATTTATCCATGTCCAAAAATACCTTATCATAGTGAAGTAAAATTTAAGAATGATCAAAACATGGATACAATCAAAGCTAGTATCCAGAATAGATATTTGGACGAAAAGAAGGAAATTTCATTTTTTGGTGAATAGTAACTCGTGAATAGTAACTCGTGAATAGTAACTCATGAATAGTAACTCATGAATAGTAACCCCGACATGAAAAGTTTCAAATTTGATAAAAAGTTCAGATCAATACTTCGGCATAATGATATTGAAGAAAATAATATCATTTAAGAAGAAATAACATCCCTTACCTCGGAAAGACGGTACTTCTGACTGGAATACTAGATATAGTGCTGAAGGAAACTTGCACCGTAAAGCAACACTCAAAGTATCAAATACTCATAAGAATACGCTCGTTATAGAGAGAGAAATAGAGAGAAACTTGTGTTTCTGGTGTGATTTCAATTCTAACCTAAGCACCCATATTTATAAGAAAATGCTTAGAACACCAAAGCAGAAAATTTAATATAATAATAATATATTTATCAAATTTTCCTTAGCCCACCTCTAGACATCTGATCTCAGCCCATTTATATCACATGTTAGCCCACTTAAATGCCAAAAAACGTTTTTCTTCAAAATAATAAATAAAACTTCCAAAAATCAATTATTTCGGAACTTCAGAACTTCAATAATTCATAATAAATAGCCCTTTATCAGAAAATTCGAATCTCGCGAGTTTTTATAGGAAATTCAATTCTCTACAACTTTGCAGAAGAAAGTTTTTCCAAATTCCAAACAGAAATTGACCGAAATTCACAAACGGGCAATTTTATAGTCAATAATAAATTTTCGGTCAAGAATTATGTCCACCAACACACAAAACATGTGTTAATCATTTAATGCCACAAAAATACTCTTCCTCCTCATATACTCATATATCCCACATTCATTGTAAAAATACCACCATCAATATATTATTAAAATAATATATTTAAATGAATTATTTTATCAGAAAAAGATAAAATATTAATTTTCAACAATTGTCACATTAAAAAAATTTTCCATCTATATCCACATAAAATCACTAATTTTCTCATCATATAATTCAATAATTAATTATACACAAATAATATTACAGAACCACAGTACTGGCAACCAGGCCGTTCCCAGGAAAGAGGGGCTTTCCAATAAGGATTTCTCCTTACTGGCGCGCAATTAGATGACCAAACCTCTCCTTAGACAGAACTTTCTAGACATTGCCAATAATGTTATCTAATAATATTATTCAGATAATATGAATTATTGCTCCGATAATGAAAAATACTGCGTAGTGACAATTATTGAAACAACAGTAATATAAAATATCAACGCAGCAATTATTGAGTCAATAAAATACAATATTGAACAGTAATTACTGTAACAATTATTGAGTAGTGCCTTCTTACGTAAGAATCAATAATTGGTGCAATACCGTGTGCTACGCGTATTATCGTGTTTTAACCACCGGGTATTCCAACAGTATTAACGGTAACAACTACGCCGTTATTTATAAACAACTTATTTTTGTCGTTTTCTTCATCCAATCGTTTTCTGTTATGGGGCCCACACAAGGCTGCGTCGTCGTACGAATATTCCCCGACAACAAGAATATTCCACGACCAAACAAATATTCCCCGACAACAATGAATATTTTATAACCACTAAAATATTTGCGCATTTTACCCATAACTAACCACATTAATCAAATCAACTCTTACTATTTCAGAATAATAAATAGAAGAAATTAAATTTTATTTATTAATAATTTGGGGTCTTACAACCTCCCCTCCTTATGAAATTTCGTCCTCGAAATTGACATACGTACCTGGTGTTTCGAAAAGATGAGGATACCTCGCTTTCATTTCCGTTTCCAACTCCCAGGTCATTTCCTCAATAGCATGGTTTCTCCACTTTAACTTGTGGTATGACCTTCGTGCGTAGGACATGCTCCTTCTTATCCATGATCTTGACAGGTACCTCCTCGTACGTTAAGTCTTCAGCTATCTCGTCCGGTTCTAACTCAATAACATGGTTCGAGTCTTTCACATATTTACGAAGCACAGATATATGAAAAACATTATGAACACGAGACATATTTGGAGGTAACGCAAGTCTATAGGCCACATTTCCTACTCGATCAAGAATCTGAAATGGACCAATAAATCGTGGATTGAGCTTTCCTCTCTTCCCAAATCTTGTAACTCCTTTCCATGGAGCTACACGTAATAATACATGATCCCCAATGTCAAATTCCACGTCCTTTCGATGAAGATCCACATAACTCTTTTGTCGATCCTGTGCCGTTTGTATACGTTGTCGAATCGTTTGGATCTTCTCTGTAGTCATTCGAACCAACTCTGGTCCCAACAACGTTGCTTCTCCCACCTCATCCCAACATACTGGAGAGCGACACTTTCGTCCATACAATGCTTCAAAGGGAGCCACACCTATACTTGCCTGATAACTGTTGTTGTAGGAGAATTCCACCAATGGTAGGTACTTATCCCAATTTCCTTTGAAATCTAGGACACAAAGTCTTAATAAATCTTCAAGAGTTTGAATAGTCCTCTCTGATTACCCGTCCGTTTGAGGATGATATGCCGAACTGAACCGTAAATCCGTGCCCATAGCTTTTTGCAAGCTAACCCAAAATCTTGAAGTGAATCTTGGGTCACGATCCGAAACTATGGATACTGGCATGCCATGCAACCTTACAATCTCATTCACGTACATACTAGCAAGACGTTCAAGGGAATAAGTCTCCCGTATCGGCAAGAAATGAGCAGACTTGGTTAATCTATCAACTATAACCCAAATAGCATTTACACCTTGAGAAACCGTGGGAAGACCCGTAACAAAATCCATGGTAATGTGTTCCCACTTCCATTTCGGAATCTCAAGTGGTTGCAATGGACCCTTTGGTACTTGATGCTCCGCCTTTACACGTTGACAAGTTAAACACCTCGAGATAAACTTTGCAATCTCTCTCTTCATATTGTTCCACCAAAATGTATGTCGAAGATCACGATACATTTTAGTACTTCTAGGATGGATTGCAAATGGTGTATTGTGTGCCTCCATCATGATCTTGTACTTTAAATCAGAATCGTTAGGAACACAAAGTCTGGAGTGGACTCGAAGTATTCCTTCTTCATCGATTCTTGCTTCCGGAATAGCACCTTCTTGTACTTTCTTCTTCATACGCATCAGCTCCGGGTCTGTAGCTTGAGCAACTTTAACTTTATCGATTAAAGTTGGTTCTACGCGTATACTTGACATCATCGCACTAGTTCTTGCATATGATCTTCTACTCAACGCGTCAGCTACCACGTTTGCTTTTCCAAGTTGGTATTGAATGGTATGATCGAAATCTTTTAACAGCTCGAGCCAACGTCGGTGTCGCATGTTGAGTTCTTTTTGAGTGAAGAAATATTTGAGGCTTTTATGGCCTGAATATATCTCCACTTTCTCCCCATATAGATAGTGCCTCCAGATCTTTAGCGCGAAAACGACTGCTGCCAACTCTAGATCATGAGTAGGATAATTCCTCTCATATTCTTTAAGTTGTCGCGAGGCATAGGCTATGACTTTCCCATGTTGCATGAGAACACATCCTAACCCTTTGCCTGAAGCATCGCTGTAGATAACAAATCCATCCGAATCAGATGGTATTGTCAGAACAGGTGCCGAAATGAGTCTCCTCTTAAGCTCTTGAAAACTCTTCTCGCATTCTTCGCTCCATACGAATTTGATATCCTTCCGAGTCAGCTGAGTTAACGGGATAGCGATTCGAGAAAACCCTTCTACGAATCTCCGATAATAACCAGCTAAGCCCAGAAAGCTATGTATTTCGATTACTGACTTAGGTTGCTCTCAACTGTGACTCATATCCCAATCTTGGATATCACGTCACAATGACACCTATCAATTTACTACCGCACGAATATGGCGTTTCCTACGGAGAGTCTGGATTCAGTGCATTCCACAAAGGAAGTCACCAGATAAAGGCTCGGGTACAAACTTCTACAGTTAGATTTTTAACTCCTGAAGTTCAATAGGAGCCATTCGATATGAGATTTTAGAAGTGAGTTTTGTACCAGATTCAAAGATGATACAAAATTCAATATCACGCGTAGGCCAAGAAATTCTTCAGAAAATACGTCAGGGATTTACTAACAATAGAAATATCATTCAAATCTGACGTATTTTGTTCAAGTCCATAACATAGCTAAGAAAGCTTAACATCCGTTTTTCAATAAACGAATGACTTTACGGCTTGATATGAAAGAGTTTGACTTCAATGGTTTGGTTGCTTGAATTTGAATAACAGGTTGCTTAGGAATATGAAGACTAACAACCTTACGAAAGCAATCAATTTTGGCATGATGAGTAGTTAACCAATTAATTTCTAAAATCACATCAAAAGCAAGTATCTTTAAAGAGATAAGGTCAACAGGTAATGTGATGGTGCCAACTTGGATCAAACAAGATTTATAAACAATGGATGTGAAGAAAATTTCTCCTAACAGAGTTTCAACAGATAAGTCAAAGTCTAATTTCTCCGGAGTCAAGTTTAAACGTTGAACGCAAGCAAGAGATAAATGAATGGGTAGAACTGGTATCTAATAAGATATAGACTTCACAAAAATTTATAATTAACTAACCCGTGCTAACTTCGTTCGGGTTCCTCGCATTCTGACCAGTCACGAAAAACGCTCTTCCAGGAACCGTTGACTTTGACTTTTCTGGGACAACTTTTTGAGTCACCGTCCCCGCTGAACTTGGTTTCGCTGCCGTGCAATCTCGAGCGATATGTCCTTCCTTTCCACAGTTATAACATACCTTAAACTGTTGTGGACAGTTTGGGCTGATATGTCCTTCTTTTCCGCACTTATAGCATATGACCGGTGGTCGTTCTCCTCTCTTGGAACCAGTTGCTGCTAGTGCTGACGTCTTCATATTGTCATTGTTGAATCTCCTCTTTTTAAAATCTCCTCCCGACTCGCTTCTTCTATTTTCATAGCCACGATTACCACCAGAGTGGTTGCCGCTCTTGTCCGTATTATTCTTTCTCCGCTGGTTATCATTGTTCTGATGACTGCTGTCACCGGTATGATCCTGGTTGTGGTCTCTCGATTGACCGTACTCGTTATCTCGCTCTAATAATTGAGCCCTGTTGACAACATCTGAATAGAGAGAAAATTTATGAGAAATGAGATATTGACGTATGCCGGGTTTCAAACCTCTCAGAAACATCCGCGTCATACGTTCCTCATTCTCCACCAAATGAGGTGCAAACCTGGACAACTCTACAAATTTTGCCTCGTACTGGGACACCGTCATGTTATTCTGCTCCAGTCTAATAAACTCTACCTCCTTCATATGGCGAATACTTTCAGGAAAGTATTTTTCGTTGAAGAGTTTCTGAAATGTCTCCCAAGACATGCTGAGTGCGGCTGGATGGGTACGTTTCACAGACTCCCACCAGTAGTCTGCCTCGCCACGGAACATAAAGGTGGCGAATGGAACCTTCTGTTCCTCCGTGCATCCGAAGACATCAAATATCTTGATAATTTGCTTGACCCATGTCTCCGCCTTAATCGGATCTGGCTTTCCCCAGAATTCTGGTGGTCCCAACTCTTTGAACTGCTTGGCTGTGACCAGCTGTGCGTTGCCATTGTTTCTTCCTATATTTTGAACAGGAATCTCCTTCGTCTGGTTTTGCATGAATCGCAAAAAGCTTCTAAACATCTCATCGTTCACCGTCTGCTCAGTGGTGTTGTTCACAGGAGGAACATTGCCAGCCTGTTGCACGTTCTCCTCGTTAGTGAGTACAGGTGTCTCCATGGTTTCATTTACTCCACTGTTAACATTCTCAGTCGACATTCTCAAATACTGCCATAGAACAAAGGTTAATTTAACAAATTAACATATCACATAATATCCATATATTATGACCGACCAACAAATAAGCTTAGGTAGGACACACTACAAGGATTTACTCGTCTCTCCCCTCCTAGTTCTATTCCCCGATCTCCGCCAGAGATCATATCCCTAAGCTCTGATACCAACTGTGACGCCCCCAAAACAGGTATACAACACCTATTCTGAGTCGTCAATAACATGGTACAGAAACAACTACAACTTTATTAATACAACATAAAAATTGTGAGTGTAAATACAAATATTATCATCTAGACAATATTCACACTCAAATAAGTCCTCATTACAATTATTGGAACAATATTTTACAAAAAAAATGGTGAGGACTACTAAAACAACTTCCTAGAACCTTCATTCCATACCCCGACTAGTACCTGCTACATTCTCACCTCCTGAGAAAAAAATGGAACAACAAGGAAAAGGGTGAGCTCAACTAGCCTAGTAAAGAATATTATGACTAAGATAATATACAACAAATTATCGTTAGTCTTCAACAGGGAAAAAATTTAATAGAATACAATAGACAACAAGTTTTAATTCAATATTCGCAGCGGAAAATAATAATTCATAGAGAAGTTACGTAGAGAATGAAATCTACGATTATCTATGAATTTAAAAGCCCATCATCAATATTTTATCCCTGTAACATCAATCAATAAATATCTTGAATCAAATAGTCATCTTTGCACTACAGGCCAAAGATATCCATCAGTTGGTCATGTTCACCTCAACACCTGTTCATCTTTGCACTACGGGCCAAAGATATTCATCAGAAATTATTCATCTTTGCACTACAGGACAAAGATATTCAGTTATATCATCATTTAAGACTGAGGATGATGAAAAATATTTTAAAGAAAACGAATCCAGTGAAGCAAAATAACAAATATTAAGGATTCGTATTTCGATTTATCCATGTCCAAAAATACCTTATCATAGTGAAGTAAAATTCAAGAATGATCAAAACATGGATACAATCAAAGCTAGTATCCAGAATAGATATTTGGACGAAAAGAAGGAAATTTCATTTTTCGGTGAATAGTAACTCGCGAATAGTAACTCGTGAATAGTAACTCATGAATAGTAACTCCGACATGAAAAGTTCTAAATTTGATAAAAAGTTCAGATCAATACTTCGGCATAATGATATTGAAGAAAATAATATTATTTAAGAAGAAATAACATCCCTTACCCCGGAAAGACGGTACTTCTGACTGGAATACTAGATATAGTGCTGAAGGAAACTTGCACCGTAAAGCAACACTCAAAGTATCAAATACTCATAAGAATACGCTCGTTATAGAGAGAGAAATAGAGAGAAACTTGTGTTTCTGGTGTGATTTCAATTCTAACCTAAGCACCATATTTATAAGAAAATGCTTAGAACACCAAAGCAGAAAATTTAATATAATAATAATATATTTATCAAATTTTCCTTAGCCCACCTCTAGACATCAGATCTTAGCCCATTTATATCACATGTTAGCCCACTTAAATGCCAAAAAATGTTTTTCTTCAAAATAATAAATAAAACTTCCAAAAATCAATTATTTCAGAACTTCAGAACTTCAATAATTCATAATAAATAGCCCTTTTATCAGAAAATTCGAATCTCGCGAGTTTTTATAGAAAATTCAATTCTCTACAACTTTGCAGAAGAAACTTTTTCCATTCCAAACAGAAATTAACCGAAATTCATAAACGGGCGATTTTATAGTCAATAATAAATTTTCGGTCAAGAATTATGTCCACCAACACACAAAATATGTGTTAATCATTTAATGCCACAAAAATACTCTTCCTCCTTATATACTCATATATCCCACATTCATTGTAAAAATATCACCATCAATATATTATTAAAATAATATATTTAAATGAATTATTTTATCAGAAAAAGATAAAATATTAATTTTCAACAATTGTCACATTAAAAATTTTCTCCATCTATATCCACATAAAATCACTATTTTTCTCATCATATAAATCAATAATTAATTATACACAAATAATATTACAGAACCACAGTACTGGCAACCAGGCCGTTCCCAGGAAAGAGGGGGCTTTCCAATAAGGATTTTTCCTTACTGGCGCGCAATTAGATGACCAAACCTCTCCTTAGACAGAACTTTCTAGACATTGTCAATAATGTTATCTAATAATATTATTCAGATAATATGAATTATTGCTCCGATAATGAAAAATACTGCGTAGTGACAATTATTGAAACAACAGTAATATAAAATATCAACGCAGCAATTATTGAGTCAATAAATTACAATATTAAACAGTAATTACTGTAACAATTATTGAGTAGTGCCTTCTTACGTAAGAATCAATAATTGGTGCAATACCGTGTGCTATGCGTATTATCGTATTTTAACCACCGGGTATTCCAACAGTATTAACGGTAACAACTACGCCGTTATTTATAAACAACTTATTTTTGTCGTTTTCTTCATCCAATCGTTTTCTGTTATGGGGCCCACACAAGGCTGCGCCGTCGTACGAATATTCCCCGACAACAAGAATATTCCACGACCAAACAAATATTCCCCGACAACAATGAATATTTTATAACCACTAAAATATTTGCGCATTTTACCCATAACTAACCACATTAATCAAATCAACTCTTACTATTTCAGAATAATAAATAGAGGAAATTAAATTTCATTTATTAATAATTTGGGGTCTTACATCGGGGCTCTTTACTTATAGCTCTGATACCAACTGTGACAACCCCAAAATAGGTCCATTCCATCCAACCTATTCTGAGTCGCCAAATACATGGTACAGAAAACAACTACAACTTTATTACAACAATTGTCGTGCAAAATACAACAACACATATGTTGTGAGTTTGGATACAAATATATACCAAATGTGACTCATGTTCCAACCGTGGACATCACCTCACAATGACACCTTACATAAAGGTATAGTCAAAAACTGTTTTAGAAATTAGAATCTTTGGGAAGTGCTCAAGGAAACCTTCGTACATGAGAGGCCATGCGTCTAGGTTATGATAGATATCATATGGCCACAGAATTATCCTTGGTTGGCCCAATAGACCCCAAAGAAAAACAAGAAGATTACTATCATATTCTTCCCAATGGTGAGTCTTCTCTTGACTTATCATTATCTCCACTGTCTTTAATCGTGAATTATACTTCAAACAAACACCAAGATTATATAGGTAGTGCTCATAGATATACTCAGCAAGTGGATGAGCACAACCCTGTCTTATGATGACACGAGGTTGTTCTTGTATGATAGTGACAAAACACCCTTCTAACGTTGGGTTCGCCTCACCCTATTTTCTTCACCAAATATAACTACTAAATGATGACCACTGTTCTATTTCCTTGTTACCTCCGCTCGACCCAGTTACACTCTTATTACCTGAAAGAAATTGTGAAGCAAAAGGGTGAGCACAACTAGCTCAGTAAAGAATATCATGACTAAAGATAATTAAATTATCAATAGCCTTCATCAATAATAAATCAGAGATTTAGAACATATGGTAAATGATAAAAATTTCAACCATAGTTGCAGCGGAATGAGCAATCCATTAGAAGAGTCAAATAGACTATAAAGTCTATTATCATCTCCATGTTAAAAATCAACCAACAATGTTTTATCCCTGTAACATCAATCAACAATTCTGGTCCACAATCATATGAATAACTCATAATCATAACTGTAGTTCTAAATTCCTCTTCTCATCTAGGACGAAGATAATTTTCATCACCTGAAACATCAAAGATCATGGTTACACCAAATCACATTTCCTGTTCGTAATCATACTAATAACTTCATCTTTGCACTACGGCCAAAGATATTCAGTTGTATCACCAGTTGGTCATGTTTATCTCAACATCTGTTCATCTTTGCACTACTGGCCAAAGATATTCAACAACATGTCATCTTTGCACTACGGGCCAAAGATATTCATCAACAATTCATCTTTGCACTACAGGCCAAAGATATTCATCAATATTTCATCTTTGCACTACAGGCCAAAGATATTTCTCAACAGTTCATATTTGTACTACGGCCAAATATATTCATCAACAGTTCATATTTGCACTACATGCCAAATATATTAATATCTCAAAGAAATATATAATCATTTATATAAACAATAATTATAACCATGTTGATCATTTCACATTTGCACTTAAGCTGAAGATATTCAATTATAAATTCAATGGTCATGATCATACTAGTCAATAATTCAACTTTGCACTACTGGCCAAAGAGAATCCAAAGTCATGATCATACCAATAATCTACCCATCTTTACACTCAAGTGAAAGAGAATTTCAATATTAGGGTTATAAAAATGATATATATGATAATAAAAATAATATGATCAACATATAGATTTAATCTCAAGAGTAATATTCATAAATCAACTATAATTTGGTTAGAAAAAGGAAACCAATTTTATCGTGAATAGTAACTCGTAAATAGTAACTCATGAATAGTAACTCGTGAATAGTAATTCCGACACAAAAAGGTAGAAATTCCACAATAAAATACATACCAATATTTCGGTATAATGATATTGAAAGAATAATATTTCTTAAGCTTATAAACAATTTATTTTAATTGTTTACACTTTACTAAATAATGCATTTAATCATTCTAAAATGCAAAACTCATAAGATTTTATCACCAATAACCAAAACCCTCATCAAAAATCTGCATATACCTCATATAGGATTCTCAAGTCATAAATTCCTAATTTTCAATTTTCTTACTTCACAAAACATATTTAATTCATTTACTCATAACTAGACTATTTTCATGAAAAATACCAAATCAGTTCCAAAAATATTTCTTTTCTGGGATTTAGCAGAATATAGTCCCATATTGAACATATATTTTTCTCAGAATTTTTAAAATAATTTACTATTTTTCATATGGCCAAAACAACCGAATATTTAGACATTTATCAAAAATTGTACTTTTGTCCAAAAATTCTGAAATTTACAGAGTATACTTCTATCATATACATGTACTCTCAATAAAAATTTCATCAATTTTGGAGTCAACCGCAAAGAATTATAAGCGGTTACTTTTAAAATAGTCTTTTCTCATAAAATTCATAACTCTCAATTTGTACATCCAAAAATCACCATTTTTGGACACAATCAAGAAAACTCATCAAAATATCATTTCAAATTTTTCCAAAATTTTTGAAGGTCAGAAAAATTACGAAACTGGAAAATATAACAACCCTTAAAATCCCTTACTATCCCTTACCTCAAAAGTGCAATATTTCTAACTGGAATGCAAAGCCGAAGGAAACTTGCACTGAATAGCAACTCTCAAATTATCTAAATACTCACAAAATATGCTTCATAATATAGAGAGAGAAAGAGAGAAAGCTTATGTTTCTTGTGTGATTTTTAATTCTAACTTAGCCCTCTATTTATAGAAAAATGTTAGCACGCCGAAGCAGACTTAACCTGTAACCTGATGGCTTTACCTGCTACTATTCCCACCCACCACATTTGAATAAAAATCTCAGCATATTTCTTTACCAACCAATAGTGGGGCCCACAAATGTAAGACCCCGAATTTTATGAAATAAAAAGTATTGAATTTTTTTTATAATTACTATTTAGTAAATGGTTAAATTTATAAATGTTAAAGTTAAGGGTGATATATGAATTTTTTTTCGAAATACACAAGTGGTTATAAAATATTCTTACTGTCGGGGAATATTCATACTACGACGCAACCTTTTGTGGACCCCATAATGGAAAGCGATTGGATAAAGAAAAGGACAAGTGTAAGTTGTTTATAAATAACGACGTAGTTGTTACCGTTAATACTGTTGGAATACCCGGTGGTTAAAACACAGTAATACGCGTTGTTGCACAGTAGCACACGGTATTGCACCAATTATTGATTTTTACGTAAGAATGCATTACTCAATAATTGTTACAGTAATTATTATTCAGTATTTTATTTTATTGATTCAATAATTGCTGCGTTGATATTTTATATTACTGTTGTTTTAATAATTGTCACTACACAGTATTTTCTATTATTGGAGCAATAATTCATATTATCTTAATAATATTATTAGATAACATTATTGGCAATGTCTACAAAGTTCTGTCTAATGAGAGGTTTGGTCATCTAATTGCGCGCCAGTAAGGAGAGATCCTTATTGGAAAGCCCCCTCTTTCCTGGAAACGGCCTGGTTGCCAGTACTGTGGTTCTGTAATATTATTTGTGTATAATTAATTATTAATTTATATGATGAGGAAAATATTGATTTTATGTGGATATAGATGGAGAAAATTTTTAATGTGACAATTGTTAAAAATTAATATTTTATCTTTTTCTGATAAAATAATTCATTTAAATATATTATTTTAATAATATATTGATGATGATATTTTTACAATGAATGTGGGATATATGAGTATATGAGGAGGAAGAGTATTTTTGTGGCATTAAATGATTAACACATGTTTTGTGTGTTGGTGGACACAATTCTTGACCGAAAATTTATTATAGACTGTAAAATCGCCCGTTTGTGGATTTCGGTCAATTTCTGTTTGGAATTTGGGAAAACTTTCTTCTGCAAAGTTGTAGAGAATTGAATTTCCTATAAAAACTTGCGAGATTCGAATTTTCTGATCAAAGGACTATTTATTATGAATTATTGAAGTTTCAAAGTTCCGAAATAATTGATTTTTGGGAGTTTAAGTTAATTATTTTGAGAAAAACGTTTTTTCTTACTTTTTCTAGAAGGTTAGCATGTGTTTATGGCTGAATTCAAGTATATAGAGGTGGGCTTGAATATTTTGTAATTATATTATTATTATATTTAATTTTTTGCTTTGGTGTTCTAAGCATTTTCCTATAAATAGGGTGCTTAGGTTAGAATTGAAAATCACACCAGAAACTGAAGTTTTCTCTCTATTTCTCTCTCTATATATCGAGCGTATTCTTATGAGTATTTTGATATCTTGAGTGTTGCTATACGGTGCAAGTTCATTCAGCGTTATTCGAGTCAGAAGTACTGCTCTTTTGAGGTAAGGGATAGTAAGGGATATTGTTGTAAGGGATGTTATTTCTTCTTAAATGATATTATTTTCTTCAATATCATTATGCCGAAGTATTGATCTGAACTTTTTATCAAATTTAGAACTTTTCATGCCGGAGTTACTATTCACGAGTTACTATTCACGAGTTACTATTCATGAGTTACTATTCACGAGTTACTATTCACGGGTTACTATTCACGAGTTACTATTTATGACAAAATTGGTTTCTTTTTCTAACCAAATTATAGTTGATTTATGAATATTACTCTTGAGATTAAAACTATATGTTGATCATATTATTTTTATTATCATATATAATATTTTTATAACCCTGATGTTGAATTTCTCTTTCACTTGAGTGTAAAGATGGGTAAATTATTGGTATGATCGTGACTGAGGAATATCTTTAGCATGTAGTGCAAAGATGAATTGTTAACTGGTATGATCATGACCATTGAATTTATAATTGAATATCTTTAGCTTAAGTGTAAAGATGAAATGATTAACATGGTTATAATTATTGTTTATATAAATTCTGAAATAATTATATATTTCTTTGAGATGTGAATATATTTGGCCTGTAGTGCAAATATGAACTGTTGAAGAATATCTTTGGCCTGTAGTGCAAAGATGAATTATTGATGAATATCTTTGGCCTGTAGTGCAAAGATGAACTGTTGATGAATATCTTTGGCCTGTAGTGCAAAGATGAATTTATTAGTATGATTATGAACAGGAACTGTGATTTGGTATAATCATGATCTTTGATGTTTCAGGTAAAGACAGGTGATGAAAATTATCTTCGTCCTGAATGCGAAGAGAAATTTAGAACTACAATTATGATTATGAGTTATTTATATGATTGTGGACAGGAACAGTTGATTGATGTTATAGGGATAAAACATTGTTGGTGGACTTTTAACATGGAGAAGATAATAGACTTTATGGTCTATGTGACTCTTCTAATGGATTGCTCGTTCCGCTGCAACTATGGTTGAAAAGTTTTATCATCTACCATATGTTCTAAATCTCTGATTTATTACTGTTGAAGACTATTGATAATTTATCTTTAGTCATGATATTCTTTACTGAGCTAGTTGTGCTCACCCTTTTGCTTCACAATTCCTTTCAGGTAATAAGAGTGTAGCTGGGTCGAGCGGGGGTAACAAGGGAATAGAACGGTGGTCATCATTTAGTAGTTATATTTGGTGAAGAAAATAGGGTGAGGCGAACCCAACGTTGGAAGGGTGTTTTGTCACTATCATACAAGATGTCTAATGACATACAACCTCATGTCATCATAAGACAGGATTGTGCTCATCCACTTGCTGAGTATATTTACGAGAACTACCTATATAATCTTGGTGTTTGTTTGAAGTATAATTCTCAATTAGAGACAGTGGAGATAATGATAAGTCAAGAGAAGACTCATCATTGAGAAGAATATGATAGTAATCTTCTTATTTTTTTTGGGGGGTCTATTGGGTCAACCAAGGATAATTCTGTGGCCATATGATATCTATCATAACCTAGAAGCATGACCTCCCATGTACGATGGTTTCCTTGAGTACTTCCCAAAGATTCTAATTTCTAAAACAGTTTTTGACTATACCTTTATGTAAGGTGTCATTGTGACGTGCTGTCCAAGGTTGGGACATGAGTCACAGTTGGTATATATTTGTATCCAAACTCACAGTATATGTGTTGTCGTATTTTGCACGACAATTGTAATAATAAAGTTGTAGTTATTTTCTGTACCATGTATTTGGCGACTCAAAATGGGTTGGGTGGAATGGACCTGTTTTGGGGGCGTCACAACAAATTCTAGAATTATCCACCAAAATGATTAACTCCGAAAATTCAACAATTTCTGAACCAGTCATCTCGTAAAATTCATAACAAATCATACGTTCATTTTTAACGGTTCAAAATTTGTGGACATATACTCAACTTATATATGTATAACATATCCAAATATTACCACGATCCAACGGTCGGATTAAAATTATAACCCTCGCAAAATATCTTAAAAATCCTAATTTAATTTTTAATACCTCCGTTCCGACAAAAATACAGATAAAACACCTCAACATTAACTCCCTCATTTTTAACCATAAAAATATATCCCTCATTTATATCCATATCAAATAAATATTTCCTTATCATATAGATCAATAATTAATTATTCACAAATAATATTACAGACTCACATTTATGACAACCAGGCCGTTTCCAGGAAAGAGGGGGCTTTCCGATAAGGATTTCTCCTTACTGGCGCGCAAATAGATGACCAAACCTCTCCTTAGACAGAACTTTCTAGACATTGTCAATAATGCTATCTAATAATATTATTCTAAATAATATGAATTATTGATCTGATAATGGAGATGATATGCAGTGACAATTATTGAGCAACAATAATATAAAATATCAACGCAACAATTATTGAATCAATAAAATAAAATATTGAACAGTAATTACTGTAACAATTATTGAGTAGTGTCTTCTTACGTAAGGATCAATAATTCAAAAATACTGTGCAATACCGTGTGCTACTGTGCAATAACGCGTATTACTGTATTTTAACCACCGGGTATTCTAACAGTGTTAACGGTAACAACTACGCTGTTAATTATAAAAACTCAATTTTTATCATTTTCTTCATCCGACAGTTATTTTGTTATGGGGCCCACAAATGGTTGCGCCGTCGTACGAATATTTCCCGACAAAAAGAATATTCCACGACCAAACGAATATTTCCCGACAACAATGAATATTTTATAACCACTTGTGTATTTTGAAAAAAAATCATATATCACCCTTAACTTTAACATTTATCAATTTAACCATTTACTGAATCGTAATTATAAGAAAAATTGAATACTTTTATTTCATAAAATTCGGGGTCTTACAATCTCCCCTTCTTATGAAATTTCATCCTCGAAATTTGCGTACCTGGTATTTCGAAGAGTTGAGAATACCTTCTTTTTATTTCAGATTCCATCTTCCTTGTCATCATAATTTCTCCATTGCTCATCTCCTGTATTTCAAATATCATTCTAGAATATAGCTTCAAAACAAGGGTTAATTTAACAAATTAACATATCACATAATATCCCGATATTATGACTGACCAACAAATAAGCTTAGGTAGGACACACTAGCGAAGGATTTACTCATCTCTCTCCTCCTAGTTATATTCTCCGATCTCCACCAGAGACCATATCCCTAAGCTCTGATACCAACTGTGACAAATGTCCCATCGGTGGACAGCACCTCACAGTGGTACCTATCAGTTTGCCATCGCAGAACGGCGTCCCCTACGGAGAATCTAGCTTCGGTGCACCCCCCCATCAACAGGAAGTCACCAGCGAGAGGCTCAGGGCTCTTTACTTATAGCTCTGATACCAACTGTGACAACCTCAAAATAGGTCCATTCCATCCAACCTATTCTGAGTCGCCAAATACATGGTACAGAAAACAACTACAACTTTATTACAACAATTGTCGTGCAAAATACAACAACACATATGTTGTGAGTTTGGATACAAATATATACCAAATGTGACTCATGTTCCAACCGTGGACATCACCTCACAATGACACCTTACATAAAGGTATAGTCAAAAACTGTTTTAGAAATTAGAATCTTTGGGAAGTGCTCAAGAAAACCTTCGTACATGGGAGGCCATGCGTCTAGGTTATGATAGATATCATATGGCCACAGAATTATCCTTGGTTGACCCAATAGACCCCAAAGAAAAACGAGAATATTACTATCATATTCTTCCCAATGGTGAGTCTTCTCTTGACTTATCATTATCTCCACTGTCTTTAATCGTGAATTATACTTCAAACAAACACCAAGATTATATAGGTAGTGCTCATAGATATACTCAGCAAGTGGATGAGCACAACCCTGTCTTATGATGACACGAGGTTGTATGTCATTAGACATCTTGTATGATAGTGACAAAACACCCTTCCAACGTTGGGTTCGCCTCACCCTATTTTCTTCACCAAATATAACTACTAAATGATGACCACTGTTCTATTCCCTTGTTACCCCCGCTCGACCCAGCTACACTCTTATTACCTAAAAGGAATTGTGAAGCAAAAGGGTGAGCACAACTAGCTCAGTAAAGAATATCATGACTAAAGATAATTAAATTATCAATAGCCTTCATCAATAATAAATCAGAGATTTAGAATATATGGTAAATGATAAAAATTTCAACCATAGTTACAGCGGAACGAGCAATTCATTAGAAGAGTCAAATAGACTATAAAGTCTATTATCTTCTCCATGTTAAAAATCCACCAACAATGTTTTATCCCTGTAATATCAATCAACAATTCTGGTCCATAATTGTAAGACCCCGAATTTTATGAAATAAAAGTATTTAATTTTTCTTATAATTACAATTCAGTAAATGGTTAAATTGATAAATGTTAAAGTTAAGGGTTGTAAGACCCCAACTTATTAATGAATAAAATTAAATTTTCTCTAAATATTATTGTGAATAATAAGGGGCTAATTTGATATAATACTTTGGTTATGGGTGAAATGTGTAAATTTTACAAAATAAGCAAGTGGTTATAAAATATTCATTTTGTCGGGGAATATTTGTTTGGTCGGAGAATATTCTTGCTGTCGGGGAATATTCGTACGACGGCGCAGCCTTGTGTGGACCCCATAACAAAAAGCGATTGGATGAAGAAAACGACAATTATAAGTTGTTTATAAATAACGGCGTAGTTGTTACCGTTAATACTGTTGGAATACCCGGTGGTTAAAATACAGTAGCACACGGTATTGCACCAATTATTGATTCTTACGTAAGAAGGCACTACTCAATAATTGTTACAGTAGTTATTGTTCAATATTTTATTTTATTGATTCAATAATTGTTGCATTGATATTATTGTTGTTTCAATTATTGTTGATGCACAGTATTTTCCATTATCAGATCAATAATTCATATTATTTGAATAATATTATTAGATAACATTATTGGCAATGTCTAGAAAGTTCTGTCTAAGGAGAGGTTTGATCATCTAATTGCGCGCCAGTAAGGAGAAATCCTTATTGGAAAGCCCCCTCTTTCCTGGGAACGGCCTGGTTGTCATAAATGTGATTCTGTAATATTATTTGTGAATAATTAATTATTGATTCATATGATAAGAAAATATTTATTTTATGTGGATATAAATGAGGGATATATTTTTGTGGTTAAAAATGAAGGAGTTAATGTTGAGTTGTTTTATCAGTATTTTTATCGGAATGGAGGTATTAAAAATTAAATCAGGGTTTTTGAGAAATATTGCGGGTGTTATAATTTTTAATCCGACCGTTGGATCGTGGTAATTTTTGGATATGTTATACATATATAAGTTGAGTATATGTCCACAAATTTTGAACCGTTAAAAATGAACGTATGATTTATTATGAATTTTACGAGATGACTGGTTCAGAAATTGTTGAATTTTCGGAGTTTATCATTTTGATGGAAAATTCTAAAATTGGTGGGCCCCACTTGTGGTTGGTGAAGAAATGTGTTGAATTATATTTCAAATGTGGTGGGTGGGAATAGTAGCAGGTAAAGCCATCAGGTTGCAGGTCAAACCTACTAAAATTTTCCTATAAATAGAGGGCTAAGTTAGAATTGAAAATCACACCAGAAACAAGTTTTCTCTCTTTCTCTCTCTAGATTATTGAGTGTATTTTATGAGTATTTAGATACTCTGTGAGTTTCTATTCATCAGTACAAGTTTCTTTCAGCCTTATACCGATCAGAAGTACTGCTCTTTTGAGGTAAGGGATTGTAAGGGATAGTAAGGGATAGTAATGGATTTTAAGGGTTGTTATGATTTTCAGTTTCGTAATTTTTCTGATCTTCAAAAATTCTGGAAAAATTTGAAATGATATTTTGATGAGTTTTCTTGATTGTGTCCAAAAATGGTGATTTTTGGATGTATAGATTGAGAGTTATGAATTTTATGAGAAAAGACTATTTTAAAAGTAACAGCTTATAATTCCTTGTGGTTAACTCCAAAATTGATGAAATTTTTATTGAGAGTACATGTGTATGATAGAAGTATACTCTGTAAATTTCAGAATTTTTGGACAAAAGTACAATTTTTGATAAATGTCTAAATATTCGGTGGTTTGGCCATATGAAAAATAGTAAATGAGTTTTAAAAATTCTGAGAAAAATATATGTTCAATATGGGACTATATTATGCTAAATCCCAGAAAAGAAATATTTTTGGAACTGATTTGGTATTTTTCATGAAAATGGTCTAGTTATGAGTAAATGAATTAAATATGTTTTGTGAAGAAAGAAAATTGGAAAATAGGATTTTATGACTTGAGAATCCTATATGAGGTATATGCAGATTTTTGATGAGGGTTTTGGTTATTGATGATAAAATTGTAAGAGTTGGCATTTTATGATGATTAAATGCATTAATTAGTAAAGTGTAAACAATTAAAATAAATTGTTTATAAATTTAAGTAATGTTATTCTTTCAATATCATTATACCGAAATATTGGTATGAATTTTATTGTAGAATTTCTATCTTTTGTGTCGGGGTTACTATTCATGAGTTACGAATATTACTCTTGAGATTAAAACTATATGTTGATCATATTATTTTTATCATCATATATAACATTTTTATAACCCTGATGTTGAAATTCTCTTTCACTGGAGTGTAAAGATGGGTAGATTATTGGTATGATCATGACTAGGGTTCTCTTTGGCCTGTAGTGCAAAGTTGAATTGTGACTGGTATGATCATGACCATTGAATTTATAATTGAATATCTTAAGCTTAAGTGCAAAGGTGAATTGATCAACATGGTTATAATTATTGTTTATATAAATTCTGAAATGATTATATATTTCTTTGAGATATGAATATATTTGGCCTATAGTGCAAATATGAATTGTTGATGAATATCTTTGGCATGTAGTGCAAAGATGAACTGTTGTTGAATATCTTTGGCCCGTAGTGCAAAGATGGTTTGTTGCTGAATATCTTTGGCCCGTAGTGCAAAGATGGATTTGTTAGTATGATTATAAATAGGAACTGTGATTTGGTATAACCATGATCTTTCATGTTTCAGGTAAAGACAGGTGATGAAAATATTCTTTGTCCTGGGTGCGAAGAAAAATTTATAGTCACAATTATGATTATGAGTTATTCATATGATTGTGGAAAGGAACTGTTGAGTGATGTTACATGGATAAAATATTGTTGGTGGATTTTTAACATGGAGAAGATAATAGACTTTATAGTCTATTTGACTCTTCTAATGGATTGCTCATTCCGCTGCAACTATGGTTAAAATTTTTATCATTTACCATATGTTCTAAATCTCTGATTTATTATTGATGAAGGCTATTGATAATTTAATTATCTTTAGTCATGATATTCTTTACTGAGCTAGTTGTGCTCACCCTTTTGCTTCACAATTCCTTTCAGGTAATAAGAGTGTAGCTGGGTCGAGCGAGGGTAACAAGGGAATAGAACGGTGGTCATCATTTAGTAGTTATATTTGGTGAAGAAAATAGGGTGAGGCGAACCCAACGTTGGAAGGGTGTTTTGCCACTATAATACAAGATGTCTAACGACATACAACCTCGTGTCATCATAAGACATGATTGTGCACATCCACTTGCCGAGTATATCTACAAGCACTATCTATATAATCTTGGTGTTTGTTTGAAGTATAATTCTCAGTTAGATACAGTGGAGATAATGATAAGTCAAGAGAAGACTCACCATTGGGAAGAATATGATAGTAATATTCTCGTTTTTCTTTGGGGTCTATTAGGTCAACCAAGGATAATTCTGTGGCCATATGATATCTATCATAACCTAAACGCGTGGCCTCCCATGTACGAAGGTTTCCTTGAGCACTTCCCAAAGATTCTAGTTTCTAAAACAGTTTTTGACTGTACCTTTATGTAAGGTACCTTTGTGAGGTGCTGATACATGATGATGTCCAATGTCACATTTGGTATATATTTGTATCCAAACTCACAGCATATGTGTTGTTGTATTTTGCACGACAATTATTGTAATAAAGTTGTAGTTGTTTTCTGTACCATGTATTTGACGACTCAGAATGGGTTGGGTGGAATGAACCTATTTTGGGGTTGTCACAGGTGGTATCAGAGCTTAGGGATATGATCTCTGGCGGAGATCGGGAAATACAACTAGGAGGGGAGAGATGAGTAAATCCTTCGCTAGTGTGTCCTACCTAAGCTTATTTGTTGGTCAGTCATAATATTGGGATATTATGTGATATGTTAATTTGTTAAATTAACCCTTGTTTTGAAGCTGTATTCTAGAATGATATTTGAAATACAGGAGATGAGCAATGGAGAAATTATGATGACAGGAAAGATGGAATCTGAAATAGAAGTAAGGTATTCTCAACTCTTTGAAATACCAGGTACGTAAATTTCGGGGACGAAATTTCATAAGGAGGGGAGATTGTAAGACCCCGAATTTTATGAAATAAAAGTATTTAATTTTTCTTATAATTACAATTCAGTAAATGGTTAAATTGATAATTGTTAAAGTTAAGGGTTGTAAGACCCCAACTTATTAATGAATAAAATCAAATTTTCTCTAAATATTATTGTGAATAATAAGGGGCTAATTTGATATAATACTTTGGTTATGGGTGAAATGTGTAAATTTTACAAAATAAGCAAGTGGCTATAAAATATTCATTTTGTCGGTGAATATTTGTTTGGTCGGAGAATATTCTTGCTGTCGGGGAATATTCGTACGACGGCGCAGCCTTGTGTGGGCCCCATAACAAAAAGAGATTGGATGAAGAAAACGACAATTATAAGTTGTTTATAAATAACGGCGTAGTTGTTACCGTTAATACTGTTAGAATACCCGGTGGTTAAAATACAGTAGCACACGGTATTGCACCAATTATTGATTCTTACGTAAGAAGGCACTACTCAATAATTGTTACAGTAGTTATTGTTCAATATTTTATTTTATTGATTCAATAATTGTTGCATTGATATTATTGTTGTTTCAATAATTGTTGCTGCACAGTATTTTCCATTATCAGATCAATAATTCATATTATTTGAATAATATTATTAGATAACATTATTGGCAATGTCTAGAAAGTTCTGTCTAAGGAGAGGTTTGATCATCTAATTGCGCGCCAGTAAGGAGAAATCCTTATTGGAAAGCCCCCTCTTTCCTGGGAACGGCCTGGTTGTCATAAATGTGATTCTGTAATATTATTTGTGAATAATTAATTATTGATTCATATGATAAGGAAATATTTATTTTATGTGGATATAAATGAGGGATATATTTTTGTGGTTAAAAATGAAGGAGTTAATGTTGAGTTTTTTATCAGTATTTTTATCGGAATGGAGGTATTAAAAATCAAATCAGGGTTTTTGAGAAATATTGCGGGTGTTATAATTTTTAATCCGACCGTTGGATCGTGGTAATTTTTGGATATGTTATACATATATAAGTTGAGTATATGTCCACAAATTTTGAACCGTTAAAAATGAACGTATGATTTATTATGAATTTTACGAGATGACTGGTTCAGAAATTGTTGAATTTTCGGAGTTTATCATTTTGATGGAAAATTCTAAAATTGGTGGCCCCACTTGTGGTTGGTGAAGAAATGTGCTGAATTATATTTCAAATGTGGTGAGTGGGAATAGTAGCAGGTAAAGCCATCAGGTTGCAGGTCAAACCTACTAAAATTTTCCTATAAATAGAGGGCTAAGTTAGAATTGAAAATCACACCAGAAACAAGTTTTCTCTCTTTCTCTCTCTAGATTATTGAGTGTATTTTGTGAGTATTTAGATACTCTGTGAGTTTCTATTCATCAGTGCAAGTTTCTTTCAGCCTTATACCGATCAGAAGTACTGCTCTTTTGAGGTAAGGGATTGTAAGGGATAGTAAGGGATAGTAATGGATTTTAAGGGTTGTTATGATTTTCAGTTTCGTAATTTTTCTGATCTTCAAAAATTCTGGAAAAATTTGAAATGATATTTTGATGAGTTTTCTTGATTGTGTCCAAAAATGGTGATTTTTGGATGTATAGATTGAGAGTTATGAATTTTATGAGAAAAGACTATTTTAAAAGTAACAGCTTATAATTCCTTGTGGTTAACTCCAAAATTGATGAAATTTTTATTGGGAGTACATGTGTATGATAGAAGTATACTCTGTAAATTTCAGAATTTTTGGACAAAAGTACAATTTTTGATAAATGTCTAAATATTCGGTGGTTTTGGCCATATGAAAAATAGTAAATGAGTTTTAAAAATTCTGAAAAAAATATATGTTCAATATGGGACTATATTATGCTAAATCTCAGAAAAGAAATATTTTTGGAACTGATTTGGTATTTTTCATAAAAATGGTCTAGTTATGAGTAAATGAATTAAATATGTTTTGTGAAGAAAGAAAATTGGAAAATAGGATTTTATGGCTTGAGAATCCTATATGAGGTATATACAGATTTTTGATGAGGGTTTTGGTTATTGATGATAAAATTGTAAGAGTTGGCATTTTATGATGATTAAATGCATTAATTAGTAAAGTGTAAACAATTAAAATAAATTGTTTATAAATTTAAGTAATGTTATTCTTTCAATATCATTATTCCGAAATATTGGTATGAATTTTATTGTAGAATTTCTATCTTTTGTGTCGGGGTTACTATTCATGAGTTACGAATATTACTCTTGAAATTAAAATTATATGTTGATCATATTATTTTTATCATCATATATAACATTTTTATAACCCTGATGTTGAAATTCTCTTTCACTGGAGTGTAAAGATGGGTAAATTATTGGTATGATCATGACTAGGGTTCTCTTTGGCCTGTAGTGCAAAGTTGAATTGTGACTGGTATGATCATGACCATTGAATTTATAATTGAATATCTTAAGCTTAAGTGCAAAGGTGAATTGATCAACATGGTTATAATTATTGTTTATATAAATTCTGAAATGATTATATATTTCTTTGAGATATGAATATATTTGGCCTATAGTGCAAATATGAATTGTTGATGAATATCTTTGGCATGTAGTGCAAAGATGGCTTGTTGATGAATATCTTTGGCCTGTAGTGCAAAGATGAACTGTTGTTGAATATCTTTGGCCCGTAGTGCAAAGATGGTTTGTTGCTGAATATCTTTGGCCCGTAGTGCAAAGATGGATTTGTTAGTATGATTATAAACAGGAACTGTGATTTGGTATAACCATGATCTTTGATGTTTCAGGTAAAGACAGGTGATGAAAATATTCTTTGTCCTGGGTGCGAAGAAAAATTTATAGTCACAATTATGATTATGAGTTATTCATATGATTGTGGAAAGGAACTGTTGAGTGATGTTACATGGATAAAATATTGTTGGTGGATTTTTAACATGGAGAAGATAATAGACTTTATAGTCTATTTGACTCTTCTAATGGATTGCTCATTCCGCTGCAACTATGGTTAAAATTTTTATCATTTACCATATGTTCTAAATCTCTGATTTATTATTGATGAAGGCTATTGATAATTTAATTATCCTTAGTCATGATATTCATTACTGAGCTAGTTGTGCTCACCCTTTTGCTTCACAATTCCTTTCAGGTAATAAGAGTGTAGCTGGGTCGAGCGAGGGTAACAAGGGAATAGAACGGTGGTCATCATTTAGTAGTTATATTTGGTGAAGAAAATAGGGTGAGGCGAACCCAACGTTGGAAGGGTGTTTTGCCACTATAATACAAGATGTCTAATGACATACAACCTCGTGTCATCATAAGACATGATTGTGCACATCCGCTTGCCGAGTATATCTACAAGCACTATCTATATAATCTTGGTGTTTGTTTGAAGTATAATTCTCAGTTAGATACAGTGGAGATAATGATAAGTCAAGAGAAGACTCACCATTGGGAAGAATATGATAGTAATATTCTCATTTTTCTTTGGGGTCTATTGGGTCAACCAAGGATAATTCTGTGGCCATATGATATCTATCATAACCTAGACGCGTGGCCTCCCATGTACGAAGGTTTCCTTGAGCACTTCCCAAAGATTCTAGTTTCTAAAACAGTTTTTGACTGTACCTTTATGTAAGGTACCTTTGTGAGGTGCTGATACATGATGATGTCCAATGTCACATTTGGTATATATTTGTATCCAAACTCACAGCATATGTGTTGTTGTATTTTACACGACAATTATTGTAATAAAGTTGTAGTTGTTTTCTGTACCATGTATTTGACGACTCAGAATGGGTTGGGTGGAATGAACCTATTTTGGGGTTGTCACAATAATCATATGAATAACTCATAATCATAACTGTAGTTCTAAATTCCTCTTCTCATCCAGGACGAAGATAATTTTCATCACCTGAAACATCAAAGATCATGGTTACACCAAATCACATTTCCTGTTCGTAATCATATTAATAACTTCACCTTTGCACTACGGCTAAAGATATTCATTTGTATCACCAGTTGGTCATGTTTATCTCAACATCTGTTCATCTTTGCACTACTGGCCAAAGATATTCAACAACATGTCATCTTTGCACTACGGGCCAAAGATATTCATCAACAATTCATCTTTGCACTACAGGCCAAAGATATTCATCAATATTTCATCTTTGCACTACAGGCCAAAGATATTCCTCAACAGTTCATATTTGCACTACGGCCAAATATATTCATCAACAGTTCATATTTGCACTACAGGCCAATTATATTAATATCTCAAAGAAATATATAATCATTTATATAAACAATAATTATAACCATGTTGATCATTTCACATTTGCACTTAAGCTGAAGATATTCAATTATAAATTCAATGGTCATGATCATACTAGTCAATAATTCAACTTTGCACTACTGGCCAAAGAGAACCCAAAGTCATGATCATACCAATAATCTACACATCTTTACACTCAAGTGAAAGAGAATTTCAACATTAGGGTTATAAAAATGATATATATGATAATAAAAATAATATGATCAACATATAGATTTAATCTCAAGAGTAATATTCATAAATCAACTATAATTTAGTTAGAAAAAGGAAACCAATTTTATCGTGAATAGTAACTCGTGAATAGTAACTCATGAATAGTAACTCGTGAATAGTAACTCATGAATAGTAATCCCGACACAAAAAGATAAAAATTTCACAATAAAATACATACCAATATTTCGGTATAATGATATTGAAAGAATAATATTTCTTAAGCTTATAAACAATTTATTTTAATTGTTTACACTTTACTAAATAATGCATTTAATCATTCTAAAATGCCAAACTCATAAGATTTTATCACCAATAACCAAAACCCTCATCAAAAATATGCATATACCTCATATAGGATTCTCAAGTCATAAATTCCTAATTTCTAATTTTCTTACTTCACAAAACATATTTAATTCATTTACTCATAACTAGACCATTTTCATGAAAAATACCAAATCAGTTCCAAAAATATTTCTTTTCTGGGATTTAGCAGAATATAGTCCCATATTGAACATATATTTTTCTCAGAATTTTTAAAAGTAATTTACTATTTTTCATATGGCCAAAACAGCCGAATATTTAGACATTTATCAAATATTGTACTTTTGTCCAAAAATTTTGAAATTTACAGAGTATACTTCTATCATATACATGTACTCCCAATAAAAATTTCATCAATTTTAGAGTTAACCACAAGGAATTATAAGCGGTTACTTTTAAAATAGTATTTTCTCATAAAATTCATAACTCTCAATCTATACATCCAAAAATCACCGTTTTTGGACACAATCAAGAAAACTCATCAAAATATCATTTCAAATTTTTCCAAAATTTTTGAAGGTCAGAAAAATTACGAAATTGGAAAATATAACAACCCTTAAAATCCCTTACTATCCATTATTATCCCTTACCTCAAAAGTGCAGTATTTCTAACTGGAATGCAAAGCTAAAGGAAACTTGCATTGAATAGCAACTCTCAAAGTAACTAAATACTCACAAAATATGCTTCATAATATAGAGAGAGAAAGAGAGAAAGCTTATGTTTCTGGTGTGATTTTCAATTCTAACTTAGCCCTCTATTTATAGGAAAATGTTAGCACATCGAAGCAGACTTAACCTGTAACCTGATGGCTTTACCTGCTACTATTCCCACCCACCACATTTGAATAAAAATCTCAGCACATTTCTTCACCAACCAAGAGTGGAGCCCACCAATTCTAGAATTTTTCACCAAAATGATTAACTCCGAAAATTCAACAATTTCTGAACCAGTCATCTCGTAAAATTCATAACAAATCATACGTTCATTTTTAACGGTTCAAAATTTGTGGACATATATTCAACTTATATATGTATAACATATCCAAATATTATCACGATCCAACGGTCGGATTAAAATTATAACCCTCGCAAAATATCTTAAAAATCCTAATTTGATTTTCAATACCTCCGTTCCGACAAAAATACAGATAAAACACCTCAACATTAACTCCCTCATTTTTAACCACAAAAATATATCCCTCATTTATATCCACATCAAATAAATATTTTCTTATCATATAGATCAATAATTAATTATTCACAAATAATATTACAGACTCACATTTATGACAACCAGGCCGTTCCCAGGAAAGAGGGGGCTTTCCGATAAGGATTTCTCCTTACTGGCGCGCAATTAGATGACCAAACCTCTCCTTAGACAGAACTTTCTAGACATTATCAATAATGTTATCTAATAATATTATTCTAAATAATATGAATTATTGATCTGATAATGGAAATGATGTGCAGTGACAATTATTGAGCAACAATAATATAAAATATCAACGCAACAATTATTGAATCAATAAAATAAAATATTGAATAGTAATTACTATAACAATTATTGAGTAGTGTCTTCTTACGTAAGGATCAATAATTCAAAAATACTGTACAATATCGTGTGCTATTGTGCAATAACGCGTATTACTGTATTTTAACCACCGGGTATTCCAACAGTGTTAACGGTAACAACTACGCCGTTAATTATAAAAACTCAATTTTTATCGTTTTCTTCATCCGACGGTTATTCTGTTATGGGGCCCACAAATGGTTGCGCCGTCGTACGAATATTCCCCGACAAAAAGAATATTCTACGACCAAACGAATATTTCCCGACAACAATGAATATTTTATAACCACTTGTGTATTTTGAAAAAAATTCATATATCACCCTTAACTTTAATATTTATCAATTTAACCATTTACTGAATCGTAATTATAAGAAAAATTGAATACTTTTATTTCATAAAATTCGGGGTCTTACAATCCAGTTACATACGATGAGGTAAGAGTTGTAGACACTCAGATAAATGGATTGAAATAAGCTTCTCAAAATGGAACATTCGTTTTGATGAAACAAAACAAAAGAGTTTGATTTTATCACAAATAAGAATGAACCTAGTGTGTACAAAAGGGTCAGTGGGAGCGTCGTGATATTTCTAGTATTATATGTTGATATATTACGGATAAGGAATGACATCCTAATGCTATAATCAGTAAAGATAAAGTTATCTAAACATTCTTCCATGAATGATTTGAAAAGAGTATCGTAATTGGGGATACAAATCTATATAGATAAATTTAAAAAAATGCTCAGCTTAACCTAAGAAACGTATATTCATTTGATACTAAAGTTGTTTAGCATGGCAAACTCCAAGAGATGTCTCATGTTGATGAGCCATTGAGTGTATCTCTCTTAATAGTCCTCATAGACTCCTGAAAAGAGAGATCGCATGAGTGACAATCATGTATATATTGAAATATATAAGACCTGATGCTGATCGGTCATATTCTGGAGAAGATCACTGTAAGACAGTGAAAAATATCTTAAAGTACTTAACCGTCACTAAAGATGTGATCATATTCATGGTGGGTCTGAATTAAAACTAGAGGGATTAACAGACTCGAGTTTTTTCAGACAGACCAAGACGACAGGAAATACACTTTAAGGTAAAGCGTTACCTTGAACGGTGGTGCAGTGAATTGGAAAGATTCTAAATAGCAAAGAGTTGCTGCTTTAGTGATAAAGACAAAGTATATAACTATAAATGAAGCTACAAGTTGATTGTTTGGATGAAAAGTTCATTACAGAACTAGGAATCATTCCTAAGTCTCATCTTGGATCTAAACATATGTTGTGGCACTTTCATTTGATTATGGAATCATTGAAAGATAGGAAATCACTATAGAGATAGTGGACTCTCAAGAACAACATTACATATCCATTAACTAAAGCTTATCCAACAGCAAGATAATCGTCACTTAGAGAAGAATGGTATGAGATACCATGGCGATTGGCTTTAGTGCAAGTGGGAGATTGAAAGTAGTATGCAAACAAGTCAATCATGTTTGATGATAAAACATATACTTTGTAATAATCTTATTCATTTATTAATTTATTAAAGGCTTTTAAATTATCTACATGATACTGTTTTATAATATGTGATAAACTCATAGTTTTAAGCAATACTTTTAGAATAATGATGATCATTCTAATGAGATCTAAATTCTTAGAAAGCTTAAAACTAAAATAGTTTCCAATCGTTGGATTACTAAATTGGGGATTAGTGAATCCGAATAGATTGGTACATACGTTACTTTCTCATTGAATGAGGATGATTGATCTCATGATCATTTGTGTGGAGACACTAAAACAAGTATGTAGGTGCTTATTGGAGAATAAGTACACTGAACGTGGCTCGCTAAGAAATACCTAATGGAGTTTTACTTGCCTGTCAATAGGAATTTCTGTAGTGATAGTAGTACAAGTGATCCTTGGACTTGAGATCATCATAGTATGTTGTGTATGATGAGTTATACTTTGACTTATTCCTTAAGACCCTTAGGGTATATCAAAGCGTATGCTTGGGTATAATAAGTTGTACATAGAAATAATGTATGATCAATAAAGAATCTACCGCTTCTAGTAAAAGAAGAGAAATGTCCTATGTGATTCGATAAATGACAACTCAGTAGTCCTTGACCAAGGCAGAATGAAATTAGAAAGGAGTTTCTAATTTGCATTATTTAGAATTGTGCATTTAAGAGTCGAAATACATATAATTAAATAAAATAAGACTTGACAGTAATTCCATGTCTTATATTTAATTGGGACATTGTATGGTGGAATGATTGAATTGTACGGTAACTATTTACTCAAATATTCTTTTATGATTAAAGTTAAAATCTATATTATCTGGAAAGTCGTTGATCGCTAGGGGGGCTTATTCCTATTGTAGAATAAATATTATTTATTTAAATAAATTAATTATTTAATTTATTTATTTAAATAAGATTAGAATTGTTCTAATTGATTTATTCACAGCCGGTTTAATATGGAGAACCTAAAGTGTCACACCATAAAAGGAAGAATAATTATTTAAGAAGTTAATGGAATAATCGTAATAATATGTTAAGTATATTTAATTTAATCTATGGTGATAGAATAAATTAAATAGCTTAATATTTATTATTTAATATTTTAAAAATATTAAATATAAATTAATAAGAGGAGTCTTATTAATATTATTACAATTATTATTATTTTAATTTCTAAAAGAGTTTAGGAATTAATTTAATATAAGTACTCTCATTTATTCCTAATAGGATTAGGAGGGAAAATTTGTTAAAGGAGTTTAATTAATTATCCCTAATAAGATTAGGGAGCTCATTTAATTAAAAGAGTTTAATTAAATAAATAATATCTTATTTTTAATTAAATAGGGTTACCCGATATCTTTATAAGGGGAGTCTTATATCAGATATCAAGATACGCAATTCCAATAGTTGGAGAGTACGTTCTTTTTCCATAGAGATAGAAAACTAGGGTTTAGTCAAACACTCATCTTCTTGAATCTTTCTTCTTCCTTGGTGGATCACCTCTAGAGGCCAAAACTTGGGTGGCTAACGTTGATCAAAGGAAGGAACCAATCCCGGTAGATTCAAGTTGAATACGAAAAAGATTAGAGGTGAACTTGTACCTGAGGAAGCTCAGATCTTCAAGGGTATGATTCTTGTTCTTTGTTTTTCGTTTAATTAATAATTGTGCATAAAGGGTGATCCGGGTATATGGTTTGTAAAATTTTAAAACTCTGATTTTCCACGTTTTCGCTTATTTTATGCAATTTGATTGCGTTCATGAATATTACAAATATAACAGAAGACTTTTGGGATTTTATTGAGTGTGATATAATGCTGCCACCACCAATGAAGAAAAAGTTGAAGGGAAGGCCACAAAGATTTTGAAGTAATGAGCACTGGGAAGATTGGACTACTAGCAATAATGTGGCTAGGGTGTCAAGGAAATGGAGGAAGATGCATTGTAGCTTGTGCAAGGAAGAGGGTCACAATCGATTTAAATGTCCAAAGCACCCTACTCTGCCTGGATACGGAAAGGAGAAGGAGGTAATTCACAATATATACCTATTATATGTTTCTATGTTTCTAAATATATGCTTGCCACATTCAAATTTGATATACCTATTATATATTGTTTTATAGGCTACTGCCATTAGAAATGGAAAAGAGATAGTGATCCAAAGCACTGCTCAGGGCAGGGAGGAAGATGCTAGTGGCAATGTAAGTTTTTAAAAATGTATGCATCAATGTCAGAATTTGATATATCTATTAACTCTGTTTTTGACATGTTACTTTATCTAGGCTGCTAACATTGAAAAGGGAAAAGAGATGGTGGTTGGCACTACTAAGGGAAAGGAAAAGGTGGTTGACTCAAGAAAAGAAAAGGAAAAATTTATATTTGTAAGTAACATTTCATTCATTCAAAAAGCAATGTAAGTTTTTTAAAAATGGGTCCATCAATGTCAGAATTTGATATAGCTATTAACTTTGTTTTTGACATGTTGCTTTATATAGATTACTAACATTGAAAAGGGAAAAGAGATGGTGGTTAACTCAGGAAAAGAAAAGAAAAAATTTATATTTGTAAGTACAATTTCATTCATTCAAAAAGTTGTATTAATTTCACTTAGGGTAACTAATAATGAGTTGTATTGTAGATGCCAACTCCTAGACTTGTAAGGAAGAAGCAGTCTTCACAAACAACAGTCCAAGGATGCACTCCACCTGCTTCTACACCACCAACCCAGATAAATACAAGGAAAAGGCAAGCAAGTCAACAAACTTCACATAATTCAACTAGTAGGCCATTCAAGGCACCAAGGAAGAAGGGTGGAACCCTTGCTAAATAGTTACATTTAAGTTATTTTATAGCCCACTAGTAGTTCATGGCATGGTAGTTTAGTAGGTATTTGGTATAGCTCTGTTTTGGTATAGGTATCTTAACTTTTGTAATCTTTTGGTATAGCTTCTGATTTGGTGTACCTTGACTGCTGGAATATGGGGAATACTTTTGGGGAATAAATTTGTATACTTTTGATATAATTATGGGCTACTTAATGTGGCAAGAAATACAAGGATTTTGTAAAAAGCGCTTGATACTGATTGAAGTTATGTTATAACGAGAATGATTTGCTTTTTGGGTAAAACAGTTCTGCTTTAATGTTTTGTTGTTGGTTGCCCTTTATTGTTGTATAGTTATGGTTGCAAAAACACTTGATATTGTTTTTTTTCATTCTCTTTTCACAGGTTAAAGTTAAACTGGTACATGCTCTGATTTGGGTTTGTGAATACATTGATGCATGGTAAATGGTACCTGCTCTATTTTGGGTTTGTGAATATCAAGAGTTCCCTGCTGCTTCATTTAGTTCCATACATGAGTCTTGTTTCTAACAACAACACAGAGCTAAAAATGTGCTCATGTTTCATTTCCTTCAACACATGACAACATAAGAACCATTACTCAATTAACAACAAATTGAGATGCTGCCACCATTAAGTCAAAAATAACAACAATAACACAAACATAACAACAATAACATAAAAAGAGCTAAATGCTCTGCTTCTTCATTTCCTTTAATCCATAAACTCAATCATACATGATTTACAATCATCCACTCTTAGATATCTCTGAATTCACAACACAAATAACAAAATAAAAAGTGTTTCCCCAATGTACGTTGTTCTACATTACTATTACTAAAACATACAGAAAAATGAACCGTGAACAAATTAAAATGATCCACATTTTCTTGAGTTTTTCAGCTGACTGAACATTTTCCATAATCAACTCTTTTACCACTTTTAACTCACTTCCATCTTCAATCAAGCTACGCATTTGTACTTCTTCGGTAGCAGTTATAAGCTCATCTCTCAATTTTTTGATAACTTCCCTTGATTTTTCAGTGAATGGAGGATCACACCACTTGAAACATCCACAATACCTATTTTTATCCTTGTCAACAAAACAATAAAACAATTTCTGTGAGGGAAAATTAGTTAAAACAAACGAATCTGGTGAGGGAAAATTAGGTACAACTAAGAGGGAAAATATCTTGCTCATTGACTTACCTTATATCTGTTACATCCAACAAATCTTCTACCTGGATATAGGGTTCCTTCTTTCCAAGCTTCCAACATGGGTATAACGATTCCACAACGACAAATGATTAGAGAAGAAAACGTGGACTCGCGTTCAGAATCTGAAGATTTACTTACTGATTTCCTTTTGTAAGAAGTGTCTACTCCACTTGAGGTAGTCATATCAAGAAACGCAACAACGGATTGTTAGTAGCAATTAATTTTTTGTTCGACTGAATGCAAGAACAACCATGAACCCTTAATTTTTCCCCTTTCTGAATCTAGTCGTTATTTATCTTGAATGATTTGTTGGGGTGGATCGGATCTTTACTGGGTGGATCGGATCTTTGTTGGGTAGGTTAGTTTTCCATGGGTGGGTTATAGCTTACGTGTTAAAATCAGTTACAGGTAGGCTCCAACTAGGATTAAGTGGAACCCTTCGTTTTACACGTCACTTTCCCGTTCAATTAATTAACGTCTGTTACAAAAATTCAAAATTTTGCTAGTAAAAAGTAGTTCATTGAGTTGACTGTAAAAAAAAAAAAGTTTAGTGACCCATTTGTAAGTTGACGTAAAGTACAGTGACTTAGAAAGCATTTAATCCCATAAATCTCGTATCCTTATTTTAAACTCTTAATTTTTATGTTTAACCATAATTTGTTGTAACACATATGTAATAATTTCTTATTACTGCAACACACCACATTGCTATCCTAAACCAGTACTAAAACAAAAGTGAAGGAATGGAGAGACATAAAATTCCCTGATAAGATTAAAATTCATAAATGGGGTAACAAGTTTATGAATCAATGAAGTCTTAAGACAATAGGGTATGTTTGGTTATTTAGGGTTTGGTGCATTTGGAGAATTTAGAAGTTTAAATATATTTGAAAACCTTATTCGTTTAGTCAATTGCAATTTATTTAACTCTCAAAAATAGCATCAGACTCAAATACAATAATGCATTAAAAATAATGTAGTATTGTGTTTGGAGTTTCAAACACTACAAGCACTACAGCAACAATCACTACAAAAGCTAGTAGCCGAACAAACTTATAAACACGTGGATACTCCTATAATATACTACTGCTCCATAAGACTAAATAACCAGCTAACATGTCATTTTCAAAATGACTTTACTACCAAGTAGTTTAGACATAACATGCATTGGAAAGAAAGAGAGAAAGAAAGAAGGGTGGTCACTGGTCAGGTCATGTGAAAATAAATTCATTCATTCCTGCAGGTCTCAATTATTACTACATATTTACTGCAGTGGAAATTAACAGGTGAATGCATTTACTATCTCCTCTCTATCCAACTGCATACCCAGTCTATATTAATAATTCTACCCTCCAAGCCATTTCACAACAATTACTCACCTCTCTTTTTCTCTCTCTCTCTCTCACACACACCGAGAAAAATGGCTCATGAGTTGAAGCACTTTTCTTGCTTGTTTGTGTTAATGTTGTTTTTTGGGACTTTGATTTTGGGACAAGAAGTGGAAGATGCTGCACCAGCACCACAGGCGGCAGCAACAGCTGATACAAGAGAGATGGTGCCTGCAATGTTCATTTTTGGAGACTCATTGATTGACAATGGGAATAATAATAATTTGGCTTCTTTGGCAAAGGCTAACTATTACCCTTATGGTATTGACTTCAAGGGTGGTGCTACTGGTAGATTTTCCAACGGCTACACCATTGTTGATGAAATTGGTAACTACTCTCTACACTCACTCATTCATGTTAATTATGTAGGCATGCCAAAATAAGAGTCTCGTTTGATTTATTTATTCATTTATTTTACTTATAATTATTTTTAATATGCTTGTGAGTTTTGGACGGGAAACTTAAATTTGGACCCCCAAAAAAAAAGGGTTTTCTTTTTAGTTGCTTGTGAGTTTATATATAAAAAAATTGTTTTTAAAATTTAGATTACCTCTTTACTTTTTTATTTAATTTTGTTGTATCTGTAAATAGCTAGAGGGCAAAGGGTAATGTTAATCTACCTTCCCTCAGTTCCAATTTCAATGCAAGTTTGGATCAAATATTTTCTTGTTATATATAAATATACATATAATTGATGTTAAAAATAATTTTCCCATAAACGAATATACTAAAAAAACATAAATTATGTGTTTGTTTACAATTTCTTAAAAAACTATGTGGAAATCACAGTTTTCAGTATGACACACAAATTGGGATGCTGTGACTGGGGTTGATGCATTTACATATTTATGCAGCTGATCTATTGGGACTACCTCTGCTTCCTCCATACTCTGAAGCTTCTGCAGATGAAATGCTTCATGGTGTCAATTTTGCTTCAGCTGCTGCTGGAATTCTTGATATTACAGGAAGAAACTTTGTGAGTACAACATTCCCTAAAACTACTTGTTGACATATAATCAGCAGAACAAAATTACATGCCATTTTAGTTATAAGTCCTAAATATCCAGCTAGCTAGCT
Organism: Panax notoginseng; assembly: GCA_016801055.1. Classification (NCBI taxonomy): domain Eukaryota; kingdom Viridiplantae; phylum Streptophyta; class Magnoliopsida; order Apiales; family Araliaceae; genus Panax; species Panax notoginseng. Next base: position 195,834,862 of record CM029016.1, read on the forward strand.
AGTTATATAGTCTATTCGTTCCAAAATTAAAAATACATTCTAACTTCTAAAGTCAATCTGTGAAATCTTGAAACTCAAAATCTGACATAATTTTTTTTTATTTAATCTTAACTTTTTAAGTTTGTAAAATCTTAAAGATCAAAATGGGTACAATTTTTCATTTTTCATTTTTTTTATCTGTAGGGTTTGTTCGGTTATTACTGTTAGCAGCGGTTGCGGTGGTATTGTGGTAGCGTTTGGTGCATTAGGATGTACAAATGCAGCACCATTTTTGGTGTGTTGAGTTGAGCACTAAACGTTGCGTTTATGAGTTAAATTAAATAAATTACGTTTAAAATAAGTTGTTTCTAGACAAACAAGATTTTCAATTGCTCCAGTGTAACCAAACATGCACTATAACTATTGTAAATAAACAGAAAACTACTGCAAATTATCATAATTGTTTCTTTCAAAACCTAAGTGATCAATTCATATAGATTTTGAATATTAAAAAACAAAATATCTTTCTCTTTGGAATGGATGGAGTAATAATATGTTAACAACATAATATGTTTGGTCAAATAGTACTCGAATTCATTCACCTTCATTACTCCCTCCCTCTGTCATATAAGATCATATAAGATGACTAAAGAACTAAAAGATTTTGACCAAGTCCGAAGTACACAATTTAAATACAAATGTTGTATATAGTCTATTTTACCTTCAAAAATACTTAATTATGGTCAACCAGTTTTAAGATAAAAAGAGAATTTTTACTGCACTTACATGAGGTCCGAACTTATTTATTCTTTCTCCAATTTTTTATATTTTTTTTAATATTAGAATTTAAGAACAAATAATATTGTAATATTATATGAAAGACGGAAAGTAACAATACACAATATACTCAGGTTCACCAATTTGACTAGATCTGCTTGTCTAATGTATTCATAAGCTATCTAATACTCTACAACGATTCTCACACCAAACAATATTTTTATAGTAACTAGAAAACCTCAACCGCTATAACATGAGCTCAAACACATGAAGCACAATACATTAGTAAAACCCAAGATCGGGCTACTAATAAATCCTCAAGCCCACTTGCAACCTCTGTAGCTCACCGACGAGCTGGGCAGCCGCTCGCTCACCTGAGGAGCGAAGTGGCCATTAGTCGAACTCGCAGAAGTATGAGTCAATCTCAACATTTAATTATGTAAAAAGTGTGCTTAAGACATTTTTTATGAGACAAAGGCAGTAGTATGTATCATGTATGCAATTAGTTTGAAGAATTGGCTTAATTTGCTGTTTTTTCTTTTTATAGGTTGGTAGAATACCATTCAATCAACAACTTCAGAACTTTGAGAACACACTTAATCAAATTACAGACAGTCTAGGAGCAGTTGATGTAGCACAAGCTCTTGCAAGGTGCATATTCTTTGTTGGAATGGGCAGCAATGACTACTTGAACAACTACCTCATGCCCAATTATCAAACCCGGAATCAATATAATGGTCAACAATATGCAGATTTCTTGATTCAGCAATATACAGGCCAACTCACGGTAAAGATTGATTGAACTAATTATTTCCTTTTTCTTCCATTCCATTGTTTCTATGTATATATATTTTTCATATGTTGTTTTGCTGAACTACAGAAACTTTACAATCTTGGAGCCAGAAAGTTCATCATTGCAGGGCTGGGATTAATGGGTTGTATTCCAAGCATCCTTTCACAGAGTCCAACTGGTCAGTGCTCAGAGGAAGTGAATCAATTAGTTTCACCATTCAATGCCAACATGAAGACAATGATCAATAACCTAAACACAAATCTTCCCGGTGCCAAATTAACTTTTATTGACATTCACAATATGATCCAAGATATCCTCTCCAACTCTGGATCCTATGGTATGTAATTTTTAGTCTTACTTTAAAGGATCACGATTTAAAAAGAGTCAAATGAAACTCTCATTTTGAACAAACACATGTAGTACGGAAAATATTGTAGTTATCGATAAGAGTAATGCTAGCGGTCTCAAATAGGTCTCAAATGACATGACATTGAATATTTTAATGATAATTTATGGTACAAACAGTCACATAAGATATGTCTAACCAATATTATGGTAACACATCATTTGAGACAACTTTTGAGACCCCTTAGCATCACCCGATCGTTAAACTTATGAACATAATGATGATCACGCTGTACAAACTCCACTTTTTTCGTAGGATTTAGCGTTCTAGATCGCGGTTGCTGTGGCATCGGAAGAAACCGAGGACAGATTACGTGCCTTCCTATGCAAATGCCATGTCCGAACAGGGATCAATATGTGTTCTGGGATGCATTCCACCCAACAGAAGCTGTGAACATCCTCATGGCAAGGAAGGCATTCAATGGAAATCAAGATGTTGTTACCCCAGTGAACATACAGCAGCTTACCACTGTTTAGTGTCTGAAGAAATTGAAGTTATAGAATGTCTTTTTATCGAGCTATTTAGTGTCTTCTGTTCTTATAGTTACTACTAGGTGTAGTAGCAAGTTTTTGGAATTTGAAGCATAAGAACATGGTCGAGAGGTGTTTTTGTTATTATTCTTATTATCCTATATATTGAATATGTTTTTTTTCTTTGTTTTTTTTTTTTTTTATAAACTGCCTCCATGGGATGCCAATTTTCTGTCTGATCTCCACGTCCCACCCCGAATGGGGATAGTGATTTTGACTTTGGCCGAGGATGAAGATGGAGAATCACCAAATGCTATTTATGGGGATGGGGATGGGGATGGGAAGGGGATGGTATTTGCTTCACCCCGCACCCGCTCCCGAATAATTATATACTAATTAAATTAATATTTATACTATTATATATTACACAATTAAAATATATGTCCTTATATATATAGAGAGAGAGAGAGAGTGAGTCCGGATCAGGTCCGGACTTTCGGACTGGATCAAAATCCGGATTATTTATTTATTTTTTTTTAAAAACAACTAAAAAAATAAATAAAAAATTATAGAATTGAAATTTTTTCATAATACAATGTTTTGGGCGTGATTTGGGTACGTATAACAAAACATGGTGGTACAGTCTGTGCAGACTGTACCACCATTTTTTGGTATAGGTATTCAAATCACGTCCAAAACACTGTATTATGAAAAAATTTCAGTTCCATAAAATATTAATTTTTTTTTAATTGTTTTTAAAAAAAAAAAAGTCCGGATTTTCTCCCGTCCGGGAGGTCCGGACCTGATCCAACTATATATATATATATATATATATATATATATATATATATATATATATATATATATATATATATATATATATAAAATTTGATTTTTCTTAATTTTCTCATGTGCTAAAATATGATTAATGTTCATGTATATATTATTGTAAGTATAATTAAATTATTATTTTTTATTTTAAAAAAATTCAAAATATTAATCATCGTGGTGATAAATTATCCGTGGGAATAGAGATGATTATTAAGTTTTAATCCCAGTGGATAATGGGCCGGATATGGAGAATTTTTATAAGACCATGGATGGGGGTGAGATGTGTAATATCCCTGTCTTTGTCCCGCCTTATTTTTAGTTTTATGCACATGGATGAAAAAAGTCGTTTAATACTTTCACATGATAATTACAATTTGTATAACATATAATCACTACTATTTTATGGAAAGTTAAAATATTAATACAAGAGATAATTATTTGAAAAAATGAAAGAATCTACCGATAATATAGGAAATTAAATAATTTATTATCCTTAAAAGTTGTAAATTTCAAGTAAATTGAAACAAACTTGTCCTTCTAAAAACTCTATTATTTTGGAAAAAAGTCTTTCTAAAAACTCTATTATTATGGAACAAATTTGTCTGTCTAAATTGGAATAAATTTGTATATATCACATAAATTAAAGACCCAATTTCTTTGCTTCTCTTTCATACCCAGTTGGAAATTAATGAAAAAAAGAGAGAGCCTATAATTCCTAGTTTGTTCTCTTTACTTTTCCAATTATTCTTCACAATGACAAAATTATTACATTCACCCTTACCTTTTTTTGTCCTCCCAACTTTTAAGCAGTTCCTAAAACAGAACTTTAGTTTCTTAAAATTACTCCCAATCTCTCATACAAAGTGGAATGGAAATAGTTTTTTGCTCTTTCTTTTAAAATTTCACAATAAAAGTCATAACAGCTTAAAATCAAATGTAGGGTGAATGCAAGTGTATATTCTTGTGTGAAAAACCTTGTAAAAATATTAATTTTTCTTGTCAAAATAACCAACTCCGTACCACTACCTTAATTATGAATATGCTTGTAATCGCTTTTAAACAGTCGAGCCTATATATAATCAAAGAAATAAAAAGTGCAAGATAAACTGATTTTAAACTGCGTATAATCATTTTTTATGAAAATAATTACTAGAGCTTTTGATTATTTCTCAAACCTAATAATCAGGTCTGACCAAATATATTACTACTTTATCCATATTTATTTTAATAATTACAATCATTACCTATATTTACTTTTCAAAACATTCCTTTTTAATAATTGAAATAAGTGACTTGCTATTTTTTTTTATACCAAACACAAACAATCCCAAACATACCCTAATAAGACGACATCCCTACAGCAAAATTTGATCGAAACAAAAAGCAAAACAATTTAAGTTCCAAAACGGAGAAAATTACAGTAGGCTACAACCTCAAAACTAATTGAGATTGCTTTTATTTTAGGGCAAGACTGTAACTTAATGCATCACTTGAAACACTTGGCATCCAATAGAGCCTCGCCCTCAAAAGGCTCGTGATCTTCTATCATTTGGCTCGCACGCTCCTTTTGAGCTTCATCGGTCATATCGACTTGCTTCCACTCGTACAGCTCCATGTCGTAACACTCGTCCATTACAAATTGAGGAATCTCCTTCCCGCGGAAAAGCCACAACCCTTGGACCTTGTATGGTGGCTCTGAGCCGATGACCAACATCTTCCCAAATGCATACTTCCGTGCCAGATCCATCCGTTGCAGAAAGCCACCCACCTTGTTCAAAGTCACGAACGAGACTGTATTTTCATCGTTGTACTTGTAGTCACAAAACCAGAGAGAGTATCCCTCGGGATCATACATATCCCAAAATCCTGAAGATGAGGTAAAGATATGATCGGCAACAAACAGAAACTAATATAATTGATGAAGAGTTGAGAGGAGTAAGAGCTAGGCGGTTAATAAAAGAGTAAAATATGGACAACCACTAATATTTACTGGTCTAGACAGGCAACAGCACTGCAAAAATTTCTACATCTTCAAACTCTCTAAATAAGAAAATTCAAAAGATAGTTAAACACTTGAACCCATACCTTCCTATTGTTCAAAACTAGAAGAGCATTATTTAGCAGAAAAAATAGCTAGAAGAGCATTATATATCTGTATTTCGTGGGTCCGCAAAGGAAAAGTGAAAAGAAGGGATGTGAACAAGTACAACAATGGCGTTTAGTTGTAGCAGGAATTCTGTGTGCTGACAAAAGCACGAGTTCAATAAAATAACATTGGAGGGGCTATTAATCAACGTGAAGAAAGAACACACGCACACACAAAGAAAGAACAACGATGGACTACAGTAACAGGACTTTTAAATGACAGCAAAAATGTGGATCTGAATTCCATGGAGTTGTCCCCAACTTACCATCTGTCATACCTATACCTATATGAATGAGTTGCATTTAGTATAGCAAAAGAGTTGCATTCGCTATCCTTCAATAGCCTTTTTTATACAATTGCAACTCTCTTGCTCATTCCTATAGGCTTGACGGATGATAAGTTGGGGACAATTTCATAGAATCGAAATCCCATAAATGTCAAATATTCTATAACATAAATTTGATAAAATAAGCTGAAGTAGGGGAAGTACAAAATCAAGATCGCAACCACACTTCATAGACCTCAGACTTAAGAACCTTCACACTAACTTCCCAATCCAGAAAAAAACATATTTTAATTATTTAAAAATCTAGTATAAAAGAGTATTTATACTACCTAACCGTATTCTAAAAATATGTGGTCCGATTAATCCCCACTTAGGTTCCAGGTGGTCCTCTATCGCCTTGATTTGACTAGGCGTCTAAGGCTCTGTCAAAGTAGAATCAAATCTCTACTTTGAAGCTCTATAATACTTAAATAAATTTGTTAAGCTTTAAAATATTGTTTTTATTTTTGGTAATGTTTCATGTAAAATTTAAAAAAAATTACATATCGTATATGTTTTGTGTAGTATAACAAGTAAATACACTAGAAAAATAAATAAATGAGATCTCTTAAGAAAACGCCTAGTCTGCCTAGGCACTCTTGGTGGCCTAGGCGCTAGGCACCCCCCTCCACCGCCTAGGTTTGCCTAACGATTTTTAATAAGCTGCTACCTAAACCACCCTAAATGATAAAATTGAAATAAAAATAAGCCCAAATACAAAAGGGCCCAAAATTAATAAATTATTATAAACTCCCAAAAAAAATAATATACTAAACTACTCTAAGAACAATAAAATATTTAGATCCAACTAAAATCGAAAATAAAAAAAAATTATACAGATTTTTCCATGCATCACATACCCACAACAAACTCTAAGACATACAAACACAAAAAGAATTACTAACACACTGCTCAACCCCCAACTTACTCCTCAACTTTGAATTTCAAACATAATTTACATATCAACTACCAGTCTACCACTACTGCTAAATAGGGATCAATCAGGCTCTACCATCATCTTTTTCCCGTTCTATCTTCAACAAATCCCACCACCATTTTGAGGTTTAAACAAGGAATAGTTAAAGGGTATCACCAATCTTCTCACTCACGCACAACTTCTTCTAGAGCCCTTTTTATTAAAGGTATATGTTTAGGGAAAAATAACCTCTTGGAAAGTATTCGCATAAAAAAGTGTAAATCTCTTTCCAAAATTGAAAAAGATTTTGCAAACGTACTCATATTCTCTTAGAAAATCACCATAGTAAAATAAAACCAGCAGATGGGTCTGAAAAAAGACAAAAATCAAGAAAAACAAAAGCATATTGGACATGGAATCAGCCAACATAAACAGATAGGTAATGTACACCACTGGTGATGCCGGATGCAAGTCAACAAGGTTTCTAAAATTAATAATACTATAAAATATGGACCACTATGCCACATCAATATATTCTACAATTACTAGGATAAAGTTGACATATTGGGAGGGGGAGGGTAGATATATAGATATACCTTTAACGGCAACCTCACGGAAGTTGGTCTTGGTGTTGGAGTACAGTCTCTTCCAGTCATCTAGTATCATTTTACTAGGAGGCAAAAGATCCAGGGGATTCTTGGGCTTCGGCTTCGGTGCTTCATCTTCCTCACCGGCCTCTTCAACTTTAGGCTTTGCTGGTTCTTTCTTTGCCTCTTTCTTAGGTTCATCCTGAACCTTAGGTTTTGCAGGTTCCTTAGGCTGTGCGGGCTTCTTCACTGACTGAACAGGAGGTACAGAATCTGCTTGTTTGAGCTCACCCAATATCTTGGAGAAGTTCGGCTGATTAATCATGGTCCAAAAATATCTCTCTACGTGTGGAAATTCCGTGGTAAAGCTCTTGGTCAAACCTCGATTGAATCCCAAAGCCAAGTTGCATGCCATAATAATATCAGCCAGAGTGACGGAATGACCAACCAAGTAAGTGTTGGAAGAAAGATGGGTATTCAAAGTCCCCAGTGCTCTCTTTAATGCTGCAATTGCAGCTTCCTCCGCCTTTGTGCATAACAGGAGACTAACAATCACGATACAATATAGACAGCAAGAACTATGTAAATAATACAGAAGGAGTAAATGATGTGTAAATTACCGGAGGAAGGTATATAGCAAAACCATATCGTGGATATAACCATCGCGATATATTGGCATCAATCTCCAACGATGCAAAATCAATCCATTGCTCAATGTGGGCCTGCCAAATTACAGATAAATGACCACATCAGTAAGTTCACAAGAAATTTTGTTAGTTTTATTATAATATTAACTGTAACAAGTTGAAACAGAAAGCTGCAGAGAAAGAAAAAGTAAAACCAAATGGCCTACATAATCAATCGCGGAAGAGCCAAAAAGGGAATTATCAGGCTTCAAGCGAGCAACTGCAGAAAGCAATAAAAGAATACAGTTAGAACATTTGATCAAAAGTTCGAATACCTACATGAGGACTTGGTCTCACCGTAACGTGCTATTGCATTACTCTCAAAAATGGCACCATCAGGTGTTTCAAGCACTGGAACCTACAAGTACAAAGAAATTGTTTAGTATAGAAACAAGTTGCAAACCAGATGCCTAGCAGAAGTTTTTTTATCCAAATAGCATGCACCTTTCCCATTGGGTTCATTTTCAGAAACTCAGGTGTTTTATTTGATACACCCATCTGAAAATCCTTGACCAGTTCAACTTTCACACCACAGTATTCTGCAGCTATGAGTGCCTTCCAAGCATTTTTATTTGGGTTCCCAGCATGCAAAATCTGCAAAGCATAACAACAAATACTTTTGGTAAGTGTTAAGTACACATGTTAAATGTTATCCCCTGCCACATCAGTATTGAATATTTCTTTTTTATATATATAGGCAAGTGTTTAGCCCAAAGTATAGGAATAGTAACAAGGGGCCTTGAGGTTATTCCTCAAGACCTCTGCATTTCTCCCACCCCTCGGAGTTGATCAAAGGTGAATGTTTATATTTTACGAAATATATGTAGTAATATATAAATAGTATACAAATATATAAATGCATTAATTGTATTATATGGACATAAGGCATTCAACCTAAGCTTTAAGTCGCTCAACATGCTTATAAGACAATTTTACTCAAAAAAAGAGTATTTATGGATATATGCATATTTATAATAGCAAATTTTTTTGAACTGGATCTTTAGGCAACACTCAAAATTTTATCATTTAGATATATATTTATTTAGTTTATGTAAGTTTATAATAAAAATAGTAATTTTCAGCCTTACAAATTTCAGCATTTATATTTAGGCAGCTATATAACGATATCAAACGTTATCTGAATAAACAGCTATAAGTAAATTGTTTCAATTCAAATAAGATGTCAGGCAGGGGTATTATGGACAGTTTGCTATTATAGTAGATTCTAGCAGTGGCAAGTGTGCTTTATGTTAAGTTAGTTATATCTGGGTGAAGGTCAAGAGAAGGAGTGTAGGTTTAGCTTTACTTTAAAGAAGATCTAGGATAAATATAAAGAGAATGATGTATTTTTTTATGCTCGATTATATGAATGAAAATGTATGATATCACAATTGTGACCCATCCCTATCCCTATCCCTATCCTTCTCGTCCTCCTACCTCATTCGTCTGAATTCTCCAATCCTTCAGAGCTTCTCAACTCCTTCTCTCTGAGCCTTCAATTTCTTACCTCTCTTTTTCCTTGATTTCTCAACTATTTCTGGTCACTAACTGTTTGGGTGCAGGAACTCCATTGGAGTCCTGACATAGGAGTGTTGCTTTCTTTACTTTAAAGATTTCTTTGAATAAAAATTTAATTTCTTCTTGATAACAATTCAATCCAGAGGTGGCCAACCTTATCTTATAAGATATGGGGACATTTGTAAATACCTAACAGATTTTTTATTCTTGGTTTTTATATTTCTTGATAAGTAATAATAACTATCTTATTGCTTTTTTATTCAATACTATTTTTTTGATAAGAAAGCTAATTTACAGATAATATTGTTGTTCCAAAAGTATCCATCTTAGGTCAACAAAAAACAAGGTTCTAGGAAACAAAATACATCACAATAATTGGTACACTATTAGCACTCCTCCAATTCCCATAAATAGTCCTATTGCCTTATTATGTTGTTGAAAAGGAAAAAAAATCCTCCTTTCAAAAATAAAAATATTAAGTTAGAGATTGTTGGGGACTTTGCATGGGGTTCCATATCCTATGATGCTATTCAGATAGCACATTTCAGTGAAACAACGGGACATCAATACACAACTGATAGACATTGTGCAAACAGTAGTAGCCTAAGCAAAAAAATATGTCAAGACCATTGGCACAATAGTAAATAAAATTACTCGGATTCTATAAAAGATTTCAAGTTTAGTAATATGGTCAAAGACATAGCTGAAATTAATGTTACTACTTGTGGTATTAGGAGTTATCTGTTAAGCTGTTAAGGTAGAGAATAGCTTGAAGGGTTTAGTTATTAGTTTCAAGAATCAAGGCAGCACATGCCATGTGAGTCATTTAGGGGCACTTGAGTCTTTTTCTTTCTTTTATGTTCTCTATATATGCTGAGCTAGTGTAATATTGTAAGCATGCTTTTAAAATGAAATGAATTGAGAGAACTCATTTGAGTTTCCTTTATCTTCTCTGCCAAGTTCTTTTATTTTTCTCAGTCCCATACTCTATTATTTGTCTTCTTAGTCCCCATTCTTTGGTTATGGTTTGGTAATTGAGTTCAGCTTCCATGGAGGCTTGACAAAATACCTGCTACTCTATTTGCCTCTATGTATTGACAATTTAGTTGACAAACAATGGACTCGAGAAAAGGCTCCAATGGTGTAAAAGTTATCTTGTGTTACAAAATTGTCATGTATTGGATCCCACCAAAAATTTCTCCATTTTATGACAATGGATAATGATGTAATTTTAGAAAATAGAATTTATTTAATTTTTTTTAAAACTAGGTCAAAAGATCTTGGAACATCCTTCAGAGAGAAGGTGAACAAATGATTTGACTTTTGAGACTAAAGGGGTATTATATTAAATCAGGACCATCTTCCAGTGAAATTTGACTTCAAATCCCTACCACATCATCTTTCATATCTCAAAAATAATAATTGCAAGTTTGCAACCTTAATAGATTGCTTTATTATACTCCCTCCCGATCCTGAGAGTCCTATTTATTTAGTTCACTTTTTTCTTCGCATTGGACATAATTTATTGGGATTTATTTTTAAAATTAAACTCAAAATAGTAACCTTCGTTATAATGAAACATTAATTGAGAAAAATTATGTCCACGTCTGTCAAATGCAACCATTAGTATCCAAACAAAAAAAAGGACTCAATTCTGGGCAGAGATACTCTCTGTTTCACAAAAAGAATCCCATTAGCAAAATTTAAAAACTTTAAGGATATATATATATTCTTCCAATTCCCTAAATAGTTTAGTAGTGGTGGCATAACAGTGAAATTGTGTTATTTTACTTGACAATTGACATTATGTCATTCCATACTACCATCAGTAAAAGGTTGACCTTTTTTGTGGAACACTTTTTTTTACAAATAGAACTGTGTGGAATGGAAGGAGAAGTATTTGACTATAAGAACTATTTAGTATTTAAGGATAAACGCCTAAAATAGCATTAGATTATTAGATAAGCTAAGACAATTTACGTACAATTGGAACAATCTGAAAACCTAGTCCTACACTACCGAATGTCATGATAGTTTGTGGGAGCTACCTATACCAACCCACATTATATATAGACCCACTCACTCTTCCCCCTCTATATACCTATAGAAACAGGGAAACAACACAACTGAACTAAATACCCACATAACAATTCAATCAAACAAATACAAAAGCTACCAATCAAAACATTCGTAAATAAACCATACACAGATCCCTTTATAAGATCTAAAGAGCTTACCAGAGCCATGGTTCCACAGTGAGAGATTTTCCCTTTCTTTTCTGATCAAATCTGTCAATCACATAAACAAATACCCAATAAGTACTCAGAAAAATCAAAAATAAAACAATCACACACCCGAACAGTGCCTTAAAAATAAAATCAGGAAGAAAGAAGCTTTACCTACTGTGAAACAGCCGTTCACGCCTTTCTGTCGAAGAGGTTTAGGGTTTCTGCGGAATTTGTACAGTACGGGTTGGAATATTCTGTTTTCGATCATGGTCTGCAAATGGGTCCGGACCGACCCGGATATTTGTATCGGACCCTCTCAGGTCCTAATTAAGATAAGTAAAAAAAAATAAAAAATATAAGTTTTCTTTCATATGTCATATTGTTGTTAAATTTATAAGGGAAAAAAAATTGAGTTTATATTTAAATTATTATTTACTGTTCTATTAATTTTGTTATATTTGTAATGTAGATGTTACAGTAAAAATTACAAAATATTGCTTAATTATTTTAGTTTTCGTTCAAATTCATCCATCTTTTGGACATGTTACTTTAATTCCTTTTTTTTTTATTTATTAAAAAACTCAATAACAAAAGAAAAAACAAGACACATCCATTTATTTTCTGCTCATTATAGAACTGCTCCCCCGTTACTTAATATATGTCATTTTAGAGTTGTGCACAAGAATTGAGAAAATAATTATATAATATTAAATATAATATCAATTGTCTATAATACCCTTAAATTCTCATAATAATTATGATACTTATTTCATTCTTTTTCTCAACTTTAACATTTTTTCCATAAGGAGTAATTTTGAAAAGATTATAGTTGATATAAAATGATAAATAATTAAGAAAAAATGAAATAATATATATTAAGGGACGGATGTAGTAAAAAAACATAATGGTAAATTGAATCTAAATTTTAATGTAGTTTATTAATCAAATTTCCTTTAACAGTAAATTCACTCGTAGGCTAGAATAAATTAACTAAAGTCATTACAATCATTAGTCAGCCATGTTGAGATTTCCACAGGAAGATCCTCACAAAATCATTAAAATGTCCTATATATATTAGCTGGTCTATCAGCACAAGTGTTGACTTCTCTCTGCTTACAATTCTGAGCTAGGAAGTTTAAGGGGCTGTTTGTTTAGAGCCGAATAGAACTGAACGGAGCTGAATCTAAATGATTGAATCGGTCAGTACGTTTCTTTTGGTCTGAATGACTGAATCGATAAGATGAACGAGCTGAATGGCTAAGTCAGATTTTTTTAGCTGAATGGCTGAATGAGCAGCTGAATGAAATAAAAAAAAATTAAAAATAAAAAAATTTTAAAAAAAATATTAACTATTATATTAAGTAACATTAAATAAATTTACAACAATTTTGAATTTTTTCAGAAGGGTAAAATAATAAAGTTTTGTCATTCAGGTGTTTCAAACATGTCAATTATCAAACAACTTTTTTCATTCAGATTCAAATTCAACTCATTCAGATTCAGATTCATTCAATTTTTATCAAACACCCCCTAAGCAGCAACCGACACTCTTGGATCAAACAATCATCCGAATGGAAAAGATTGGATTCGTTCAGTCCGATTTTATTGATTTGGTCAAAAATCCCTATCAGTAAAATTGGTTAATTAATCTAATGAATCGGCTTTTAATATTAAAATTAACCACTTTTAATAATAATATAACTCAATTTTATTATGATTTTAGTTTATAAAAAACAAGATTTTTAAAATTTTATTAATTACTAATAATATATATTTTTATATACTAACGACGTCGTTGAGTCAATAACGACCAATCGATACATTTTCCGGGTCATATCTGAGAACTAGACTAAACCACCAATGGAAACTAACATAGGATTTAATTTCACACTAGCATCCGTGTTTAATTTTAGCCCACCCAGTTGGGAACTTTTCCCAAGCAGCTTTATGCAACTAAACTTTTGGCCAGAAACTATTTGAGGGAAGGGAACAAGGTATTAATAGCAAATTCAGATTCAAACCAAGATGGCTGACCCACATTTGCCTTCCAAATCTTTCCACATTAGTAAACAATTTATTTTTAGACGCAAGCCATAGAAAGATTTTTAACTTTTGGAGAATAATACAATGCCAAAGCCATTCCTAGCTTTCACCATTCACATTTAAACTATTCTTATTTCTTACAAAAATTGTTACCTCATGAGATTTACGTGTTTTCACACATCACAATTCGAGTTCAAAAATCAAAACATAGCCTAAAATATTTAACTGGTTTCGTAATGCCTATTTAAAAGTACTGTTACATGAAAAAATGATACTTTCAAATGGAGGACATACTATTCATGAAAATATTCCTTTTTTCATGCGACAGTATCACTTCCCTAAATAAATTAAACAAAACCAATCTCTTTTAAAGCCCAGAAGAAGAGAATTTTTCTCTTATGATAGTTGGCAACATGGGCAACAGGGTCGTAGTAAAACATATTTAGAAACTTGCAGAAACTCACAGCTAACAAAACTTGCAGAAAGCCTCTTCAGATTCCTGAAATTTTTCATAAATACATAACTCCACACATCTTCTGCAGATTCTCGGGAGTTTGAACTGAAATTTGTCCAAATTTAACTCTTTGTACTCTGAGTTATGTGCCCGTGGTTCTAATTCCCATGACATCAGTCGCGCGCACTTTTGAAGAGGTAAAACATATGCATTTTGATAGAGCACCGACATATGGAGAGCCTAAAATCAATCGCACAGCTATAATGGCTATGTATCCGGAACTATATACATTTTGTGTTTCTATTTAATCCACCTTCCCATCTTCATAGTCATTAATTTTCTTTTCTTGTTGACTCGGTGTTTGGCTGCAATTCTCAGCTTCCTCTTAGCATTCCGTACGGGTTAACAACTGCCATGAGTTTTTCTTCTTGTTTCCTTTTATCCCTCTTGGCCTTGAGAAGTTTCCTGATCTGGCTATAAATTTGAACATAATTCTGTGTTCCTATAGTGTCTTTTATACTCTCACAAACCTCTTGAGCAAACTGCTTCACATCATCTGATGAAGGATACAAATTTGTCATGCAAGTTCATCACTATTGACTTAATAATATTAATATCACAGGATATACTTATCCAAGAAAAAAAAGTATGCAAGAAAAAAAGTAAATAATATTCAAAGGACATTTCAAGTAAATCTAAAGGAGTCGAACAAAATCAGAAGTACATTTCCAGATTTGACTTCGAATGTTGGTATACCCAAAGAACAGATTTTTTTTATTATTCTGAATCAAAAGAAACCTTCAATCTCAAATTGAGGCTGGTACTGCTAATGATATGATCTAGAACACCACGATGTTATTCCACAACCCCGCGCCACCCCCACCCCCCACCCCCCACCCCCACCCCCAAATACACACAAACAAAACAAAAAAAGTTCCTAGAAAACTGTACTCTACCCATCTATTTCCTTCTAGAATGATAGTTCTGTTCGATATATTCATCCAAGGTCAAAGGTGTGTATCAAGTATTTTCAGTCCTTTAACCATGCAAACTTAATTTTCAGTATCTAAAAGAATCTAATATCCCTATGTCGCCAGTTCATACAACATTTTTAGATATCATGATCATAGTCCTCATACATAGATGGTTAGAGAAGTGATGCGTGTTGGAATTGTAGGAGTGGGTAAAGAAATATGCAGTTATCCTATCCAAAGCTTTCAGAATGACAATCTCAAAAAGGAGAAATTTTCTACAAAGTGGAAGCTAATAATAGTCAAAGTTTTACTTCAAACGAGAAGCTCAGTTGTGTACTTGTGTATGAAAGAGAACCCATTTGCTAGTTGATATATTGGTGAGGCAATTCTAGTTTTGGATATGATAATGCATCATTCTTTATATTTTCAAACAAAAATAATCAGTAGTAAAATCAATATTTAAAAATACAATCGACCCACATACATGCATGAAGGACCTCTATACTCTCACTATCATGACACGACTAATTCCTCAGACTTCAAATTTATTAAAATTATACTACACATACTAATTCCCTTGGGTCAAAATTAATTATATCATTGATATATTTTATCACCGCTATCTTTTGTGAGATGTTGTCAAATCCTATACAGCATCTTCATCTTCATGACTTGATAAAATGCAACAGTTAACAAGTATAATCCAAGATAATGAGGATATCATTTTTAGTATCAAATCCTTTTTTTGTTTACCAAGTCAGACCACGACAACTTGTCACTCAATTGGAACCTAAGTACAGTTTAAGGCAACTCAAAAGTGAAGAACAGAGACAAAATATATCGAAGAAAAACTGCAAAACTGTGTTTAGCCTATAATTTCTTCATCTCCTTGAAATAGGAAAAATACAAAAATATCACACTATCACCAAATATCACAAGCATCCAAGCAAACAAAAAAACTCAAGTACGTAAAACATACGTAGAACCTACCTGGGATGACTTTTCCAGCAAACCCCTCACAAACTTTGTATAAAGGAAGGAGCATCTGATATGCATAATTCTGGCAGTCATCCTCCCCAATTTTCGATGAAACATCAAATTGGTCAAAAATCTTAGGCGAAATTGACCTAAAAGTATTGAAGACAATCTTCATCTGCATAAAGTTTTTATTGATACAGTTAGCAATATTACTTAAGAAGATGGAAAAATCAAAGGAAAAATAATATTATTTGCAAAGATTTCTGATAGTTCTTCAAGATTAGGCATATAGTACTCATACAATGATTCCACATTGTTTAGAAGTGATTGCACTATCTAATAAGCTAAACATATTGATAACAGTGAAATGCCCTGTTCCAGCCAACCCACCTGAATAGCCTCCATTTGAAGCACAATTTTCCCCAATCTCTTAAGCAAATAAGAGATGAGCAATGAACTATGCTGCTCACTGTTTGCTTGGTCATTTTCTCCATTTACACCAGATGTCAGAGACACAAACATGCTCCTTCCTTTTCTTGAATCAAGCATGTGAAAACTTCTGAGAAAAAGACCTTGCTCATTATGCTCAAGGGTAGACCAGAACTTAGAATGGGCGTATTCACTTTGTCCTAACAAGGCATGCAAACTACAAATTGCAAAAACAAGATTTTGTCCAATCATTATGTTGGCCGTGCTATCAGTAAGTGGGGTTTTAAGCTGGCAGCAAAGACAAACAGCTACAAGAAAAAGTCTACTCAGTCTCATCAAGAAAAAGTGTACAGATTTCTCATGATTTTGTCTGTAGGCCTCAGTTGCTGCAGAGTAGTACACTGCAATGAGGCGGTTCGATATGTTGCGTAGCCACATGTGTGGATGCAGTAGGAACTCACAGATCATTTCCCATATATCCTGTCGATCATAGAATGGAGAAAACATAAGCCCCAAAACAAAGAAAGAACAAAGGGGACAAAAGATAAAGATACCAGCACCTATAAGTAACCTTGAAACATATATATATTTTTTTGTCCTTTTTCATAACAATACTACAATAGTATGAAATGTTTAGTGCATTCCAGTGGGAGTCAATTGTGACAATTAAAAAAAATAAAGATCGAGTGAGGAGGGAGAGAGAGAGAGAGGGAGGGAAGGAGGGACTGAAATAAAATAAATTCAGTAAGAAACAGAATCTTTCGTTTTCAGTAAAAAAAAATTGAAATTTGACATGAATAGATAAATATAGCGAGGAAAAGACATCCACCAAAAAATAAGGGGAAAACATCAAAGAAAGATGGCTTTCCAGTCCCTTTGCAAAATCAGCTGAAGCCCAGTGATGAATGCAGTGTAACATAAATTTCATTTCCTCAGTACAGTTAAAGAAATTTCCATATTTTATGAAAACATGATAATGATCCTGAAGGGAAAGAAGATGAATAAAATGTTTAACCATAGCTCAGTTCCAATAAGTAGGGGGAGACTTCTGCAAGTAAGCCATGTTTTGGATAATGAAAATCTATGTTGGCTCCCCTATAGGCCTATCCAATATTTGTAAATATGTAAAGTGCCAAAAGGGCAAAAATAGACCCTTTTTTTTTTTTGCTTAGTTGTTTGTATAATAAAGAAGTAAATTACATGGCAAAGTGGTATACCACGAATATAAGAAGACTATATTTTGAACATCAAAAAACCAAATATGACCAAATTTTCATATACAATGCCTAAAACTCTACAGCAAGTACTACTAAAACACAGTATAAACATGTCCTTAATAGGAACTTTGTCAGAAACCATCAGAGCATGACAAGCATGGTCATCATAGCTCAAGAATTTATAATACAACTGATTACTAAAAGAGAATAATAGCTAAGGGAACAACAAATAATAAATTTAGTGTTAAAATTACCTATAACCATTTTATTTTTAAGTACCAAACATCAGCCTTCACATTATGCAATGAAAACTACACAAATTAAAATTTAAATAAAGTTCATAGACATGTCTCATAGATTCAATGTACCAAAACATATCTATAAGACCTTGGAACCTACTAGTCTCTTACACAAGGTGATTAAGGTCTTTCAACATCAGCTCATATCAACTCCCGATTCAAATCAAATCATAATGTACCAAGACTCGATACACTGTCTCAACAGTATCTTCTTAAGTCATCTTAACCCACCACAGGCTCTCCCAAAAGGTCATGACTAAAGATATTATTAATAGTAGCTAGGATCCTTATTACATATCTAAGTAACCCATATGTATCGATGTGGGATTAGGGAGTTACAAACTCCCCCATTCATATACATAACATCCTCGTCAGGCTAAATGTAATACCCCAACTTTTATAAATAAAGATGAATTTTCTATAAATATCATTTTTGAATATTATGGAGTTAATTTGATATAATGTTATAGTTGTGGGTAATATTTATAAATTTTGCAAAGTACGTAAATTGTTATATAATATTCGATTGGTCAGGGAATATTCGTTTTAACAGGGAATATTCGTACAACGGCATAATCATTGGTGGACCCTACAACAGAATTATTGTCGGATTGAGAAAGCGACAAAAATATTTTATTAAAAATAACGGCGGAAGTTTTACCATTGATACTGTTGAACTACTCGGTAGTAAAAGTACAGTAACACGTGTGGTTACATAGTAGCACACGGTATTGATTATTAATGTTTATGTGAGAAGTCAGTCAGTTTGATTCAATTATTGTCAGTTAATAATATAAATTATTTAGTGATAATGAAGTTTTGTTTTATTCGTATTATTAACGTAATAAAACAGAAACATCTTTTTATATAAAACAGAATACTTTATTAAAGTTATTCTATAAATAGAATATATTATATTTTATTTAAAAGATTTTTCTTTAAATATGGACCGTCAGATTAAAGTAATCAATCTGGACCGTTCATGGATTAGTTACTATGCATTCCATTTTTCTATAAATAACAACTCATTCCTTCATTATTTCTTACGAATTCACTGAAATCTAGAGAGAGAAACTATAGAGAAACTATAGAGAGAGAAGAAAAATATTCTGCTACTTAACTACTTTCTTATTTCAGTTCTTCTTTAAAACGGTAAGGGGTGTTTTTCTTTCTTATTCATGAAGAGAACTGTTGTTATTCCATTTCTTATTATTCTGTTAGAATAACCTGTATACGCGGTCTACCCTATACTTGGTGATATTCTTCTATTATTCTGTTGGAACATCCTGTCTGTGTGTTTTACACCGGACCTGGTTCCGTCTTTATTATTATTCTGTTGGAACATCTTGTCTGTGTGTTTTACACCGGACCTGGTTCCGTCTTTATTATTATGTTGGAATAACCTGTCTGTGCGGTCTATCGCATGCATGGTGATTTCTTTTGTTATTCCATTCTTTATTGTACTCAGTTGGTTAAATTTTGACTTCTATACTCCATGAAATTTGTGGAATATCCTTGATAATTGCGTTTCATCCAGTATCTTTTCATGAAAATATTCTTCTAAGCATTCTTGAATTTTACTCCACAAAGCAGTATCATGTTGACAATTTGGACGTTGTTAATTCTTGGATAAATTAATTCTTGAACTTGTTTTATTGAATTCTTATATCATTGTCATCATCCTCATGTTTATAAAATGTTGAAAGTCATTTGTGGCCTGTAGTGCATAGATAGACTTGGTATGATTATGACCAGGGATTATTCGGTATAATCATGACCGTAATGTTACAAATGATGTGGTAAAAGTCCTCATTGGCCCGTAGTGCATTGATGGACAGTTGTTGGCATGATCATGACCATTAATGAATACACGAATATCCTTGGCCGTAGTGCAGGGGTGATTCGATGATGTGGATTATTTTATTAAGCTGAGTCCCAGCGATAACAGTGTTGAAAAACCTTTTAAATCATAGAAGATAGTAGATTTTATTCTCTACTTGACTCTTTTAATGGATTGCTTGTTCCGCTGCAGTTAAACTTGATGTTCGTTATATTTTAACAGTTTAACACTGTTGACTAATGATAATTTATTCTGCACTATCTTAGTCATAATATTTCTTACTGGGCTAGTTGAGCTCACCCTTTCTTTCACTGTTCTCTTCAGGAAATGAGAATATAGCTGGGACGAGTCGGGGAACGGAGTGATGGACCAGATGATAGTATTAGTAGTCCTCACTATTCTATTAAATAGTGTGACAATAATTGTAATGAGGACTCCTTTTGAGTTTGTATAGTCTCTAGTAGACAATAATTGTATTCAAACTCACAGTTATGTTTTGTAAAACCCCATTTCTAAAACCCCATTTCTAAAACCCCATATCGAATGGCTCCTATTGAACTTCAGGAGTTAAAGATCCAACTGCAGGAATTGTTAGACATTGGCTTTATTCGTCCTAGTACTTCTCCTTGGGGTGCTCATGTGCTATTCGTGAAGAAGAAAGATGGAAGTATGCGACTTTGTATTGATTATCGGGAGTTGAATCATGTCACCATCAAAAACAGATACTCATTGGCACGTATTGATGACCTGTTTGACCAGTTGCAAGGAGCACAATTCTTTTCAAAGATCGATCTTCGTTCTGGATATCATCAGCTGAAGGTTAGAACTGAGGATATTCCAAAGATGGCTGTCAGAACTCGGTACGGGCATTATGAATTCCTAGTCATGTCCTTTGGATTGACTAATGCTCCTGCTGCCTTCATGGATATGATAAACCGGGTATTCAAGGAATATTTGGATCACTTTGTAGTCGTCTTTATTGATGACATCCTTATTTATTTCAAAAGTCGTGAAGATCATGAGCAACACTTGAGGCTGGTACTCCAAAAGCTTCGTGAATACAAGCTTTATGCCAAGTTGAAGAAATGCGAGTTCTGGCTGGAGGAGGTAGCATTCCTTGGGCACGTAGTATCAAGTCGTGGAATATCGGTTGACCCGACAAAGATTGAAGTTATTCAAAGCTGGGAGCAACCTAAATTAGTGACCGAAGTACGTAGCTGGTTATTATCGGAGATTCGTGGAAGGATTTTCTCGAATCGCTACTCTATTAACTTAGCTGACTCGGAATGATACAAAGTTCGATTGGAGCGAAGAATGTGAGAAGAGTTTTCAAGAACTCAAGAGGAGACTCATTTCAGCTCCTGTTCTAACAATACCATCTGGCTCGGAGGGATTTGTCATTTACAGTGATGCTTCGAGCAAAGGGTTGGGATGCGTTCTCATGCAACATGGAAAAGTCATAGCCTATGCATCAAGACAACTCAAGAAATATGAGAGGAATTATCGTACTCATGATCTAGAGTTGGCAGCTGTTGTCTTTGCACTTAAAATTTGGAGGCATTACTTGTATGGGGAGAAGGTGGAGATCTTTACGGATCATAAAAGCCTCAAATATTTCTTCACTCAAAAGGAACTCAACATGCGACAACGACGTTGGCTTGAACTGTTGAAAGATTATGATCATACCATTCAATACCATCCTGGAAAAGCGAACGTGGTAGCTGACGCATTGAGTAGAAGATCATATGCAAGTATGAGTGCAATATTATCAACACAAAGGCCCATTTTGTGTGACTTGCAAAGGATGGAGATAGAGTTAAAGACTCCAGGGACCCATGTGATGATGGCGAATATACGAGTAGAACCAACTTCAATCGATAAAGTTAAAGCTGCTCAAGCTACAGACCTGAAGCTGATGCGTATGAGGAAGAAAGTGCAAGAAGGTGCTATGCCGGAAGCAAGAATCGATGAAGAAGGAATACTTCGAGTCAACTCCAGACTTTGTGTTCCTAACAACCCTGATTTAAAGTATAAAATCATGATGGAGGCGCACAACACACTGTTTGCAATCCATCCTGGACGTACAAAAATGTATCATGATCTTCGTCATACATTTTTGTGGAGCAATATGAAGAGAGAGATAGCGCTGTTTATCTCAATGTGTCTAACTTGTCAACGAGTCAAAGCAGAGCATCAAGTACCAAAAGGTCCATTGCAACCACTTGAAATTCCAGAATGGAAGTAGGAGCACATTACCATGGATTTCGTTACCAGTCTTTCTAAGATTTCTCAAGGTATAGATGCGATTTGGGTCATTGTTGATAGATTGACCAAGTCTGCTCATTTCTTACCGATACGAGAAACTTATACACTTGAACGTCTTGCTCGTATGTACATAAACGAGATTGTAAGACTGCATGGTATGCCAGTAACCATAGTTTCTGATCGAGACCCAAGATTCACTTCACGATTTTGGATTAGTTTACAAAAAGCTATGGGCACGGATTTACGATATAGTTTGGCATATCATCCTCAGACGGACGGACAATCAGAGAGGACTATTCAAACTCTAGAAGATTTATTAAGACTCTGTGTCCTTGACTTCAAGGGAAGTTGGGACAAGTTCTTACCATTGGTGGAGTTTTCCTACAACAGTTATCAAGCAAGTATTGGCATGGCTCCATTCGAAACATTGTATGGAAGAAAATGTCGTTCTCCAGTATGCTGGGATGAGGTGGGTGAAACAACGTTGTTAGGACCGGAGTTGGTACGTATAACTACAGAAAAGATTCAAACAATCTGACAACGTATAAAAACCTCACAAGATCAACAAAAGAGTTATGTTGATCTTCATCGAAAGGACGTGAAATTTGATATAGGAGATCATGTGTTCTTACGTGTTGCTCCATGAAAAGGAGTTGCGAGATTTAGAAAGAGAGGAAAGCTCAATCCTCAATTCATCGGTCCATTTTTAATCCTTGATCGAGTAGGAACTGTGGCTTATAGACTCGCTTTACCGCCAAGTATGTCTCGTGTTCATAACGTTTTTCACATATCCATGTTACGTAAATATGTGAAAGACCCGAACCACATTATTGAGTTAGAACCGGACGAAATAGCAGAAGATTTGACGTGTGAAGAAATTCATGTTCAAATCTTGGATAAGAAGGAACATATTATACACTCCAAGGTTATACCTCAAGTCAAAGTTTTGTGGAGAAATCACGATGTTGAGGAAATGACTTGGGAGTTAGAATCTGAAATAAAATCAAGGTATTCTTACCTCTTCGACGTACCAGGTATGTACCCTAATTTCGAGGGCGAAATTTCATAAGAAGGGGAGGTTGTAAGACCCCAACTTTTATAAATAAAGATGAATTTTCTATAAATATCATTTTTGAATATTATGGAGTTAATTTGATATAATGTTATAGTTGTGGGTAATATTTATAAATTTTGCAAGTACGCAAGTTGTTATATAATATTCGATTGGTCGGAAAATATTCGTTTTAACAGGGAATATTCGTACAACGGCACAATCATTGGTGGACCCCACAACGGAATTATTGTCGGATTGAGAAAACGACAAAAATATTTTATTAAAAATAACGGCGGAAGTTTTACCATTGATACTGTTGAACTACTCGGTAGTAAAAGTATAGTAACACGTGTGGTTGCATAGTAGCACACGGTATTGATTATTAATGCTTATGTGAGAAGTCACTCAGTTTGATTCGATTATTGTCAGTTAATAATATGAATTATTTAGTGATAATGAAGTTTTGTTTTATTCGTATTATTAACGTAATAAAACAGAAACATCTTTTTATATAAAACAGAATACTTTATTAAAGTTATTCTATAAATAGAATAACGCTTTTCTTGGGTCAATTTTGCTGAATAGGCACAACACTAATGATTTGTATTAAAAACGTTTCCAAATATCGGTGATGTGCACGCATGCTAGCAGGACTAGGTCCTTTTATTTTGTTCTATGATTTCTGAGTTGCATTTGTGTTCAATTCGACAATAATTGTCTGCTATATATTCCAGAAAACTGAACTTGGAAAATTTCCCTGGCATTCAACTATTCACTCTGACAATGACGTGGGCCCAATGTTGACATTAATAACATTTAACTTAACAGATTACATATTGGAACTAAAGATACTCCAGCTCACCCTTGTCAGAACCAATAACAACAGTTTGCATTGATATTAGAAATCACTAATTCAGGTATTCAGAACTTCATCTTCAGTTAGAACTTGAAATTTTTGTAAATATTGATCACTTATCAGGAAAAAATGCCCCTGAGAACTAAATATGCACGAGTAATGTAAAAATAAATATGCACATATTTACACAAAGGATTAGGGTTGTACCTCAAGATCCTTTTCTAAGAGCAATTCAGGGAATTCATGTAGTATCTTCTCCAACATAACTAGTGAATAGTATGCCTCTTTCCAAAAGGAAACTGTTGCTTCATCAGAAAGCTCTAGCTGCTTATTTTTAACATCAACAGCAGACAGCAAAATGCTTCTCATAACAGGCCAAACACTATTTAAATGCCTTTGAAAGCCTTTCATCATCACTTCCACCAGTAGTCCCAGAACCTGTAAAAAATGTGTTGGAACCACCAAGTATATATCAGCATGTATTTGAAAAAGTTTATAGCACCAAAAAAAAAAAGAAGAATGCATACAGACTTCTTCAATTTACATCAAATTCAATAGAACATACTTTCGTACTGCTCTTGAACAAAGAAAAGAATCTAGAAGCCCTTTGCAATGCCACTGACTTGTAAAGGACGAAAAACTTAAGAATTTAATAATCAAGAATTTCACATGATAATACCATCCTCATATTCATATATTTGCTTGTAAATCAATTGTCTAATACCTTTGGGTAACAGCAGATTTAGATGATAATACAATTTCACATACTCATTGCAAGAACATAATAATAATCAAGGGTACCAACTTAAGTCCGACTTTTATTCCAAACTAGTTGTGGTAGGCTCAAAATGAATCTCATTACATTCATATGTAAAAAGTAAAGAACTAAATTAAAAAGAAAAACCAAATAAGAAAAGAAAAGAATAAAAAGAATAATTTAAAATAAAATAACAGAAATTATTGGAGGATAAGTACAATAGAAACACATTCACATTTAGAAATATCCCTACATATATAAATATAAAAGTTTTTAGAAAAAAATGGGGAAAAAAAGAAATGGGTAAAGAGAGAAACATAAAACAAAAAAAATGGTAGAATACTGTACTCGGTCTACAATATTCGATTGCATTCCTCCACTCACTCTTACCCCAGGCGATGTCCTCAGTTATATCCGATTCATTGTCTCATCGTACTTTCAACACCCAGTAATTTTCAGCCCTACCCCACCCTCTGCTTATCCTCTTCTCACCAGTGCATCTATAGCTTGACATTGGTAATTACCAAACCATCTCAAACCGATGTTACCTCATCTTCTCTTCAAGTGTCACCCCAATCTTCTTTTAAATATTGTTTCTAATCCTATCCGAACTTGTTTGGCATCACTACAACAATTCCTCATTCCCAGGAAACTAAATAAACTAACAAGTTACAATGACATGCTCGTTCTAATATCCTGCAGGTGAGCTGTAAATTATTTAGTACGATGCATATTAGCTTGCTAGTGTTGAATTTGAAATGACAAACTACAAGATGTCTGAAAAACATTTTAAACTTAACGCCCGAAACCCTCACAATGAATAAAATAAAAGGCTATTTTCAGAAAGATCTTCCACTCTCCTCTTCCTGCACTATGAGAGAATTAATGGGTCAAGTCTCACTCTTGAAATTTCAGGTAAAGTCAGTTAGGTAGACCGCATCAGTTAATCAATGTTTCATCCTCTAGTCCCTTTATAATACTAATGTAACAAATTTCATAAAGCATATGATCAAATCCCAATGTCTCTGCAACACGTGTACACAAGTTAACAATCTTATAAGTTTATATTATGATTCCAGTGGATGTACATAATGTCTGGCTAAACTAATCCAGAAAGGGAAAAAAAGTAACAGGGTCATGACCAATGTTACTTGGAATACAGATCGTTGCGGCTCTATAACTGATACCAGAACAAAGGAACGCGGCGGTAGGCTACATAGGTAAAAACATGGTATTTTAGGGATAGCTTTAAATGGACAGTTCTAGTTAGGCATTTACTTAAAATCTAAATGCATTATAGCTAAATTAAGATTTTAGTTGTATCAATTTTAGTTGTATCAACAATTGATTGTAATATAGATAATTTAATATTAATGTGATGTTTGTGCATCCATATTTGTGAAATTTAAGGTAAAATGAACGTATGAGTATACACTAAAATTAGAGCTTCGAAACGAAATAGTGTTGTGCTTGGGAACACAAGTACCACTCAGTTCGCTAGGTCTATAAGGGTATATGGGAATCCTAGTCATAACAAAACCACAATGCATCTTCACGGAACCCAATATTTCAATATATATGATTTGTAATAAAAAAATAAATAATCACGACTTTACCTGTGCTGCAGCACTCCACAAATGCTGCTTACCACCCACATACCAAGAGAGACTGTATTCAAGAATTGAATGAAGACAATGTGGGCTCACACGCCCAATCAGAAGCTTTATTGCAGCACCAGTCATGGAACGGATTTTTTGGTCATGATCATTAGCCAAAGACACCACTAAACGGAGAAAAACAGACTGGGCCTGCTCATCCAGAACACTTTTAGGAAACTTGATTATAATAGCATGAATCATTTCAAGCACCGCTTCCCTTCCAGTGGAATGTTCATACCTGAAACAAAAATTAAATATTTAAGATGGGTTATGAATTACACAAGTAAATTTATTTCTTGGTCGGTGGTATATCCTTGCCTCAAATTTGCAAGCAAGAAATCAAGATGCTGTTGCAGGCGTTTCTGCGAGAGACGATAATCAAGTAAGAATTGCAGTAAAATTTGACTACTTTTCTTGCGAATTGGTTCCACTTGGCTTGTTACCATCAATTCTGCAACCCGAGTAACTAAATCATATATCTCATGAACTACCAGCTTTCTGCTGATTATTGCCTTCAAGAGTGAAAGGGCAAGAACTGATGGATTCCTTTCGAGATCAACAAATAGTGGAAACTGGATCAACATATGCAAATGGTCTGAGGAAAGAGTAATACTAGTGCTTCGCAGAAGTACTGTCAACAACCTTATACAAGACTGCATTATTGGACTGTTAGCGTTTACTGATCCCTGAGCAATAAGCAACAATGAAGTTTTTATCTTATCGGCTTCGGATTCAAGAGATGGCAAAGGCAAGCGCACCAGCTGAGAAAGACACCTAAGGGCAGCAGATATAATATCTTCATACTTGGAGCTCAAGCAGTCACCTAACAACCGTACAAAAGGATCTAACATTGATAAAAGTTTTTCTTCATTCTTGTGAAGTTTCATATTTTTCATGTGATTGTGCAGTATTCCAAGAGCAAAGACTGTAATAAGATGTGAACATTGTAAGTCAGCATAGACCAACATCTGAGAGGTAGTTGTTTCACTCCCTATCTCTATATTTTTTTTACTTCCTTTCGTTACAGAGGAAACTTCAACTTTACGAATCTCGTTGGTAATTCCATCTTCAAGGAGACTATATATAAAGATAAAAAGATCAGTATGATCTACAGATGGATTGGATTCAATGCCTGCAGCTATGTGATTTAACATACTTTCCAGATTCAGTTTTGCTTTTGGTGTCAGATGTTTCTTAAGATGAGCGGTGACGGGTGAAAGCAATTTCAAGGCATGAGTTTTGAATGTGATGTTTTGGGCAATCAACTTCAGTGTTTCAAAAGACTTGTTCTTCCTAGTCTCTTTCATTTTTGAAGCAATCTTTTCCACTTCTTTTTCCTCTGAAACAACTCCAAGGATATCATTCTCTGGAACAGAGAGAAGTTCTTCTAAACAATAATCCAACTTTCCACAAACAGGATTTAAAAGGCACTTCGATAATATGAAATTGAGAGTGTATCCGAGT
The DNA here is from genome assembly GCA_016801055.1 of Panax notoginseng. NCBI lineage: Eukaryota > Viridiplantae > Streptophyta > Magnoliopsida > Apiales > Araliaceae > Panax > Panax notoginseng. Next base: position 195,862,812 of record CM029016.1, read on the forward strand.
ACATGCATTTCAAATCCTCTTATCAAGGTGGCTCTCAACACTTTGACAATGAATTGCAAGTACTCCAGCCCCAACTCCTTTAAGCAAGCAGCTAAAGCATTCCTAGCTTCATCACGAACACTCTCCATACGACTCTTTAGGAAGTTAGAAATGCGATGAACAATATTGGGAAGCTGCATCTCCATGATGTCTCCAGGCAGCAATTTTAACAGCTTCAATGCAACCAAATTGATGTTCACATTTACATTATCAGAATCAGCTTTCAACAACTTTTGTATCTTTGGGAGCAATTTTTTATAAAGCCATGTTTGTGTGTCAGAAAGTTCAGTAGAACCGTTACATTTCTGTAACACCATCGAAGAAGTCTTTCCCAAGGTTTTGGGATTTGAAACATCCCCTACCAAATCTTTCGCTTCAATACTGGAAATAGTTCCCGTAAAATGGAAGTGATCTAGGATGGAACAGATTAGTCGCAACAGCAGTTTTTGCTTGTCTGGTTTAAGCATCATTTCCCGGAAACATCTGTTGAGTAATTCATAATATGCTTTCCAGTCCATACAACCAGAAATAGCTGCAAGAGCCTCCAAGGACGCACTTCTGAGGTGTTCTCCTTTCCCATCTTGTACACCAAATAACATGTTGAAAAGGAGCGGGACAAACACCTTAGCCGTAACAACCTGAATATTAATAGCACCGATGCAACTTAGTAGGAACAAAGAAAGCTTTCTTAGTTAAGCTAAGTTGACGATTAAAGAACTACCTTTGACAAACTGCCAGAACTGACAACACTCCTAAAGCGAGACAATGCTCTTGCTATCCTGTGCTTCTGCAAGTACAAAATGAACACATGACACAAATTACATACAAAGTCATTGAACTCTACTTATTTAAAAAGACAATATGGTTTAAGTAAATCTATTAGACTTTGAAGAAAAGAGAAAATAAAACTATGGCTACGTTTGTTTGCAAAAATGATGGCTGGGAAAGGATTATTCATTTATTTGTACTAATTTAATATTATTAGGGGCTATTTTATCCAATGATTAGTCTTTTATTTAATCTCATGGACTATGTATTGGCATTTCAAAGTTCATTTGATGATGGTATAATCCCAAGTTGAGAGATGAAATTATATACTCCCCCTTTTGAGCTATCAAATGACCATAGAAATGATAACAAATAGTCCATGGGATAAGATAGTCCCTAATGGTATTAAATTAGTACAAATAATTATATCCCATCCATCATTTTTGAAAACAAACATAGCCTGTGAGTTTTGATAAATTAAAAATAATCATAATGAGGAAATCCAAAGCCTCTGTTCATGTTTGCAAAGACAGTGATATATGTCATGTATGTTTTTTTTAATTAATAATAACAATTCTGATGAAATCATGGATGAAAATGACTCAGTACAGACCGTAGATCAAAAAGTTCTAACATAATATGCCAAAACACCCAAGTCAATGGACAGTTAGATCTATGTATGTCATCAGAAGATGCATACAAAGAACGCACCTGCAGGTGAATGATATTGCTAAAAAAATCTTGTTCAGCATCTGTACTGCATAGAACCTGAAATGATTTTAAGTTTGGAATCTTTGAGAGCTTCAACACCATTTCTCGCATTAGGTCAATCCATACCTGAAACCATGTACATAGAGATTCTAATCATTGTAAAGAAAGAAGTTCTTTTGAAATTCAAAAAGGGGGAAAGGCATTTGTATACTCCCCTCAAACCATTTATTAACCCACCCACTCCCCCATAAAAAAACCCGCACACCCTAATAGAAAATAATAACAACAAAAATCAAACAACTAGTTGAAAGTTACAAGAGGGAAAGAGGGGGGTTGAGGATAAAAGATTGAAGCAAGATGGATACCTTCTGAACAGAAGCTTCTTTGTTCATCGCATCACCCATATATTTCAAAAGGAATTTGTTTATAATGCATTGAATGCATGCTGCGGACCAACATCCTTTCTCATTCTGAACATCTTGATCAAGAATTTGGCCAGAGAACTCAACAAACAAAAGCATTACTCTATATGCACTTTGCCTCAAAATCAGTTCTTCAGATGACATGTCATGTACAAAATGAGACAAAATGACTAATGCATGCTCCTCTCGGACACTGTAGAAGAAGTCTATTTTGATCTTATCATATGCACCGAGTATGGTGTCATAATCAAGGTCACCCATCTCTGAAATCGATGGTGCATTCAATTCACGAAGAAGGTTTGCCTGCAATTTACCCAAGAAAAATAAAAAAATCAACACCCCTTGAAATGAGAAATCAAAGACATTTCCAGAAGAACAATAAGAAGAAATATTGATGTGCTGGTATTACCACAGAGAGCACAGAAGAGTCATTTTGGGAGTGCGTGTTAAGAAGATCACATATAGACAGTCGAACATCTGGACCAGCAGATATAAGAAGGGGAGAAACTGTACTCAGAATCTTTGCAGTTGTTTCGCTGCCTAATACTTGTATTATATGTTGAATGACCTGCAAAGTCTCCACATGTGCATCTTCAAGAAAAATGTTAATGAGTTTTAACGATGATCGAATAAGTTAATGGCACGATAAAAAATCATGAGATGCTTCTAACCTGAGTTCTGAGGTCGCTTGGTTAGAAGTGGGAGCAATATATCAACAAATTTCACTGCTGTTTTAGGATCCGTTATATACTTTGATAATAACTTAAATACACTGAGTTCTCTTTCCCCAGGACATTTAACCAATTTCCTAGCATAGCAAAATGGTTAGTCATATAGTGGATAAATTAAACTAAAACTTAACAATTTGGTATAAATATATATTATTTGTCAGATTAGAATTCATATAGAAACCAGAATGGAAACAGTAAAAGTAACAGAAGACAAAAACAGTAGTGCATTCCCCAATAAAATGACTAATTAAAGTCCAATCCTAGTAATAGCCATAATTAATGAAATCTCTTCCGAGAAAAAAATACAATATGAGACCTTGAAGTGGTTATTGTAAAATAAAGATATAGAGAGGGAGGAAATAAAAACATAAATCATATTCAAATCTTACAAACGATCTAAGATGTGTATTATGATTTCCAATAGGTACCACATTTTTACCTAGATTTTAACCAATACGCTGGTAATCACGTACGATCTTGAATCATATTTAAATATGAACAAAACCATATCCAACCCCCCACAGAATTTCACCTGCAGAAGACTTGATTGTTGGAAAGATGCTTACTTCTCTTTGGGGGTGTATTTAGCGAGTATTCATCTTTATTATCTCTTGTTGTTTAAGATCCCGGTAAGGGTAGCCAAATCTCTTGAACGTATTATGTGCATGTTTTTATGGGCTGGGGATAGTGATGATAGGAAGTACCATTTGGTTGATTGAGATTATGTGTGTCGTCCTAGAGAGTAAGGGAGTTTAGGTACTGGGAAATTGGTGTCTAAGAACCGGTAGGCAAATGGCTATCGCGCTTTCCTTTGGAACCTGACTCTTTTTGGCATCAAGTGATTAGAAGCAAGTATGGAATTCAGTAAAATGGGTGGGATGCAAATCCATGTCCTTGTGTTTCTTTTTTTAGTCCTTAGAAATTTATCTCCCAAAGTTACACTTCCTTTCATTTTCTTGTTCGTCTCCAAGACCCAAGTTAGTAATCACATGAGTATTCAATTTTGAGAGGATATTTAGATAGAAAATGTTCCTCTTTTATTAGTTTTTCATTGTCTTTTTTACCTCTCGTCTGAGCATAATTCTCTTATTTTTAATACTTGGGAGGGAAATTCAATTTTCTAAGAATTTTCATTTTTTTTGTAATTTAAATGATAGGGAGACAGAGGAATTCTCTTTATTTATTCAACTTCCTTTTCTCAGTCCTTGGAAAGGTGTGTTTAGTGTTTTGATTCTTCGAAATCTTCTCATGTAGTCCACTTCATCATTTTCCTCTAGTATCTTATTTTTGGAAAGCAAAGGCTCCCTCAAAAATTAAGACTTTTATTTGGTCCTTAAATATTGGTCGGCTTAACACTAACGATATGCATTGAAGGCGTAGGCTTTATAAATCTTTATCCCCAGATGTGTGTGTAATGTGTTTGAAGGATAATGAGTCTCATTCTCATTTATTTCTTTATTGTTCGATGGCTTGGCGGTTGTGGTGCTGTTTGTTTTGTGTGATGGGTGAAAGTTGGATATGTACATCATCAGTGGAAGATCTTTTACTATGTAAATTTGTCTTACAAGTGATAGATTCTTTGGAGATGTACTTATTTTACTATTTTGTGAGGAATTTGAATCAAGAGGAATGCTAAAAAAAATTGCTCTCGGACTACAAATCTCGAGTTGCTTTGGGAGCAACGGGAGCTTTTGGAGGAATTTCTTTATCCGATCTTTCTCATTAAGTTCTTCATTGTTCGATAGCTTGGAGGTTGTGGTGCAGTTTGTTTAGCGTGATGGGTGAAAGTTGGATATGCACCTCTTCGGTGGAAGATCTTTTACTATGCAAATTCAAATTCAAGGGCGCTGGTCTTACGAGTGATAGAAGAATTCTTTGGAGATGTACTTGTTTCGCTATTTTGTGGGAAATTTGGATTAAGAGGAATGCTAAAAAATATTTGCCATCGGACTACAAATCTTGAGTTGCTTTAGGAGCAATAGAAGCTTTTAGAGGAATTTCTTTATCCGATCTTTAAAGAGATTAACAGGCAGTGCTAATATCAAGTTATTCGCATTCTTTAATTTCTTTTGGGAGAACTTCTTGTCCTCTTCATGCATTGTAATTTTCTCTTCTAATCAATAAAAAAATCTTCTTTTATCAAAAAAAATAAAATAAAAATAATTATCGTAATATTTAGATTCTCTCCGCTTGCGAGTCCATGTGCATAACTGCATATGAAATGAAACTCACTATCTAGGTTATACGATATCATAAAATAAAAATATTGCAACCTATTTATGGCTACAAGGTGTCTAAGATTCTCAAAAATTATACAATCCTGAGTTCCTGATCAGAGACTTTGAGTACTTGCTAGTTGCTACGTCCACTAAATATAAGGAAAATAATATATCTTCAGACTTTATATGTTCAGTTTTTTATTGCGAGTTTAACTATAGTTAGTAATATTTTAACGATGTATTTGATATTGTGGGTCAATCTTATAATCCTACCCAATCCAATGTAATAATATACGTCGCAATCGTAATTCGATACAAAACTATCGTAATACATAGTAGGACTCATACCCAAATGCCTCACATTTCCAAACAAAACCTTCAGCCCGTATGTACCCACTTCTCACCCTCACACATTCACATACCCACATACTAGAAGAGAGAAAAACATAACTGCACTAAAATCCGGTAAAAATAACTTGAATTCCAATAATGACTTTTGGCACAACTGCTTCTTATTCATGGCAGCAAAACTTAAACCGTCAAAGCTCATTAAAAAAATTTAAGGTCCGCCTATAGATCAAATATCATTAATTAATAAATTGCGATCATGATGAATCCTGCTGCAACTTCAACTAACCCAAAATAGGCTACATATGTGCATATAGCATTTTCAAAATCAGTTCTGCATAGCATCATTGCTCAAATGTAACTTAGCACATTATGGCTGAGAGAAAGAGGAGAGGGGGGGAGTACACACACATTGAAGGCCCAAAAGCCATTCCTCAACCCCAAAACAACCTCTCCCCCAAAGGAAAAACAAACAACCCCAACAAAAAAGAATATAAGAGAAAGTAAAGGACACAGAGGTGATCATCTCTCTTATAGTGCGTACATAAAAGAAAATTATCATGCATGGTTATTTTTCTTACACATCTTCATAAAAGAAGAAAACTGACAGTATCAAGACAAGCAACATAAAAGAAGATAAGAAGCTTATGCACAAGTCCCTATGAGAAGATTTTCTATCTCAGACTGCAAGCGGTTTAGTGTAGAAGCCACACTAAAATCTTAAATGTCAAGCTCTTAGGACTCCTTCATTCGTCTCCTTTTGTACCTTTGCAAAGATCATCAACCTTAATCTACAGTGGATGTTCTCTTTCTACTTGCATCTTTATTCACTACACTTCATGATACATCTTTTGCATGTATCTTGGCCCGCAAATTTTTCTGAATACCATCAAATTGAGACCATCTATTTACATCTAATATTCTAATCATAACATTAAGCCCTTCAAAGCTATTCCTTTCCCTTCTTCCTACATAGTCCCCCCTTTCACTTACCCTTACCATGTTTTTTTTCATTCTGTTTAAACATCATTTATAGGACTATTCTAGATATTTAGTTATTCTTAATAGCCAGTCTGTCATAAATATTTTCTTTGGTCTACTTAACTAGAAATTTTTTATACTTAAATGTGGCACTCAAGTTCATTCCAGTAGCATATACTTTGACCATTTCCGCTGTTGTTTTCTTGTTGGTGAGTATAGAGGATTAAAGTTCGCCTATGTTTAGAAATAATAAGTTAACCCTGAGTTTTTCACCTGTTCAGTGCTTCAACCTGAAAGTATGACCAATGTTATGAAGGGTAAGCAGGAAAGTCCTTTTAAATTAATCATATTACAACACCAAGTTATAATCCATATTTCGAATATCAATCAGAACTTGGTAATCGAATCCTTCTGACAGTTAAAGTTGTGCAATGGGAGGAATTCACCACCGTAGATTGCAAAGATTTGGTTCAGTTGAAGGAAATGCCAACAATTCATCTTCAACATCGTTGATCAAATCAACTATCAACTATTTAATTAAAGAGACAAACTTTGATGATTTTCCTCCCAAAACCTGGTTGGTCCTTCCCATATAATTAAAAACTATATATAAATAACATAAAGAAAAAACTATATTATTTTGTCTTTTCAACTAGGTGGGTTCTTCCCATATAATTAAGAATTCAACATAATTATACAGAAAAACTACATGGTACTTTTTTATCAACTAAGTTGGTCCTTCCTATCCAATTAAAAATTCAATATAGTTAAAAACTCTATTATTTGGAGACACTTAGGTTACTCGCTACAATTTACCACACACCAAGGAGAACAAACAACGAAGAAAACATTTGTGAAGCTGATAAAGGGAGGAATCGATTGTGAAAAGCTTTTAGCGGAATATCAGGTTAGCTTGCCCGTTGCTGTTGAGAATTCCAGAATTTTACTCCATTACTAAGAGCAGTAGGATAGTAGGAACAATATATATGAATATTGATGGTAAACATTACAGATAACAGAGGAATCATCTAGATCATCTCATAAAGGGTAACTGAACTATTCCATACTATGTAGCAAAAGTCCGTAATATATAACATATGATCTATGCCGATTGGGGTTCTCCGGTTTCTAGCTGGATTTTATGGGAAGGAAAAAAACAAACTGGCAGAAGAACCAAAATTAAGAAACATGGGCAAAATTAAGAAATAATGCTGTTTCTTCCAAAAAAGTGAAACACTTAAAGGCAACATAAACAAAAGAAAAATATCAAGCAGATAATAAACTATCCAACTTACAAGCACTGCATTCCATATTACAAGTAACTTGAACAAAAATAATAAAATATAACACTTACGAAATTAACTTGAAATCATATCATACCACAAATTGATTGAATTAATATTAACCATGAAATTAGTTAAACTAATAATACTGGTTTCCTAACTAGTGTCATAACTAAATTAAAATTCTTTAAAGTTTAAATTCAAAAGTTCTATTTGGATTAGTATTCTAAGAAAATTCCTTATTTAGATAGCCAAAACAATATAAACCCTAATATATATTCTCATTACTGAAATAAAAATTTAATAATATAATAATTACCTTCTCAGGGTCTTAACCGAGTAAATATCAAGGCATCCAATTGCTTACCCTAATAATTGACCGAAGAAACCTTACTATAAAATTCAATTAATTTTCCCCAATAAAAATCAAATAATTCAATAATTGTCTTAAATATACACTATAGCCGACAACACATAGTTTGATCTAATAATTCAATAATTATCTTAAATTCAATAATTCTACATGGTATCAGAGCTAATTTGATCTTGAGAGGCCAACTAAAAGTTTTGCTTCCGCCACTGGCAACACATAGCTGGCGGAAGGTGTCTTTTCTTCTTGCAGTTGCTTTTTCTTATTTTATATTTTTAAACAAAACAAAATAAAAAGTCCATGGTGGTTGTTTATTTTTATGGTGAAAAAAGGATGGTTTTTCCTTATGATTGAATATGTAAATGGATGGTTGATTGGAAAGTAGGGATTTCATGGGGTCGAGATTTTAGGAAAGTGTGCCCTTCAATTTTTTTTGGAGGCTAGAGAGTCCAACAATGAGGAGGGTAAGAAGTGTCGCATAGTTATTTTTGAAGTGTAGGGAGTCCTTCACATTTATTGTGAGAGACTGAGTGTTTTCCGTTATTGCACATATGATATTCTCGAAAAGTGGATGTGTGAATTTATATATTGAGGGTGAGAAATCCAACTTTGGACATAAAAAAATCAATTTTTTCCTGTGCAAATTGAAGAGGGCCTCAATTTGAGGGGGAGTTTTGAAAAAATAATTTCGTGTTGTGGTTGGTTTGAGTCTTTTATTTTGAGGATTAGATTATGTAACAAGTTGTAAGTCGTAGAAAGAGACTTCTAACTTAAGGGGGAGAGTTAGAGAATTATTCTAGAATCATCATTATAGGAGTGTGATTAGTGGTAGCGTGATTATAGGAGTGGTCAGTAGTAGCATAATTATAGGAGGGATCAGTGGTAATGACTAATTGATTTCCTTTCCATGTATAGCTTAGAGACTTAGCCTATATAAAGGCTCTCATTGTACATTATGATATGGAATAATATTGTCTTTTAGTTTACACATGAATTCTTCTCTCTTCCCTACAATTCTACATGTGCAATATAATTATAACTGGCAGTAGCTGCAAAGGTAAGGCAAGTAGACACATATAAGCATAAAGTATTTCTTCACCATGGACAATTTAAGTTAGGAAGGAAGAACAGAAGCAACTTATGGAATTTGATACCTCTCTGCTGCTTTTGTGCATGTGAAGAGACAGTGCAAGCTGCAGACAAGTGTGCCAAGGTTGGGAAGTAGTACTCTTTTGACAGCATTATCATCACTTTCCTGCTCGATATCCAGATTCAATAGGTTCTCGATAAATTTAAGAACACAAGAAATAATGGCTTTGGATGCTGTTGAGACGGTTAGAATTGAAAAAATATCAGGCACAAGATTCTTCTCCCTGTTCAACAATGATACAAGTTTTTCACTTCTACTCATTGCAATAAAGCAAGAAAAAAGTGAACTTGGTTTCTCGCTGCTGGAGGCTTCTTGCTTGAAACCGTCAATTAAAGGTTTCACAGATGTAAAGAATAGATCCCAAAATTCACCACCAAAATCATGATCATCATATTTTGTGAGAACAAAAGAGAGAATCTTCAAGCATAAAGATCTCAGATTTTTGAACTGCTCTACATCACTGGTAGTCTGCACACCAACCAAATAAATTGTTAGGAACTTGTGGTTTACTATTTGCATCTGTGCATAATTAAGGATTTAACAATTTAATGAATGGATAATGGATACTACTCTGTTTTTCTATTTATATCAAAAATATGTTAAGATCCCAGTTTAATATCTATCCCCACATCCAATATAGTGTTGGTGTTTTGTTTGTATCTCTTCCTGTCGTGGGAACAAATGTGACAGACTAAAAAGCAACAGCCTCAGGAACCACGTGACAATAATTGCTTACCAGTGTTATACATGTTACAAAATTACAAGAGAATGAGCAACTAATCTGCATCTTACCGTTCTCTGATTCTCTGTTCTACTATCTTTCCCACTAACATGCAGGAGGGTAGACTTATTTTCCACTAGATATGTGCCACTGCTCTTTGTGCACACAAGACTTGATGAACAGCTTGCCAATATACGGACAACACATCCCATTAACAAATCAAGAAAAGGTTTAATATGTAACTCATCAAAAACTCCAAGAATATCTTCGACAACATGCAAAAAACCATATACTTTCTTCCAAGAGAGGGCAGTTATGTTGTCCACTGTAAATTGCCTCAATATACTGCATGCATCGAACTCATCTTTGGAACATTCAGGTGAACTCCAAAGGCAATTACCAATGGCATCAACACCTTGTGAAATGGTTTGTAGAGGGTTTATTAGCAAGGCATAGAAAAGTGGAAGCTCGCCAACGTCTAGCTCAGTTAAGAATCCAAGAACTGCCTTTCTCTGATGTATACTTGCATGCTACAGAATAAATTCATCAAGTTGAGTGGTAAAAACAATGACACAAGCAAAGAAAATTAATGCAGAATATTAGACAAAATATGGGGTTGTAGACAGACTAAATATACCTTCCGCGACGCAAGTGTTTTTAATTTTCTGACTTTTGGTATAAGGACTCGTAACACTATAGGTACAAGATGAGGTCTGTGTTGTTCATCAATAAGATTTGATTCTCGGGATAAACTCCAAGTTGTAAGTTCCTCCCTCAAATTTTTAACACTGATCAGATTTTGTAGATGCTGCTCATATGGGTGTAAGAAATCATCTTTCCAATTTAATAGGCAATCCAGAGCCTTCATTTGTAATTCAGCATCATTTGCATCCAAAAGCCTAGAAAATAATGGAAGATAACAAAATAAACTTTTGAAACATTCCTAACTAACAAAATATAGGTTGGAAGTTCTATAAATAAAACGTCAAAAAGTGTCTGACCAGAGAGATTAATGACCAAAAAATGTAAACATCAAACTTTACCAACCTGTATTCAAGAACTTCCTTCAGAAATCGACTCTGATAAAAGGACTTGGGATTTCGCATTGATTTTAACAAGTTTAACCAGTCTCTGAGGACACCCTTCCATTCTTTCCCATTAGAAGCCTTTGAGTTGTATGATTTCACACTGTAATCCAAAAAAAAAATATGCGTATAATTTAAGTTCAACGTGAAAATAAAAGGAAAGTCCATTCATTATTATACATACGAGGAAAAAGTTATCACCTTGCAAGATCATCACTATTGTAGCCTAAAAATCTCAAGAACAAGGGTATAATTTGGTGAGACCGAGATTCAGAGATGGCTGAAACTTTTTGTAAAGACTGAATCAACAAGGACAAGACTGTTGCGCATGGGGTGCCATCAGATGGTGGAGATACAAATAAGTTGAAGCATCTAACCAAATCTGGAAAACAACACCAGACAGTAAATATCAACCCAGTAAAACATTATAGTATTATTAACACATACATGACTTATTTGATGTGTACACCAATTTTCATCGTTTTGTTTTCAGTTGATTTTCCACAGTTTGTAGGATTATCTCTCCTTAAATAAAATTGAACAGAGCAAAAATTTGGTCGAACACATGCATGGCATAGCACATGAATCAAGATAAGACTTAGAACCTATTGATTTCAAGATTAAAAAACGATCCACAAAAAGTCAACATCACGTACCACCATGCAACTCGCTACATGATTCAGTAATGCTTCTCTCCAATTGATCTTGAGATGTTAAGAAAATAGACTGACATTCTTCAAGATATTGAACATATCTTTCCCATACAATTCCAGAATAATGACCAATTATGACGGAGAGACACTCTACAGCTGGATTCCATAAATAGCTGAATCGGTTGTGGAAGATGCCAACAATCCCATTCAATAGAATTGGTATGTATGGTTCAGATATCCTTGCAGCAGACAGATCCATTTGTACTCTAGATATAAGTAGAATAACTTTCCTGCTGTTGGTAATTGAAAGAGGAGTTGCTTCAATCGAGAGTATAAGCTGGAGAACCTGAAAAAAAAAATTGTATTTCACATTAACTACCCAGAAAATTATAGGAAAAGAACAGAAAGAAGATAGTTGCATACATTACTGTCATGGTCATCTTCATGGATAGTCTGAGAAACTTCCGTTCTCCTTTTCTTCTCTGCAGGATGATTCTTTGTGAAATCTTCAAAAGTCAGTGATTCATAGTGGCACAATATTCTCAAAGTAGAAAGACGGATCCACTTGTCTGCATGGCACAAGTTTTCGGCAAATATGGCCAATGCATCCACAACCTTCCCTGCTTCAAGCTCTGGGTGAAATTTGCTACAGATGTTATGTACTTGAGTGGTAGACCTTCATTGCATGATATTCAATAGTTAATAAAAGAACACAGAAATTAAGAATAAAATTTTTGTATGGGCTCAACGTTAAGTAACGTAGAAGTTATTAAAATATGAGTACGAGTTAATTAAGTCAAAAGATCAACTTACTCGTCCATTGAATCCAAAAAGTCGGCTACTGTAGACAAAATCTGTGAACAAGATTTGTATCTTTTTGCAAGATCTAAGAGTTTGCTGACTGTAGATTCTTCGTAACAAATTTGACGACCACAATGCAATTTATTATACGAACTCAAACAGCAACCAATCAGGCTTTCCCAAGTGTTTTTAGTACATCCTACAGTGTTCTTGGGAGAACCTCCACATAAATCACCTACTATTGATCAAGAGAACACATTACATCTCGAGTGGCCATAACAACCCAAAAATTATGCATATCTGAACAAAGCAAATGTAAGCAACTGGCTATAACTATCCAATATTATCAACTCCTTTGAGATGACCAATTATATGACAGTGACTTAAGAGGGCATTGGTGTATACTTAAGACCTGTCTCTAGAAGAATTAAAAAAGAATATATTTTTGCGATTAGTGTTCTCTCCAGCAACAACAACAACAACAACAAAACATTAAATACATTTTCTTTGGTAATTTTCCCATACAAGTATTTTGGAAGTTTAAAATCAACATAGAAACAAAACTGCGAGTTTCTTCCTCTTTGGTTGCAACCCTGTAAAAGTTTTTAATCAAGATTGAAGAAGTAAAAAAAAAATACAGAAGGCCTTTGGCCCGAGTGGTATGAACCCAACTCATGTTAACCATGAGGTTGGGGGTTCAATGCCAACTTGGCAGTGGCCAAGGAGGGTGTGTCAAATTAGCAAAAAAAAAAATATGGTTTTTCCTTTCAACTTTTTAGCTAAAATAACTAAAAACATTATATCACCCCAGGATTTACGTACACAACATATTACATAGTGTACCCCACATAAAGTTGTATCAGATATCTCGTTTTAAGGCATCATGCTTAATGTCATTAAATTTTGCAAAAGTTCAACATTTGAACATCTTGACAAATGATAAAATGCCTTACCAAAGCCAGTCAGAAGAAGCCGGTCTAATGCATCGACCAAGTTCATTAGTAAGGATGGATTTGATTGGACATCTACCATATAAGGGTAGCTGCTAACAATTCCATACAGCAAGGCTATCTTAGTTTTCTGAAATTGAATACATGATGGATTTCCATCTATTACATCATTGATTTCTCCAATCCAATTACTAATAACTTCCTGGAAAAAAATTTGAATTTTTGAGAGCCCTTCATTTGATGCCACATCTAATAAGTTGGAGCCATGCTCTTGCAGTCTCTCGGAGAAATTAAGCAGTAGATATACAACTTCTTCCTCGAAAGCCTCAATTAAATCATTCAATGCCCTGACATCCAATAGGGACAATTAAATGCATAACTAATAATTATTCTAGATAAGATAACATCAAATTGACATTTTTCCTACCTGAGAATATTGTTTCTGAAGATGCATAGTATGTACGGATCCTTTAACAAAAGCTCTTTCATGAAAGTCAACAAACTGAACCAGGGATTATATACTTTAAATCAGATATATACATAGAGAGAGAGGGGGCGGAGAGAGATAAAAAAGAGCCACTGGCAGAAAACAGAACTGCAGCGAATCAAAGAGAAGTACTGGCTGGGAAAGACTAATAATACCAAAATACCTTAAATTCCTTAATTCAAATACTGGAGCCCATTCCGACGACACTCTGGCGAAAGCTGCCTTGTTATCAGTACTGTGGAGACCATCAAGTATGCATAGCATTAACTGCATAACTTTACTAAGGATTTCACATGATTGGTTCTCAGCCTTAACCATTTCGTAATCCCTAATACAAGCTCGAACGAGTAAAGCAACTAGCTCAAGTACTGGTTGGTAGTCTGCACAATACAGAATAGATTCAGATAAGAGCAACGTGAAAACAATCTATATAAAACAATTATACAGAGCAACAAAAGAACCTATAAATTAAAAATATATATTTTATATTGTGCAACAAAAAAAATTTATTTTATAGCCCACCTGAAAGTTTGCGCAAGTAATTTCTTTGAAGTGTAGACACAAGAAGGGACAAGAGACGGCTGAGGTGCAACAAGTACCCACTTGTTACGGCTGCACTTACTTCATCATTCAAAGAATCCCACATCAAATTCAATTCAGTAGGCTCTAGCTCCTCACATAACCTCTGAAAGGTGGCAATCACAACGTGAACAACAACGTCGGAGCCTACAAACACAGAGGTAAAGGGCAGCAATCAGAGCAAAATAAAATAAAGATAAAATGTATTGATGGAATTTCTAAACCATTTGACCTGATAAATACTAAACTGTTGGCCTTAAAATAATTCAAAACTATAATTAATAATGTCATTTCCCATGGTCAAAAGTGGAAAAACCATAGATCTCATATGGAGCATCATGGCAAAAAAAAATTATAGGCATAGCCACATCTTAGTTCCTAGAGTTCTAACCTTTATCAAATTAAGCTACTTGCTCTTTTTCCTCACAATGTCTACACTTCAGTCAGTAGATACAAATAATTGATTCATTAAAAATATAAAAGCTCCTTCAACATTCAACGATTTGGCAACAAATAGCTAGACTAGATACTCAAGCCTTTTGCCTTAGAATTTGAGATCCATTTTTCTAACCTATGAACCATCACATTCCACACACAAAATTCTTCTACACTTCTCCTCCCAAATACTCTAGAAAAGAATTACACCAAGCACAATGCTCTAAAAGGCGCTGGGCGGGAGGCCGAGGGGCCTAGCACCTAGGGGAGATTTTTTATTTTAAGCCAATTTTAATATTGTATCTTACATTTATCCAAACAAAACAATAATATAAAACAAAATAATCTATAATAAAGATAATAAAGGCTTTTGTTTAAAATTCAAACACATATCTTTAACGTATTAGTTTTATTCATAAATAAGATTGTTATTAAATAATAAAATTTAAAATTTCAAGAATTCAATATTAAAACTTAAGAAACTAAACATAAATTTAAGAATTATATTGAATTAAACTAAATATTATAAATGTATTATCATTTATATAATTTGAAGTAGGTACAAGTTCAAAAAATTACAACTTTATTAAAATTATCCATTTTGACTTAATATTGTTTACTTCTTGTTGTGATTTGATATGGTACAACATGCATTATGAATATGATAAATTATTAGAAAAATAAATATATCAAGATCTGATTTGAGTAGTTATTAAAAAAACAAAAATAAAACTCTCCGCCTAGGCCCCGCCTAATTTTTGGAGGGATTTTTTGGCCTAGGCGATGCGCCAGGGGGCCTAGCGCCTAAGCGAACCTAGGCGGGGATTTTTAAAACACTAAGCAAGCCACTTCTACACCATGCAAGGAATAGATGCATTGACTACTATCATCGACATCATTTAGACTTAAAACAATGATAAGCAAATTCGAGAAAGTACTCTTGATCAACTTCAATTTTCAGTCTTTGTAAGTTTACTGCCTACTCTATCCAGCAAGCTACCCTTTCATATCTCTCAACTACAGGATCCCATGTTGCCTTCAACCTTGTAGGTGCATGTTGAAAATCACAGAGCACCCTCTCTTCTTTCTTAAATTTGTATTATTATTTATCTAAACACAACAGTCAGGATACAATGAAGCACCTAAATTGGCAGGAAAAAAGCACAACTAGACATCAAATCACCAAAAGTATCGATATACTTCTGCTGAGATTTGTCCACAAACTCTACATTGGCTAGAAACAAAGGACAGCTCTCAGACTACTCAATTGGTACAAATGGGAAAATATAAAGGTGTTGTTTGGCAAAAATTTAGACTAAAAATCAAAGAACTCCTATAATACCCTCAGTGAAAATCTTCACGCATGCCTTTATTTGCCGGCCTAATTAGCAAATGCATATAGTGTCCAAAAACAATAAACACCAAAAGGGGAGGGCATCCCCTTGTCTCAGATTTAGGAAGCTCATAGAGAATTCGTTAAAAGCTGCATTAATATATATTAACTGATAACCATGCAAGGACCCACAAGAAAGTATCCACCTTCAATGATTTGTAAAACCAAATATATCTATAATGTACAGATTCAAATCCTAGCTAACATGATCTTATTCCTTCACAAGTCCAATTTGCAAATGACACCAGAGACCCTTGAGTCGAACAATAATCAATGCAGACAAGATTTACTGATAATACTGTTATTATTTTATTTATTTATATATCTTGATAAGAGCTAAAATGTGTAACAAAAAGTCAACAAAGTGGTGAACCCCATGGAGACACTGCTTATTCAATAAGGTAAAAGAGAACATAAAAGCCTCAAACCCAACTCTGAAAGACTATACAGAAAAACCTCAGGGCTCCCAACAAAATTCACTTAAGACTCCTTAAAAGAATTCTTCCAAAATACTCCATGAATGAAACAATAGATTCAGATAAACTTCATTAAGCCAGAAATAGCAAGGTTAACCATTTCAGTAGTTCTCAAGTAAGAACTTGATTCATTTATCATATCAAGGTAAACTATTTCTTGTTGACGTATAAGCAGGAGGTGATATATAATATGCCCCCTCTTATTATAAACAGATGCATATTCTATAATGCGTACACGAGCTTTCAGGCACCCCTCTTCTCGTTTGGCACTTTCTGTAGTAACTTTAATTTTTGAGAAAAGTACCCTCGTAGGGATCACTAGAGGCACAAAGTGTAGGGAAATAAAAAGAATATTGTTTGTTTGTAGATTTTTATTTTGTTCAATTTGGTAAATAGATATAATTAGAGAACTTATTAAATTACTGAATATTTTAATTAAAAATATCTACTTTGCATAAGGAAAAAGGTAATCCAAAAGATGAGCAATATTGTCTGGATTGCTTCTGAACTTTGTTCATTTAGATTAATGAAATAATCTAATTATAGTGACTTGAAATAATATGATGAGATTTTGGTCCAAATTATTTAAAATTAAAAGAAGACAAGTAAGCTGAGATACTTTTTATATACACTCAACCTAGAACATGGATCGTTTAGTTCATGGAACCAACATGAAACGTGGTAAACGCTGCATAGGGCTAAAACGTGTTACACTAGGGGTAGCTTTATATGGATGGTTATAGTTAGGAATTCTCTTACAATCTAAATGCAATATAACTAAATTTAATAAAAGATTTTTAGTTACATTAACAAGTTGTTCTTTCTAGAAATAATTGCTTCAATTGTAAGGTTGGTGTTCAAGTTAGTGAAGTTCTTTCATTGTAATTAGACAAGAATGAAATCACGCTCCATAGGATTTGAGTGGTGTTCGAACATCCAACACTACGTTAGAATACTGATATTTTTAGACATAGAAAACAAAGAAATATTTGCATACACTAAATTCAACATCCGGAATCTTAAAATCTAAAAATTTATTCCCCTCCCCCTCCCCTCTCCTCTCCTTTCCTCCCCTCTTGTTTATTAAGATATTGCTAAAATCTATTATTTGGCCAAACAAGCCATATCCCAAATCCAAATTTTGTTTTCAGGACCACTGACACCTGCTTAAAAAGGTTATCAACAATGTACATAGACATATTTTTTATTGATAAATAATCAACAATAAGGATATATAATGAGATGCATGCAGATGAAACGGGTATAAATGGAAAAAGAGCTTGCCTTCAACTAATTAATCACCAATACAAAATATTGACTTGTTCATCAATACCCTAAAAAACCTATTATTTGGCCAATAAGCTAAAATCCCAAAATCCAAATTTTGTTTTCTCATTCAAAAAGTCCATCCAAACAGGCCCATGACACCTGCTTAAAAAGGTTACCAAATGTACATAGGCATTTTTATATAGATAAGTAATCAATAGTAAGGATATATGCATAGATAAATAGATAATACAACACTATGAAAGTGAATAATGAGATACATGCATAAGAAAAGGGTATAAATGGATAAAGATCTTGCCTTCAGTTAATTTATCACCAATAGAAAATATTGATTTGTCCATCAATACCCCAAGCACTTGCTCTGCTTTTGAATGCAAATTTAATGAAGGTCCCCTCATAATATAGAATAGCAACGCGCTGGCTCCAGATGTTCTCATCTCTAATGGTTTCTTCACGACTTCAAACATGATTTTTCTGATACCTGCTCAATTATAGATTTATAAAAAAGAAAATTAATCATACAAAAAGAAACTCAACAAAACAAATTCATAGATTAGTCATAGTGGATGGCTCAAATATCAAACAAGCATAAAACATTACATAATAAGCCTATGATCAAACAAACTAACAGAAAACACTGCATAATAAGCCTATGAAAGTATATCTATAAGCAGCAGATTACCTGTCCGAAGAGGTATAAGGTAAACGCTAAGTAACTGTGTATGTGCTATACATAATATAATTGCACCAACAAAGATAACGATACTAGTTCTTACATGCCTTGATTGAGCTTGGAACAGTAGGTACAACAAATACAAGATAGTACAACATGGAGAAAATTTTACGAGAAAGGACAGTAAAATAAGAGAAACGTAAGAAAATAAGATACAAGCTAGCAAATATCTAACCAAATCTGAAATAGACAGACCACAAAAAGGTCCCATTGTCGACACCCACAATGAAGCAAGGAATCTTCCTAAGTATTTTGATTGTAAGCGTACAAGCACTGTCCCAGAAAATTTAGCTCAGTCTGACATTCCATAAGATCTTTCACAAATTTGCTGAAACATTTCCAATGTAGAAAGATTCCTCAAGAATACGCCTAGAACAAGCTATGTTACTTTAGTGTAATAGTTTAATGAACCTAGTTTTTTCTTGCACAGAAACTTGGAATAATTTCCCATAATGAAGGAAGAAAAAAACCCACCGAGCATGCATGATCTGCAACCAAATCAACCCCCCCCCACACACATGGCGGGCCCTCCCCTCTTTTCTTTTCCTCTTACTCACAAGGAGTTAATAGGGACCAATTTTATATTCCTTGAAAAAATTACAGGTCTTCAGTGCAATTTCGAAATAAATGAGTAAATATTCTAATCTGAGAGAAAATTCCATCAAACCACTTGACCAGATGCAAGCTAATACAGATACATATAAACTTGTACAAATCTTGATATCCAAGAAATATTTCATAGCAAATTCAACACAGTTAAAGTAAATTTATACATAAATGCTAGAGCATCGCAACTTCATATTACACAAAAGGATAGTTCTCATGAGGTAAACAATTTTCAATCACAACAGGATTGTAATACCTTTTATCAGTTGGTCAACTGGAGCATTCCTCAACAAGAATGACACGGATTCTGCCATAAATTCTTGGATGTAATCCTTCGGGTAATATCTTAGTTTAACTGTAGCTCTGAGAGAGAGAGCATTAGATTTCAGTAAATTTAAGATGTAAAAGTCAAATTCGCGCACACAAAAGTCAGTTCCTCAATAATTCACATGCACAAGAGGGCTTCCCACTTAATAGAAGTGTGTTCTAAGGACTTGGTCCCCGTCCACATGAATACGCTAAAGAAATCTAAAAAATTGTTCCTTTCTTCTGAATATTTTCAGAGGATATCATCAAGCTCAGCCATATTATTTAGGTTTCAAAGTATCTTCAGCTCAACTAAAAAATGAAAACTTAGCCAAAATAATTAATACACTAATTTTCAAAATTGACTGAATGTTCTCCTGCTCACTAGATGTACTCCCTCTCTTTCTCATACACATGCACATACATATTGAGGCAGCTTAAGCAATTTTTCCTCCTAGGCTCCACAATCTAAAGTATTTAAATCTTAAAATTCAGGTGCATCACACAATTTTGAAACAATCAATAAATAATGTTCCCAATATGTTCTACCCTCATCTCAATTACTAAAAATAAAAAATGATTATTAGTCAGCAATGATCGTCATGCAATCCTTAAAAGACTTCCCTTTAAGGAATACCTTTATGATTCTTACAAATTTCATAGAAGCTTCACACATGTGCAGCATTCATAAAAATAAATTAAAAATGAGAGACAATTAAATTACTCTGTACTTACTTCAAAACATGAACAACATCTCTTATAAGATATTTCTGCAGATACATCATAATATATGACCAAGAAGTGAAAATCTGCACAATAAAGACACTTTTAAGTTCACTTAATTCTCAATGTCAATATCAAAGTAAACTTATTCACTAAATCATTCCTACAGATTTACACCTGCTCAATAATTTCTGGATCCCTATCCGCACCACTTTTGAGAAGCATTACTAAACAATCAGCAATCCTTTGGAGAAAGCTGGAAAAGAGGAATACAGGAACGGGTTAAAAGCAACCAAAAAAATCATATTTAACGTGTAAATAGGCAGGATTACCACAAGAGAACGAATGGAATTTACTTTTATTGGTTTATTACTAGAAAGAAACATGAAGATATAAAATATGAACATGTGTTCCAAAGCCTGAATAATCAGTTATAAGCAAGCAGCAGTCATGCTTCAAGCAGCGTGCAAGAAACTATTTTGTTTATTAGAGCCTGGCAAATTTTAGATGCAATTTTTTAAGAGAGGCGGTGAAGGATGTTTACGGCATGGAAAGAAAGTCTTGGAACTCTCCTATTAGATTTTGAGAAGTTTTTTTCTTTTTCCCATTTTTTTCTTTTCATCGCCAGCGTCAGTTCTTATCTCATGGCGTCAAATGGCAAGTTCCTATCCATTCAGCCCGAACACTTTCTTTACTCTCATTTCAAGAAAGACTCTCCCTCGAGAATGTTCCATTGGTGCAGGACAAGATGAATGGAAGGAATAAAAAGGGTTTAAAGAAAATAAATAGGCTAAAAAACCACAAACACAAGGCTTAAAATTCAATAATATCATTCAATTCAATATCTGAATAACAATTATATGTTAGATCTCTTTGAAAATGACTAAATAAAAAACCTAAACTTAACCACCAATTAAAACCTAATTAAATATGAAAACAAAATCCCTGAAATCCCTAATGAGTATCTACTACTATAATTCGAATTCTAGAATATTCTGCTCAATATAATAAAAGATAATTAATAATTAAATACAATTCATCCCTAAATAGAAATAAAAATATATATTAATAATAATCTCTTCTTGGCTTGCTCCGAATCATTCATACTTTCACTTAACCAGAATTGGCAGAACCCATGTTGATTATCTTTTTCCACGTCAGTTCCTGACCAAGATAAGCTAGTTCTATCTTGCTTTCCTCCTAATTGCCTTGTAATGGCTGAACTCCTTGGCTCTGCAGTTTATATTGTCAGAACCGATTCGACAACTTTTTCTTGGATTCATATACCAAGTCATCACTAGCAATCAGATGTTATCCAAAGGCGTCAGTGGGTATTTTCCTTTTTTTGTGCCCAAAATTCTTTTTCTTACTCTCAAAAATTCTCAAGCCAAATTTTAAAACTTGATGAACAACTGAATACTAAGCATGCTGATCAAGAGAAGCTATGAGAAAAGAAGAGTTCTGGAAACAGTTCAGGAAGAATATAGAGAGTGGTACCAACAAATTCAGTAAGGCAGTTGGAAACAAGTAAAGCTAGGTGCTACTTATTTGAGTATAGGAAATTATCTATCTACCCTACCTACCACTAAAGATCCTTCAATAGGTTGGGCAACCATTTAAAAAGTTTCCACCTTTATTCAGAAGCAAGGGGTGGTAGATCTGAACCTGGTATGGATCTTCTATCAAACCAAGCATCTAGGAAGGTAGGACCAATCAAGGGAGGAAGGACCCTTTCAAACGGACTGAGGGTAAAGTAAGAGCTGTCTTTGTCAAGGCAAGATTAGACCAGAATCAAGAGAGACTGGTGCAGCAAGGGAAAAGTTAAATCACCACACGCTACTTGCAGCATAAAGTGAAACTTCACAAGGCAGCAAGAAAAGAAAGAAATGACCACCTATCTAGCAGCTAAGCATAAGAAATAGATAGAGTGCAATAACTAAGAGTCTTGTCTTCTTGAATTTTCTTGGTGCCTAATTCTACCTGAACTGCTGATAATCGTTCGTGGCGCTAATAAAGATAAATGGCACATCAAACCTACAAGTGGATGAAAATGAACTGATTACCAGTATATATGCTGGGACCAATTGTCTACAACTTAACTGTAACTTGTTAATCAAACAATCACATAAAATATAAAAAAAGCTTCAGAAGTCGGAAAATAAGCAATCAGTAATATAAAGACAACTGAAAGTGAGGAAAACCAAATGGCAATAGCTTCTAGAGAGAAAAGAGACGAAAAGTAACTTACGGTAAAAAGTCCTCCAAGAGATCCCTAGATAATATTGCAATCATCCTGCAGATACAAAACCAAGACAACATGATGGGAAAAACAAATGCAAACATAGAAAGTAAATCTGCCAAAATCTGTATAAATTGATGTTCTAATGAGACGAATCTATCAAGATCGCAAGTAGAAGGTAAAATTGTGTTTGTGGGGAAATTACCTTCAGACACATAATATTAGAAATCCTAAGCTTGAAGAGGACTTTTCCATTTACACGATGGAACAACTTCATGACTAAACCTACTACTCCATCAAAGTGTATTTCATATATTTCGGTAAAAAAAGATCCACAAGCCAAAATTTTCTAAAATTTGTAAAACACTGTTTGTCTGCTATTACATATCTGCTTTTAAAGAAATTAGAAAAAATTTTAAAAATTATAGAAACTTCTAGAATGTTGATCTGTTGATGGTTGTTAGGCTTGCAAACGAACCGAACCGTTCGCTAACATGTTCGGTTCGATTTGATTAACTTGTCAAGTTCACACATGGTATCACGTTTGATTGCTCGATCAAACACATTCACAAACCATGTGGTTTGGTTCGACAATGTTCGCGAACAGTTCGGTTCGATTGGTTTGCGAACAATTCGGTTCGGTTAGATTGGTTAGCGATTAGCTCGTGAGATGCTTGAGTTTGAATTGTATTTCTTACATGTTTAATGTTTTTAAATTATAAATACAAATAGTTGGTTGTTTCATATTAAATTCTAAAATTTGTCTTATCAATAAATTTTTAAATTTGTAGTATTCATAAAAAATTTAACAATGATTTTTTGATTATTACACAATTTACATCACTAATAATTTAATAAATTATAACCTATGTCATAAAACACATAAATAAAGTCATTAATCATCACGCAATGACAATTTGACATTAATTAAAGAATGATACAATACAATTGCTTACATTTACATGAGTTGTTGAAATTGCCAAATCGATATAGAGAATAGAGAAATCAAATAATCAATGTATCGAGACTTCACTAATAGTCATCGTACAATTACTATTGTATATTACATCAACTATCAACTATATAATTAAAAGTGCAAACTTGTTAACTTCTAACTTCTTTGAAGTAATCATTTTTGGTTTTGGATAAATGATGATTACAATATTTGGCCTAATTTTTACTTCAGTGGATGTAATGAGTTGATTCAAATGCTCGTGAACTTTATCAAATTCAAATATGTTCATGAGTTATTCGCGAACAAGTTTGTGTTCGTGAACGTGAAGATATTCGCGAACATGATGATGTTCAACTATGTTCGCGAACTGTTCGAGAGTTAACAATCCAAACTCGCACATGTATTTTGATTTGATAATGTCATACAAACATGTTCGAGTTCGTCAAAGTTCGGATCGAATCGTTTGCCACCCTAATAGTTGTAATTCTCAAAGTTATCATTCTTCTTCATGATATACTTGGAAATAGGAATTTAGAAAATCATACTTGAATTTAGCTTATGATCTTCATCAAAACCCACGTGTTGTAAACTTGTAATCAATCATTGATTAGTGGGCCTTTGTAAACTTAGTGTTCTAAAAATCTCCGCCTAGGTCCGCCTAGGTCCCGCCTAGGCGCTAGGCCCCCTTGGCGCCCCGCCTAGGTGTTAGGCTCCCCTGACACCTCACCTAGGCCCAAGACGACAAAAAAATTTCTCTAAAAAATTAGGCGGGGTCTAGGCGGAAAGTTTTTTTATTTTATTTTAATAACTACTAAACCAGATCTTGATATATTTATTTTTTTAATTATTCACCATATTCATAATACATATTGTAGCATATCAAATCACAACAAGAAGTGAACAATATCAAGTCAAAATGGATAATTTTATTATAGTTTAAATTTTTGATCTTGTACCAACTTTAAATTATATAAATGATGATACATTCGTAATATTTAATTTAATTCAATATAATTCTTAAATTTATGTTTAGTTTCTTAAGTTTTAATATTGAATTAAATTCTTGAAATTTAAAATTTTATTATTTAATAGTAATCTTGTTTATGAATAAAAGTAATACGTTAAAAATATGTTTGAACTTTGAACAATTGCATGCTTGTGTTTGAACTTTGACATTAACAATATGGATATGTGTTTGAACTTCAAGTAAATACCTTTATTATCTTTATTATATGTTGTTTTGCTTTATATTATTGTTTTGTTTGGATAAATGTTAGATAAAATATTAAAATTGGCTTAAAATAAAAAATCTCGCCTAGGCCCCCTAGGCGCTAGGCCCCCCGGCTGCCCGCCTAGCGCCTTTTAGAACATTGGTAAACTATAAGTTCATAGTGAGTTACAAATATTCATTTTTAAAAATGAAAAATTACTGGAATGATTACGCCGCTACTTTACCAAAAACTAAACCCCAATGATTCAATCTTTGGTTACATTTAAAAGCTTAATTAAGCAATTTCACACCCACGGTTTCAATCGAAAACCAAAGAAAAGAAAATCATTTACATTTGAACCAGGCTAGACTAAGGAGGCCATCAATGTTCATGCTCTTGCAGGAATTAACGGGTTCATAAAAAATGTGAGTAAAAAAATATCAACTAAACTTCATTAAATCATAAGCTAACATTAATATCTAGCTTGGATTCCTAAATAAAGATTGAAAGATGAAAACCTAGTGATCTGCATCTTTGAATACATGTTTAAATAAAACAAAACACTATCATTGGTGAACAATAATATGGAGTATAATATCGGTTTATTCTTCTCTTAGAATATGTTCAAGTATAACAACTAATAAACAAGGATTGTCGTGAATCTTGATTCTGAGATTCTGGGATTCTTGGATTCTTCTAGATTCTGTCTTCTAGGGAATTCTTCTGCAGTTTCTTTTTTAAAATCCTAAAAGATAAGAACTGAATATATTACTAATTAATATCATGTTTCATATACTAAAACTATACATTTTCCAAAACCCTAACATTAGTATATAAAAACTTTGTTTTTCTTGAATGTGTTACATTTTATCATGAATTGTTATTTATTAGTGTTGAAATTTTAATGTATGTGTGTTTATATGCATTTATATTTATATGATACAAAGAAATTTAATTAATATTTAAATATGTACCGAATCCACGCAATTCCCATTTTATGAAATTTGCGGAACTACTAAATCCCCCAACGGTGATCCCGAATTCTTGAATCTGAATCCTTGGTTCTTACTTCTTAGTATAACAGGACAAAGTAAAGGAAGCGTAAATGAAAACAAAAGAACTAAGCAATATGGAAACAGCTAAGAAAAATTTTGGTCTCTATTTTGTGCAAGTTCTTCAATGTTTCCAAAAAAAAAAATTGACGAGTAATAAATCGACTAGAAGATCCAAAAAGAGGGGAGGGGGGAACCAAGCACATGCGTATTTAAAATCCTAAAGGCTTTGCATTTCTTCTTGCTTATTCCGAACACTTTTCCAAAAGAAAAAATCAAACAAAAAATTAAATTGTACTTTTTTCCTTTATTTTCTTAATATTATATTTCCAAAGAGAGCAATAGTCTTCCCTTGATATTCTTTTCCCACAACAAAACAAAAGAGATAATGTTTCAATGAACCCAGAATGGTTGGCTTAAGTAAAAAGAAGAGCAGCCACTTAGAAAAAGGAATGAGTACAAATGAGAGTATAAGGTTTCTTCTATCGCATAATAGAAATATAACAGAAAGGAAGAAAAAAGATCAAAAAGAACAGCCTTTCCGATTTTTTTGAAGTTCATAAGTCAACCCCTCTTTAAGCACCCATCAACGAGGCTCAGGGTAAAAACGTTCGTCTATTCTCAACAAAAAAGTAAGAAATAGGTCTGACGATCCTGGCTTTCATCATTCTTCAAATACTCGTAGGGATTATGACATAGACATACCCACAAAGTTGATTTGACTTTTAACATTTGCACCATGTTCGTTCTATAAATGTATTGTCCAACATTAAGCTATAAGGGATACTACAGCATAATTAAGAAACTTGGTAAGTTAAGTGAGTTAAAGATACTAGGGTCAATGTTCTAAAAGGCGCTAGGCAAAAAGCGGGCGACCGGAGGGGGCCTAGCACCTAGGGAGCCTAGGCAGAGCCTAGGCGAGATTTTTTATTTTAAGTCAATTTTAATATTTTATCTAACATTTATCTAAACAAAACAATAATATAAAGCAAAACAACCTATAATAAAGATAATAAATGCATTTGCTTGAAGTTCAAACACATCCATATTGTTAATGTCAAAGTTCAAACACAAGCATGCAATTGTTCAAAGTTCAAACATATTTTTAACGTATTAGTTTTATTCATAAACAAAATTACTATTAAATAATAAAATTTAAAATTTCAAAAATTTAATTCAATATTAAAACTTAAGAAACTAAATATAAATTTAAGAATTATATTGAATTAAATTAAATATTACAAATGTATCATCATTTATATAATTTAAAGTTGGTACAAGTTCAAAAAATTATAACTATAATAAAATTATCCATTTTGACTTGATATTGTTCACTTCTTGTTGTGATTTGATATGTTACAATATGTATTATGAATATGGTAAATCATTAGAAAAATAAATATATAAAGATCTGGTTTGGGTAGTTATTAAAAAAAAATTTAAAAAAACTCTCTGGCTAAACCCCGCCTAATTTTCTAGAGAGATTTTTTTGCCGCCTTGGACCTATGTGAGGTGTCAGGGGACCTAACACCTAGGCGAGGCGCCAAGGAGGGGCCTAGCACCTAGGCAGGGCGCCAAGGGGGGGCTAGCGCCTTGGCGGAGATTTTTATAACACTGACTAGGGTGCAGAAACTGGTAAAAAGAAAACAAAGAATTCTTCAGATTTTCCTTCATCCTCGTGCACATTACTTGAGGCTAATCTTAATATACTGAAATACCTGAGTATGGGCTCAAGTGACAGTCTTGCTTTCATTTGCAATCTAGACAGAAGTTTCGACAGTATCAATTCCTTCTGCAATATTATCTGAGGCAATGTCTGTACAAGGGGCAGCATTTCCTCATAAAATGATATAAACTCCTCTGCGGTATTAAGTTCCTGCATACAAGTGACGTTGAAAACATTAATAGAAGTTGCACAAACACAAAAAAGAAAACCAACCCATCAATTCTATAATAGGCTTCCCACGGAAGTTGACTGAGTGTATTGCACACAATTTTCCAATGATGTAAATACTATATAAATATATATATGCACTATTACAAATTAACTAATTAAAATACTAGAGCATAACATACCCTCCATTCAACGAGGCAGTCACGGAAAAATGAGGAGCCTTCTGAAGGTTCAGACTTGAGAGGATGGAGACTTCGAAAAACATCTATATCAATATCTTCAACTCGTTGAGAAAATGTCTTGAAC
The DNA here is from genome assembly GCA_016801055.1 of Panax notoginseng. Lineage (NCBI taxonomy): Eukaryota > Viridiplantae > Streptophyta > Magnoliopsida > Apiales > Araliaceae > Panax > Panax notoginseng. The sequence continues at coordinate 195,890,726 of CM029016.1, forward strand.
TGCGCTTAAATTCAAGTGCAGACACTTTAACACAACAAAAATACTCATGACAATAGTTCGGGTTCTAACAATACATAAGAAATAGTTCACAGTAGTCTGAAGAGCCTGACATTCAATTGCAGACACTTTAGAAGTCTTGAAAGCCTTACATAAATTCACTTGCAGACACTTTAGCATGACAAAAATACTTATAACAATAAATATAACCTAATAAAATAGTAATTTCGAATCTTTTTCAATTCTAGACAAACAGTGAGCAAATCCAGAGAAGGAAACAAAAACTCATGCAATTGTTTAAAAAGGTATACACAATTACATATATTGTTATATATAAAAATATGTATAAGGAAGTTGTACCACAAAGCGCCGGCGACCGGAGGACTTGTTAAGCGACTTGACGGCCTGAGCCTCTGACGGTGTCGCCATAATCAACCGCCGGAATTCACTTCAGAGAATTGAAGCAGAAGTTGAGAGAGACGGAGGAGGGAGCTCAGTCAATCTACGCAGATTCAGTTAATCGGTCCCTAAGGAAACCCCGAAAGGGCTGGCGTCCGATTGGTACACGAAAGTGACGATTCGAAACCTTATTGAATGGAAGGAACTCTTGTAAGAACTAAACCCTTAAACAGGAAGGGCTCGGCCGACTTAAACCCTATGGATCCGTTATTGATACTTGACCCGTTACCCATATCCAGTCTTTCTTCTTATGTCACTTTGGAAAATAGAAAATCTTAAAAGTTATAATTATAGTTACAAAATTAAAAATATATTTTTTATTTAAATTTATAAAGTGCTATAAATTTTTAGTATTCCATTAGTTTATGAATATCTATATAATGATATATAAATATTGAAATAAAACAATTTTTATGTTAGAACTCAATATTTTTAAATTACTAAATATTCAAAAAATAATCGTTAAAGAAAAAAAACTCTCATGTTTGCTTCCAACGAAATTGTGCATGTTTAGATAGTTCAATTTTTTAAAATAAATTAAAATTTAAAATTATTATTCAAACCCTTCACAACTAAAATTAATACTGAAGACAGTATATAAAAAACGAAACGAAAAAATTCACACATTAGTACTCAATATTTTTAAATGAGTAATGTTACAGATACAAACTATTTTATAAATATTTTACAAATTACTGATGTGGCATACTCCACTTCAGCATATTGATCAACAAATTGTTTCAATATAATTTTCGGCCCCACACAATATGCTAAGGTGAAATATGCCACATCAGCCGTTTGTAAAATGTTTGTAGAATAGTTTGTTTTTGGAGCATTACTAAGAAGTCTCAAAATAATGGTAAGAGAAAAAAAAACTCGAATGAAATTGTACATTCTTAGATAGTCTAGTTTTTTTTAATAACAAGAGAATTACAAATATTAATTAAACATTCACCAATAAAATAACTCTCAAGTTTGCTCTCACGAAATTAAGCATTTTTAGTCTAATTTTTTAAAAAATAATTAGAGAATTATAAATATTATTAAAAACATTCACCAATTAAATTACCCAAATTAAACTCTTTCGTTGACCAGATATACCCAAATTAAAACTTACTCCCTCCCAAAGCAGAATTCATCTCTCCCTCTTTTTGTCCACCAAGCCTTGACTCTCATTTTTTCCTCCATCAATTTACTTTAAGTAACCATGACATGAGTTGTGAAATTTGGAAGCAATTTTCTTTTTATCTCTTTCGAGTAATTTTTTCCTTTTGATTGATTCTAAAATGCATTTTTTAATTTGATTAGTTATAAGTTTAAGAGCATTGCTACGCAGACAGGGAAATGGGACAGGAAAATTGGACCGGCTGATTTTTTTTATTTTTTTTATTTTTTTTTTGCTTGTGACTCCAAAAAATGTATAGTATTTATTTCAACAGGAATTTTTATAGAATATAGTGTTTTAGGTGTAATTTGGATACACATATAAATACAGGGTTATACAGTCCGGCTAGACTTATTGTAAGTTTAATGGAGTTTTTTTTTATGTGTTAATTACTAGTCCAACCGTGACTTCTCTTGCCTCTTTTATTATAATACATAAATTGTGATTAGTTTAATTATTATGTGTTGAATTAAATTTGATTTTCTAAAAAATAGGAAGTCAAAATCGACATGAGAATAACAAGTCTTAAAAGTCAAGCCTCTATATTGTTATGTGGAAAAACTCCGCCACGTGAAATGGGTCCCATAAAATCAATCGGCTCACAAAATCATGTCTCAACATTAACATAAATTCATTTAATTTTAGTAAACATCAAAATAAATATTGTTAAATATAAACTATTGAATCACTACTAATTATAAGATTTATTATTTAATAGTTTTGAATGAATGTTGATAATTTTGAATTTAAAAATATTTTAAGTCGACATTTTTTGTTTGCTTTGTTATAAGTTTAATGGAGTTTTTTTTTCTTTTTTATATTATGAGTTAATTACTAGTCCAATCGTTACTTCTCTTGTCTCTTTTATTTCCGCTTTAGCAATTTTCTTCTAGTCGACAAAGGAAAGTTTAAAGAATTATTTTTGTCTCATTCGTGTAAAAAAAAATATTTTGATTTGATTCTAAATTGTATAATTTATATTTGAAGGAGAATTATTATTTTTTATTATGGATAAATTATTGGCTATTGTCTTGGGTTAATTTTGTATTATCAAGCTCTATCACAATGTGTTAATATCGAATAACTTCATATAAATTTACCTCAAAAAATATAAAATATTTTCATAAGCATAATTATAAGCTAATTTCTAATATTATTTTCATACATAATGTTCTAATTAAAACATTAATTTCGTTTAATTATTTAAATGTGCATACGTTGGTCTACTCATTCATAAAATTATCCTAAGATCCCGTGCAAAGCACGAGTGTATTATTTAAAAATTAAGGCTTTAAAAAATATTGTTTAGTTTAATTAAATTTATTCATTGTTCATTATGATTAAAACTTTTAAGATGTTTTAGATATTGGTTAATATAGCGATACTCCATTCCTTTCAAAAAAAAAAGATCATTATTGACTTTTTAAAGTCAATTGGAAATATTTTTAAATTTAAAATTGACATAAATTCATTTAATTTTAGTGAATATAAAAAAAATATTGTTAAATATAAACTATCGAATCACTACGGTCCGGTTAGAGCCATACGATTAACAGGTTTTTGACTATAAGTAGTTTTATTAATATTCTGTATATCCTGAAAGTTATTCTGGATTTCTAACAAATGACTAGGAGAGAAGTAATCAGGGTTATCTGTATCACTGTCAGTATTGTTACTGGTGGAAGAAGAGTGTCCAGAAATAACATTGATTTATACGGAATAATATGGCAAAAGGAGGAGATACTGTCTTAATTGACACTAATCTTTTTAGTAGTTAAGTGGCTATCCCCAGAATGATTCCTTGGGAAGAAATTACTTTCCCAAAACAATGACAAATTACTAATGATGTTCCTACCAGGCCTATTATTAGACAGTCCATAGAGGATGTCATCCAAACCGGTAATGGAAATGTCTATTTAAAATTCCAAAGACCTTTTACTCGTAATCGGTCTATTAATAATATTTCCTATAATATTGATTTTCCTGAATCCTCCAGACAATCTGTGTCTGATCCTTTAGAATCTGTCTATCAAGAATCTAAGAATGAGTCTGCTAAAAATGAAGACTTGATTAGAGGGATTCATGTTTCTGAAAACCAAATACCCCATGGTATTTATGAAACAAATACTCCTCAAAACAGAAGACCTTACGGTCCAACTGCTAGTGATATGAATTTTGAATGTTAATGGATTTTTCTCCCAATAGTAAAATTCGTCAATATTTAAACCAGGAGTTTATGCAGGATAAATACCAGAATTTTAGAAATTGGTATTTTAAAAATCATGAAAGTGCAAAATTAGCAGAAATTAAAGATAGTTATTATGATTATCTGAATAAGAATCAATGTATCTTATCATTTGTTAAATGGTATTATGATTTCTTGTTAAAATCAGAATTTTACCCTGAAAGTCAACTAAATGTTTTAACTGGAATCCAAAAAGACTGGATCACCACTAATGGTAATATCATTCAATCCATTCATCCTCCTCCTAAGTCCCTTGAACTTAGTCCGGGAAATGAAAATTTAAAACCTTTAATCATCAATCCATATGTTGATATATCTGAAGTACCCCATCAACAAGAAGAGGTTAAAATAAAAGATATTTTACCCTTATCCAAACAGAATAATTATACTAATTTATTTCTTCAAACTGTAGGAAAACAGTTAACTAGAATTGAGGAACAAATTTATAATATTAATGAAAACTGTCAAGTTGTTCCCCACAAGCCTGAACTTCAACTTGTAACCATAAAACCGCCATTAGAAGTCAGTAATTTTAGAATGAAATCTTCTAAATCTGACAATGAGTTTATTGATAATCTTTTAAACAAAATGAAAGATTTAAAACTCACAACTGCACCTACTTCTTCTTCTCAAATCAATGTTATTTCTGGACACTCCCTTCCACTAATAACAATACTGACAGTGATACAGATAACCCTGATGACTTCTCTTCTAGTCATTTGTTAGAAATCCAGAATAACTTTCAGGATATACAGAATATTAATAAAACTACTTACAGTCAAAAACCTGTTAATCGTATGGCTCTAATCGGACCTAGTAGGTATTACTATCCTAGACCTACCCCCCAGGATATTCTTTATGAAGAAGACTTTCTTCATACTCAAAAATCTTACCATGGGAAAACCATTTATGAATGGAATATTGATGGTAAGACAGAATATCAAATCTTCAAAACCATCCATCATATCTTGATGTATGCAACTGTCTGTAAATAGAACGATAACACAGACCACCAGATCTGTCGTTTCTTGGTTAATGGATTTACTGGCATCCTTAAGGGATGGTGGGATAATGTATTAACTGCAATCCAGAGAACCGAAGTTCTTCAATCCTACAAAGAAGAACTTGACCCTATTACCAGTCTTCTCACAAGAAGAGAGGATGCTTGTTACACTCTTGTTCAAGCTATCCTTCATCATTTTGTTGGACCTGGTCAGATGAACACTGACAGAAGTCGTGAGCTCCTCCAGAACCTTCGTTGCCCATCTTTAACCCATTTTAGATGGTACAAAGATGTCTTTCTGATGAAAGTCATGCAGAGATCAGACGCTAACAGTGAACATTGGAAAGCCAAGTTTGTTGATGGCCTTCCTACTTTCTTTGCTGAAAAAGTCCGAAAAAAGCTTAGAGATAAGCATGACCGAATGAGTATCCCTTATGATCAGTATTCCTATGGTCATCTCATTTCAGTAATTATTGAAGAATGTTTATCTTTATGTAATGACATGAAACTTCAGCAATTAATGAAAAAACAGAATCTCACTAAAAAACATGAGATAGGAGAATTTTGCGATCAATTCTCTTATGATACGAAATTACAGTATCCTCATAAGACTAGAAAACATCACAGATCAAAAACCTCTAGACCTTATCGGAAACGCTCTTCTAAAAAATCTTCTTCTAATAACAAAACCCCTGAAAAATCTACAAAGAAGAGGAAGAGTAGTAAGAAAAAAGATAAATCTAAAATTGAATGTTATAAATGCGGAAAACAGGACATTTTGCTAATAAATGCAAATCCAAATTAGTATTTTGTAACTGTTTTATTTCAGATTTTAAAATATTAATTTTGATTTTAAGATCCCGAATAGTAGTAGGTTTTTCAGCGGTGGAAACATCTTTTATGCGCCTCATAACCTCACGCATACTATACTGATCAATTGGAAGATTTTCTTCAGTTTTTTGATTTTTATAACAGATTTCTAAAAATTTTAATTTAATTTCGGGATCTTTTATATTTTCAGCTAAGTCAAGGAGAGATTTCTGGGTGTCAGTTAGGACATTGATGCTGGGACCTCCAACATCTAAATCATTCATCTCAACGATGGCTTTCCAATAATCAGCTTCAGCACTTGTGTTACAGTTGTTAATTGTGCAGGTTTGACATTTCCCATTATCAGAATCGTTATCAGATTCAGAATATACCTCAGCTAAACCATCATCGGAGCCAGACTCAGAACTGCTGGTAGCTAAACAATTGATAATTTGCTGTTGGATATCCTCATCAAGGGACATCTCATTGAGTTTTTGTTTTATAATTCGTTTCAGTATCACTTGGATTTGGAAATGGGATTTCCGTTGTGATTACCAAAATAAGATCCCCCGCCTTAAAAGAATATTTTTTACCAAATGGTGGGATAAATGTCTTAATCCGACCTTACCAGAACTCCTTAAAACAATAAAGAATCACACTCAAGCTTGCCTTGATGTTATCCTGCAAAGCCTTCCTTCACCAGTACCTGTTAATCCTTTTTGTTAAAATCCAGGCAGATTTAAAACAAAAGTTTCCTGATCTCACTGAAACAAAATTAATTGTCAAAACTATGGATTACATGAAGACTCGGTTCTTACAATCCCTAGTCCCAGATGATGTTTCCATGAAAACAGCCAGTGATGAAGAATCTGAACAGGACGATAATCAATTCAATGTCCTAGCCGGAGAAAGTCAAGAACCCGAGCCCACAATGGGAGACTTTTGGGATTCTCTCACCACAATGATTTCTGAAAAATTGGAACAGGACAAGAAAGGAAAAGGAAAAGCAGTATGACGGTGATCTCCACTACACTAAGAAAGGAAAAGGAAAAGCAGTATGACGGTGATCTCCACTACACAAGATGAACCAATAATCAGAAAACGACAAGAACAGTAATTCCACTTTCTAAAAAAATGTTAATGGATTTTTCTCCCAATAGTAAAATTCGTCAATATTTAAACCAGGAGTTTATGCAGGATAAATACCAGAATTTTAGAAATTGGTATTTTAAAAATCATGAAAGTGCAAAATTAGTAGAAATTAAAGATAGTTATTATGATTATCTGAATAAGAATCAATGTATCTTATCATTTGTTAAATGGTATTATGATTTCTTGTTAATACTATTATCTTCCATGATTTAAATAGTATTAAACAACAGTTAAACAATAAACAAGATAATTGTGTAGAATCCTCAAAAATTGGATCTTCTGATAAACCAGAATCTTCTGAACAGTATTTAATGCTTATGAACCAAGTGGTTTTTCAAAAATGGTATATTAGAATTACTCTTGTCATCAAACCGGATTTTATCATTAAAGATGCCATTGCCCTAGTTGATAGTGGCGCGGATATGAACTGTATTCAGGAAGGATTAATTCCTACCAAATATTTCCAGAAAACCACCCAGTCCTTAACTAGTGCTAGTGGTAACACTATGAATATTAAATACAAAATTCCAGAAGCCTTAATCTGTAATCAAGGTCTTTGTTTACCTACCTCTTTTGTCCTTATCCGTAACATGAATCAAAGTATCATTTTAGGCACGCCTTTCCTTTGTCTTTTAATGCCTATCTCAAAAATAGATACTTTAGGAATTCATACTACTCTTAATAACAGACATATTGTTTTTGAATTCATAACAGAACCTTATACTAAAGAATTAAATCAAGTCAAGCACATGATTTATTCAAAAGAAAAACAGATAAATTTCATCCAAATATAAATGTGGATGAAACAATATTATTCATTGAACAGAATGATGAAAAATGGATGAAAGATCTATGGGAGATAAAGAGACGTTATTTAACGACTTAACAGTCTCCTCCCCGTTTTAATCAGTACCGATATGTTTATGAACAAATTATCATCGAAACAGCATCCATGGACATCAAGCATACGCTTCATGATCCTAACAAATCCACCAGCCCGATTCAATACAGTAAAACAACGGTCAAGAGCATCATGCCTCTTGCCAATTGGGGTATTAATCCTCATACCACCCATACTATTGAATCCAGTCATACAACAGAAACCCGTTACAGTTATTGGGATTATATTGATTCCTTTACCCAAGTTTTCTATTACCAGAATCCAATCCACAACAATTAATTGCCTACCAGGATGTAAAGGAAACCTTAGATAAATGGACTATTCCCGTTTTTAAGTACATCGGGACAGACTCGGATAAACCAAGTATGGTTGTGGATTGGATTCTGGTAATAGAAAACTTGGGTAAAGGAATCAATATAATCCCAATAACTGTAACGGGTTTCTGTTGTATGACTGGATTCAATAGTATGGGTGGTATGAGGATTAATACCCCAATTGGCAAGAGGCATGATGCTCTTGACCGTTGTTTTACTGTATTGAATCGGGCTGGTGGATTTGTTAGGATCATAAAGCGTATGCTTGATGTCCATGGATGCTGTTTCGATGATAATTTGTTCATAAACATATCGGTACTGATTAAAACGGGGAGGAGACTGTTGAGTCGTTAAATAACGTCTCTTTATCTCCCATGGATCTTTCATCCATTTTTCATCATTCTGTTCAATGAATAATACTGTTTCATCCACATTTATATTTGGGATATACTGTTCTGGTAATAGGAGAACATCCTTTACGGTAGGTTGGCTAGAAGAAGCCGAAGAGTTGCTGGTCTGAGAATTCAGAGTAGGAAATTCTGTATAGTACAGATTTGCTCTGCCTCGGCCTCGTTGACCGCGGCCACGGCTTCTACTGGTCATTCCTGCAAGTATTCCCTGGTTAGAAAATCTGGTAAAGAATTCTGTTTTCCTTTGATATATTCAATATCAAAGTCGAATACTGATAAAATACTCTGCCAAGTGGCAAATATCTGTTTAGAAGCTAGATTTTGAACATTCTTTTTAAATATCTGTTTTGCAGCCGAACAATCAACTCGAATTAAAAAGTGCTGATTTAAAAGATCATCCTGGAATTTTAAAACACATTTAACAATGGAAAGGCATTCTTTCTTTATGGTAGGATAATTCAAAGAGGGTCCTTTCCAAACTCCTGAAGTAAAACGGATAAGATCCTCCTTTTTACTGTTAGGATTAAATTGCTTTAAAATGCCACCATATCCTGTATTAGAAGCATCAGTTTGAACAATCTTCTTCCATTCAGGATTAGGTAAAGAGAGGCAAGGTAGCTGTTTAACTCTAGTTTTGATCTTTTGGACTGTATCAGTATGTTCAATAGTCCAGGGCAAAGGGTTCTTCCTTAGTCGGGTATACAGTATAGCAGCATCCTGGGAGAGATTAGGGTAATAGTCTCTAATATAATTTAGACTTCCCAAAAATCTTTGCAGTTGATTAATATCTTTAATTTCATCCGGAAATTTAGATGCAAATTCAATACACCTATCAATTGGAATAATGGTTCCATTGAAAATATTATGTCCTAGAAATCTGATTTTTGTTTGGAAAAGTTTCATCTTAGGAGCAGAAACTACCAAACCATTTTTTATGATAACATTTTTAAAAATGTTTAAATGCTTAATATGTTGTTCAATTGATGAAGAGAAAATTAAGACATCATCAATATAACAGATAATAAATTCAGTAAAAGGATTAAAAATATCATTCATGATATGTTGAAATTCAGAAGGTCCGTTTTTGACACCAAATGGAAGAACATTCCATTCATAATGTCCAAAAGGTACTGTAAAAGCAGTTTTATAAGTATCCTGTTCTCTGATTTGTATTTGCCAAAATCCTGATTTCATATCAAATTTAGAAAAAATAGTGGCATCATGAAGTCTGTCAAGGAGGTCCTTCTTATTCGGAATTGGATATCTAATCCATTGAAGGGCTTCATTCAGTGGTTTATAATTAATAACAAGACGAAACAAAAACTCAATGAGATGTCCCTTGATGAGGATATCCAACAGCAAATTATCAATTGTTTAGCTACCAGCAGTTATTGATAATTTTGAATTTATTTAAGACATGTAATTTTAATATAATTAACACCAAATTAAGTTTGTAACATTTAATAAATATAAAATTTTATTAAGGTGAGAAATTAGATGTACTCTATACCAATACAGTGTGCACGTTACCATAGATTAAGGATTGTATAATTGAATGCTATAACTTCCACAAATTTTGAATATTAGAGGTCGTTATTAGAGCATATTAGTCATTGAATAATATTAAATCACATTTTCATTTTAATATTAATAGTCACTTAACATATTAGTTTTAACTCGAGTACAAACTCATAATAATTTCAACTCAAAATATTAATCAAAATTCTAGTTATTAGAATTACACCGAACATTGAACCAGCCGAGACACCAGTTCAACGGTTTGGTGGTTCACTAATGTGACGCCCCCAAAATAGGTCCACACAACCCATTCTGAGTCGCTAAATATATGGTACAAAAATAACTACAAACTTCATTATTACAATTGTCGTGCAAAATACGACAACACATATGTTGTGAGTTTAAATACAAATATTACCTTCTAGACAATATCTAAATTCAAATAAGTCCTCATTACAATTATTGATACACTATTTTACAAAATAAAATAGTGAAAACTGCTAAAACAACTGTCTGGAAACATCACTCCACACCCCTACTAGTTCCTGCTATATAATTGCCTCCTGAGAAAAAAAATGGAATAAAAAGAAAAAGGATGAGCTCAACTAGCCCAATAAAGAATATTATGACTAAGATAATGTAGAAAAAATTATTTTTATCATTCAACAAATCAGATAAAATATAATGAATAACAAGTTTTAGATCAATATTCGCAGCAGAAATAACAATTCATTAGAAGAGTTAAGTAGAGAATGAAGTCTACTATCTTATATCAGGAATAAGCATGTGAATGTTATTCCTATTTATATATGATTTGATTATGATATATATGAATGAATATGCAAGTATGCTTGCATTAAGAAAAGCTGTAAAGTCCTTTGATAGATAATAGATATATGTGTGCAAGGACTTAGAATGAATTGATCAAATGTGTTAGGTTGATTCTACATAAGAAAGACAGCTTTGTAAAGTCCTTAAAAAGAAATGATGTACAAGGACTATAAACATAGAAAGATCGAGCATGCTAGGTTGATCTTATGATGTAATAGATAGGCTTGTCTGATTGTCGAGCACAGCACCAGAAATTGTAGTCTGCCAGGAGAGTCAAGGAAAACTCGAGAGCTGTCGAGACAGAATCGTAGTCTGCAAGATAGTAGATCTCGGAGTTCGTAGACTGCCAAGAGAGACGAGGAAGGATCGTAGTGTGTCGAGTAGAACTTTCTCGGAGCCGAAGTCTGCTGAGGAAGTCATGTTCAGAATCGTAGAGACAGCCTGTCTACGAGTCGACTGAACATCTGCCGAAGCCAAGTCAGAAACGTAGACTACACTCGGAGTCGTAGAGTCTACTGATGCCGAAGCCAAGTCAAGGATCGTAGAACTACACTCTGAGTCGTAGAGTCTATTGATTACATGCAGAGATCGTAGTCGAGCAAGATCAGATGAAGACAACAAGCGCAACGACATAAATCGTAATGTCAAGATCTGATCTCGAAGATCGTAGTGTCTGCACAGCAGAAACAGAATCGTAGAGTGCAGAACTACGACCTCAACAGATGTGCTCATAATGTCAAGGCAGAATCATAGAGCAAATACGATTCTCAACAAATGAACACTCCCAGAATATCCAAAGAAACCAAGCCTTTGGTTCAAGCTGCAATGTTACATCCAATTTGAAGGAAACCAGAGAGCACTCAACGAATGGCATGCAAGCTAACAGAAGATCTAAGCACCAACCCAATCAGCATCCAGATTGAGTTGAGAAGCCATTCAAGATGAAGTCTTCTACAAGATGATCATAAGAAGACTTCAATAGCTGACCGAGGAAAGTCAGCAAGTGCAATAGCTGTCAAGAGAACAGAAGACAACGATCTTGGAAGCAACCAAGATCGTAGTGTTTGCCAAACAAAGAAAGAAGTGATGGAGTGTGCATAGAGATACTGGTCAGCCTCTGAAGAACAAGGCTAAAGTGATTAAGCGTAGGGTCAGTCCATTGATGATAAGTGAACGAGAGATCACAAGGAGAAAGCGAGCTGGACGCGCCACAAATCTGAAGTTTCCTGCTATTCAGAAGGGACCAGAGCAGAGAAGTCAAGCCATCAGTATCTGAGAACAGTCGAAGCAAATAGAAGTGTTGAAGCACTGCACAATAGAAAGAAGAGGTGTTCTGCATTGAAGATCCAATCAACACTCTTCAGGATCGTAGTGTTGTCTCTACCAGTCAACATGACACTACGATCAGGTCCGTGAAGACATGCAACAGAATCGTAGAGTTCGAATAGCTAAAGACTGAAGCATTGGCAACGGTTCAATCTAAAGAGTAATATTCGGACAAGTGCTTATTGAGAGCATTGATGCAAAAGGACAACCTCTGATCTAGAAATCAAAATGAGAAAATAAAGTCTTCAACCTGCCCAAGACATTATAGTGACATCTCTGATGGGGTAGGTGAAACAGTAGACTGCAGTGTCAGAAAAGTTATGACATGTCACATCTGCAGTCTACCTCAAGCAACTCGAGATCTATGAAGATGTTTGAATAGTTTTCAACGGCTACTTTCCAACGGAAGGATTGTGAAGGAGTATAAATCAGCTAGAGTTTCAAAGATCAAAGGTTGCTGGAGTTGCTGAGTTTGGAGTAACAGTGGACTGTTCTAAATCATGTGAGATAGTGAGTCCGAAGGCTCACTCTACAATCCACCGAGAACACTTAGAGTCAAACAAAGAAAGAAGTAGAAGTGAGAGTTCTACAATGTAGAAGTGAGAGTTCTACTACATGAAGAATGTTCTGAACTGTCGAGAGAAAGAAAAGCATAATGTCATCTTGATGTCCATCATAGGAAGACTCTAAGTACCATAGAGAAGAGCTCACATTCATCTTAGCAAGTCCATCATGAGAAGACATCAAGTATCAAGAAGCAAAATCACAAACGTCATCATGGTGGCAAGCATGAGAAAGTTTTTAAGTACCTAGCAGAAGAGCTTATAGTCATCTTAAAAACCCATCATGTGCAGCCATCATGTATCAAGAGGAATGATCTTCAAGGCAGTCATCAAGGGATCATCCGAAGAGGTTTAGTAACTGAAGAAGCTGAGCATCACGCAACACTCAACTGCACTTTAAGGGTGATCACGCCAAGCTGCTAAGTACAGAAGATGTTCAGAGCATGAAGACATCTTAGCAGCTCAGCACCAACTCCAACAAACAAACAAACAACTCAACAAGAAGCCAGGGCCTGAGGGGTCCTTGTCTGAAGGGACTAAATGAAGCCAGGGCCTGAGGGGTCCTTGTCTGGAGGGACTAAACGAAGTTCCAAGCCTGCTGGGCTTGAAGAGTTCCTAGGGAACTAGAGGAGTTCCAAGGCTGCTGGCCTTGAAGAGTTCTTAGTGAACTGAAGTCCCAAGGCTGCTGGCCTTGAAGGAATCTTAGTGATTAAAGGTGTTGCCCTTCCTTAGTGGAAATCCTGCTAGTTGAAAGCAGAAGAGTGGATTAGGAGCTTGAGTCTCTGAACCACTTAAAACCCCTTGTGTCTTTTACCTTATGTCATTTACATTATGTCTATTAACTGCTATAACTGCTATGTATATTTTAACTGCTTACCATTGAACTAACTCTACGAACAATGTATGTATGATTATGAATATATCAATGAAGGGGATCTTTTACTTATTCCGCTGTGCTTGAAAAGATTCTTATGTTTGTCATATACTAAATTATGAGCAATACACTATAAACCAGAAAAGTATTTGAAATTAAAAGGATCTATTCAACCCCCCCTTCTAGATCTATTGTGCCTACTGGGAACTAACAATTGGTATCAGAGTAGGTTCATATGCTATATTCAAAAGCTAATCACTTTGAGTCTGATCCTAGGCACAAACATTATTCTAAACTTAGTTTAGTAGTAAATAACTTGTTATATGCAGATGAGCTCACATGTTGGAAATACTGTGTATAGGTTAAGTGTGTGTATACACCTGAAGCTGCTCAGATTGGTCCATGTTCTCGATTGTTACATCAACAAGACCAATCCTTGCCTGCAGTCAATCTTGTAGTCTGAAGACCAGACGAGAAAGCTCAAGAGACATCAACGACAAAGAGGCAAGCATCCACCAGACTGAAAGATGAAAAGGCCATACATGCTAAGAAATGCTTATCAAGAGAAGAAAGAAGATCTTCTCAAACATATGTCTGGCCAACCAGCAGCTGGGTGCAAACTTTGTAAACTGAAGGATGTCAAAGATTCAAAAATGCTGAGATTCTATTGGTTTACATCTTCAAGACCACGACTGATTGATTGAAGGTCAACTGGAGCAACAAGCTGTCAGAAACAAATATGAAGCTATACATCAATGCCTAAACTCAGTATATTAAAGATAAATGACTGTTAAGTAACTGACAGTAAAAAGGTACGGTTCCTCACTATTATAAATGTGTACATCATGAACACACCTCCTTATGAACTATAACAGTATTTTATCAAGGAGTCATAATCTACCTAAAAAGGTGAAGAGAGAAAGTACCCTGAGAATGAAAACTCAATTGACTATAAACTTTCTCTCCATCCATGCTTTAGGTTGAAGATGACATCTTGAAAGAAATCTGAAATAGGTCATAAGCATATCAAAGGGTAAATCAATCTTTATGTGGAGTAATCTTTGCTGATGGGTTAGTATGTATGTACAAACCTATGTTCTAAGTGTTTGATAACCCTCAGAGTATGAATAGTTCTACAAGTGTACTTTGATGATTTGTAGAAACTGATCACCTCCATGAATCAACAAGATACACATAAATCGTAGAGTTGATTTTCACTTTGAGAACACTCAAACATTGTGAACATAACCCAGCAAACTATGAAACCATCAAAGAGAAATAGTGTGCTATTAAAATGACAAATCTTACACACACTCACCTTCATGCATCTCAAAATGTATTATCTAAAACTAGTTGCATGTATGAATATGATTAATGGTGATAAATGTGATGATTATCCTAATATGAGGAATAGGGGGTTTAGAAAACTAACCTAGCAGGACCCATTTAAATGTGGGTACCAAAAATAGAAATATATTTAACTTGCAGGTACTTGGTCTGTCTGACCACACTAAGGAATGCTGAAGCAGATTACTTAAGTCAAAAAGACTCAACCAGCAGAAGGCTAAGGAATGTTCAGAAATAATTCTGAGAAAATTCCTATATGTCTAAGCCTATCCTTGAAGACCCGCTGTGCTAATCTGAATGAAGCTCACATGGCTGCAAATCTGTATATGGAAGCAGGCCATTCAACCATAGATGAAAAGGGTCTTATGTACTCAAAAGCAAGTAAATAATGCTATATGAGAAGAATCCTCTAGGAAACTCACAACAGAGGATCATCGAGCATCAGTCTAGAGGGACTCTTCGTGGAAGCAAAATTCAGCAAGCACAAGACTGTTAAAGGAGACTACGTTCGTAGTGCTGTCAAATGATCGTAGAGTGATCATGCCTGAAAATATTCATGCCTACGATACAAGGAGATTCAAGTGATAATGATGATTCCAGTCAGAAGGAGATATGCAGGGATCCCTTCAAATGAGTCTAAAGTAAAAGGAATCACATCTATCTGGGAAGACAACATCAACCATGGGGAGTAGTGATCTGTTAAGTAACAGCAACACAAAGATATACTATGAAGTAATGTACCAGCTACAGAGTCCCAAAACTTTGTGACTGATGAACCAAATGAAGATCCATAGTCAGTAGGAACGTCTCAAAACGTACTACTGATAACCTATCAGCCACCCAACTCAACATCGTGGAGTGCCTACGATCAAACATCTGATCGCAGTGTAAAGCAGGAGGACACCACGATTACAGCAAATACAATTGTCCAAAGTTGGTAGAGGACCTCCCCACTAGAAAAGGTCAAATGAGATATCATTGCTAATCACTTCTAAAGTATTTCATCTGGAAAGCGCCTCAGGGACAAACCTGACCCTTAGCTCACTAATAGGTTGGCCTTTCCTGAGCTACCTTGACCCAGAAGGAATGCTTGATCAAGTACATCTCAAGGACCAAGATAGTCAATGATCGTAGAGTCAAGGTTGAAGAGAACTCCACGATCGTAGTGCAACCTCAGCGATCGTAGAAGCAGACTCGACGATCGCAGTCCTGCCAGAGGATACTCTAGCTCACAAAGAGCTTGGAAGAACGAGACAATTGCTCAACCATTCAGATTACGAGGAGATAAGTTTGAATATATCAGTGGTCAAGCTATGCAGTTTCATAATGAGGATCAATATCAAAACCACCCACTACAACATCCCTCAAAAGTTGATCACTGTGTCAGCAAATGAAAATGTAGAGTTCATAGCTGCTTTACCATGCTACTCTACGAATCAAAAGGTCAACGGTCAAAGCCACGTCAATTAAATGTCTACTCTTCTAAAAGGAAATATCTAACTGAAAAGTTATGGGGAGTTACAACTCATTACTGGGCATCGTGCAACCAATGGTTGGTTTACACGTCACTGGTTATGCAGAGTTAGAAGGAACTGCCATAAAGACAAATTCAAATCTGCAAACAGTTATCAGAAGCTATCGAACCTTTCTCCTTCCCATTTTCAAACCCTAAAATCCTCTCAAGAGCCAAAATAGATTAACACTCCAGAGCCTTACCAAATCACAATCAGCCATCTCTCATTGACTCCTCTGAATCATATACCCATATTCTTCGAACGATTCAAATGGAAGATTGGCGAGTAATCATCGGCATTCAGCTCGGAACCAAGTCGTTTGAGAAATCCAAAAAGCAGTTCAGAGACATTCTTGAACTTGTGAAGAAAGCTGGATTCTCAAAATGCCTTGAGGCTAACACTCGAGTATATGTTGACCTGGTTAAAGAGTTCTACTCAAATGCTTCCATAAAGTCTGGAACCCTTTCTACCAAGGTCAAAGGTCAGTCTCTAAAGATGAAATCATCTGACCTCAATCAATGTTTAGGCTTTCCTGACCAAGGACTGAAGAGCCTTGATGATATTGATACGGAACAAGCAAAGGAGATCATGGGGTACCAAAGAAACCCTAGTCTAAAGGACATGAAGAAGAAGGAGTTTTCAGAGGAATACGAGTTCCTTGCTGAAATAGTTGGAAAATGCATACTGTGCAAGGACATTGCACACGACACGGTGCTTGATTAGCAGTTGAAGATTATGTCAGCAATAGTTCAGAAAAGACGAATTAACTTTGGAGTTATCATGTTTGATCAAATCTCCAAGTGGGTAGGAAGGCTGAGCTAAAGAAGTCTACAAAAAAACCTCTGACAAAGGTCTTTCATGGAAGACTGCTGAGCATTGTGATAAAGAAGAAGCTAGGAGGAAGAATCAAGGATGATGAGGGAGAACCTCTTAATGTTAACAAAGTTATGTCTCCACAATTGTTTGTAAATTGGAAGAAAAACCCAAGGGAGAACAGTAGACTGATAACTGGAAGCAGCAGTAAGGCCTCTGCAAAGAAGAGGAAAGCAGAAGAGGTAGATAGCTCCGAGTCTGATGACTCTGTTCTAGCAGCAACCACACCAGCCAGAAAGAAATCCAAAGGTGTGAAGAAAACCAAGGCCCCACTAAAAAGCCTCTCCACCAAAGACAAGGATGAAGAAGAAAGAGTCCTGTCTGCTGAAGCCACAAAGAGGAGAAGTAACATATTACTTCAAGGGCCTTCCAACAAGAAAGCTAAGATGGAAATCAAACCAGCCTCAGTTTCCCAAGATAGTACATCTGATGAAGAGGAGGACGTAGAGTCAGCAGAAGAAAAAGAGACAGGTGTCAAGGCTGAGCCCAGCAATGAAGGTAAAGCTAGAGTAATGGAAGACATTACAACATCTACTGATAAAGAAGAATGCCCAAACCCTATGGCTAATCCTCAAAGAAGTCACTCTGCTGATGTAGAAGATATTCAAGATAACCAAACTCAATCCCCAAATGCAACTGCTTCAGCAAGCCCGGATAATGGGTCAAATAATGCTGCTTCAAGAGAAGAAGGACATGCCCCTTCCAATCCTGAAAACCTCCATGATGGCTCAAAAGGTGACGAGGCCAAAGAAGAAGGATCTGCCCTTGCTGAACCTCAAGGAAGCTCGTCTGATGAACCAAATGCTTCTGAGTTTGAAGAGGAAGAAGAGTCTGACTCTCCCAAAACTGAACCTCCAAGAAGAAGGAAGAACTACAGACTGCATGTAAGACCCCAACTTATTATAAATAAAATTGAATTTTCCTATTTATTATCTTGGAATAGTAAGGTGACAATTTGATATAATACTTTGGTTATGGGTGAAATGTGCAAATTTTACTAAATAAGCACGTGATTATAAAATAATCATTGTTGTTGGGGAATATTCGTTTGGTCGTGGAATATTCTTTTTGTCGGGAATATCCGTACGACGGCGCAGTCAATTGTGGGGCCCATAACAGAATAACTATCGGATGAAGAAAACGACAAGCTTGAGTTTTTATAAATAACGGCGTAGTTGTTACCGTTAACACTGTTAGAATACCCAGTGGTTAAAATACAATAATACGCGTAGTTGAACACGGTATTACACAGTATAGTTGAATTATTGATTCGTACGTAAGAAGGCACTACTCAATAATTGTTATAGTAGTTACTGTTCAATATTTTATTTAATTGATTTAATAATTGCTGCGTTGATATTTTATATTATTGTTGTTTCAATAATTGTTGTTGCACAGTATTTTCCATTATCAGATCAATAATTCATATTATTTGAATAATATTATTAGATAGCATTATTGGCAATGTCTAGAAAGTTCTGTCTAAGGAGAGGTTTGGTCATCTAATTGCGCGCCAGTAAGGAGAAATCCTTATTAGAAAGCCCCCTCTTTCCTAGGAACGGCCTGGTTGTCATAATTGTAATTCTGTAATATTATTTGTGAATAATTAATTATTGATTTATATGATAAGAAAATATTTATTTTATGTGGATATAAATGATGGATATATTTATTTTTATGTGGATAAAAATGAAAGAATTAATGCTGAGGTGTTTTATTAGTATTTTGTTGGAAGGGAAGTATTAAAAAGCATCCGTTTATGGATTTTGGATATTTTTGGTTTAGAATTTGGAAAAACTCAAAGCTACAAAGTTGTAGAGAATTCGATTTCAGGCAAAATGGACATAAAATTCGTATTTTTCTGATAACTGGGCTATTTTCTATGAATTGTTGAAGTTTCAAAAAATAAATAATTTTTATTAAATTTATGGGTGGGACCCACTTTTGGTTTTTCAAACACATGGGCTGCTGGAAATTTTTCCAAGGTGGTGGCTGGTCATGGTCTATATAGCATGCGTAGGAAATTTTGATTAATAATAATATTATTTTATTATTTAGTTTTCTATGACGTTCTAGCATTTTCCTATAAATAGAGGGCTAAGTTAGAATTAAAAATCACACCAGAAATAAGTTTTTTTTTTCTCTCTCTCTCTATATTATCGAGCATATTCTTGTGAGTATACTTTGAGTGTTGCTATACGGTGCAAGCTTCTGTTAGCACTATACCCGAAATTCAATCGAAACTACGGTTATTTTGAGGTAAGGGATATTATTTTTTTCTTAAATGATATTATTTTTATCAATATCATTATGCTGAAATATTGATATGAGTTTTTTTTTATCAAATTTGAAACTTTTTGTGTCGGGGTTACTATTCACGTATACGGCACTATTTACGTATACGACACTATTCACGAATACGACACTATTCACCGAAAAATAAAATTTCCCCTTTTTGTCCAAGATGTCTATTATGGTTACTATCTTTGATTGTATCCATGTTTTGATCTTTATTTTTGAATTCTACTTCACAATTGATTATTATGAAGTATTATTGATCTTGGATAAACTATTATACGAATCCCTACTATTTGTCCTTCTGTCTCACTGGATTCGTTTTCTTTAAGATATTTTTCATCATCCTCAGTTCTAAATGATGATATTACTGAATATCTTTGGCCTGTAGTGCAAAGATGAATGATTAACTGATGAATATCTTTGGCCCGTAGTACAAAGATGAACAGGTGTTGAGATGAACATGACCGACTGGTGATACAAATGAATATCTTTGGCCTGTAGTGCAAAGATGAATATTTGATTAAAGATGGTTATTGATTGTTGTTACAGGGATAAAATATTGATGATGGACTTTTAAATCTCAGAAGATAGTAGAACTCATTCTCTACTTGACTCTTCTAATGGTTTGTTGTTTCCGCTGCAGTTGTTGACCTAAAATTTATTGTCTATTATATTTTATCAGATTTTTCCCTATTGAAGACTAATGATAATTTGTTGTATATTATCTTAGTCATAATATTCATTACTGGGCTAGTTGAGCTCACCCTTTTCCTTTTTGTTCCATTTTTCTTCTCAGGAGGTGAGAACATAGCATGATCGAGTCGGGGTATGGAGTAATGGTTCTAGAAAGATGTTTTAGCAGTCCTCACTATTTCTATAAAATAGTGTTTGAATAATTGTAATGAGGACTTATTTGAGTGTGGATATTGTCTAGAAGACAATATTTGTATTTAAACTCACAGTATGTATTGTCGTATTTCACACGACATTTGTATTATTGAAGTTGAAGTTTGCTTTATGTACCATGTATTTGGCGACTCAGAATGGGTGTTGTATACCTATTTTGGGGGCGTCACAGTTGGTATCAGAGCCATAAGTAAAGAGCCCCAAGCCTCTATCTGGTGACATCCTGTTGATGGGGAATGCACTGAAGCCAGACTCTCTGTAGGGGACGCCGTTCTGCGGTGGCAAACTGATAGGTATCACTATGAGGTGTTGTCCACGGTTGGGACATGTGTCACAGTTGGTATCAAAGCTTAGGGATATGGTCTCTGGCGGAGATCGGGGAATAGAACTAGGAGGGGAGAGATGAGTAAATCCTTTGCTAGTGTGTCCTATCTAAGCTTATTTGTTGGTCAGTCATAATATAGGGATATTATGTGATATGTTAATTTGTTTAATTAACCCTTGTTTTATGGCAGTATTTAAGAATGACTGCTGAGAATGTTAACAATGGAGTGTATGAGACTATGGAACAACCTTTAGTTACAAACCAGGAGAACGTGCAACAGGAAGACAATATTCCTCCTGTAAACAACACTACCGAACAAACGATGAATGATGGAATGTTTAGGAGCTTTTTGCAGTTCATGCAAAACCAGACGAGGGAGACTCGTGCACAAAATACGGGTGAAAATGCTAGCAATGCGCGGCTTGTCACAGCCAAGCAGTTCAAAGAATTGGGACCACCAGAATTTAAGGGAAAGCCGGATCCGATCATGGCGAAAACGTAGGTCAAGCAAATTACCAAGATATTCGATGTCTTGGGATGCACGGAGGAACATAAGGTTCTATTCGCCACCTTTATGTTCCGCGGTGAGGCAGACTACTGGTGGGAGTCTGTGAAGCGTACCCAGCCAGCCGCACTCAGCATGTCTTGGGAAACATTTCAGAAACTATTCAATGACAAGTACTTTCCTGAAAGTATTCGTCTTATGAAGGAGGTGGAGTTTATCAGATTGGAACAAAATAACATGACGGTGTCCCAGTACGAGGCGAAGTTCGCTGAGTTATCCAGGTTTGCACCTCATTTGGTAGAGAATGAGGAACGAATGACAAGGATGTTTCTGAGATGTCTAAAACCCGAGATCCGTCAATACCTTATCTCTCATAAATTTTCTCTGTATTCAGATGTTGTCAACAGGGCCCAATTATTAGAGAGAGATAATGAGTATACTCAACCGAGGGACCACAACTAGGGTCATACCGGTGACAGCAGTTATCAGAGCGATGATAACCAACGAGGAGAGAAAAATACGAACAAAGGCGGTAACCACTCGGGTGGTCATCGTGGCCATGATAATAGGAGAGGTGAGTAAAGTTGAAATTTCAAAAAGAAGAGATTCAACAATGACGGGAAGACATCAGCAGCAGCACCAGCACCAGCACCAACAACAAATTCTAGGGGTGGAGAACGACCGCCAGTTAGATGTTACAAATGCGGGAAAGAGGGACATATCAGCCCAAGCTGTCCACATCAATCTAAGGTATATTACAACTGTGGAAAGGAAGGCCACATAGCTCGGGATTGTTCTGTAGCAAAACCAAGTTCAACGGAGATGGTGACTCCAAGGGCTGTCCCGGATAAGTCGAAATCAGCGGTTCCTAGAAGAGCGTTTGTCGTGACTGGCCAAAACGTGAGAAACCCGAACGAGGTGATCACGGGTAAACTAATCTTGAACTCTTGCGAAGTTTATACCTTACGAGATACCGGTTCTACCCATTATTTTATCTCTCCTACATGTGCTCAACGTTGAAACTTGACTCCGGAGAAATTGGACTTTGACTTATCTATTGAAACTCCGTTTGGTGAAACCTTCGTTACATCTACAGTCTATAAATCTTGCATGATCCAAGTTGGCACTATCACATTACCTGTTGATCTTATCTCTTTAAAAATACTTGCTTTTGATGTGATTTTAGGAATTGATTGGTTAACCACTCATCATGCTAAAATTGATTATTTTCGTAAGGTTGTTAGTTTTCATATTCCTAACCATCATACGAATTCAAACTACTAAACCATTAAAATCAGTCACTGTCATATCAAGCCACAAAGCTATTCGTTTATTGAAAAATGGATGTCAAGCTTTCTTAGCCCATGTTATGGATTTGAACAGAGACAAGTCAGATTTGAATAATATTTCTGTGGTTAGAGAATTTTCCGATGTATTTCCTGAAGAACTTCCCGGTCTACCCCCAGAACGTGATGTTGAATTCTTTATTAACCTTGAACCGGGTACAAAACCCATTTCTAAAACCCCATATCAAATGGCTCCTATTGAACTTCAGGAGTTAAAAGTCCAACTACAGGAGTTATTAGACATCTGTTTCATTCGTCCTAGTACATCTCCTTGGGGTGCCCCTGTTTTATTCGTAAAGAAGAAAGACGGGAGTATGCGATTTTGTATTGACTACCGAGAATTGAATCATGTCACCATCAAGAATAGGTATCCGTTACCTCGCATTGATGACCTGTTCGACCAGTTGCAAGAAGCACAATTCTTTTCAAAGATCGACCTTCGTTCTAGATATCATCAGCTGAAGATTAAAACTGAGGATATTCCAAAGACTGCCTTCAGAACTCGGTACGGGCATTATGAATTCTTAGTCATGTCTTTTGGATTGACTAATGCTCCAGCTGCTTTCATGGATATGATGAACCGTGTATTCAAGAAATATTTGGATCAATTCGTTGTTGTCTTTATTGATGACATCCTCATCTATTCCAAAAGCCGTGAAGATCATGAGCACCATTTGAAGCTGATACTTGAAAGGCTTCGTGAAAATAAGCTTTATGCCAAGCTGAAGAAATGCGAGTTCTGGCTTAAGAAAGTAGCATTCCTTAGGCACGTGGTGTCAAAACATGGAGTACCTGTTGACCCGGCGAAGATTGAAGCAATACAAAGTTGGGAGCAACCGAAGTCGGTGACCGAAGTACGCAACTTTCTGGGCTTAGCTGGTTATTATCGGAGATTCGTGGAAGGATTTTCTCGAATCGCTACTCCGTTAACTCAGCTAACTCGAAAAGATACAAAATTCGTATGGAGCGAAGAATGCGAGAAGAGTTTCCAAGAGCTCAAAAGGAGACTCATTTCGGCACCTGTTCTGGCAATACCATTTGGTACGGATGGATTTGTTATCTACAGCGATGCTTCAGGCAAAGGGTTAGGATGTGTTCTTATGTAACATGGGAAAGTCATAGCCTATGCCTCACGACAACGCAAAGAATATGAGAGGAATTATCCTACTCATGATCTGGAGTGGGCATCAGTCGTATCCGTGTTGAAAATTTGGAGACACTACTTGTATGGGGAGAAAGTGGAGATTTATATGGACCATAAAAGTCTCAAATATTTTTTCACCCAAAAGGAACTCAACATGCGACAACGACGTTGGCTTGAACTATTGAAAGATTACGATCACACTATTCAATATCATCCTGAAAAAGCGAACGTAGTAGCTGACGCATTGAGTAGAAGATCATATGCGAGTACGAGTGCGATATTGTCAATACAAAGGCCCATTCTGTATAACTTGCAAAGGATGGAGGTAGAATTAAAGACTCTAGGGACCCACATGATGATGGCGAATATACGAGTAGAACCGACTTTAATCGATAAAGTTAAAGCTGCTCAAGCTACGGACCTAGGGCTGATACGCATGAAGAAGAAAGTGCAAGAAGGAGCTATTCTAGAAGCGAGAATCGATGAAGAAGGAATACTTAGATTTAACTCCAGACTTTGTGTTCCTAACGATTCTGACTTGAAGCATAGAATCATGATGGAGGCACACAATACCCCGTTTGCAATCCATCGCGGGAGTACCAAAATGTATCATGATATTCGACATACATTTTGGTGGAACAATATGAAGAGAGAAATCGCAGAGTTTATCTCGAGGTGTTTAACCTGTCAACGTGTAAAGGCGGAGCATCAAGTACCAAAGGGTCGATTGCAACCACTCGAGATTCTGAAATGGAAATAGGAACACATTACTATGGATTTCGTTACAGGTCTTCCCAAAGTTTCTCAAGGCATATATGCGATTTGGGTTATTGTTGATAGATTAACCAAGTCTGCCCATTTTTTGCCGATACGTGAGACTTATTCCCTTAAACGTCTTGCTTGTATGTACGTGAATGAGATTGTGAGATTGCATGGCATGCCAGTATCCATAGTTTCGGATCGTGACCCAAGATTCACTTCAAGATTTTGGGTTAGCTTGCAGAAGGCTATGGGCACGGATTTACGATTCAGTTCGGCATACCATCCTCAAACGGACGGACAATCAGAGAGGACTATTCAAACTCTGGAAGATCTATTAAGACTCTGTGTCCTAGATTTCAAAGGGAGTTGGGATAAGTACCTACCATTGGTGGAATTCTCCTACAACAACAATTATCAAGCAAGTATAGGCATGGCTCCATTCGAGGCGTTGTATGGAAGAAAATGTCGCTCTCCAATATGCTGGGACGAGGTGGGAGAAGCAACATTGTTGGGACCAGAATTAGTACGCATGACTACAGAAAAGATCCAAATGATTCGACAACGTATTCAAACCTCACAAGATCGACAAAAGAGTTATGCTGATCTTAATAGAAAGGACATGGAGTTTAATATTGGAGATCATGTACTGTTACGTGTTGCACCATGGAAGGGAGTTACAAGATTTGAAAATAGAGGAAAGCTCAATCCAAGATTTGTTGGTCCATTTGAGATTCTTGACCGAATAGGAAATGTGGCCTATAGACTTGCGTTACCTCCAAGTATGTCTCGTGTTCATAATGTTTTTCACATATCCACGCTTCGTAACTATGTGAAAGACCCGAACCATATTATTGTGTTAGAACTAGACGAGATAGCCGAAGATTTAACGTACGAAGAGGTACATGTTAAGATCTTGGATAGAAAAGAGCATGTCCTATGCACCAAGGTTATACCACAAGTTAAGGTTTTATGGAGGAACCATGCTATTGAAGAAATGACCTGGGAGTTAGAATCGAAAATGAAAGTGAGGTACCCTCACCTGTTCGAAACACCAGGTACGTACGTCAATTTCGAGGATGAAATTTCATAAGGAGGGGAGGTTGTAAGACCCCAACTTATTATAAATAAAATTGAATTTTCTTATTTATTATCTTGGAATAGTAAGATGATAATTTGATATAATACTTTGGTTATGGGTAAAATGTGTAAATTTTACAAAATAAGCAAGTGGTTATAAAATAATCATTGTTGTCGGGGAATATTCGTTTGGTCGTGGAATATTCTTTTTGTCGGGAAATTCGTAAGATGGCGCAGTCAATTGTGGGGCCCATAACGGAAAAACTGTCGAATGAAGAAAACGACAAGCTTGAGTTTTTATAAATAATGGCGTAGTTGTTACCGTTAACACTGTTGGAATACCCGGTGGTTAAAATACAGTAATGCGCGTAGTTACACAGTAGCACACGGTATTGCACAGTATAGTTGAATTATTGATTCGTACGTAAGAAGGCACTACTCAATAATTATTACAGTAGTTACTGTTCAATATTTTATTTTATTAATTAAATAATTATTGCGTTGATATTTTATATTATTGTTGTTTCAATAATTGTTGCTGCACAGTATTTTTCATTATCAGAATAATAATTCATATTATTTGAATAATATTATTAGATAGCATTATTGGTAATATCTAGAACGTTCTGTCTAAGGAGAGGTTTGATCATCTAATTGCGTGACAGTAAGGAAAAATTCTTATTGAAAAGCCCTCTCTTTCTTGGGAACGGCCTGGTTGTCATAATTGTGATTCTGTAATATTATTTGTAAATAATTAATTATTAATTTATATGATAAGAAAATATTTATTTTATGTGGATATAAATGATGGATATATTTATTTTTATGTGGATAAAAATGAAAGAATTAATGCTGAGGTGTTTTATTAGTATTTTGTTGGAAGGGAAGTATTAAAAAGCATCCGTTTATGGATTTTGGATATTTTTGGTTTAGAATTTGGAAAAACTCAAAGCTACAAAGTTGTAGAGAATTCGATTTCAGGCAAAATGGACATAAAATTCGTATTTTTCTGATAACCGGGCTATTTTCTATGAATTGTTGAAGTTTCAAAAAATAAATAATTTTTATTAAATTTATGGGTGGGACCCACTTTTGGTTTTTCAAACACATGGGCTGCTGGAAATTTTTCCAAGGTGGTGGCTGGTCATGGTCTATATAGCATGCGTAGGAAATTTTGATTAATAATAATATTATTTTATTATTTAGTCTTCTATGACGTTCTAGCATTTTCCTATAAATAGAGGGCTAAGTTAGAATTAAAAATCACACCAGAAATAAGTTTTTTTTTTCTCTCTCTCTCTACATTATCGAGCATATTCTTGTGAGTATACTTTGAGTGTTACTATACGGTGCAAGCTTCTGTTAGCACTATACCCGAAATTCAATCGAAACTACGGTTATTTTGAGGTAAGGGATATTATTTTTTTCTTAAATGATATTATTTTTATCAATATCATTATGCTGAAATATTGATATGAGTTTTTTTTTATCAAATTTGAAACTTTTTGTGTCGGGGTTACTATTCACGTATACGGCACTATTTACGTATACGACACTATTCACGAATACGGCACTATTCACCGAAAAATAAAATTTCCCCTTTTTGTTCAAGATGTCTATTATGGTTACTATCTTTGATTGTATCTATGTTTTGATCTTTATTTTTGAATTCTACTTCACAATTGATTATTATGAAGTATTATTGATCTTGGATAAACTATTATACGAATCCCTACTATTTGTCCTTCTGTCTCACTGGATTCGTTTTCTTTAAGATATTTTTCATCATCCTCAGTCCTAAATGATGATATTACTGAATATCTTTGGCCTGTAGTGCAAAGATGAATGATTAACTGATGAATATCTTTGGCCCGTAGTACAAAGATGAACAGGTGTTGAGATGAACATGACCGACTGGTGATACAAATGAATATCTTTGGCCTGTAGTGCAAAGATGAATATTTGATTAAAGATGGTTATTGATTGTTGTTACAGGGATAAAATATTGATGATGGACTTTTAAATCTCAGAAGATAGTAGAACTCATTCTCTACTTGACTCTTCTAATGGTTTGTTGTTTCCGCTGCAGTTGTTGACCTAAAATTTATTGTCTATTATATTTTATCAGATTTTTCCCTATTGAAGACTAATGATAATTTGTTGTATATTATCTTAGTCATAATATTCATTACTGGGCTAGTTGAGCTCACCCTTTTCCTTTTTGTTCCATTTTTCTTCTCAGGAGGTGAGAACATAGCATGATCGAGTCGGGGTATGGAGTAATGGTTCTAGAAAGATGTTTTAGCAGTCCTCACTATTTCTGTAAAATAGTGTTTGAATAATTGTAATGAGGACTTATTTGAGTGTGGATATTGTCTAGAAGACAATATTTGTATTTAAACTCACAGTATGTATTGTCGTATTTCACACGACATTTGTATTATTGAAGTTGAAGTTTGCTTTATGTACCATGTATTTGGCGACTCAGAATGGGTGTTGTATACCTATTTTGGGGGCGTCACAGTTGGTATCAGAGCCATAAGTAAAGAGCCCCAAGCCTCTATCTGGTGACATCCTGTTGATGGGGAATGCACTGAAGCCAGACTCTCTGTAGGGGACGCCGTTCTGCGGTGGCAAACTGATAGGTATCACTATGAGGTGTTGTCCACGGTTGGGACATGTGTCACAGTTGGTATCAAAGCTTAGGGATATGGTCTCTGGCGGAGATCGGGGAATAGAACTAGGAGGGGAGAGATGAGTAAATCCTTTGCTAGTGTGTCCTATCTAAGCTTATTTGTTGGTCAGTCATAATATAGGGATATTATGTGATATGTTAATTTGTTTAATTAACCCTTGTTTTATGGCAGTATTTAAGAATGACTGCTGAGAATGTTAACAATGGAGTGTATGAGACTATGGAACAACCTTTAGTTACAAACCAGGAGAACGTGCAACAGGAAGACAATATTCCTCCTGTAAACAACACTACCGAACAAACGATGAATGATGGAATGTTTAGGAGCTTTTTGCAGTTCATGCAAAACCAGACGAGGGAGACTCGTGCACAAAATACGGGTGAAAATGCTAGCAATGCGCGGCTTGTCACAGCCAAGCAGTTCAAAGAATTGGGACCACCAGAATTTAAGGGAAAGCCGGATCCGATCATGGCGAAAACGTAGGTCAAGCAAATTACCAAGATATTCGATGTCTTGGGATGCACGGAGGAACATAAGGTTCTATTCGCCACCTTTATGTTCCGCGGTGAGGCAGACTACTGGTGGGAGTCTGTGAAGCGTACCCAGCCAGCCGCACTCAGCATGTCTTGGGAAACATTTCAGAAACTATTCAATGACAAGTACTTTCCTGAAAGTATTCGTCTTATGAAGGAGGTGGAGTTTATCAGATTGGAACAAAATAACATGACGGTGTCCCAGTACGAGGCGAAGTTCGCTGAGTTATCCAGGTTTGCACCTCATTTGGTAGAGAATGAGGAACGAATGACAAGGATGTTTCTGAGATGTCTAAAACCCGAGATCCGTCAATACCTTATCTCTCATAAATTTTCTCTGTATTCAGATGTTGTCAACAGGGCCCAATTATTAGAGAGAGATAATGAGTATACTTAACCGAGGGACCACAACTAGGGTCATACCGGTGACAGCAGTTATCAGAACGATGATAACCAACGAGGAGGGAAAAATACGAACAAAGGCGGTAACCACTCGGGTGGTCATCGCGGCCATGATAATAGAAGAGGTGAGTAAAGTTGAAATTTCAAAAAGAAGAGATTCAACAATGACGGGAAGACATCAGCAGCAGCACCAGCACCAGCACCAACAACAAATTCTAGGGGAGGAGAACGACCGCCAGTTAGATGTTACAAATGCGGGAAAGAGGGACATATCAGCCCAAGCTGTCCACATCAATCTAAGGTATATTACAACTGTGGAAAGGAAGGCCACATAGCTCGGGATTGTTCTGTAGCAAAACCAAGTTCAACGGAGATGGTGACTCCAAGGGCTGTCCCGGATAAGTCGAAATCAGCGGTTCCTAGAAGAGCGTTTGTCGTGACTGGCTAAAACGTGAGAAACCCGAACGAGGTGATCACGGGTAAACTAATCTTGAACTCTTGCGAAGTTTATACCTTACGAGATACCGGTTCTACCCATTATTTTATCTCTCCTACATGTGCTCAACGTTGAAACTTGACTCCGGAGAAATTGGACTTTGACTTATCTATTGAAACTCCGTTTGGTGAAACCTTCGTTACATCTACAGTCTATAAATCTTGCATGATCCAAGTTGACACTATCACATTACCTGTTGATCTTATCTCTTTAAAAATACTTACTTTTGATGTGATTTTAGGAATTGATTGGTTAACCACTCATCATGCTAAAATTGATTATTTTCGTAAGGTTGTTAGTTTTCATATTCCTAACTATCATACGAATTCAAACTACTAAACCATTAAAATCAGTCACTGTCATATCAAGCCACAAAGCTATTCGTTTATTGAAAAATGGATGTCAAGCTTTCTTAGCCCATGTTATGGATTTGAACAGAGACAAGTCAGATTTGAATAATATTTCTTTGGTTAGAGAATTTCCCGATGTATTTCCTGAAGAACTTTCCGGTCTACCCCCAGAACGTGATGTTGAATTCTTTATTAACCTTGAACCGGGTACAAAACCCATTTCTAAAACCCCATATCGAATGGCTCCTATTGAACTTCAGGAGTTAAAAGTCCAACTACAGGAGTTATTAGACATCTGTTTCATTCGTCCTAGTACATCTCCTTGGGGTGCCCCTGTTTTATTCGTAAAGAAGAAAGACGGGAGTATGCGACTTTATATTGACTACCGAGAATTGAACCATGTCACCATCAAGAATAGGGATCCGTTACCTCGCATTGATGACCTGTTCGACCAGTTGCAAGAAGCACAATTCTTTTTAAAGATCGACCTTCGTTCTGGATATCATCAGCTGAAGATTAAAACTGAGGATATTCCAAAGACTGCCTTCAGAACTCGGTACGGGCATTATGAATTCTTAGTCATGTCTTTTGGATTGACTAATGCTCCAGCTGCTTTCATGGATATGATGAACCGTGTATTCAAGAAATATTTGGATCAATTCGTTGTTGTCTTTATTGATGACATCCTCATCTATTCCAAAAGCCGTGAAGATCATGAGCACCATTTGAAGCTGATACTTGAAAGGCTTCGTGAAAATAAGCTTTATGCCAAGCTGAAGAAATGCGAGTTCTGGCTTAAGAAAGTAGCATTCCTTGGGCACGTGGTGTCAAAACATGGAGTACCTGTTGACCCGGCGAAGATTGAAGCAATACAAAGTTGGGAGCAACCGAAGTCGGTGACCGAAGTACGCAACTTTCTGGGCTTAGCTGGTTATTATCGGAGATTCGTGGAAGGATTTTCTCGAATCGCTACTCCGTTAACTCAGCTAACTCGGAAAGATACAAAATTCGTATGGAGCGAAGAATGCGAGAAGAGTTTCCAAGAGCTCAAAAGGAGACTCATTTCGGCACCTGTTCTGGCAATACCATCTGGTACGGATGGATTTGTTATCTACAGCGATGCTTCAGGCAAAGGGTTAGGATGTTTTCTCATGTAACATGGGAAAGTCATAACTTATGCCTCACAACAACTCAAAAAATATGAGAGGAATTATCCTAATCATGATCTGGAGTGGGCAGCAGTCGTATTCGTGTTGAAAATTTGGAGACACTACTTGTATGGGGAGAAAGTGGAGATTTATACGGACCATAAAAGCCTCAAATATTTTTTCACCCAAAAGGAACTCAACATGCGACAACGACGTTGGCTTGAACTATTGAAAGATTACGATCACACTATTCAATATCATCCTGGAAAAGCGAACGTAGTAGCTGACGCATTGAGTAGAAGATCATATGCGAGTACGAGTGCGATATTGTCAATGCAAAGGCCCATTCTGTATGACTTGCAAAGGATGGAGGAAGAATTAAAGACTCTAGGGACCCACATGATGATGGCGAATATACGAGTAGAACCGACTTTAATCGATAAAGTTAAAGCTGCTCAAGCTACGGACCTAAGACTGATACGTATGAAGAAGAAAGTGCAAGAAGGAGCTATTCTAGAAGCGAGA